>CM055897.1:21473082-22673082 GCA_029582155.1 Panopea generosa | reverse complement strand
TCTTATTTCTAATAGAAAATACAATTTAAAAAGTGACGGCCATTACTATTTCCAAATAGCTGAGAAGGGCCCAAATGTATAATACTTCATAACTATATATATATCACTTGATCTCTATTAAGAATGGGGAGAATAAATAATAAAAAAAGAGAAAAGAAAGGTGAAGATAATAATAATGATAATAAAAAATATTGGGGATAAGGTGGGGGTGGGGGGGGGTTGCCAAAAGAGGTTGAAGCAAATATCAAAGACATATACAGTCCACATCCAAGTTTGATTTTTTTTTTAAAATTAAAGAGAAAAAAAAAACAATAACAAAAACAGACTATATATAAATACGTTATTTTACAGGATAAGTTTAAGTATGATACTCCAGTCTTCCTCAAATTTGTCAGATAGTCCGTTCTTAACAGATATACATCTATTTACGTCAAACATGGATTTCATACTCATCAGGAGTCCTTTATAGGAAGGAGTGGCCTCCAAGCATCTACTTGCATAAATGTATCGTTTTATCTCAAGAATTAACAAGTTCTCTGTTAATGTTCTTTTATCATTTTTTGAAATCCCAAATAGAAGCTGAGTTTCATTCCATTGTACTTGAATATTTATATTATTTAGATGCATTATTACATTTGATAAAAGTTTTTGTGTATGAGAGCAATGCCAAAAGATATGTTGCAATGTTTCTGTCTGTTTCTTACAAAAAGTACATTTTTCATTTGATTTAATCTTTATCAAAGTGAGGTACCTATTAGTGGGGAGAATTCGATGTAGAAGTCGATATTGTAACCACTGGAGTTTAGTGTCTCTTGTTACTTGTCCAACACAGGACTCGACTTTTTATTACTGTTCAACATGGGACTCCATCACATATTACTGTCCAACACAGGACTCAACTTTTTATTACTGTCCAACATAGGACTCAATCACATATTATTTTCCAACATAGGACTCAACTTTTTATTACTGTCCAACATAGGGCTCATTCACATATTACTGTCCAACACAGGACTCAACTTTTTATGACTGTCCAACATAGGACTCACATTTATTACTGCACGGCTTAGGACTGGTTTTCATTACTGTCTGAAAACCTTTGAATTTCATTTAGCAAGTATAACTGAAAAGCACCAATACTAGACATCATTCACTTAGTTTGCAGTTAGTTATCTTGTCTGATATAGGACGCACATTCATTACTGTCCATACCAAAAGACTCAACATTTATTTCTTTTACTGTCTATACAAAAGGACTCGATACTGTCCGTACAAAAGGACTCGATACTGTCCGTACAAAAGGACTCAAATAGGGCTATTTCATCATATATAGTCAAATATTTTAAGGGTGTACACAAGGGACCACACACAGATTGATAAAATTTAAATCTGATTGACACGGGCGGTGACCTTGACCCCTATTTAAAACATTAGTCCGACTAAACTTTGAACTTTATAAAACTTGTTTTTCCTTTGATGAAACTATTAGTTCATTTAACAAGCATTCGGAATTAATTTAGCAAGTATAACTAAAAGCCCCAGTACTAGACTAAATTCACTAAGCTTTATTTTATAATTTGTTATCATGACACACAAAGGACCATCCACCTTTGAATTTTTTAGAATTTACGCGACATCAAATTCAATATAAGTAATTTACTAAATTAACTTCATATCAATTTGTCCTCCAAATTCTAAACTCTCTCTACTTCACCAATCTTTTCCAGTATACATTATTAAGTTTGTTGTAAAAAAATGCATTAATAGCCTCCTTGAATGTTTGAATAAACATTTCGTTACCCTTATTTGACAAATGAACTCCTTTAGTAGAGTAACAACTGGGCGTTTCCTTGTTAATGCATTGTAAAATGACACGCCCAGTTTTGACTTACATGGTGTCACCCAGACCTGTTCATGTGTGACCTTTTTTTATCCATGCTTACATAGTCGGACAGGCTTGTGCCTTGCCATATAAATCTGTACAAAATGTCAGACCAGATCAAAAGAACTTCTTTACTGAATACTGACAAAATGTATTGAATATTATTGTCTATTTGTCTAGTGACCGTACCTAATTTAGATGAAACTTCGTTGTTACCCTATAGATGTGACAATACCATGTCAGGTTGTTGCTCTACGAGCAGTGGCGGGGGATATAGAAATGGGGTGTGTCTGTCCGTGCGTCCCCTGCTATCTCCTTCAGTTGTGATTGAACTTCTAAATAACTTGGCACAAATGTTCACTAGGACAAGATGATGTGTCATGTGAATGACTTGGGTCTGTTTGTCAAAGGTCAAGGTCATAGCTTAAGGTCAAGTGTCTTTAATTTTTGTAGTTGGAATCCGTGGCTGCAACATCAGCTTCCTCTCAACCGCAGAGACCCTGTTACTGAAGTCCCCTGGATGCGAAGCATTGCTCACGAGCAGTCCCAACTCAACAAACTCCCCGCTCATTATTTTAAGCTTTGTGGTGACACCTACATTAACACCCAAAGTGTCATCGTAACTCAATAAATTACCCGAATCATTCCTTGGTAGCGGTGCCAGAGGAGCTTGTAATTGTGTCGGCTCACTCCTGGCTTTGATGGCCTTCACTAACTGGGGTGTAACCTGCCTCACGACCTCCTGTAATAGCTCCAGTGAAACTGCTGGAGGCACCACCAAACCAGCATCTACCACCGCTGGAAGTTCTTTCTCATTATTTGTCCCCTTCTTGCGTCAGGTGCCATACTGGCTCTGAGTTCTAAGCTTAAGCATGTTTGTAGTTATAAATCTGGAATAATAAGTATAATTTTAATCTCCCATTGACTACATATTCATAACAATTCTTCGTTAAATATTATTATTATTTAAACAATGTAAATAATTAACACACTTGACTATCAGTCAAAATGCTTTATGTTTGAAGATGCACATTAAAAAAACTAGTCTCTATAAATGTGCTGTCAGGGACTGACAATATAAAGACAAAGAAGAGAATCATTTGCACACAAACAAATTCAATGCCAATGCTAACCCTTCCGAGCTCCTGTCCCAGGGTCCGCGGCTGAATGACCTCATCCTGAAGGGCAAGTTCCGCAGCTTCCACTCCTGTTGGCTGGTCAACCTGCAGAAATCTTGGCCTGACTTCGCTGCAGATCCAGCCCAGTTCTTGAACCTTCTTTTGATCTTCTCCACTGCAAACAAAATTAATCACACTAGAAGTTGTCAAAGGAAAGTGAATATTATGTGTTTACACAATTCAGGAATTTTTCATGTGACTTTTACAATTAACAATGAAAATACAATACAAATCAGTAATTTAAGATTTACAGGAATGAGGAAATGGTCAAAGTACTGATAGTGCCAACTATGTACCAGGATTACTTTCACTACTCACCAGTCCACTTTTATCTCCTTAGCCAGCTCCGCCAGTTCCGCCTCCTTCAGCTTGGTGTTGCGATACTTCTCATGTCTCAGATTGTAGAAGTATGGATGAGCCTCATAGAACTCCACAATATGCTGGGGAGCTGGAGACTAATCCTCATCCCCTGCATCAGGCTCTTGGTCCTGCTCTGGCTGTGTCTCTGCCCCCTCTTATTCCTCCCTGGATGGCTGCCCCTCGGGCTCATCAGGGACTCGGTCTTCTTCTTTGCCTCCCCACCTTTCCCCTTCTCCTTTGCTGCTCTCTTCTTGGGATGAATGGTGCAAAACTTAGGGAACTTTGTAATGAAATGTCTGTTGTGAAATTTCTTGTGAAATGCCATGATGTGTGTGGCAACCTCCTCCTTATATACTCCAGGTGTGTAGTGGAAGTGTCAGTCTGGCCTCATTGTCGCCATATGGTCCCTTTGTGAGTGCCTTGCTGCTACCTTGCATCTGCCTTGGTATTTGTCAAAAACCTCCGGCCGCCACAGGGATGCCCTTAGGCGACCGTGCGTCATCGCTTCAAAGGCCATACGACAGCCGCAGGTTTTCTGTCTCCACAAATTCAAAATACGCTGTGCGGCTACCCTAACATATGTGACTGCTACAGTATGTGACCGTGGGAATGCTGCGGCGGCCCTATAATTGCTATTGGCCGTAGATATTTTAGACCCCACGGCCGCTGCTGCAAATGTGACTGAGGCATTAGTGAAAAATGTTTGGAGTCGTGTGCCTGTATCAATTGTTTATCTACTAAAGCCTGATATATTTCAGGAATGCATTAAATATCGATCGTCCCATTTTTTTAATTGTTTTATTACAGCAACAATGATTGGAGATTTTGCTAGCCCAAAATCAACAGTTTCTGTTTTGAAAATGGGCCTGTCGAGAGACCCCGGTGTTGGTAACACCATGTTACAAAATCCCTGGTGATGGGAGCCCGGACATGAAATCTATGGCATGAAATCTAGTCATAACACTTTCACCATTGGTGGAGCCCCCACTCCCCCCTGACTGGCTTGTTGGATTTTTGTTGAAAGACATTGTTCTCAACCTTTGATCCGTGTTTATTTGCTCCCACAACTAAATTCTCATCATAGCCCGCCAAGCTAAAGATCCCCTGCTTTCAGCCTCTGTAATAGTCGCCATGTAGCGGAGAAGCTTGATATCTTGCGGATTGTTTCCGAATGAAGATGCTAGTGAAATCGAAAACCCATCAGTTCATTCCCAGATTGTTTTGACTGATAGGGTAGTTTTTGTCGAATCTCATTTTTGCCTCGATTGTTTACAAACAATCTAGAGCTGGTATCATATATTGGAGAATCTTTCTTTAATGGATGGGCAATGTTAACCTATTCCCCAAGCCATGCTTTCTGACACTTTCTGTACACACCTGCATTGACATTGTGTTATCAGTGCAGTGTATTGCTTATGATGGCAGTGAATAGTCATCCGTGGAGGAGGTGATATCAACTGCAGCCTGGAATAATCAAGAAAAAGCATTTCCTGTCTTTTGTTGGTGATGGTCATACTTTGTACGACCTACATTACCTTCACTGGCTTCAGAGTTGGTGCTCAACTGCATAAACTCTAATTCCTGCTCGCCAATCTCTGTCGTATTTGCAACTTTCGCAGCTCCCTGTGCACTGCGCGGTCATGTGGCAGGTCTGGTTTACTGCCCACATCCTCTAGCTGGTATTTCGCAAAGTTTATGCGTACTGTACAGGTATTTACGGACCTAGAAACGGGATCACTGGATGCCCCTGGCTGAGGCTCATTTGATGTCCCTGACAGAGAATCACTGATTGTCCCTGGCTGAGAGGATTTGATTTGAGCTGGTGAATTGTACAAGCTTTTTCATTGCTGCGGACGTTTCAGGCAATATCTGTTGAGCATGTTATTTGTACATGCTTACCTTCTCCAGAAGGCATATTGCTTTTTCAGAGGTAACAAAAGAATAACCAGCATAGCAGAACCTAACAGCAATAGATTATGACCTTTAAATGCAATTTGGATTGCTTGATTTTGTTCATCATTTATTTTTTAATTTAAAAACTGTTGATACACATGCTTTTTGTTTCTTTACATTTAGCACTTATTCGGGTTGCTCATCTGCAAAGTCTGACAGCCAATCAGATATGTTGTTACAAAAGTTATTTTTAGTGGAGTCGTGTGAAGCAAAATTTGCAAGCTGCAGCAATAAACAGAGATGAGCTTTAGTTCCATCCCTTGTTATATATTGTAGTGTATATGGTTCTAAACATGTGCTGGCCCCTTTTGGATATCCCTATCTAATTGCTTAATGACAATACATAATTATTTTGATGACACCACATTGTTTCTCCACAAGATGTATCCTGATTATATCTGGTTGTTCATTGAGCAGCAATAAGTGCTGTAATTTTGTTTTTAAATCCTTCCATAGCATCGCACTTGTGCTGTACCATTGTACCATGATGTTCAGGCCTTCTAGGCCCAGATTATGTTTGCCCTCAATGGTGGCGTGCAAAACAGAGAGTCACCTACATGTCATCCATTGACAGGGTTGTATTATTATTCACAATTGCTAGATATTGATAATTCATGGGAACCATGTTCAAGGGAAACAACTGCAACAGTTTTCCCCCAAATAAAGATGCAGTTATTGCTCTTTATACTTGGCGTTTTAAATCTGTCATCCACGGATATCAGTTAAGACCATGATGCAACAAGGTTGTGTAAAGTGTACATGATCAACTGTAAGCCAGAAATTTTCGCCACTCATACATTACACAAATTTATCTCCATAATTCATGGTGCCAAGCCGCTTACAAATGAGATATTAAAATTAATGGTCTCATTTTCCCATTCCTGCATTTTCAGCAAAGAAGATTTACTACCTTGTGTGAAATGACGTATTTATCACTGCGGATTAGATTGCCGTGCAAAACCTCTTTGAATGGCAGTCACCTCCCTTATCAGTGACATATAACATAGTAGTTTCCCCAGCTTTATCTTTCTTTTTTATAGAATAAATAGACATACATATTATAAAAGCATCAGCTCATCTTTTAGTGGAGCTTATTTTTTCTTTGCAATTTGTTTAGTTTCAATGGCCGCGGAAGATGTCAGAGTAAGGATATTTTGCATACAGAGCTCCAACAGCTCAATTACTTTTAACAGATTTATTCTCCAGATTTTTTTAACAAATGGACATAGAAACATGTAAACCTCTCTATCAATTTCCATGTTATCATATATTTGGTTTGTGTTCACTGGTGACATATTAAAAAGGGTTTGTTTATTTAAATACCCCGAATGTTTAATTATTTGTTTCAAGTCAATAACTGGCACGCGTTCATTACCTCGTGGTCTTGCCTGCCCAGGCTTAATGCCATTCTCCTCCTCGTCAAACAGCTGTAGATGTTCCACAACATCACCGGCGTCCTCCACACCATGTTGGGTCACCTATACAGCCTTACTCAACACTTTCTCACCTGTGAACGCAGTCTCAACAGATCTATACGAGGCCTTCCTCTACCCTGTATAGTTACAATGTTGCTGGCTTTAACTTTAAGTTGAGATATTGCTTTGTCAAAACCAGTTAGATATGATTGACGGCAACTCCCAATGACCTGTGACCTTCATCTTGTTCGGACTTCCGGTATATCGTCCTTAGCATTTTTTGTATCCTTCATGTTTGGCACTCAAAAATTAAAACAAAATACTTCAAAGTTGGCGAAAATAATTGCAGTCTATTGACTATGCAATATTCTTGATTAAATCACTATAAACCATCATGTGTAAGAAAATGGAACTGAACTGGTACCCTCTGTTGCTAAGAAATACATTAAAAAGTTAAATCACAATAAACCATTATGTGTAAGAAAATGGAACTGAACTGGTACCCTCTGTTGCTAAGAAATACATTTACAAGTTAAATCACAATAAACCATAATGTGTAAGAAAATGGAACTGAACTGGTACCCTCTGTTATTAAGAAATACATTTACAAGTTAAATCACAATAAACCATCATGTGTAAGAAAATGGAACTGATTTGATACCATTTGTTGCTCAGAAATACATTTACAAGTTGAGTGAACTGGGAGTGTATTTATTGTAATCCAATTGTAAATAAGTTTCCCAGAAATGTAGATCTATAAATCAAGCTTTTATGTATAAATTTGCAATATTCATGTTAACCATTCCTTT
The DNA here is from genome assembly GCA_029582155.1 of Panopea generosa. Lineage (NCBI taxonomy): Eukaryota > Metazoa > Mollusca > Bivalvia > Adapedonta > Hiatellidae > Panopea > Panopea generosa. The sequence goes on along the minus strand of CM055897.1, from coordinate 22,665,485 downwards.
CCAAAGATTGTACATGTATGTATATTATGTGTATTATATGTTGTACATATATCAACATTGTTCAATGTCATCAGTATATTGAGCTTGTATCTACATGTAAAAACATATTAAATAATTATTAAAGGTTTGTTAATTGTTGCCAAAAAAAAAAGATGGTATCTGCAACTGGTCGGCTTCTTTTTCACAAATATTTTCAACTTTAGTTTAACTTAAGTAAAAACTTAAAAGTGATTTTGACTGGTTACATAAATGCAGTTTTATTGGGGTCAGTCTAAAATCACAATGACCGGGATACTTTTTTTAGATCAAGTTGTTAAGTATTTAAATATACATGTATACTGAAATATGTTGATAAAACTGAACCCTGGTCAAGCCCCGGTTTCACTGAAATACTTATTAAAGTCTGTTTTTTTACTTAACCCTTTACATGATGAATATTCATATGAGACTCCGCCTACTAGGAATATTTAATTAGATAAAATTTTACTTTAGCACATAAGAGCAGGAAGATTACTACCTCAGCCAACAGTATAAGGTCGTATCTACAATATTTTATTTGGGTCTACTCTGTTTGTAAAGGTCGTAGGAAGTCGTATATATGGAGTAAAGGGTTAAACTAAATAGTGTGCTCGAATTGAGTACACTATTTAAGCTCATGTAAAGTAACTGGCTTGAGTATTGATATTTACTCATGCAAAAAATTGTTTATATGATATATGTTATGGGCTCCTTTGTACCCTTCTCTTCTTAGTTGAAGTGCCTCTGTATACCATAGACTGACCAGTAACTAACACTGTACACAGTAACTAACTGTACATCAGCTAATCTGTTTAAATAGAGTACATTGGGCAATAGTTTGTAACCTTATAGGTAATGTTAAAATGGCTCAATAGCACGATTGGTTAATGTGCCCATCACATTTTATCAATCTGATCGTTGTGTGTTCAAGACGCATCAGTCACATTTTTTTTTTTTTTTTTAAGTAATTTTTTTTTTATAATGTGTTATGCGATCCTTTAGAAATCCAATACTCTGTAGTTTTGCTATTGTGAAACAACGCCATCCTACTTTTACTTGGAACGTACTGTATAAGGGATGCTGTGTTGCATGACAGCAGTTTTATCTGCTACATAAATTATACAATTAAATATATATCACTATAAATGTATTACTTGTATTGATTGATTCTAACTATAAATAGAATGACAGCATTTCAGATAAGTGTATTTAGTTTATAAGGGTGTTTGATATATATATAAAAGACCGTCAGCTGGCCTGAAATTGTGGGGGATTTTTAAATATTTTTCTTTAAAGAACTGTCCAGCTAAATTACTGGTAATTCATATTTTGTTTAATAACATAATCTCTAATAGGTGTTATAAACTTTGTGAAACTTTGTTAAATTCATCACTATATTTATTCACCTTAAAACAGCCATACCTCAAATAAGATTGATAAAACAGCTAATGGACACACTTGGTTGGAATAAAAGTTCTTTGGTATTTTTAATTGATCATATCTTGTAAATTATAAAATAAACAAGTTTGATATTGTTTGTCACAAAAGAGGAATGTTTCTGTTTTACCAAGATATCTCCGAAGATCTCATAGATAGTTTGTTTTGTGAAATTTTATTTTGATTGTGCTATATAATTGTTTGGACAGTATCAAACGGTGTTAATTATATTGAGAATTCAATTGATCATTTGTGGGAGTATTGAATCATGTGTTAATTTAATTGATCATTTGTGGGGTATTGAATCATGTGTTTAATTGATCATTTGTGGGGTATTGAATCATGTGTTTAATTGATCATTTGTGGGGTATTGAATCATGTGTTTATTTAATTGATCATTTGTTGATTGAAACATGTGTTAATTTGAAAGATCATTGCAGGAATATCAATTTGTTCATTTTTGTAGGTCTGTTCTTTTGTGTCAATTTAATTGATCACTGAATTATATGTTAATTTGATAGATTAATTGAATTGCTCATTTGAATTATATGTTAATTTAATTATTGTTGGAGTATTTATGTATATATGCTTATTTAATTGATCATTGTGGGAGTATTGAATTTTATGTTCATATAATTGATTAATTTAATTGATCATTGTTGGAGTATTTAGTTAAAATGTTAATTTGATTGATTAATTTAACTGATCATTTGAATTATATGTTCATTTAATTATTGTGGGAGTATTGAATTTTATATGTTAATTTTATTGATTTGATTGATCATTGTGGGAGTATTGAATTATATGTTCATTTAATTGATTAATTTAATTGATCATTGTGTGTATGTCATATATTAATAAAAATCTTTGTGGCTGTACCTGCTTGCATGTTGGTTTAATGGATTTTATATAATGCTTATATAAACTGAACATCATGTATTTTTAACCATTTATTTGCACACATTTGGAAATAAATGAGAGGTGGCCGTTTTGTTGAATATTTAAGTGATATTTTTTTCATCAGATATTGGTTAATATTAATTATGATACAAAAACAATATTGAGTTAAGTGAAATGTTTTATTAAAAAAAAAATATTTACAATTTTTAATGCCTTTAAATTGACTGTGATATTGAATTATATTTCTACTTTATTACATTCTGTATTTGAAAGATGCTTTAATATTAAGTTTTAAAATATTTCTGATTGATATGAATTTACACATAAATCAAAGTTATTTGCTAGACACTGTATACATATAAGTAGTAATACGGTGTATGGTTCACCTGCTCGTAAATGGCAAGGTATCCCTTTACTCCATAGATACGAATTTTCCTGCACCAATTACTGAAGGCCTTTGAAAACAGTACAGGAAGAGTTCAGATTGCTTGTAACGAGCAATCTGAACACTTCCTGTACTATTTTCCACTCTGTCAGTTAATATAAACATAATTCACCAAATAATTCAAAAGCCTTCTATATTAGGTGTCCAAAGGCGTCTATATTAGGTGTCCAAAGGCGTCTACATAAAGTAAAGGGGTATCTTGTCATTAAACTGAAATTTATTCTAGATCAAAAGTGTTATTTTTGTTTGGAAATGCGAAGAATATGTCGAAAATGTTATTTTAAAGTCATAATTTCTACTTTGTTTATTGTAAAGATTCCAAAAGTATTAATTTGTTCATTGTACATTAACACAATCTGGCAAAAGTAATTCAGTAGATCTGAGAATCACCAAACATTATTAAGATTATTCTTGAAAATCCAAATTTCAACTTTAAATATCTACTTTACCATGAGAGACAGAATAATTGTGAGTGTTTTTACACCTTGTAAAATGTTTTTGGCGTCATCTTGGCCTTAAATTGGTGTATATTTTATACATGCTTTGTAATAATAAAGCTATATTAGGTAGGTGAGACATGTGTTCCCGAAGAATAAAACTACATCCATGAAAAATATCTCCTAACTTAAGTCTATATTAAAAATACTGCCATTTGACATTTGTAGACCATCATAGAACTAAAGCATAGTTTGAGGTTATAAAACTATTTTCCACGCTGAACAATAAAATTTAAACATCTGTAACTTTCCTCCTCAGATTTGAACTAATACTTTAAAATGAGACTGTGTCAAGTGTTTGTTCTTTAGTTTATATTTTATACGGATCCTAGAAATTTATGTTTTGAATATGAATTGGAGTTTTATAACCTCTGGTTCATGCAGCAATAATTGTCATGTTAAATGTATAAATTGTTCTGTATTTGGGTAAAATTTATTGTTATAATGATAAGGAAATTGTTATGTTTTGATAAAAATAAATTCAATTTTGTATTGTTCTGTTTTGTTTACTTAATTCTGTCCAGCATAAACTTTATCTTTGTGTGAGATCATAAATGAATATAAAATGAGTTTCTCTTTGCTCCATTGAAATGATGTAAAAGTTGCCAGTTTGTTTGTCTGTCTCTGCAAATTGACGGTTATGAACTAATGCTGGTGGTGGATATTAACTTCTATATTTACCCCAAAATAAAAGTCTGGACAGGATGTAAGACAGATTTTTCAGGATGAACAGTAAACCCTAAACCATCTACTTAACTACAAGTATCCTCAACATTTTTTATGCATTCTTCTTGTGTACCAGCTTTCAATAAACTCATCAATATATGGTATATTTGAATGACTTTCTTTCTCAATGATGCATACACCGGTTTTAATAATTTCATGGACATCCTTGGGCTACAAGACAGACCCTGGGGCAATGTACAAAATTGAAAATGTTTTCCATTCCATATTAATCTTAACAACTTCCTATCATCAACATGAACAGGTACACTAACATAAGCATCCTTCAAGTCAATTGATGCGAAAAAATCATTTTTCTGGATAGTAGCAATTGCCGAATTCAAAGTCTCCATTTTGAAATGAAGTTTGATAAAGTTGTTAGAAACAACTGACCCAAACTGTGTAAATTTCCTTCCACAGTGCCACGCGGAAATCTTCATTGATTATACATTCAAAGACTATATATATTTCTTTATTTCAGTCTCATCTATGTACATCGCGACCACGGTATGGTCTAGTGGTAGAGCATCCGCCTCGCATGCGGAAGGTCGTGGGTTCATTCCCCGGCCGGGTCATACCAAAGACTTTCATAATGGTACTAGAAGCTTCCTCGCTTGACGCTCAGCATTTAGAGGAGAGTTCTAGGTCTGGTCGGCTCGGTGTCAGTATAATGTGACTGGGTGGGGTATCATACCATGTGTCTGCGGCATGATACTCCAGTGTGACAGCGCTTACAATACTGTCTCAAGCAAACACCGTCGCGATATGACTGAAAAATTGTTGAAAGCAATGCTAAACACCATACAACAACATGTACATCGCAATAACGATAACATTAATAACATACAATATATGTATATAGCCATTCAAATATATGAATTACAACAGACTATACACATAATAAGACTATGTGTGATGCTGCAAATCGATTTAATAAAAAAGTGTTAAGATAAACAAAATTTTAAAGTTCTGACTAGAAAAAAAGCACTATTGCGCAATATGAAAAATATCTTAAAGTATCAATTATCCCATCTGATAAGATCAGAAAAGAACTGATTTGCAGCATACACATAGGAGTTGATAAAAAAATAACATTATACATATAAAACAAAAAATGCATTATTTATAAAGGTCTTTGTAATATATTAAAACAAGTTTTAGCACAGACACGAATCAAAGATGAGTGGGAAAATAAAAATACTATCTTATCAACATTTGACAGATTATAAAAAATATTATTAATTGCAGCTGCTTTTTCAAATGAAGCATTTCTAAGATTATTATAAAGATGACATTCTAAAATTACATGACATTCATCTTCCACAGTAATACAAAATGTGTATTTTCTATCTTCTAATCTAAGATTATCATAATTATCTACCGGTCTCAATTCTTATTGGGGCAACACCACAACGAAACTTACTAAAAGAGGACCTATGCCTTATAGGTAATATAATTTTACAATAATTTTCAACTTCAAATTGATTTTTTAAATAAACGGTAGGTGCGTCCTTTAACAGACATACTGTCTACTCGCCTTATAGATGAAAACCAATCACTGGTATAAATATCCAGAACTTTCTTTGTGGCGTCATCAACAAGAGTACGCACAGGGATTTTACTAATTAATTTTTGAAAACTGATGAAGATTAAGTGACACAAACTGCTTTTTTACAGTGTACTTCCAATTTTTACAGGAAACATTAGCTTTTGAGTAAGACCAGAGTGCAATCCGTTTATTGAGTCTGCTTTCATTCATAGAGGAAAGACGACACCAGTATGTAGAAAAAGTTTTCCACTGACGAACAATAATAGGCTGCTGAGCCATTTCACAGACTACTGCTGAATTTGGCGTATATTTGCCAACCCCAAGAAAGAATCGCAAAGCACGATAATGAACAGCATCAATACATAAAAATGATTTACAACCCCATATTGCAGCCCCATAATTAATTACAGGCCATACAATGGAGTCGTAAAGTTTTGTATATACGTTATATGGGACTCCTCCAATCAATTTACATTTAGCAATTAAAAGACCAAGGGCACGACTTCCACTCTGCGCGACAGCTTTAGCTGTTACATTAAAATCCAAATGTTCTTACAGTACTATACCAAGATAAGTGTATTTACTAACCATGTGTAAGACTCCATTACTACACAATCAGCTTTAGGAGTTGAAAATAGTCGAAAATGAATAACATTACTCTTGTTACTATTAATAGACATATCATTTAAATCACGCCAATCAGATAGAGCAGATAATAATCTCTGTAAATCTGTTTCATTTTCTGCCAATAGAACGATATCGTCGGCATACATTAAAATACAAATGGTATCATTATTTACCGATATTCCAATATTAAGGCTTTTCAAATACAATGCTAAATCATTAAAAAATAAATTAAACAACAACGGAGATAAAACACACCCTTGTCTTAACCCACATTGTACATCAAACCACTCAGTTTTAAGGTTATTCACTCTAACACACAATAATACTAGTAAGTGATGAAATATGATCTATCGTACTACGCTTCTTCCTAAACCCGTTCTGTTTATCGACTATTTTGGAATTGTTTTCACAAAATTCACTTAAATGGCTATTTAAAATATTACAATATATTTTATACATACTAGTTGCTAATGCAATCCCTCTATAAGAAAGAGGGTCCCTTGGGTCCGCAGTAGAAGACTTGGGTATTGGGTTAATGATACATTTACCCCAGATAGATGGAACTGTGCCATTATTAAAACAAACATTAAATAAAACATGAAGAAATAGAACGGACGTATCATTACACAATACCTCACTTGGAATATTATCAATACCACAAGCTTGACCTCGCTTTGCATTTTCAATGGCTTTTTTACTTCAAAGACAGATATATTTTCATTAAAAGGCAAATTTGCAGTGTTACTATGATTCGAGAAGTCTACATGTAAATGTGCCTGGTCATGTCCATTACTATTATTGTAAAATAAAGAACTAAAATCAGCTTTCCACTTGTCCAAAACATTTGAAATAGATGTAGAAATAGAACCATCATGAAGTTTAACTTCAAAAGGTATACATTTAGATTTGTTCTGGTTTACACCGATCTTACCGATTGACTTCCAGAACTTGGACTGATCGATATTACAATCAATAAGCAATTCATTTTGTTAAGAGTACCAATAAAAACGCTTTGATTTTTGTACCTCACGATCAAATAATTTACGAACTTGTACATATTCAGATTTAAGATCTTTTTTAACATTTCGCTGAGTACACTTAAGCCACCTTCGTTCGGCATTCCTAACATCAGTCCATATTTCTGACAATCTCCCGGTCCACCATTGTTTGCCAGGTCTACATCTTTTATTTTGTTGATTAGACTGTATAGCTTTAAAGGGTATTAAGTGCACCAAGAATGGTCCGGAAGCGACTGGCCATCAACCGATTTGCTGGGGCTTGATCATGGTGTATGTAGACGTTCCCATACTGTCTGCTGGTCTTCAGTTTTGGCTTCTGTATCATGACCTTACGTTTATCGTCGTTGGTCTTGAATTTAGCAATTATAACGCCCGGCTTGCCATCACTGGTAGAGTTCTTGCGCTGAGCACTGGCGCACACAACATCACTCACTCGGAGACCGTCGCGTATTAGAGAGTTCACCTTGCTGCTGACATTCTCATTTGCATTCTCTGGAAGGCCTCTAATTACTACATTAAGAGGGATCTCAGACTGTTGATGATGTGGACCATTGGTGACAATAGATTCAAGTTTTGTACTCATTTCGTTAAGTTCCTCTGCTACTTCAACTTTGAAGGAATCTTTAATAGAGTCTAACTTAAGATCAATATCCTTACGGACACGACTCATTTCAGAGTTGACCGCTTGTCTAATAATTGGGCAACTTTATTTGATATTCTCTGCCCCAGGCCTGATTCAAGTTTGTCCATAAATTCCTTAACGGAAGAGAACAGCATGTGCATGTCAGCAGATAGTTTACCTATAAGTTGCTCTACCGATGGAGTAGCATTAACATGTACATCAGCCTCCGCCACCACAATAGATCTTGGAGCTGGAGTTGGTATATCGCCATTCATATTTTTTGCTTTTGCCGTAACAGGAGGCTTTTTGACCGTAGAGTTGCTGATTGGATGGTTCAGAAACATTGCGTTTTCTACCACTGGCGAACGGCGTCTCAACACGAGCAATACGCTGAGAGGATATAATGGATTCAACGTACTCCTCGGCATCCTTTGTAAGATCACAAAAGTCAGTAGTAGTAGAAGCCATTGCTAGAACTGGAGAGCTAACCGAATTATAACTGACGCAAGTGAGTAAAGTCAACACAAAGCGCGCGCTAGTCAAGCGTGACGATTTTCCCGCTATATAGCGTATCCCGATAAAGGTGTACTGTTCAAAAAATAGCACAGGTAAATCTCAGGTGTGAATTAAATGTATATATATATATGTAGAATCAGCGTACAAGGTAGACTAGTTAACAGTTCAAAATCACAAGATATTATACAGTATATCACAGTCACTATGTGTATTGCTGGTGTGTTTACAACTGCACCACACTTAAAACAATGCTGACAATAAGAATTACGAGAGTACAACATATTTAATAGCTTCATGGTACTCTGACATTCACCCAAAAGCAATGGATATATTTTACTCAACAACCACAGTGCTGACGGAGAAAACACATTAGTAGCGGCAATATATTCAGTAAGTTGAGGATCGAACATTATTTTCGTATACACGGATAGAATGTTTAATTATAGTTTTCCAACAGTATTTTGAAGAATTTAAGAAATCATCGTATATATGTTGAAGACAATATTTTGCCAATACCCTATAAATATTAGGAATGAATCCACTTTTACGATATGGCGCATCGTTATATCGGATAAGTCTATTAAGGAATATATTCATTGCAAGGAAATGACCCTGAAGATTACACAGTTGACCAAAAAATGTCAGTTTACGGTAATCTATTTCTGATTCTATAGACCTACTGCCTACCATATATAAAGATGCGTGAGTCCACGTATTAGTAGAAATGCCTTGCAAAAATTTAATGCAAATTCGATGACAGCGTTCCATATCTAATAACTGTGCGCCATTCATGTACTTCCATAATTCGCAACCATAAAGAGCCTTAAGAAGAACAACAGATTTATAAATATTATATGACATTAAGGGATGAAAGCCTTGCTCATGGACACCACTACATACTTCTTAAATTATTTGCTGCTTCATTTATGGCCAACTCTGTATCATAATTTTTATGAAATGTAATTCCCAAATGAGTGTATTGGTTACACTCGGCTACATGTTTGGGACCGAATCGCCATGTGCGTTTAATATTTCTAAAATCACGAAAGTCTTAATTAAAAACAACTGCTGCTCATTTTTTTTGCATTGTAATCATAATGCAAGCGACAGGCATATCGGTAGCAAATGTTCATCATTGGATCTATAGTGGACTTCGAAAGGGAGATCAAACACATATCATCTGCGACAGTCGGGCTGGAAATATTTATATCGAATGAGCATAGACCTGAGTCTGAACCATGCAGCTCTTTTATTAGTCCATCAATGAATAATAAATAGAGCATGGGACTTGTTACCCCACCCTGTCGGGTTCCCTGTAGAACTGGGAATCAGTCTGAATAAAACCCCTGAAATTTAACACAGCTCTCTAAATCTGAGTATTGGATCACGAAAGCTTTGTAAGTCTGCATATTTAATTGAAGATCATACAATGTACTAAACAAACCGTCATGCCAAACCCTATCAAATGCTTTCTGTGCATCAAGGTAACATACAAACAGCCTAGAGTCTTAACTCGTTACTAAGCCGAAAGCACTCCTTTACAGTGTAAGACGTCATAACACATCCGATTTTTTTTTGAAAACCGCATTGGAGACTGTTGAACCTTAAAGAGTTACCGTCAGTTTCAATCTTATTAAGAAGTATATTTTCATACAGTCTAACAAAAACGGAGTATAAGGTAATAGCACGATAAATGTCGGGGTCATTTCTCGGTTTGTGAGCACCTTAAAGGGATTATATTGGCAAGTAACACAAACAAGCTGTTAATCCAGACTTTTCTGTATGCGGTGTGCACAAAATATGCTTATGTATTGACGTATAACCTTTATTTACTTAAAAGTTATCAAATTAACAGTAATTGAATATTTGCAAAACTTCTAATACGTCCCGCAATGTTTACATTGAACTCCGTTATTTTCCCGAACAAAGCCTCGAAAACGATATCGGGAACGTGTCTTCACGATGTTATCCGATGATTGATCGGAAACCCGAAAGCAGTTCGTTGAAAATGGCAAATGTAGACAAAAACAAAAAAGTGGCTTCAGAAACCCGATGTTTGTAATAAAGAGGTTATGCAATTAGACACTTAAGACGCGTATATCTCTAAGTTATAAGTGTATCTTCATGCTGGGCGTGTGTATTTAGGACAGGGAATTACGGTAATATGCTAATATAATCCCTTAAATAATGTGCTAATTACCCCCACCCCCACCACCACACACACACACACACACACACACACACACACTTCATGCTTCTATCAGTATATAGTTTAGAAAGTTATTTTCTTACAACTATACCACTATATATTAAATGTTCATAAACTACTTTGTCTATTCCTCCGGCTATGGCCGTTTTTGCTTTACACAATGCCAGATTGACAGATTCATTAACAAATAACTCAGAATTCACATTTGTCATTTTATTCTCAATGTCTGCTTTAAACTTTGGCTCATAGTTAAACTGATCAAATGGAGTGTTTAACTGTTTGAAGTAATTACCCCAAGGTATTATAATTTGTTCTGAATTTCTACAAAAACATTCGCCAAATTTCATTTCATTACCTACAGAATTACACGATTTTTGCCGTCGGCTGTTTATAACCTTCCAAAACTTCGCGTTTAATAACAGTAAATATTCTTCAATAGCGTGTCTATGTTCCCTGCGAAATTTGTTTTTGATTTTTTATATGAGATATATGTAGCTGAATTAGTATCATGAGGTCTACCATTTGCGACCCAGGCTTTACGACAATCATCGACTTTACGACGGTCATTTTGCTGACCAGTATGGCTGGGATATATGTATGCGACTGTGCTACTATGACAATTACATAAGACAAACACGTGATTTTACAAACAGAACTTTAATTCTTAGCAAAAGATAGTAATGTGTTAAGCGACAGAACAGAGAACACTCCGTAAGAGACTGTCTGTAAGAGACTGCCTTCCCTGGTCAAAACGCCTAGTTTATATAGGACCAGCACAACTTACAACAATATTTCACTGTGACATTTAATTGGTAAACCTTGTAATAAATGCAGCAAATCAACATTTTTATCTAATGACAAAGTGTACTGTAGTAGAACCTCGGGGTCGCTTTTAACCATTTAAGTCTAGGGTCTGTATCAAACATATTAGTGTTTAACTGAAGTTGTTGAACACATACACTACAGAATACAGGCATATGTGTAGACACATTCACATAGCTATCGTCAATAAATGCACACTACTGTTTGAACTTTTAGTAACACTTTCATCCTGTGAAAAAGCGACAGAGCGACTCATTTTGGCACACACTTGAGTTAATATCATCTCCAGATTTGGAACCATTTGCATTTATAATTTGGTTACCCGATTTAATGTATTGTCGCGATTTCCTATTTGACACCTTTTCGAAAAACACTAGTTTTATGTTTAAATTGTTCATATATAATTCAAAATTGTCTTCCCATGATTTTACATTGCCTTTTAATACTTTGATTTCATTCTTCACTCTCATAACACCGGTTAGCTTGTCCGACTCAATCCTTCCAATACACATGGTTATCTGTTCTAAAATGAACGGGAATAGCGTTAAATAGTTTCAGTATGAAACACATCTAAACTTGATGGATAATCACAGTGCCAATGAAGACATTGTTACACGTTTTGATCGCTCATTGTAATTATGTATAACGATGTAAATATATATTCATGTCGTATTAATAAAAATGTAAATTGTCAACGATGCTATGGTATTTTATTAATAACAGAAAGTCAAATAATTGTTCACCCCGTTTTGAACTTTCACTGATGATGAAATCTTCCGATACACCCCCATAATCTATTGTTAAGACGTCCGGTGATTAACACTTGAACACATCTATCTTTAATCAAATCTATGGTGCCCCCCCCCCCCCCCCCCCCCCCCCCCCCGTTTTGAATTGCACTAATGGTGAAATCTTCAGATAAACCCTCGTGCTTCCGATACCCCAACGCATAACATATTTATACGTATGAGTTACACTACTTGCATAATTTGATCCCCTAAGTCTTGACTTGCAGTGGATGTACTGGGTTTGATACTCGTTGCAGAATAACTTTTGATACAAGTAGTATGTGTGTGTGAGTGTGTGTGCGTGCGTGCGTGCATGTCAGCTTGATAGACAGAATCTTTATTACCTCCATATTTGGAGAGCATATAATCACATATATACAAATTGCAGTAAATAATTACATATAATTGAATAATATACAAGTGAAAAATGAACATAACGGATACGCTATATAGGATTTTCGGAGTCCAGGTTACCTCCCCACCCTCCAAATAATTGAAGTGCTCATACACCCATTAAAGTATCGTTTACCTACAAAATACTTATAATTATGCTAAATTACTCGAAAGGGCAGACGTTTCATTTAAAAGGAAATTTTATTTTGTTTATGTTTATGTCTTAACCGGATATATACATTGTTGCTATATTTATTTATTAAATGCATTACGGTAGAAAAGACAACTTACATTATACCTATCAGAATAAAAACCCCAATGACTTCTAGATTTATATCAATAATATTTTGGTCAACCATTACCGATGTTTAAGCAAAGAGACTTACCTTAATTTGATAAAAATAAGTGCATACCGGTTATAATCGAAATCAAGGGAAGTATCTCGTAATAATCGAAAGACACATTGAAACAAATATTGGGTAAATACGCATCAAATCGTACATTTTTATTTTAAAAAAACACAAAAAAAAACAATTTTAGATTCATATCTGATACATAAAATAATAGAAACATGATCATTTATGCCTTAAATAGCTATATCCAGGTGTCTTTCGGTTATCAGGTGTCTTTCGTTTTTTTCCAGTCACCCATACCCAACTTTCAGTTTCATCCACTATAGAAAAGCCAATATATTTTTATATAGAACAAAGAAGAACCAATTTACTTTATAACTAATATCTCAAATAAGAATGGCAACATCCTTTAACAACAAACGAAGTATTGAAGCTTAAACCCTCCCCGATTTTATGATCTTTTTTTCATAATTTACAAATAAAAACATTTTGGTCCTTTTTGCAGTTAACGTAAGTAACCTGTATTCCATATATGTTCTATATAAAAAAGGTTAAAAATCAATGAAACATTTTTTTAATTACCTAAATAAACACATTTTTAAAAAAAATTTGCTTTCACAACAAGTGGATTAAAACAGTAAAATGTCTCATCTTTCTGAATATATATTTTTTTATGAAATATATATAAAATATTTTGATCCTTTTTAACTTTTTTTAACAGTACCATGACATTTTTGTGCATGAAAATTGATATGTATTGATGTTATAAAAACTTATCAATTCCTACAGTTTAGTTTATTGGGGTCATAACACTCTAGGGTCATAAACCAATAGGCTTATAAAAATAGGTTATATTTTAGAGATCATTGTGTTTTATAGTTTTGATGGTTTTTATTTTTCAGTTTTAGTTTTTTTCACTATAATTTTAATTTTAAAATTACATAAATATGTAGTAAACATCTACGAAATTAAAAACAAAATGTATTAGATCATAGTATGAAACTCTTTTTATTACTCGATAAATTAAAACATAAAAAGTATATATATTGTAACAGTTTTTATTAATTTGGATTACAAACAAATAAACGTGTTTGTTGTTGTTAACTGTCAAGTATTTATTAAAGCGAAGTAACTGTTTTGTTATCGTTATGAAAACAAACCTAACCTGATTTTGACACTTAGCACTTGTTTTTGACATTGTGTTTAATTACCACCTTTGTCGGGTGACTATGTCTAGTGGGGTACCACTCAAAATACCCACGGTCAAAATACCCACACCTCAAAAATGGCAAAGTAGTCAAAATACCCACAGCAGAATTTTCAGGGTATTCAAAATACCCACAGCAGAATTTTCAGGGTATTCAAAATACCCACAGTAGAATTTACAGGGTATTCAAAATACCCACAGTAGAATTTACAGGGTAGTCAAAATACCCACAGTCATGGATACCAGGTCTACACTATTTTCAATCACTACAAAAAACTATTTATTGCAACTTTCCTTTGAAGAATTGGAATAAGGTGGGTAATTCAGTCAATCATTTAATTTTAAGCTTATGATCTTTTTCTAATAATTACTTTATCTTCTTATAAAAAGGGTAAATTAAATGTTAAATTAGAGTAAAGTGGGTAATTAAGTATATCAATTAATTTGAAGCTTTGATCTTTTTCTGATAATTACTTTGTTTGTCACTGTCAATTAGAAAACGAGTGAGGAACGCCACGAAGGTGCACCAGCGGAGATTGAAGTGCTTATGCCAACAGTACGTGAGTGGAGCAAAGTCCCTTAAAGACTTGATGGATGCCATTGGACAGTTGATAAGGATTAAGTAAATTCAGTGCTTTCTGTGCAATGAGATCAGACTTTGCGAGTTCAGTAAGATAAGTGTTCATTAACCCTTTCATCCACACAAGCGCCTTTTAGAGCCTTTGCAACTGATGGCTATTGAAAACATTGTAGGAAATGAGGGAAAGAGGGGCTCCTATAAGGGAAACCTCTGATCTGGATCTGCACTATTTGTCAATATATTGCCAATGTTTTAGAAACTATTACACATACACATAACAGTGATAAGTGGAGAACTGCTTTAAAATGTATATAGTGCTTACATTATTTCTTACATAAAACAAACAAAATGTGTAGGTCTACAAATTTTTAAAGGATGTTTATAATAAGAGTAAGCAGGTAACATTTTTAAAGATAATGTGCTATAAAAGAATTAAATGTACTAATTATATGTGTTTGTACTAGATGCATTAAATGTTTTGAAAATTGCTCTTTGCTTTATTTATTTTTCATTTCAATAATTGTACAGATAATAATTAATTGATTTCTGATCATTATCTTAACTGTATGAATACTACGGTCATCCCTGTCAATGCAGAAAGCCCTTTGAGAGCTTTGTGCATTACTTTCGAACAATATTAAGTGATCACCTTTCTTAAGTGACCGCTTTATACAGGTTTGATTGTACAAATATCCATTCAATTAAAATGGTGGAAGCATCACAATCTGCACTAATCCTATTTGGGTGACTTACCTTTCCCTTTCTCAACATATTTTCTGTCACCTAATGACAATGGTAAAAGTGCTAAAAGTGACCCAAAACAATCAATAAATTCAAACTTTGACAAACTGAGTAAGGGTATTATAATAACAAACTTTTATCAGTTTGGTAAAAAAACTTGGAAAATGGCTTTATTTTTCAGTGAGTGTGTTTTTAACAATCCCATTAATTTTGGACTTGTGACAACCCAGGGTGGGTATTTTGACAACTCTGTAAATTCTACTGTGGGTATTTTGAATACCCTGTAAATTCTACTGTGGGTATTTTGAATACCCTGAAAATTCTGCTATAAAAACATATAAAGGAAGTTTTATAGTGTACAAACAGGAAGGAATAAAACTACCTGGTAAATACAATTATCGTCTCATTAGTGGGGCGTTATGCACTGTTAATGAATCTAAAAATATTAGTGACATGAATAATTAAATGGGTGAGCTTGTAGGTGAGTGAGTGAATGGAAGAATGAATAAATGAATGAAAATATGTAGCAGTATACGAATATGAAGTATTTAAATGACATAGAATAAGTGATTGATATTAGCGCTGCGGCCTATTTTCGTTTCCGTTACGCATGATTTGCAACTGCATATTGCTTTAAATTAATGCTTTTTTTCAATTAATTCCGTTTAGATAATATTATCTTTACTTTTGATTTTGTAAGAACATAACTCAACGATCAGTCATTGTTTCAAGAATAATTTATTTATTTGTGTAGTATATATTCTTAATTAAAGATGAAGCCTATTTTGTAATTTACATAAATGATATGTTGTTCATCATGTTTTTATATTAATGTTATTCAATACTTAATATTTTTATTTTACTAAAGTTAATTACGCTGTCTTCTTTTATTTTTATACTTTAATAATCTAATTATAAGTTTATCATTCATGTTGTTTAATCAGCGATTTCAATAGCTATTACAGTACTGCATGACATGTTTGTGGGTATTTGTCGCCGTTTTTGCGAAGGAATGCCCATGAGAAAATGCTTAATTCAGTAGTTACGCCAGTTTCTATGAATATGTTAACATCACTCGATCAGGTAATAGTTTAGCTTTCAGTCGATATATGTTTCACTAAAATAACAGTTGTTAATTTAGTAAAAATTGTGTTGGTGATTCACTGTTGGTGATTTTCTTTCTCTTATAGCGGCCAATAACACGTCTATTTTCTATTTTAATAAGTGTATGTTTTAAGAGTAACATAACACTCCCATCAAACTGGGTATAAGAGTTTACCTAGATGTCCCCTGTACGAATTGAACGACTACCAACAACCACCAATGCATATTTGAACCCCGTGCGCTACAGCAAAAAGAGTGAAAATAAAATTATTAATGCATATCCGTGCAATTCAACCAAACTCGTCATATTTGGTCAATTATAGGTGCCATGTTCACACCTGTTGCCCAGAGGCCATTTCTTGTCGGAATTTGATGATCTTGATGTCGTTGGCCAGGTATTGAATAGATTTTAAGGTTGCCGTACCTCACTGACCCATGGGCACTCGGCCAATGTCATTCCTGGGGCCTAAAACTGAGGTGGTCACCCTGGCACGTGTGCCATTCTAAGAGCCATGTGTGATGGATTCATCTTCATATATGTTGTAGGGAATAAAATTCTGGGCAACTTTTGTCTTTAACTTATATGGGTAACTCAAACTGTTTAGCCAGTGGAGCCTTAATCCCAACTCAGATATGGTCAGTCGGAGGGCAAAAAAGGACTTGAACCTTACCCGAAAGGCCATTTCCTGTCCGATTTTTTCAAGTTGGGTATCGTTGGAAAGGTCTTCGCGAGCCTGACAAAGTGGGCGTCGAGTTTTGTTAAAAATTCTCAAACCCGTGCATGTGCATGCATAGAAATAAGGGACATAGAGAAAAAAAATATTAGCTCAATCTCGTCAAATAAAGGCTAGTTTATTTTTACCGTTTCGAAAAATAACTTATACTTTTTCGTATAGCTCGGGTCAAAAATTGGTAACCCGTGCCAGAAAATGAGAGGCACGCGCATTGTTGTTATTCTTCATATATGTTGTAGAACATCTTATTCTGGGCAACTTTTGTTCTGACAGTGATCAGCTATCTGTCTTCGTTTAGTCCCAACTGCCCGTGCCAACACGTGCCACTCCAAAAAATGTTTGGTGCCATGTTCAAACCCTGGTTCTAACGCCATTTTTGTGATGTTTTTAACCTAGACACAGGATTCGACAGGTATTGCGTAGCTCTTGAGGTAATTGTATTTTTTTAAAGAAAATATGACCACCAGGGGTCGCAAGCGGGCCTCAAACTTAGGTTATGTTGTAGCACGTGCCGGAAAATGAGAGCCATGTGCATTGAGTTTATGTTGATATATGTTGTAGAGAATTTAATTCTAAGCAACATTTGTTCTTAGAGTGATAAGCTATCTGTCTCCCTGTATATCCGTGCAATTCCACCGATTTTGGCAAATTTAGGTGCCATGTTCAAACCCTTGCCCAGAGGCCAATTCTTGTCGGAATTTGATGATCTTGGTGTTGTTTGACAAAATTTCGATGTGGTGATGCACCAATATGGTTAGAAACCGGAAGGTATGAACGACTGCCAATTGAACAGACTTTGCCCTTTTTGTAGTGATCAAGTCAAATCCGAGAAACATGTGATATTGAAATGCCCTTTATATAACGATATTAGACAACATATAACTGAAAAAGCTGTTCAAATTGATATGCAATACAGAAATCTATCAGATGAAAACAAACTTACTTTGTTGTTCACCAACCACGATCTTATACTCATAGTTGCCAAAACCTGCTTTCTAATTCTTGAAAGAAGATCTCTCTTTTTAAGCAAATAGACAGCATTTATGGTCTATTTAACGTTATCTTATAATGTATATAATGATTGATATTGTTTAATTTGTTATTGGAAATTTTAGTTGTGAATACACAGTCATTGTTAATCAGGTCGTCCTAAATCTGATTTGAGGCGATAAATGATTTTTTAAAATATGTTTTAATTCTGCCCTTTTGCTCATGTTTATATAAGTAGTGGATTAATAGAACTTATTTTAATACTGTTTTAGACAAATGAAAAAAATGAAGATTCATGTTCTTCTTTTTTCCGAATTAAGAATGACTGTACACCTTTTAACTAGTAAGTATATTATAGTGTGTTTGTATGTGTTGTTTTAATATTGTATAATTACTGTGATATTAAAATATTGCCGAGTTGTCTCTTACAATTCTGTATAGAATGACAAAGTATATAATATCTGTGTAAATTGTATTTTAAATGTTATGTTCAGTATTGTATATACTATGATGAGACTCTAATAAACAAATATATATGGACAGGTATTGAATAGATATTAAGGTTGCCGTACCTCACTGACCCCGAGAGCACTCGGCCAAGTTTTGTTAATAAATCTGAAGCACATGCACGTGCAAAAATTTAATAACCTAGAGTCGATATTTTTTGTTAGCTAGATCTGTCAAATAAAGGCCAGTTTGTTCTTACCATTTTAAAAAATCACTTTTCTATATTACTGATGTTATTTTGTATAACCATGTAAAAATACATGTTCCTAGATCCATGGAACTATATCTCTTATTCCTTGTTTAGTTTAGTTTGAAGGGAGTATATCAGGGAAACATGCTACAACTGTCTTTGGTGCTTGTCTTGTGTAATTTAGGTACCTATCGTGTGGTTTCCATGCCGTTGGTGCTTATCTTATGTAATTTAGGTACCAAACGTGTGGTTCTCATGTTGTTAGTTCTTTAATTGTGTAATTTAGGTACCAATCGTGTGCATATCATAAAATTGGTGCTTGTCTTGTGTAATACAGGTACCAAGCGTGTGCACATTATGCCGTTGGTGCCTGTCTTGGGTATTTTAGGTATCAAATGTGTGGTTCTCTAATGCGGTTGTTGACTGTCTTGTGTATTTTAAGTACCATACACATACTTATCATGCAGGTAGGGCTTGTCGTGTGCAATTTAGGCATCAAACGTGTGCTTATCATGCAGTTAGTACTTGCCTTGTGTTATTTAGGCATCAAACGTGTGCTTATCATGCAGTTAGTGCTTGCCTTGTGTTATTTAGGCAAAAACGTGTGCTTATCATGCAGTTAGTGCTTGCCTTGTGTTATTTAGGTATCAAACGTGTGCTTATCATGCAGTTAATGCTTGCCTTGTGTTATTTAGGTACCAAACGTGTGCTTATCATGCATTTAGTGATTGCCTTGTGTAATATAGGTACCAAACATGTGGACCTGACACCGTTGGTACTTGTCTTGTCTATTTTAGGTACCAAACATGTGTTTTTCATTCCGTTGGTGCTTTACTGTGTAACTTAGGTACCAAACACGTGCTTATTATGTAAGTAGCGCTTGTCTTATGTATATAAGATACCAAAAGTGTTATTCTCATGGCCTTGATGCTTTGTGTTATTTAGTTACCAAACGTGTGCTTACCATGCAGTTGGTGCTAGTCGTTTTTAATTTACTTACTTAACGTTTCTCATTCCGTTTATGCTTTAATTGTATAATAGGGACCAAACGTGTGCTTAGCATGCAGTTTGTGTTTGTCTTATGTATTGTAGGTACCAAACGTTTGGTTCTCATTCCGTTGGTGATTTTATTGTGTAATTTAGGTACCAAATGTGTGGTTCTCAAGTAGTTGGTTTTTGTCTTGTATTATTTAAGTACCAAATACGTGCTTATCATGCAGATAGCGCTTGTCTTATCTAAAAAAGGTACCAAACGTGTGATTCTCATGTCATTGATGCATGTGCATATCATACAGTTGGTGATTGTCTCGTGTAGTTTAGGTATTAAACGTGTGGATCTCACGTCGTTGGTGATCGAAGTTTTGGTTAACACAAAATATAAGTTTGCCTTTTGTAAATAGGTTACCAACATTTTTCTGAAGCGCCTGATTCGTGGAGTGCTTGGTACATAGAGCAACGAACCGATTGGGGAGACGCAGGTTCGATACCCCGCCACGGCTATGTGTAATGTCTTTGAGCAAGACCTTTTATCCGCATATGTTTAAATAATTTTTTTCGGTGTAAGTTACCAACGTATGTTTTTTCACGGTGTTGATTAAGTCATAGACACTGGTACTGGTGTGTTTGTGTAGTAAAGTTTTGAACACAAAGGTGTATAGGGAGAGAACATAAGAGGAGAAAGTGAAAATGAGGATAAAGTGACTTCAAACCCAGGAGTCGCAGGTTCGATCCCCCGCTCCTACATCTAAAAATGCTTATCAGTCTTTCGAATGAGACTTTAACAAAAATGGAGAGACCATGTATCAGTGCTTTCATCGGGCATGTAAAAGACTCGGGGACACTACAAAAAAGTATTCTGTATCTCTGCACTTTCATCTAAAACTCTAAAAATTACTAATACTCTTCTGGAGGCGTCGCCAATAGAAAAAACATGATAAAGTTATTGTATGGAAGAATGGAAGAATATTAGAACACTTAATGATAGACGACAGAGAGAGAGAGAGAGAGAGAGAGAGAGAGAGAGAGAGAGAGAGAGAGAGAGAGAGAGAGAATGTGTGTGTGTGTGTGTGTGTGTGTGTGACAGACAGACAGACAGACAGACAGACAGACAGACAGACAGACAGACAGACAGACAGACAGACAGACAGACAGACAGACAGACAGACAGACAGACAGACAGACAGACAGACAGACAGACAGACAGACAGACAGACAGACAGACAGACAGACAGACAGACAGACACGTTAATGGGATGATCATGTCTCATATATACAAATATTTTATTTTGGAATGAATGAATTGTAAGAGAATACTCAGCAACAAAATCGTTATAAAAGTTATTTAAAATCATATAAGTACGAGACATTTAGATATTTTGTGTTTTGGATTTAAAACCAAATATAAAAATATATTAACGTCTGCATAAATATATATTATAAAGATACGCTTTCTATTCAATTTGCGCAGTTCGTGTGCATATCTATTACATTTGTTCAAAAGATATCGTCAGAGTTTTATAATATTATGCGTAATACTAGCTGTCATTCTTTGTACAATGACACCTGTTGAGTGTGCATAACCTCTTTAGTGCAGTACATAAACACAAATCTAAACAAGTTTTAATGAAAACGTTGGTATAATATGTTACTGCATTTTCTCAAAAATAACTTGAGCTATGTAGATCTATAGCTTGCTTTTTTTTCCCACCAAACCTGCCACGGAGTGGATCAGTATAAGGAAAATGGTTATACAAAATAACATAAGACTATTTATCACCATAAGGATTAGCATCAGAGAATTCAGGGAGAGGGCTTCCCCTTCCCACAAACTCCTTGATACAAATACAGATACAAAAAGTAAAGAAAAGAGATTAAAAACGCTCAGGAAATGTGGAACATATGAGAGAGAGAGAGAGAGAGAGAGAGAGAGAGAGAGAGAGAGAGAGAGGGAGGGAGAGCCAGGCAGGTAGGCAGAGAGGAGAGAATTTAAGAAACATAGGAGGACCTCCCTAAAGGTAAATCGATTGTTTATTGATTAGTTTAATATACAGCAGAACGTTGATGGCTCTAACCCGACGGGACTCGACACAATAGTTCGAGCTAAGGGTTGTTCGAGCCAAGCACTGTTTCATTGTTTAACATCATACCAAATATGAATTTTGAATACCCTGTAAATTCTACTGTGGGTATTTTGAATACCCTGAAAATTCTGCTGTGGGTATTTTGACTACTTTGCCATTTTTGAGGTGTGGGTATTTTGACAATGGGTATTTTGACATACACTCGTCTAGTGTCTTATTTGTTAATTGGCATTTTGCAGGTGTTCTTTTAGACGACAATGCAGAATAAACATATTGCTGTATAAACAAATATGTGGTACATGTTGTTGTTGTTGACACTTAGTACCTGTTTGTGACACTGTATGCTCAAAATGCCAAATTGATTTGGTACAATCGGCTGTGTATGAACCTAGATATCGAAGAGAAATAACTACGTTATTTTCCAGTATCGAGAAGCTATGGTACTTTAACATGTATTTCAGGGTTTCCAATTTTTATGCCGATTACACTTCATCAATCCTTAACTAATTGGCCTATCGTAAATTATTCATTGATATGTGTGTATAAAAGTATAAATGAATAGTAAATTTATAGTGGTTTAATATCTCATTAAACGTTTATTGTCTTTAATGAAAGGTCAAAATATCTATGTTATGTAATAATGGTATTGCGTCTATCTGCGTGTTCTTCCTGTATTATTTTCTAATCGAGTCTTTCTCTTTTGTCCTCTCTTTCTCTCTCTTTATTCCTCCTCTGTCTATATCTCTTTCTCTCTTTCCCACTCAGTCTCTTTCTCTCAGACTATCTCTCTTTCTTTCTCTCATTCTTTTTCTCTCTTTCCCACTCAGTCTCTTTCTCTCAGACTCTCTCTCTTTCTTTCTCCCATTCTTTTTCTCTCTTTCCCACTAATTGGCCTATCGTAAAGTATTCATTGATATGTGTGTATAAAAGTATAAATGAATAGTAAATTTATAGTGGTTTAATATCTCATTAATCGTTTATTGTCTTTAATGAAAGGTCAAAATATCTATGTTATGTAATAATGTATTGCGTCTGTCTGCGTGTTCTTTCTGTATTATGTTCTAATCGAGTCTTTCTCTTTTGTCCTCTCTCTCTCTCTATTCCTCCTCTGTCTATATCTCTTTCCCTCTCTCTTCCTCTCTTTCTTTCTCTTCTCTCTCAACAATGTCACAGATAGTACGTATAAACTATGTTGAATAGAAAATTGATTATGTTATAAGTTCAGCAAAACTTAAACAAGAGTAATTCCTCTAATTTAAAATACCCCCGAGGCAGGGCAATAAAACTCGACCAATATCGATTTATTAATTAACAGGCAATGTATCACGCATCGCTGCGTTTTATAGACCGGCACTAAAAGATTATCAACACAGGATTACAAATAAGGAGCGTAACTTTAACGATACAAACATTTGAATTATGTCCCTTGATTTTTGATTAGGTACCGAAACTTCAAGACTCTTGGCAACTGGCACTATTGTCAGGCACATATATATCTGTGCGGTATGCACAGCCAGATCTCCTTCCCGTTGCATGCCGTAATTCCCTATTTATTTTTGGCACGATTACCTTTTTGCAGTTTTCCGGAGTAAAATATTTGTCCGACATTTCATTAATGGTTGTCTCCGACATGGGGGTTTCAATTGCATTATTGACTAATAATGCCAATTTGGTGTCAATTTCCATAAACAGTTTTTTCCTCATATTGTTTTTTTCTAAATCATGAAGAAATTCCGACGTTTCGTCGGTATTGGTCGCCCCAGATGAAAACTTTGTGTCCAGGTCGCCCACCGGTACGCCGGCGTGTCATCAGAAATAGGCACTTGGGCTGCAGTTATTTCTACCTGCTCTTTACTTGCATTGTGTAAAGATCTTTGTATCTTTGCGACACTGACAACAATGTTAGAAAGAATGTCTAAATTTTCGTTTTTCCTCCATTTTAGAGATTCTTTCCTCCCACAATACATCGCCATTTCCGCCCAGCACTGCTACGTCCTCCGATAGGTCAGAAGCGACGAGGCGGGTTTCCCAGTTTTTGTCTTTGTGAGCTCCTATGCTATTTTTAATAATGATTCCTGAAATGTGATGTCCCTTTTGGGCATCGCCGTTTCGGCCATTTCTAGGAACGAATTAATTGTTCTACACAAATCCAATCAATCGCACGATTTAGCAAGTCCGTCAATGTTCACCACAATGTTCGTTAGATTGCAAATACGTTGAACTTCAAAATTATATCTTCCTTTTTACTGAAACACCCTTCCAAATTCGTAATTGATATTAATTTCCCTGAATATTTTTTTCTCTGCGAATAACCTTTTCCTAATCCAAAACTGTAACGACCTTTACCTTCATCGGTCTGTTCTCTCGTGGGAAATCTAAGGTCACATGGTAGTTCAATAAAACTTTATAAATTAATATAAACATGTATAGAACGCATGATTGTCTATAAAAACACATAAATAACTAAATACAGAGCGTTCATATTTATATATAATATGATTATTCATTCCCCAGTTCAACATCTGTTGGGCCAAAGACCGGTCGTAATATGACAATTTTCTTGTTTTTTCCCCCTATATTACGTTAGATATTATTTTAATCTTAACAACACTATGTTAATTATTTTCATTTATAAGTCTTTAAATAATATTGGTATGTTAAAGAAAATAGAAAAGTTTAGAGAAAAACAGTCAACTTTGGGAGACCAAGGAGTGTGTTATGTGTGGTGTTATTGTTAGTTATTCATTTTTCGTGTTATTCGTCTTTCAGTATTCAAGTAATAAAACTCTAATTATGGTTAAGATTAGGTAAATTTTAAGCTGAATAACAAAAGACGACTAACGAATCACCTACGAGGCCGTGTGTATGAGTCTTACCTCGGACCAAATACTTTATGTGAGACAATTAACCATTAAAATCTTGGGGGAGGACGGTGGATTTACTCAGATTCATTATGAGGTCTTCATCCACCAATAAAGCTAGATGCGGCGTATATCATAACCTGCATTGTGTTAATTCAAGTATTCCCTCACTTCCTCTCTCACCTTCCAAAATTCAGTTTGTGGCGATATAAATTCAAACTATCAACATAAAATTATGTTTGTAAAATTTTGATAGCCATGCTTATAAGTCTACATAGTTGGCAACTGCAGGCAACAAGGGTCGGCCCTCCGCCTATCATGCAGCGAATATTTCGACTTCGCACATGGTCAAAGCCCCGGAAGCCGTCTTCGTAATATTAAGTTGACTCCCTGTACCAACACACGGAATGGTGATGGTAATATCGTCCTTGACTGCAGGTCCCACATACTGTCCACATTCGACACCATCAACGTAAAGAATGAGTGAGTTAAGATGGCTGCCTGAAAATATATATTTCCTATATTAGTGGATTGGGAAGATTTTAGTAACAGCTTTGGGGAACACCCCACTCCCATTTCAAGGCAGTTGCATACAACATGTAACAGTATTAAACAGATAAATTGTATAAATTGTGTGTATTGTTAAAAAATTGATATATTTTTATATCAGACGTATGTTGACTATATGTGTACAACATGCTTAAAATAAATCATGCTCGATTGTAAAGTGTATGGATCGAACCCAGTACTGGAGTGCCAGGGAATTGATTCCCAGCTAGGATTTTGTGATGAATCCTTTATATATAAGACACTTTATGCGCACATGCTTAGTATTGGTTATAAGTACTTGCTTCGCAATAGATGGAAAATAAATAAGCTTTAGCTATTGACAATTAATTAAATATCTCTATCAAAATATCTAGTCTACATATAGAACCTGATACTGATATCTCCCAAATTAGGTTATAACGCTTACTAAACTATGACGGCATTCAAACTTCCCTGAAGCAACTAGGTAATCAACGTGCTTGTAACAATTGTTATTTAACGGACCAATTAGGGAAAGCAGACAACAACATATCTTTATCAGTTTAAAGTACGCTTAGTACATTTAAAAACGCATATGTTGTTAACAGGCCTTCATAAATTGCCGTTTTTTCGATTTGACCGATTTCTGAAGTTCAAAACCGATTTTCGTTTCAAAGTTTAATAAAAAATCTGTCCAGATATTTTCAAAGTTAAATAAAAAACCGGTCCAGATATTTTCTATCGGTCGTATAAATCCTCTTGTGTGTGTGTTGTACTAAGGATTATAGTCCCTCCGCCAGGTTACCCCGGGGGCTTGCCCCCGGGCTGGCACAATAGAGTGTGGACTGTAAAAAGATTAATTTTGGAATTTTGATGTTTTTGCTGTTCCGCCGCAGAACTGTTTCTAAAGTTCCTAAATCTGTGTAAAAAAGGGATATACCTGTCGGTTAATTTAACCTTTAGTTGGTTTATCCCGATATGCCGTGTTAAGGTGATGTATGTTGGAGTGGTGTTGGACATGCCGCCGTGTGGATCTAGATTCTTTGTGTTTGGGTGTTGATTGGGATGGGGTCGATATAATATTAGTGTTTGTTGTTGTTGTTGTTTAGAATACCGTTGTTTTGTGCGTTGTGTGTGGTGTGTATGAGTCAAGGTGGATCGGGTAAGGTCAGGGAGGGCACTAGTTCTCTTGTTTGTGGTGGTGTCTTCTTGGTTGGTCAATTTCGGAGGTTGTTGCTCTGTGGTAAGTTGTGCTGCGTAGTTCGTTGTCTAGAAGATACCCGGCAGTACCTGTACCCCACACTTTAGGTGTGACGTATCTGGTACCCCCGGGCTTGTTGAGTCGTCTTCTTGATGGGTCTTCTGGTCACGGCGCCTGTGAATTGGTTAGTTGGCCTCGTTCAGTCGTCGTGCCGTCTGGTCCCCGGTACTTCTAGACATCTTGGTGCAGTGAACCTTTGTTAATTGTTAGTGAGCTTGTTATGGGTTGCTTACAAAAACGGCCTGCTTTATGGGGGTTTTATAGTTGGGCATTGCCTTTATTTTCAATAAATGTTATATAATATATAAAATATCTAGATCTACTTTTTATAATATATTTACAGTTAATAGCTACATTTGTTGTGCCTAGCACCATGGTTCATTAGCACTATGGTATACCACTTCTTGGTGTGGTATTGGCATAATATTGCTTGTCTAAGTATGGTTAGTTGTTAAGGTTAGTGTCTGTTATACTTGCCTTTTCCTGTAGCATCCATCAGTTTCCGGTGTTGTGTCCATCTGTCTATTCTACTAGTTATTTCTTCTATATACATTTTACTCTATGTTTATAATACTGCATATATTTATGTGTCATTGTTGTAATTACCTATATATCTACTTATTTATAAAATAGTTGGGTTTGACATGATGTTTTTATGTTTATATATCATTAGGTGAGCAGCGCTCACGGAGCAAAGAGCCTATCCGCTTAGGTAGTTAGTTATATACTGTTTACCTTGTGTATTTGTTTTGTGTTTGTTTATATTGTTTCATTTATTGCTTATTGTAATTCCTATTTTTGTATTTAATAGAGTATTCGTTATTGTATTGTTTTATATATTTATTTATTGTATTTTTATTTTTGTATCAACTGGTATCCAGCGCCCACAGAGCTAGATCCTAGCCGCTTATGGCAGTTAGTTCGTTACTGTCTACCAGATGTACTATTATTGTATTTTGTGTTCAATAATATTTTTGTTGTGTGTTTTTATACCGCTTTGTGTGTTTGTTTATTGTATTTTTATTTTTGTATCATCTGGTATCCAGCGCCCACGGAGCTAGATCCTATCCGCTTATGGCAGTTAGTTCGTTACTGTCTACCAGATGTACTATTATAGTATTTTGGTGTTTGATATTATTTTTGTTTTGTGTTTTATTATCATGTTGTATATTTGTTTATTGTATTTTTATTTTTGTATCATCTGGTATCCAGCGCCCACGGAGCTAGATCCTATCTGCTTATGGCAGTTAGTTCGTTACTTTCTACCAGATGTACAGTTATTATATTTTGATATTCGTTATTATTTTTGTTGTGTGTTTTTATATCATGTTATATATTTGTTTATTGTATTTACTTTAATTTTTATATCATCTGGTATCCAGCGCCCACGGAGCTAGATCCTAGCCGCTTATGGCAGTTAGTTCGTTACTGTTTACCAGATGTATTATTATCAATTGTGTGTCGGGATGGTTTTAATATTACTTCATTTTCATATTTATATACTGTTTTGTTTGTTCTTTTTCTGCTGTTTTTATATATTGTTTATTATATTTTTGATTTTATCTCACCATGCGTGCTGCAATCATTTGCCTTGTTTTAAATTCTATATTATTTTGTCTAGTCCTGTATCTTCAAGAAATTTAAAAACAATGTTTCTGACTTGTGTTTTGATTTTTTCCTCTGGGTATAGTAGTGTTTTGTCGTTGATATTCGTTAGTCCTAGTTTGAGTAGTTCTGTTTCTAATGTGTATCTTTCTAGTCTATTGTTTGGGCATGTATTGTTTATATTGAAGAAGACGTGGTTGAAGGTTTCGTTTTCGCCACATGCACTACATTTTGTTTCCTGTTTAAGTCTTTTCCTAGTTTCGCCTATGCCATTTCGTCCCAGACGTAATTTTGTGTATGCTTTATCTAGTAACCTTTTATCATGATACTGTTCTATTTTGGTGGGTATTTTACTATCTAGTTTTGTTCTGTAAGTTTTTAGATTTCTGCATTCTTGTTCCCATTCTTGTTTTATTTTTTCCTTAATTATTGTGTTTGTCTCTTTTACGCTTGGTTTAAAATGTTTGTATTTGCCTGTTTTGGACCCATTTTTTGCTATTTTATCTACTGTTTCGTTGCCTTCTATCCCTACGTGGCTTGGTATCCATGCTATTTCGATATTTATTGCTTTTTGTTTGATTGCTTTTATTCCTTGTAGTATTCTGGTGGCTATATCTTCTCTATTTTTTGATGTACCTGTCTGTATTGTTTGTACCGCGCTTAAGCTATCTGTGAGTATCACCACTTGTTTTGGTTTATTTATTTGGATCCATGTTAACGCTGTTAATATGGCTATTAATTCTGTTGTGTATACTGATATATATGCGTCAAGTTTGATTCCCTTTTCATATATTACGTTGTTGTTTTTATCGTATATTATTATTCCTGCTCCTGCTTGTTTATTTTCTATGTCTTTACTGCCATCTGTGTATATTTTTACGTGGTCCCTATAGTTTATGTCTATATGGTTTATGGTTATTTGTTTTGCTATGTGAGCTGGTGTTTCTTGTTTTGATATCAGGTTTGTAATATCTCTATCTGTGTGTATCGTATCCAGTTTTGTGATTGATGTGTATGTGGGTTCTTTTACCTGTATGTCTGCCATGTCATATTTTCGAAGTAGGTGTTGTATTTTGTGGGTGTATGGTAATATTTGTTTATTTTTGTTTGTTTCGAATACTTGTATGTCTGTTATCTGTTCATTTATGGGTAGATATTCTTTTAGTCTGTATGATCTTGCCCAATATTTTAGCATGTTTTTTTGTCTCTGAAAGTGCAGGGGTAGTTCTGCACATTCTATTAGTATTGCTTTAGCGTTTGTTGTTTTATATGCTCCTGTTACTATTCTAAGCGCTTTATTTTGAATTGTTTGTAATTTATCTGTATGTTTCTTTTTCGCTGATGCATATGCTATGCTGCCGTAATTTATTTTGCTAAGTATCAGTGCTTTATATAGATTAAATAGTGATTTTTTGTCTGCTCCATAGGATGTACCTGTGAGCATTCTTAGTAGGTTTAGATCTTTGTTGCATTTTTCCACTACATATTGTATGTGTTTAGCCCATGTTAGATGTTTATCAAAATACATTCCTAAGAATTTAGCATATGGTGCTACCGTTAATTGCTTATTGCAGAGTGTAAGTGTTGGGAATCCTGGTTGTTTTTCTGGATGCTTGTTTTTTGTAACTAGCAGTACTTGTGTTTTTGTTGGATTGATTGTTAGTCCCCATTTATCTGCCCATGTTTCTATAGTGTTTAGTATTTTTTGTCCTTTTTTCATTACATGTTTTACATTTATAGAGCTTATCCATGTCGCTCCATCGTCTACGAATTGTGAGAGTTGTGTTTTATTTTGGTATGTATTTTTTTGAGAGTTGAGTTCGTTTATAGCTTTTTCTAGTGTGTTCATAAATATACAGAATATGATGGGTGATAGTACACTACCTTGTGGGCATCCGTTTTCTGTTTTATGCGATTCTGATTTGGTGTTATTGATTTTAACTTTTATTTTGCGTCCATGTAGAAAGTTTGCTATCCATTTTAACATTCGTCCTACTATACCTATACTTAGGAGATTCATTAGTGATCCTTTGTTCCAATGTTTATCAAATGCGTTGCTTAAGTCTAAGAATATAGCTAATAGGTATTTGTTTGATAATTGTGCTTTTCTACAATCACTTTCTAATCTAGCTAAATGGTCTTCACATGATCTGTTTGGTCTACATCCTGATTGATTTTTTGATATTAGATTGTTGCGTTCTGCGAGGTTGACTAGTCTTGGTTTGATCATTTTTTGCATTATTTTTGATAGGCATGGCGTCAGTGATATTGGCCTATATGATGCTGGGTTTTGTTTGTCTTTGCCTGTTTTAAATATTGGTATAATTATCGCTTCGCTCCAGCTTTCAGGTGAGGTGGATTGAGCCCATGATTGGTTAAATAGTTCTAGTAACTTTTGTTTGCCTTTTTCGGGTAGTTGTTTTATCATTTCGTAGTGTATTGTGTCCTCGCCTGGGGCAGTGTTTTTGCATTGGTTTAGTGCTTTGTTTAGTTCAAATATTGTAAAGTTTTGGTTATAATCGAGCGTAGTGTAGTCTGGTAATTTTTCCATTAGATTGTAATATTTTGATTCCATTTCTTGTTTTGTTTTTTGGAAGCTTTGAGAGTACTCAGTGTCACTGCTGACTTTTTAGTAATGTTTGACTAGTATGTTTGCCTTTTCTTTATCTTCTATGATAATATTATTGTCCTGTATTAGTATTGGTATTTCTGCCTGTTTATTTTGGCCTCTGAATCGATTGACTAATTGCCATATATCTTTTGATTTCGTTTTGTGATTTATTTTGTTAATATATTCAATCCAGCTATGTTTTTTTGCTAGTTTAATTGTTTGTTTTGCCGTTTTTCTAAGTTCCCTGAATTTTTGGAGATTATGATCTGTTTTATTGTGGTGGTATGTTTTTCTGGCGTTTTCTCTTTTCTTTATGGCTATGTTACATTCTTCTGTCCACCAAGGATATACTTTTTTATGTTTTTTGATGCTTGCTTTGGTTTTGGGTATGGTTTCGTTGCATATTTGTTTTAATTCTGTTATGAAATTATGGTGATTAGTTTCGATGTCGTTGTGTTGGTTGTTTTGGTTGAAGTGTGCATTGCATTTGCTTTTAAATAGGTCCCAATCTGCTTTCTTTAGGTTCCATTTAGGTGCTATTATTGTTTGTTCTGATTTTGTGTTAAATTGTGTTGTTATTTTGGTGGGGTAGTGATCACCTCCTAGTGTATTTTGTATTACTGAGAAGTTGGATATGTGTGCTATGCTACTTGTTACTATGCATAAATCAAGGGTCGAGTCTTTTTGGTGTTTTTTATTATCGCTTAATCTTGTGATTTCATTACTGTTCATTAGTATGCAGTTGTGTTCTTCAATTTCATCAATTAAAAGTTCTGCCTGGTTATCACGTCTAGGATCATCAGGGTGGTTCCAGAGGGGGTGTTTCATATTGAAGTCTCCTGTGATTATTGTGTGTGTATTTACTTGATTAAACAGTTGCTTTAAGTTGTCTTCATTAGCACATGTTGTGTATGGTATATAACAGTTGATTATTCTAGTATTATGTTTATTTCCGAATATGGTTACTGCATTAGTTTCTATTTTTTCTAATGTTGGCATTTTATGTTCTAGGTACTTAATTCCATTTTTAATGTATATTGATAGCCCTCCCCCGTGATCTCCATTAGTTCTCGGTGTGTCTATTGGATTTTGATACCCTAGTAGTTTAGTTGTTTTATTTTGTTTTTGATATGTTTCCTGTATACATATTACATCTGGTATTTCTTGTGTGTGGTCTACAAAGTTTTGTAATTCTTGTTTTTTGTGTGAGTCATCCCCATTTAGTCCCCTGGCGTTCCATGACATGATAACTAGGTCTTTATTCTTATATTTTGTTTTCCTGCTATTTTTGTCCTCCATTGATCCTAGTTATTTTGGTTTTTATTGTTTGTTCATAGAACTACCTTTTTGTATATTTTGTATTTTAATACCCATAGTAATATGGGCGTGCTGCCTCGACAGGCATGTTCCATGTGTGTGCGTTATATCTTTGATATTGGTTGTTCCAGTAATTGGTTTGTGTATTTCTGTTTTGATTGTTGTGCCTTTGGTTGTTATGTTGATTATGGTACCTGTATTTGTTTGGTTGATTGTTTGGTTTTTCATTTGAATTGGTATGGTATGTGGGTGTTTTTTTTGGGTTGTGTGTGTTTATCGTTGGTGGGTTTGTCTCGTTTTGTGCTGTTTGTTCAGTTTCATTGATAGCTTCGTTTATAAGTGCTTCTATTGTTTCTGCGGTCATTTCATCCTTGGTTATTTTTGGTATAATTTTTTCTAGTGCGTTTTTTACTTTTTGTTTGACTATTGTTTCTGTTGTTGTGGTTTTTGTTATTTGTGTGGTGATTGGGTTGTGTTCTCCAGCTTGTGTTT
Source organism: Panopea generosa (assembly GCA_029582155.1). Taxonomy (NCBI): domain Eukaryota; kingdom Metazoa; phylum Mollusca; class Bivalvia; order Adapedonta; family Hiatellidae; genus Panopea; species Panopea generosa. Next base: position 22,632,759 of record CM055897.1, on the reverse strand, counting down.
TTCTATTTAGATATGTTTGTTGTATGTTTGTGTTTTGTTTGTTAATTTTATTTATGTATGATTTGTATACTGGGCATCCTTTATACGCTGCACTGTGGTATCCTTGACAATTAGCACATATTTTATTGTTTCTATTTTTACATTGAGTAGCGTGATGGTTGCCCGCGCAGTGTGGACATTTTTTATTGTTCGTGCATTTTTTGGTGATGTGACCAAATCTTTGGCAGTTGTTGCACCTAATTGGGTTTAGTGTGGCTGGTTGTACATTGAGATATTGGCCTTCATTGTCTACTATTTTTAGTGGTGCTATGGTGGTGTCGAAGGTGACTTTAATTGTGTTGGAGGGTTTTTTTATGCCATTATTGTAATCATTGCCTATGTATGCTGAATTGATGTTGTTGTGCTTAGCATTGAGTGTTTTTAGGAGTTCTTTTTCGTTTATGTCTTTAGTTATTTTAATGATTCCTTTTGATTTATTGTTTGATTTTGGTTTGTTAATTATTACATCAAAGTCATTTCCTCTAAATTTGAAGTTTCTTGCCAAGTCTATTTTTTCGTTTCTTATCCTAAATTGGGGTTCCTGACCTTCTGTAGCCGGAATGGCTTCACAGAAGGAGTTCCCTATGTAGTTAATGAATTTGTGTGTTATCTCTTTAAAGTGGATCCTGGGGAATGCGTATTGAATTGTTGTTAATGTTATCAAGGTCCACAGACCGTGGTCGTTGTTTACTTTGTTTTTTGGTTTGTCCTTCGGAGGGCTTCTTTTGTTTTTTTTGTTTTTGATTTGAGTCCATGGGTTTTCCTCTAGTGTTTCATTATTCGTTACTTTGTTTCCTGTTTCATCGTAATCCTCTAAAATGGCGTGTAGTGCCTGTACATGGTTATCTACTGAATGATCACTTAATTCTTCCTCAAAGTATGCTTTGCATAGTCTATCTTCTCTCGATCTATCAGAGTCGTGCGATTCGACCGACTCATCTATAACTAACGTGCACGCCACTTTTCTTACTGGGCTTTCTTCACTACTACTATTTACACTATCTATACTTCTATTTCTCTTTCTCGCTACATTGCCTATTTTTACTAGATTCGGCGTACTTGCCGCTATTGGGCTATCTCGCACCGTAAAATCTACTATTTTCTTATTCGCCGGTGTGAGTGGCGCTACAATCCTGGCGTAAGTGGTCTTATTTTCCATATTCTTATTTTGATTTGTTTAACTTGTCTATTTGTTTAACTTGTTTGTTTTATTACTATGTTGTTTACTTTTAGTTTTGTTATTTGAGAGAAGTCGGCTTTATTTAGTTTGAGATATCAGCTTTATGAAGGTAGGTGAATTCAATTTTGGGTAGGCGCGGGCGGAAAAGAGAGCACGTAATAATATCAGTATTGAAATTTTTGTAATAAGCCTAGATCGATCGTGATATTGTATTGTTAACTCTTTTGGGAAGATAAGTATCTTACTAGCTTACTAGCTATGTAGTCTATATAATAGTTGTATTTACTATATTGGATTATACTCTACTTAAATATATTATATAATATCGGTATATATTCTATGTAAGTGTATATAGATATATACTGTATCTTTAAGTTGATATAATAATATATTTTGTTCGGATATTGGTTATATATAAAGGATTGATAGTTCTTACTATGTCTTGTTCTTGTTTGGTGGTCTGTAGCACTGCTGTTGTCTACACACCTCGAGTTGTTGGAATATTAAATCCCTTTTTTTTTTTAAAATTGGAAGTCAATGTTCAATGTTTTAATGTTATATAAACTGAAGAGTAATCCTATTTAAAATGTCACTAGTTTCGTAAATCCAAAATCCAAATCGAGTCAAAACAAATCAAAATAAAACTAATTTCGCACACAAGAAACACTTATCACTTAACACTGTTTCTAATCCTAATCTTAATCCTAATCTCGGCGAAAGTAGCTAACACGTCTTAATCCTTACAGCACACGAATGAGGGGAATGAACCGAATTATATAAATCCTCTTAAATTGCTCTTACCATGTCATACTGACCTGTGAAATACGCCTTGCGGCAATACCATTTGACCCAATAATCCGATTGTTTTGTCACCTAGGTAAATTTTGACTAAACCATTAATGATGTTAGGGGGAGTTTATCGGAAGAGTCTATCGCTATGTAGCACACCAGCGACCCATAGCGTTCTGTCGGTTCATCAAAAGATTGTGTTTGCGTCCGTAATTTCTTTGATATACCGCTTGCCAAGCTGGGACGGCGGGACCGAATATTGTTTGCGTCATTTATAAAATATTTGATAAAACGTGCAGTGTAACTTGTTTGTTTCATTTGTTTTAAAAATAACTATATATGAGCTGGTTTTGGTAATTGTACGTAGCCGCTAGCTACAGCACAACGCATACCAAAAATAAAAAAGTTGAATGAACCGTTACATTTGTTTTCACGGTGATTATTTCACGCAGCTTCCGGAACTTGCGTCACTTCCGGTTCGATCGAGCGTTTTTAAGGTGTAACCCCACCATTGATTTTTGTTTTTTATTCTATAGTAAATAATAAAAGTTTGAAGGCTTGTCACTCATAGATAGTCCCAAATGAAAGAAGTGAAACCTACATTTTACTGTTTGTCAACCTCTGCACTATCAAAATATGATGAGAAAAAGTAGGGGTCATGTGTCATATAAGAGATTTTTTTACACTGGTGACAAAGTGAAAGTAGACTTCCGAAATCATGAATTCATACCCCAATTTCCAAGCATCATTTTTTTTTTCTAAATTCACAATTCAAACATGACAGTGCTATCAAAATGTTCAAAACACATCAATAATGCCATTCAAATAAAAAAAATGAGCATTAAAATAAGGAAAATGCATTTTTAAAGAAGAAGAATTGAGGATTATTTATAACCGCCATTATGCCACTACCCCACGGAAGCACTTCCTTTTTGCAATGGTGGCACTATGCCATAATATACTGGAAATTATTCAGTAAAGCGGAAACATAATGTCAGTCATTAAAATGTACACAATGTGATAAAGTACGTTATAAATAATACACAAATAAACTTGAAATAGTTACCTATTAATGAATAAACGGAGAAAATACATGGTGCAGCTGACGTGGTGTGTGGGGTATGCATATGTCATATAATGATTTTTTTTTAAAAATAAGTGCGATTTATACGGTAGTAAAAAACCTGGACCGATTTGCATTTTGGAATTTCAGAAGGCCTGGTTGTTAAAACTAATGTAATGTGTTTAATTTTCAATATTATCAGACGGAAATTCATTTTTCCGGTTTTAACAAAGCCATTTCTGTTCTTTGGTAAAAAAATATTCTCGATTTGGTTAAAAGTATCAGTTTGTTTTAAGAATTTTATAAGACTCTCAATTTCAAAAGTCATAAAAAAGCAGCTCTATTTTTTCTTTTTTCTTTCATATAAAAAGTGATATTAAATAAATGATACAGAAGTGTTTTAAAGCATCCAATTAACGTCAATTAAAACGTTATTAACGTCAACCTAAACGTTTGTCTAAAAGATAGTGTTTTTTTTAAAAAAAAATCTGGATAATTTAAATAAGCATACAGTCGCTTAACGGAAAAGTGCTGAATCTTTTAGATGTCAAATAAATGTGTTAAGTGTATCCATTTTTATTTTGTTTTACCGACTATACCATACTAACTTGACCAATAGTTGCATTTTGTTATTTGAAAAAAACATGTCTTAATAAACAAGAGGCCAAAGAAGGCATGAGGACACTCTACTGACTCATAGTGGCTATAGAACTTTCAGAAAATTCACAATATTTACCCTCTTTAAGGGTTGTCTTAACAATGTATGGATAAATACCCCAACCACAACCATACTGAACAAAACAAACAAAAAATTGCTATGAAAAGAAAAAACTTTAAATTCCCATACCATTCATCTGTAAAAAAAAATAATCCCCATACAGAAACATTATACAACCTAGCCCCTTGATTTGGCAGAACTTCAATCACCCACTCTTAGGGATTTGTTATGAGCAGAAATGCTTTTAAATAGAAGTTTTCCCTATAATATTCCTATGTAAAAGTAAAATTCACCTTGAAAGGCCTCTATATATCCCTGCCCCTTGATATGCAGATTATTCAGATAATTTATAATCAAATATGAACTAGTTTGACTGAAAGGTTATTGAGAGAAAGATTTATGAAAATTCCAAATTTTAACCTTATTGTCCCCACACCCCATCCCCTGGCCCCTTGTTGAAATTCAATCCTCTTTATTGAACAAAATCAAATTTACTGTTACTAGACAATGCTTTAGATATCAAATTGAACAACATATTTACACAAATGGATGAAAATGATGAGAACTTTCCATTTCCCCACAGTATTCCTTGTAAAATTCAAAGTCCCCTTACATGGCCTCTATTCATCCGAGTGCCCCTTGATTTGTACAAACTCTTAGGGATAATTTATATCAAATATCAAGGACTTGTATAGAAGGATAGGAAACTCTTCTGACTTAATGTTGATAAAACAGCACACAAAGGATTCATTATTTGACAAATTAATCACTCAAAATCCGAGGCAACTGATTTCTTTACATTAACTGTAAGTTGTATATAATCTAAAATGTTTAAACATGTATCGAGCATACAAAACGATCTTGAATTAAAGATATTGAGGTTTGAAGGAAAAATTCTCTTAATTTGTCTTATTTTAGCTGCAGTAGACAAATTTTAAAATCAGGAGTACTTCAACAACTTTAAACGCAAATTGTTGGGACTGGTATTGTTTTGATGATAATTTCATTCTGCAATGTAACAATTTTGATTTGTATTCCTTGGATGAATGGAAGTTAAGATAATTGAAGACGAGATATTGCGAGATTTTGCGTGAATAAGCAAGCGTTCACAAAATCTCAAGCAGTTGCATTTCCTTCTCTGTATAATTCCTAGCAAATATGAACAAATTTGACTGACCGGTTGTTGACAATAAAATTTATGACAGTTCAATTTTAACCATTTTGTGACCCCACCTGGCCCCTTTTAGAAAGGCAATCCTTCGTATCATACAAAATCTTATTTGTTATGACTAGAAGATACTTCAAAACTCAAAATGAATAAAAAAACTAATAAATGATGAAAAAATGAGAATTTTCCCTTTTCCCATAGTATTACTTTATAACACTCAAAGTCCCCTTACAGGGCCCCTATAAATACATGCCCTTTAATTTGTACAAACTTTAAACCCATACTCATTGGGATAATATATATATATCAATTATGAACAAATTTGACTGACCAGTAGTTGAGAAGAATACTTTTGAAATTTTATATTTTAACCCATTTTACACACCCTGGCCCCTTATGGAGAGTCAATTCTACTTATTGAACTAAATCTTATTCTATATGACAAGATGATGCTTTAGAACTCAAACTGAATATTAGTTTTGCTCAACTGAATGAAAAAAAAAGAGAATTTTACGTTTTCCAATAGTATTCCTATATAAAACTCAAAGTCCCCTTACAGGGCCCCTATAAATGCAAGCACCTTGATTTGTACAAACTCTAAACCCATACTCATTGGGATAATCTGTATCAATTATAAACAAATTTGACTAACCGGTTGTTGAAAAGAAGAATTTTGAAATTTTTTATTTTAACCCTTTTTTTACCCACCCTGGCCCTTTATGGAGAGTCAATTCCCCTTATTTAACTATATCTTATTTTTTTATGACTAGATGCTGCTTCAGAACTCAAATTTAATAATAATTTTGCCTAAATGGATGAAAAAATGGAATTTTCTGTTTTCCCATAGTGACTCTATGTAAAATTCTAAGTCCCCATTACAGGGCCCCTATAAATAGTAGCCCCTTAATTCTTATCTTCATTCAAACCTGTACACATAGGGATAATTTAGGCCAAATATGAACAAATCTGACCTAACGGTTCTTAAAAAAATGATTTTTGTATTTCCCAATTTTTACCCTTTTGGGGCCCCTACTGACCCCTTAAGACTGAGGAACTCAGTCATTTTTAAAAATCTGAACCTCCTTGACCAAAAATTGCTTCTGTGAAAATATAGAGGGAATCAGTTCCTTTATTTTTTTAAAAAAGAAATGTTTACTATAATGACATGACTGTGTCCTCTAATTGAACCCTCGGGGGGTCATTTTTAACCCCAAGGACACCATTTCAACAAATATTATAGAACTATAGTGTAACAAAGTCAGGAATCCAACATGAATTTATAAGAATAATTTGGATTTCTGTAGCAATACTGATTTATAAGAATGAAATGGAAAATAAAAGCTTGCTTAAAAATAATGCAGAATATACGGCAATTTGTACCGCGCTCACTCGATCCATTTATCAAGCGCCTCATTAGCTACGGACAGGCGGATCCGTACACACTGCTTCGCCATGGCAATTAACTAAACAAAGAATTTGTCACAGCTAATGGTGGACATACGGACATGTGATACATTCAGCTAAAAATAGACGTGGGTTGTAGGCACGACCAGCAATTAACAAGCAATTAGCAATTAATAAGGGTTATTTTATTGCAAAAACAACTTGACAGCCGTGTAAGGCTAACGATATATAAACACCATAATTTACCAACACCAAGAGACAGTTTTCGAGATACTTTTAGGCCACGTCAGTTTTGACGGAACTAAATTAAATCTGTGCATCGTGAACATTTAAGTTAAGAAATAAAACTTGTGATTACTTCAAAAACTGAAACAACTTTAGGAATTTGTAATGGTGATAACTTTAGAAATTGAACTGACAGTAACTTTAGAAATTGTACTTGTGGTAACTTTGAATTAGACTTGTTATAACTTTAGATTGAACTTATAATAAACACTTGTAATCTCAACTAATTTGTGAACTTGTATTTCCATCCTCATTACGCTACAATAGTTGGCTATCATTACTACATAAATATTTTTCAAAATCTGTTGGGCCATTCATGAGAAGAAGATTTTTTATGTTTTGGACTTATAATTTTTAGTAATTGTGGCCACCCAAAATGTTGTGTCAGTTATTTGATTCATTTGTTGGATCAATATTGTGTTATTCTTCTGAAATATGGGGTTTCACTAAGTCCAAGGAAATTGAACGTCTTCTTTTAAAATTTTGTAAACGTCTTTTAAACATTAGGTTAAGTACATGTACAGCAGGGGTTAACGGTGAACTTGGGCGCTATCCGCTTTACGTTACCCGATATAGTAGAATTGTAAAGTATTGGTGTAAAATTATTAATACTGACAATATCATTATACATAAATTATATCAACAAGGTGTGAATGATTGTGCAAAAGAATGTAAAAATTGGGTTTCCAATGTTAAGAAACTATTACATGATTATAGGTTTTCTTACTTATTTACAGATGCTTCTTTTGATAAAAAAAAACATTTCCTTGTATATTCAAAAAGTGTGTTATTGATTGTTTTATCCAAGAATGGTATGGCTCAGTACACAAAAGTCATGTTATAGAAAAGTATAAATATTTCAAAAGCAGTTTTGCATATTAAACAATATTTAGATGTTCTCCAAAACGATTTAAGATTGTTTGTTACTAGAATTAGATTATCAGCACATGCTCTTACAATTCAAACAGGTCATTATGCAAGAAATCACATTCTAAGAAATGAGAGATATTGTCTTCGTTGTAACACTACTGAGGTAGAAGATATATACCATTTTATTTGCATCTGTCCTTGCTACAGCGGTTTTAGAAAGACATATATAAATAATCATGTTTTTCAAAGACCGCCTATGTACAAGCTTATGGAATTGCTTAAAACAAAATGACAAAAGTATTTTAGTCAGATTTTCTCAGTATATTAAGGAATCTCTGAAATTAAGAAACAGCATTTTAAATGTTTAATAGGTTATGTAAATATATTGAATATCTTTTATATATTTTTGGAAACATTCACTGAATCAATGAAAGAAAATCATTGAAATATTTAATAAATTTGTTCATCCTCTTATTTTTATGAATTTATGACTTAAAAGTTTCTCATACATTATTTGGATATTGATAATAAAAAATATATGAACCTACTTAAAATGTAATTGAAAAATGGCGGTACAAATTATGTATTAATTAACAATATATTTTACGTGATATTATGTATCGTAAATATGTTATTATGATGATGTATTTATGTACAAGTCTGAAATAAAATATCTGTTCTGTTCTGTTCACATACAAATGATCAACATAACATGACAACATGTTGCACTTAATACCCAGATTCCCACTTCAAAGGTCAAGGTCACAATTTAACTTTAGTTGACAACACTTTCAGTCATTTTGAGATTTCTTGTCCGGTCTGTAACTTTGTCATCTATGGATAAATTTTAAAAACACTTGGCTCAATTAATCAACATGACATAATTAAGTGTCGCATGTAAGACCCAGAACCTTTCCTCAAAGGTCAAGGTCACACTTTCAATTTGTTTGATATTGCGTGTCTGGTCTGTGAATTTGTCTTTAACTTGGCTCAATTTATCAAGATGACCTGATATGTGTCATAAGTAAGACCTAGTCCCGTACCTCAAAGGTCAAGGTCACACTTTGAGTATGTATGACTTCACTTTGAATCTGTTTGAGATTTCAAGTCTGTCCTTTAACTTTATCATACATGGATGTATTTCAAAAACACTTCGCTCAATTTATCATTTGATCAATAATCGATCTGTAACTTTCATTTAGGGATTTTAAAATAGCTTGACACAAGTGATCAGCATGTAATGATAATGTTTCACCTGCATTTCACTGTTGAAGTACCCAGACCATTACATCAGATGTCAAGGTCAGTGTTACACAAAGGTCAAGGTCACACTTTAATGTAAAAAGACATGAAATTGCAGTTTAGTCTGAAACATCAGTCCATTACTCTTGATATTCATGGATACATCTCTACTTATTATATCATGTACAGTAAAACCTGTCTTAAGCACCCAGTCAAGGGAATGAATAAATGTGACCTTTTAAGACAGGTTGTTGCTTAATACAGGTTGGTTTACTCTGAAAGCATAGATATGGGGAATAGAAAAATATGGTTGCTAAAGACAGGTGACTGCTTAATAGAAGTGACCACTTACACAGGTTTAACTGTATTTTTATTTTTCACAGACCATTTGAGGGGCATGAAACACTTAACAGTGACATTACTTGTTTACATATCTTTTTGATACTTATGACAATGGAAAGTTTTTATATATACATGAAAGCATTATTAATCATGTTACATATTTTTATACTGTTATTCCATTAAAAACAAAACTTTTTTTTAACTCTTGACTTATTTCTTACTTTCAACACTAAGTACATGCTACATTTTACTGGCCAAAGGCCAGAAGGGCATAATTATGCAATGGCGCATTGTCCGTGGCTTGTCCTCTGTTAGCATCACTTTCTCTGAAATCATTAGACCAGTTAAAACCCAAACTAATCATGGATGTTTATCATGTATACCAGACTATAAACCGAATCAGCTATTTTGAAACTACGTCATTCCATTTTTAGATGGAACCTTCCGTATTAGAGGTGTTTGTAGTATGATAGCAGATTTATCTGTTACATAAACTATAAAATAAACTAGATATATATATTAAGTGTGTTGTACTACTGTCTGTTTCGATAGCGTAGTGCTAACGGTTTTAACTGTCAATCAAAATGTCGCGAGTTGAGCCTTGTTTATGTTGATTTTATTTTTCAATTTATATTCCAAAAAGTATTCCAGTGTTCTGTTTCAGTTTGTTTTTCAATTTTGTAAGTGTTGGTAGCAACCTCTTCTCTATATACATTGCCTGTATACAGGGCTGTGTTCAGTTCGGTTAAACATTTGATAACGTTAGCTAATTTTCCTGGACACTGGCTCAACCTCATATTAGCGTGCAGTACGCAATAATTTTAGGGAACCAGGCATTAAACGTGTTTGCTGTTTAATCAAACGGTGCTGAATGCCCCAGGTCTCACTTAAGAATCCCCCCCCCCTTACATGACGGTAGCAAGGTTTTTATGCCAAAGAAATTAGAGCTGCGTAAAGCGGTTTGGCATTTTTTTTTGTAAAATATATAAAACATCATTTCTTCGTGCATATGGGAACATTGGAACATTTTCATTATTTCTGCCAAGTTTGAATGACATTGGGAACTGTTTGGTAAAACCATCGGAATTGAGAAAAAGCAATCTGTTCAACCTCAAGTTTTTTTCCCCGCATAATTAACCCAACGTAAGACTGACTATCTATGGGAACAGTGCACTTTTAGAACCATTGATAATGAATCCAATGTTCAAGAAGTGCATGTCTCTATATGTAGAACAGTACAAAATTAATTGTTGTGTGAGACGTATAGCGTCTCACCACACCAAGTCAAAATCTTCTAAAACAATTTTTCTGATTGTGGCTTCAGAGGAGCCTCCGATGCCAGTGCCGACTTGCTGCTGCGGATTAAAGCTGACGTAATATTAAGTGTGCATATGAATAAAACATTGTAAGTAAATTTCCTCCGCCAACGTTGATTTTAACAAAAAATCGTTGCATTTTATTAATTATTTAGTTGTTTTAACGGACAATAGTATAACACAGTGAATATTATATATCAAGGCACTCTGATACTATTATGGCAAATAAAAATGCAAATAAAGATTTAACATAGGTACGTCTCGAACTCGCGACATTTGGGTTGACAGTTAAAACCGTTACCACTACGCTATCGGAACAGATAGTAGTACAACACACTTAATATTGATATCAAGTTTATTTTATAGTTTATGAAACAGATAAATCTGCTATCATACTACAACTACCCCTAATACGGAAGATTCCATCTTAAAATAGAATGACGTAGTTTCAAAATAGCTGATTCGGTTTATACACACAATGTTATTTTATCAATTTAAAATGGCCACAATCACTTAAATCTTTAAATATCTTCTTTGGGCAAACGGATTATTTTCATTTTTTCACAAAAATCACATAAGTTTCAATCCTAAAGTTTTTGCGACGAATTGATGCTTTGCATCAAATTTTTCTTGTAATTATGGTAACGGCTTTATTTGAGGCCCTAAATAATTTCAGAGTTTGAGTTACCTGTATTGAATGATTATAACTATTAATAGAATGACAACTTTTGTATATAGGTTCTTTTTTTTTCATATTTATGATAATAGTTTATTTGAGGCCCTGAATAATTTCAGGGTTTGAGTGAAAATAAAAAAATTCAAAGGCCCTGGATTTGAATATCATAATCATGTTGAATCCCATTCACTTATCAGCATATACAAGTACTACCATCACATTATTTGTATAAATTTTACTGTTATGTAATACTTTATAATCATGCATGGTGACAGTTGAAAACTACACTGAATTCTTCAAGTAAAATATTTAAAAACATTACAACTGTGTGTATTACTGGAATACATAATAGCAGCTTGAATAATAACAAAAGGACACAATTGAACATTGAAGTGCTTGCTGGACATGACAAAAGACATTAACTAGGACTTAGGGTTATTGAGGGTGAAGGTCAGGCAGCAAAGGCTCATGTTGGAAAATTTTGAAGTTATTTTTAGACCAGTTGGAAGATTACTGATTTGTCGGGATGTCTGTGTTAGAGCTATTATTTGTGTGCCAGTGCCTGTGTCAGTGTGCAGGGAAACTATAATAATTGATCGATTTTGCTAGGAAGGAATAAACATGCAGAAAGGTATGACACATTTATAGATGGATTTATTATATTGTATAATAATTTAATTATGTATTACATAATGTATAATATATAAATGCATAAGTGAAAATGCAAGGGATGACTTTGAATTATTTGATTTTTTTATTTAATCAAACTGTCAAACCTGTCTTAAGCTGCCTGTCCAGGGAAGAAGTAAGAGTGGCCTTTTAAGACAGGTTGTTGCTTAACTTGCTCTGAAAGCATAGAGATGGGAAATAGGAAATGTGGCTGCTTAAGACAAGTGGCTGCTCAACAGAGGTGGTCACAAACACAGGTTTGACTGTATCCACATATATACATGGATATATACTGGTAATAAACAGTGTGTGCTATGCATATGATTGATGACAGTTTCACAGTTTGATCTATAGGTTAATTACATGGTGTAAAATGAAAACTTTTTGCTTGTTGTAATCATATTTGTTTTTTTTCTAAATTATGCTTTTAATTTTTTTATGACGTTGGTGTTAAAACATTTATTTACTTTACTATGTTACTGTTTTGTTATTTTTTTTATCTGTATGTCTTCATTGTATAGTAAATACTATTGTTATAATTTCAATAAGAAAAATTGTGAATCTTTTTAAAGGAAATTTATCAGGATTTTTCAAAGTTTTAAAATTGGCTAAAAATAAAATGAGGATTTTGTTTCAAGTTTACCACTCTAATTTAGATTTCAGTTTTGTCATGTTTTACTGGATTTTATATACCAAACCATTCAGATTTTATTTATTCAATGATAATGCTATGTATCCGTTTTAATAATTATTTTATTTTTAAGACTTTTTTTCCCCCTGATATAGTCCCTTTAAAGAAAATAATTTTGTTAAAACAGTGAAAATGCAATACAATATTAAATAATTAAAAAGCATTTAATGTTCATTATAATAGCAATGGTGGAAATTTTATTGTACAGACTTTAAGTGATGTCAGTCACGTAGTAAAGTAATTTGTATAGACTGTTATTGTTCAGAAAATAATAAAGCCTTTAAGCCAGGCAGTTTAATTATTGATGAAGGCAACTTTCCAATATGTTCAATGGAGTACAGGTAACCAGCTGACCCAGTTATAACAGTGGCCAGACTACATGAGTATTTATTGGTTGGGGAATGCAATGACACTGAGGTCAAAATCAGAGTGTACATACCCTGCCACCGACCTTGTCGTTTAATAGTGAATGATGACATTTTTAAATGATTAAGACAGTCACATTGTAAGGACCATCTTTTGTTTTAATGGGGATAGTATTTTTTTTATTTGTAGGATATTTATTTGATGTTTGGTATAATTAAAATGAAAATTATGTTTTTTATACATTTAATAATCAGTAATTAGTTGATTCAAGTGGGGCTGTAGTACAATAGATAGAGTGTTGGCCACTTGTGCTGGAGGTTGGTTGTTCGGTCACTATCTTGACCCGATGGCCTCTAAAAAAAACAAAAACACTGGTTATATGCTGGAAAGGGATGTTGTCAGCTCCAAGCTTACTTTATAATCGAGCTAATATAAATCAGTATAAACTTATCTATTCTGGTAAATCAATTGGACTTCACAAGCCGGGCCAGATTAACTCAGTCGATAACGTGTCTGAATATCAACCCAGAGGTCGTGAGTTTGAATCCCCAAACGGCAACAGTCTCTGTGATGACTGATATAAGACATTGTGTCTCATTATCATTTGTCTGTCACCGCTGATTCAAGTGGGAAAGTTATCAGTTACTTGAGGAGATGGGGTGTGCACGAGTACTGGTTAACCTTTCAGGATCCCAGACAACAGTGGTTAGGTTAACTGATCATCTGTTAGCCCTCGATGACATAAAAATGACACTAAATATTAAATCATCAATCAATCATGGACTTGACAAGGATTTTTAAATATAATTATGAAATGAAGTCCACTTAACAGTATAACATATACAATGGTCAGCATGCTTTGCAAAGATAACCATTCTCAAATGGCATGCTTTAGTAAGGTGTTACAAAAAAGTTTTTGTTTCCAATTTTCTTACCAAACCTTGCCCAGTTTTGCAAGAAAAATAAAATCTTAACCAAAACTTAATACACAGTGGTCATACATAATATAGACCTCACAATATTTCTGACACATGTATTTATGTATTGCCCATATTTAATAATTATACCAGCTGATGGGTGCTATTACTCAGTTCCTCAAAAGTACAGTCATTAACTTTCTATTGGGCCATGATAAATTAATTGGTAGATTATCTTCCTTGTCCACCCCATAACTTTCATGCCGCCGGACCCATTTATTTTCATAAAAAAAAAAAATGATTAAAAAGCATCAAAAATTTTAGAAATAAAAAATAAAATCCTGCCACCCTCCCCCTTTTAAGAAAAAATTGGATGATAATCAAGCAATTAATTTATAATGGCCTTATATTAGATAAAAGTGTAGAAGATCTGGTTACCTAGTAACAACACATTTTTTACTGAGACAACATGATAGCGTAGGTCAAATTCTTCTGTTGCAAACCTTAGGTATACCTATCTATATAAAATTCTTTAGCTTGGTTGAAACAAATATGTTGCAGTAGGGCACTTGTTGAAAGTGTTTATCCCTCGGACAATTTGAATCTTGCCAGGTAATCTTTTTCACCTATAGAAAATAACTGCTTGAACCAGTTAGAATTGATACATGTGGCACACCATATCACATTTGTTCTATATTGAAAAATGCATTTAATTTGTCATTTAGTTATAAAATAGATTGATGTTGTTGTTGTGTCGTGTTTCAACAATTTTACAGTCATATCACGACGATGTCTACTTGAGACAGTATTCTAAGCACTGCCACACTGGAGTATCATGCTGCAGACACGTTGTATGATACCCGCCCAGTCACAATACACCGACACCGGGCTGACCAGACCTAGAACTATCATCTAAATGCTGAGCGCTACACAAAGAAGCTTCTAGTACCACTTTTTAAGTCTTTGGTATAACGCAACTGGAGATCATATCCAAACCCACGACCTTTCACATGCAAGGTAGATGCTCTACTGCAGTTATAAAATAGATTGGAATAGTAATCATCATAACATATATATGAGCTGGGCCTGATTAGCTCAGTCTGTTACAAGTCTGAATATCAATCCAGGGGTCACAAGTACAAATCCCCCCACCCCCCACACCCCCCGGCAACAGTCTCCGTGACGATTTATATATGACATTGCATCTCTTTATCATTTGTCTCTCACTGCTGATTCAAGTGGAAAGATACCAGTTACTTGCGGAGATGGGGTGTACTCGAGTAATGGTTAACCTTTCAGGATCCCAGGAAACAGTGGTTAGGTTAGCTGATCATCTGTTAGCCCTCGATGGCATAAAAATGATGCTAAATATTCAGTCAATCAATCAATATATCAAAAGGAAGAACTCATAACCCAGTGATGGTAGAGTGTCCACCTTGCATGCACAAGGTTTTGGGTTTGATCCCTGATCGGGTTATACCAAAGACTTGAAAAATGGTACAAGACACTTAATCACTTGTTGCTCTGCATTTAGAGGATAGTTCTAAGTCTGGTTAGCCTGATGTCAGTATAATGAGACTGGATGGGGTATCATACCATGCGTCTGCGGCATGACGCTCAAGTGTGGTAGTGCTTAGAATACTGACTCAAGTAGACACTGTCTCGATATAACTGAAAAATTGTTGAAAGTGATGCTAAACAGCATTCAACCAACTAACCAACCAACCAACCAACCATCTTAGCATATATATCATTATATATTTACACAGTGGTACTTATACCATACGGTTGCGGAAAAGGATGAATCCATTAAAATTTCAATAATTGCTTAGCTAATGATACAACCTCATATGTGACAGGTGAGAGATTTAGGGCCATCATGTATTTCTTGTTTATTGGCAGTATTCTCAAAAACTTCTTACTGTGTGTATCAGAAAATAAAAATTAACTTACATTTCAGCAACGAATGGAGCCAGCAATGGTGTTTCTCATGCTAATGGTGCATCTAACGGACACACTGACCACATCCCAGCCAAGAAACTGAACATTAAACAGAATGGTGCAGCGGCTTATGGACATGGAGCTGTATCCAATGGAAACCAAACAACAACAAATGGACAGGGTGATGGATACAGCTTTCTCAGACAATTGGTGGATATCATAGTGCAAGATGGACTTAAAGGGGCCATGGATAGAGAGAAGTAAATTTTTATTTCCAGCTTTTCTTTTGTGGAAAGTATTTATTGGCTGTTGTCCCTATATAATATATTATGTCTCATGTTGGACGTGTTTGAACACATCATAAATACCAAGCTTATGTATGGTTAGGATGAATTGTAACACCACTTTTCAATCAACTTCAAATAAACATCATCATTAACCCTTCCAAAACTTTAAATTTTTTATAATCAAACAAAACATTTTTCTTAAACTGTCCAAAGATTTTAAAGGAAGTATATCAGGTTTTTTTCAAATTTTAAAAATTTTAAATCGGCAAAAAGCATCTCTTCCGATTATATCGTTCTTGACTCGATTACATGTCTCTGGACTTGTACCTATATAATATACTCTTTGAACCCGTATGTTTATTGAAAAGTGATGTCCTTATATTGTCTATGCACCCATGCTTGAAATTGCTATGCATATCATGACACATTAAATGAGACACATAACTATTTGATACGTTATTGTGGTATACATATTTAATTTTATTCCATCGCAGAAACGGTCCCAAAACCAAGGTAAAAGGTGTTAAACAGTATACATGCATGATGTTTATTTTTTGTTGGGGATTTTGTTTAGCGTATTTTCCTGTCATACTGCCTTTAAGGGAATATATTGGGATTTTTCAACTTTTTCAAATTGGCTAAAAACATATTTTCCAATATACGTACCATGCCAATATATACTCACTGATCCAATTTTGCCAAAAAGATATCTATTTAAACATGCCAAGAAAATATAATAAAAAGAGCTTTCCTAACTTGGGCTATGCACTTAGGTTAGACTAAAATAGATTAACCACTTAAAATGGCAGCATATATGTGACATATTAAATGACTTGCATGCTTTCATTTTGAATTCAATTTGATCCTTTATACAAGTTTACTCGTAGTAAAATTGTTTCATCTTGGAAAGAGTCAGAATGACAATGTGAAGGTCATCAAACAGTATTTAAGTGCTGTCTATTTTTAGAATGGGGATTTGTTTCAAGTTTACCACTCCAATTTACATATCAATTTTGTCACGTTTCGGTGGTTTGACATAATAAATTATTCTGTTTATATTTATTAATGATAATGAGATGCCTTTTATCCAGTTTTATCCTGATGCACTCCCTTTAAGCACATTTTGCTAAACAGCTATCTGAAATTCTGCTGGTGTTCGGAAAATTGAAAAAAGAACTACCAGTAGTTGGCATTATTTCTGCATATTGCAGTACATACACATTGGTGTGCTCTAAAGAAAAGTGCATATTGTGCATAGTGTAGTGATAATACAGCATTTATTTATAATTTACTGATAACAAAAACTTGAGTTAAGAAAATATTTTAGTGAAACAGAAAAAAATTGCTTGGTTAGTTTCGTTAAAAAAAAGATTTTCAAAGTTTGGGGCCACTAAAGGATGACTCTTTTTTCTGAAAATTTAAAAGATGATGCAAATAGGAAAAGTTTTTATTCCTATTGTTAAATAATTCTCAGAAAATGTCAGTTTACATATTTATTTATATGTTTTTAATAACATTTTTGCAAAACCACTTTTTAAAAAAACCTGTCTGGTTATACAGGCATTATATGTTTTAAGAATTAGTTGATGTGTGAATATAATATTGCCCTATGCCATTTAAATAAAAATGTATAAAGAAAAATGGTTGACAGCTTACTTGTCGGTTAGCACATATTGACGGTTATGGAAGCTAAAGAGTAATTATAGAAACCCTTTCAATGAGCTGGTTGCCTTATTAATCCGGATTCTGCATCTTTACCTATAATGGCTTCAGTGGGTAGTCTGTGACTGAGTGGGTCATCTGAAGTCACGGATTTGAGTCCAACTTGGTCTTAAAAAACTTTATTCAAGAAATGTTGCCAGTTGCTTGCGGAAGGATGGTGGCTCTACTCAGATACATTCTGAGCTCTTGCTCACCAAAAAAATCGGATATGCTACATGTAATTTGTCATGTGTTGAAAAATGGCATTTAACCACATTAAAACAAATTGCAATTGCTGTAATCTTACTTAAATTATGAAACATTTAGTCAGAAATTGAGACAAGTAATAAACAGAACTTGGAAATTGCTTGCATTGAAGTTAGTTCAATTTATAGTAAACCTGTATAAATGGTCACCTCTATTAAGCAGCAACTTGTCTTAAGCAGCCATATTTGTTATTTGCCATTTATATGCTTTTAGAGAAAATTAACCTGCATTAAATAACTAGCCTGTCTTAAAAGGCCACTTTTGTTCCTTCCCTTGACTGGCTGTTTAAGACAGGTTTAGTCATATTGTATCTCGTGACCAGCATGGGATGCCATTGATATTACATTGTATACATGAATATGATTCATGTTTTCCAAGGGATTCATGTTTTCCAAGGTCAGACAAATATTTCATGTTCCCAGGAGACGAGTCTGCACCAGCAAAACCTAGCATCATGATTGCATAAATAATTTATCATTTGAGAATCTGCCAGCCAGAAATTTCCAATGATAATAATAAGACTGATTGTTTATAGACTGTGATAACTGCTTATTAATTATATACTAAAGGTATTTAAACTTTGAAAACTCTTTTTTTTATATATTAAATGTATTAAAGGGAATATAATTTTAGCAAATTTTTAAAATTTTTAAAGTTGGTTATAAACATTCAACCCCCCCCCCCCACCAATTAATATAATGAAACGTGATTTTCTAACTTGGGTTACTGTGCCTAGGTTATTTTATGATGTATTAAATGAGTCACCTGATTTCAGTTTAATTTCAGTTGGATCCATTATACAGGTTTGCATGAAGTAAGCATTGCATCATCTTAGAAAGAGTCTGAATGACAATGTGAAGGTCATCTAGCAGTTTTTAAATGTTGTCTATTTTTACAATGGGGATATCATTGCAAGATGACACTCCAATTTAAATAGTGATTTTGTCACGTTTTCATGGATTTCACATACCAAGCCATTTTGATTTTATTTATTAATGATAATGAGATGCAGTTTATCCATTTCTGAAATAATTTTATTTCTTAAGACATTTTAAGTGCTTTTCCCTGATATACCTTTAAAGAGAGATAGAAGTAAACTTTAATAGCTGGGAGATGGTAGTAAATTGTGATAACTGATTTTTGTATTAAATGTATTGAGGGGAGATAGTGATAAAATGTGATGCTATGGTAAATTAAACACTAGAGAGAAGCGACTGACTCAAGATAACAATCTTTCATGTTTCAATATTTCCCCATCCATTTATCTGATACTAATGTCTTCTGCTGTTTTAATGTAACTATAAGAAGTTGGTAATGGGAATCAAAATGAAGTGAACATGCATCTCTTGACATTCTAATTATTCCAGCTATAATACTATTTTTGTATTGTAATTTTTTTGTTTAGGAAACTTTTAATTCAATGGATTTGCTTGTTTAAATATCGTTTAAAAGTGGATTTAGTTTAGAGAAGAAGTATGCCTGATGATAGCCTCTGTCATCTGTAAATGGAAACGAGATATTCAGTCAACCTGTGTAAGCGGTCACCTCTATTAAGCAGTCACTTGTTTTAAGCAGCCACATTTTCTATTTCCCATTTCTATATACTTTCAGAGTAAACTAACCTGTATTAAATAAAACCTGTGTTAAAAGATCACCTTTCCCTTTGCTTAATACAGGTTTGACTGTATTGATATAATAATTCATTATACATATAACACCTCATTTTCATATTTTCTTCTTAATTTTCAATGTCACTATACATTTTTAATGATAACCTAAAAACTTTTTGGCCAATTTAAAATGCAGACTGCATGCTGTGCAGTGAATATGGAAATTACCGCATGTTTTGTGTCCCATTTCTGCACTTGATATCTCATTACGGCTGTTGATATACCATTCAGTTTTTTTGTTTTAAAATTTTCCTTGTTGTAAAATTCCTTGCATTTATAATGTAAATATTAAGCGTAGCATAATGACATTTCAAATATTGTTAAAACTCACCAATTTGTGTTGTATTTCATTCTTGTCCTTGAAAATCTGTACTTTTTTTATTTAAATATTTGTGCATTTGTTGCACCACTTGTCTCTGATTACCTGTATATCTTTGATGGTTTTTGTTTTGCGAAGTGGTCTGCTTTTATCAGTGGATGCATTTATCATATATATACACTACACAGCTTGTTTATAATACAACTCGTGTAATATATATTAATGCACCAGGTGACACTATACAAATGTACACTTACCGCTAGATTACGACAGGTTGAGGGACTGAGAATGACATCTTTATATACATGTATAACTATGCAGCCAATTAATTAACTTTCAAAAACAATAAAGATAATACTGTTTTAACAAATGAAACACAATTAAAATTTCTTAGTATTTGACAGGCAAATAACGAGAAAATTTTATATATATCATATTATTGGAGTTTATTAAATGGCTGTTTTTTAGATATGAAATCCAGTTTTTTATAAACTTCATTAACTGAGCATTTGTGGAGCGCGTGGTCCAGTGGTAGAGCACCCAATCCCTAATTGCAGGGTTGTTGGTTCAATCCTCCCACACAACCTTGTGTGATGTCTTTGAGCAAGACACTTTTTCTGCACATGCTTAGTACTGGTTCTACCCAGAAAGACTTTGAGCGTGATTTGTATAAGTTGTAAGAACTTGTTTCGCAATCAATGTTAAATAAATGAGTTTAAAAAATAACTGAGCATTTATTAATTGTTGGGTTACATCAATTAAAAGTAAGCAGATAAAGTTACATACATAACAGATAGTTTAAGTTATTTCTAATACAGCGTGACAAGTCGACTTTGATTCTTTACAAACATAAAAGTGTCCAATATTACATCCATATGTTAAAAAATGAAAAAAAAATGAAACATTTTAATAACTTGTTATTATTTTCATTGAATAAAAACATCTCAGTATTTTATTTGAATGTACTCAGCTTTTACTAATTTATAGTAACTTCAAGTGATATGCTGTCTGTCTTAGAAGCACAGCTTACTATATAGTGACCTGCAGTCACATGTTGTCTGTCTTAGAAGCACAGCTTACTATATAGCTTCCTGTAGTCACATATTGTCTGTCTGAGTAACACAATCTACTATATAGCTTCCTGTAGTCACATGTTGTCTATCTTAGTAGCACAATCTACTATAAAGTGACCTGCAGTCACATGTTGTCTGTCTTAGTAGCACAATCTACTATAAAGTTACCTGTAGTCACATTTTGTTTGTCATAGTAGCACAATCTACTATATAGCTACCTGCAGTCACATATTGTCTCTTTGAGTATTAAAATCTACTATATAGTTACCTGCAGTCACATGTTGTCTGTCTAAGTAGCACAATCTACTATAAAGTGACCTGCAGTCACATTTTGTTTGTCATTGTAGCACAATCTACTATATAGCTACCTGCAGTCACATATTGTCTGTCTGAGTAGTACAATCTACTATATAGTTACCTGCAGGCACATGTTGTCTGTCTTAGTAGCACAATCCTGTAGTCACATGTTGTATGTCTTAGTAGCACAATCTACTATATAGTGACATGCAGTCACATGTTGTATGTTTTAGTAGCACACTCTACCATATAGTGACCTTAGTCACATGTTGTATGTCTTAGTAGCACCATCAACTATATAGTGACCTGCAGTTACATGTTGTCTGTCTTAGTAGTGCAATCTACCATAAAAACACCTGCAGTGACATGTTGTCTGCCTTAGTAACACAACTTGCTATATAGTTACCTTCAGTGACATATTGTCTGTCTTAGTAACACAATCTACTATATGGTGACCTGCAGTCACATTTCTGTCTTATAGCACAATCTACTATATTGTTACCTGTAGTCACATGTTGTCTGTCATAGTAGCACAATCTAATATATAGTCACCTGCAGCCACATGTTGTATGTCTTAGTAGCACAATCTACAAAAAGTGACCTGCAGTCATATGTTGTTTGTCTTATTAGCATAATCTACTTTATAGTTACCTGTAGTCACATATTGTCTGTCTTAGTAGCACAATCTTCTATATAGTCACCTGCAGTCACATGTTGTCTGTCTTAGTAACACAATCTACTATATAGTCACCTTCCGTCACATGGTATCTGTCTTAGTAACACATTCTACTATATAGTGACCTGTAGTCACATGTCTGTCTTAAGAGCACCATCTACTATATAGTGACCTGCAGTCACATGTTGTCTGTATTAGTAACACAATCTACTGTATAGTGACCTGTAGTCACATGTTGTCTGTCTGAGTAGCACTATCTGCTATATAGTTACCTCTGGTCATATGTTGTCTGTCTTAGTAGCACAAAATACTATATAGCTACCTGTAGTCACATGTTGTCTGTCTTAGTAGCACAATATACTATATAGCTACCTGCAGTCACATGCTGTCTGTCTTAGTAGCACAATCTTCTACATGTATATAGTTACATGTAGTCACATGTTCTCTGTCTAAGTAGCAAAATCTTCTATAAAGTGACATGTAGTCACATGTTGTCTGTCTTAGTAGCACAGTCTACTATATAGTGAACTGTAGTCACATGTTATCTACCTTAGTAGCACAATATACTATATAGTGAACTGTAGTCACATGTTATCTGTCTTAGTAGCACAATATACTATATTGTTACCTGTAGTCACATGTTGTCTGTCTTAGTAATACAATCTACTATATAGTTACCTTCAGTCACAAGTTTTCTGTCTTAGTAGCACAATCTACTTTACAGTTACCTTCAGTCACATGTTGTCTGTTTTAGTAGCACTATCTACTATATAGTTACCTGTAGTCACATGTTGTCTGTCTTAGTTGCACAATATACTATATAGTAACCTGCTGTTACATGTTGACTGTCTTACTAGCACATCTACTTTATAGTTACCTGCAGTCACATGCTGTCTGTCTTAGTAGTACAATCTACTAAATAGTTACCTGCAGTCACATGTTGTCTGTCTAAGTAGTATACTACTAGCAAAAGTTACCCGCAGTCACATGCTGTCTGTCTTAGTAGTACAATCTACTAAATAGTTAACTGTAGTCACATGTTGTCTATCTTATTAGCACAATCTACCAATCTATTATATAGTTACCTGTAGTCACATGTTGTCTGTCTTAGTAGCACACTCTTCTACATGTATATAGTTACCTTCAGTCACAAGTTGTCTGTCTGAGTAACGCAATCTACTACTAGTATATAGTTACCTGTAGTCACAAGCTGTCTGTCTTAGTAGTGCAATCTACTACATAGTTACCTGCAGTCACATGTTGTATGTCTAAGTAGTACACTCTACTATATAGTTACCTTCAGTCACAAGTTGTCTGTCCGAGTAACACAATCTACTATATAGTTACCTGCAGTCACATGCTGTCTATCTTAGTAGCACACTCTATTATATAGTTACCTGTAGTCACATGTTGTCTGTCTTAAAAGCACAATCTACCATATAGTTACCTGCAGTCACATGTTGTCTGTCTTAGTAGTACAATCTACCATATAGTTACCTGCAGTCACATGTTGTCTATCTTAGTAGCACAATCTGCTATATAGTAACCTGTAGTCACATGTTGTCTGTCTTAGTAACACAATCTACTATAAAGTGACCTACAGTCACATGTTGTATTTCTAAGTAGTACAATCAACTACATAGTTACCTGCAGTCACATGTTGTCTATCTTAGTAGCACAATCTACTATATAGTTACCTTCAGTCACAAGTTGTCTGTCTTAGTAGCACAATCTGCTATAGAGTTACCTGCAGTCACATGTGTCTGTCTTAGTAGCACAATCTATTATATAGTTACCTTCAGTCACATGCTGTCTGTCTTAGTAGCACAATCCTGTAGTTACATGCTGTCTGTCTTAGTAGCACAATCTACTATATAGTAACCTGTAGTCACATGTTGTCTGTCTTAGTAGTACAATCTACCATATAGTTACCTGCAGTCACATGTTGTCTATCTTAGTAACACAGTCTACTATATAGTTACCTGCAGTCACATGTTGTCTGTCTTAGTAGCACAATCTACTATATAGTTACCTTCAGTCACATGTTGTCTATCTTAGTGGCACAATCTACTATATAGTTACCTTCAGTCACATGTTGTCTGCCTTAGTAGCACAATCTACTATATAGTTACCTGCAGTCACATGTGTATGTCTTAGTAGCACAATCTACTATATAGTTACCTTCAGTCACATGTTGTCTATCTAAGTATGACAATGTACTTTATAATTACCTGCAGTCACATGTTTTCTGTCTTAGTAGCACAATCTACTATATAGTTACCTTCAGTCACATGTGTCTGTCTTAGTAATACAATCTACTATATAGTTACCTTCAGTCACATGTTGTCTATCTTAGTAAAACAATCTACTATATAGTTACCTGCAGTCACATGTTGTCTATCTTAGTAGCACAATCTACTATATAGTTACCTGCAGTCACATGTTGTCTGTCTTAGTAGCACAATCTACTATATAGTTACCTTCAGTCACATGTTGTCTATCTTAGTAGCACAATCTACTATATAGTTACCTGCAGTCACATGTTGTCTGTCTTAGTAGCACAATCTACTATATAGTTACCTTCAATCACATGTGTCTGTCTTAGCAGCACAATCTACTATAAAGTGACCTGTAGTCACATGCTGTCTGTCCTAGTAGCACAATTTACTATATAGTGACCTGCAGTCACATGTTGTCTTTCTTAGTAGTACAGTCAACTACATAGTTACCTTCAGTCACAAAATATGTGTCTTAGTAGCACAATCTAATATATAAGTACCTGGAGTCACATGTTGTCTGTCTTAGTAGCACAATCTACTATATAGTTACCTTCAGTCACAAGTTACCTGTCTTAGTAGCACAATCTACTATATAATTACCGGTAGTCACATGTTGTCTGTCTGAGTAACACAATCTACTATATAGTTACCTTCAGTCACAAGTTGTCTGTTTCAGTAGCACAATCTACTATATAGTTACCTGTAGTCACAAATTACCTGTCTTAGTAGCACAATCTACTATATAGTTACCTGTAGTCACATGTTGTCTGAGTAACACAATAGACTATATAGTTACTTTCAGTCACAAGTTGTCTGTCTTAGTAGCACAATCTACTATATAGTGACCTGTAGTCACATGTTGTCTTTAATTGTAACACAACCTTCTATATAGTTACCTGTAGTCAGGTGTTGTCTGCCTTAGTAGTACAATCTACTATATAGTTACCTTTAGTCTCATGTCTGTCTTAGTAGCACAGTCTACTATATAGTGACCTGTAATCACATGTTGTCTGTTTTAGTAGCATAATCTTCTATATAGTCATTGCTTGCTTCACAGATAAATTTACATGTAAATGTATTGGTAGCAGCACCTATATCTATATCAACATTTGATGCACAACTTTATATTCTAGACTTTGTAACCACTGCTTTCATTTTACTAATTATTTTTTTGAATCTGTTTGCCTCCTCAGCGACTGGTCCTTTGTTCCTGTCAGATATGGCTGCATGCCATGATATCAAGTCATGATGTTAAACGGCTATGATGTCAAAGGTCATGGTGTCAAAGGTCTTGATGCTCTATGCATTATGGGATATAAAATCATATATGAGTAGCAAAGGTCACAGGTCACAGGTGGGCATACTTACAATAATTTGTTATAACGTGTTTTGCAGCAGATGGTCGCAGGTGAACAGTTATATATAAATAATAAAATAATATCTTAAACAGGTTGTGATATATTAAATATTATTTAATTATATAACCTGTTAAAAGCATATTTAAAGATGCATACTTTTGATCTGTGTATGTATTATTTTTCATGTGTACTCGTTTTCTTTACAGCAAAGTGTGTGAGTTCCACCATCCTGAAGAATTGAAATCCATGTTAACATATCTGCGTATATCTGATGATGCTGCAACAGAAGAACTGTTACTCGCTGCCTGTAAAGATGTCATTAAATACAGTGTCAAGACAGGTATTTCGCAACTCAAGCATTCAATTATTTCATACGTCACACCTCAAACATTGCACAGGTATGTTATAGTTTAAAACTTCATTGCACAGATATGTCACAGCTCAAGCATTATATTTCACAGATATGTCACAGCTCAAGCATTATATTTCACAGATATGTCTCAGCTCAAGCATTACATTTCACAGATATGTCTCAGCTCAAGCATTACATTTCACAGATATGTCTCAGCTCAAGCATTATATTTCACAGATATGTCCCAGCTCAAGCATTACATTTCACAGATATGTTCCAGCTCAATCATAATATTTCACAGATATGTCCCAGCTCAAGCATTATATTTCACAGATATGTCACAGCTCAAGCATTATATTTCACAGAAATGTCCCAGCTCAAGCATTATATTTCACAGATATGTCCCAGCTCAAGCATTATATTTCACAGAAATGTCCCAGCTCAAGCATTATATTTCACAGATATGTCCCAGCTCAAGCATTATATTTCACATACATGTCCCAGCTCAAGCATTATATTTCACAGATATGTCACAGCTCAAGCATTAAATTTCACAGATATTTCACAGCTCAAACATTATATTTCACAGATATGTCACAGCTCAAGCATTATATTTCACAGATATGTGTCAGCTCAAGCACTATATTTCACAGAAATGTCACAGCCCAAGCATTATATTTCACAGAAATGTCCCAGCTCAAGCATTATATTTCACAGAAATGTCCCAACTCAAGCATTATATTTCACAGATATGTCCCAGCTCAAGCAATATATTTCACAGATATGTCACAGCTCAAGCATTATATTTCACAGATATGTCACAGCTCAAGCATTATATTTCACAGATATGTCACAGCTCAAGCATTATATTTCACAGAAATGTCCCAGCTCAAGCATTATATTTCACAGATATGTCACAGCTCAAGCATTATATTTCACAGAAATGTCCCAGCTCAAGCATTATATTTCAGAGAAATGTCACAACTCAAGCATTATATTTCAGAGAAATGTCCAAGCTCAAGCATTATATTTCACAGAAATGTCCCAGCTCAAGCATTATATTTCACAGATATGTCCCAGCTCAAAGCGTAACATTTCGCATATATGTCCCAGCACAGGCATTACATTTCACCGAGAAATGTTACAGTTCAAGCATTATATTTCACAGATATGTCACAGCTCAAGCATCGAATTTTACAGATATGTCCCAGCACAAGCATTACATTTCACATAGAAATGTCACGGCTCAAGTATTACATTTCACAGATATGTCACGGCTCAAGCATTACATTTCACAGATATTTCACAGCTCCAGCATTACATTTTACAGATTTGTCCCAGCTCTAGCATTTCATTTCACAGATATGTCCCAGCTCAAGCATAACATTTCACAGATATGTCCCAGCTCAAGCATTATATTTCACAGATATGTCCCAGCCCAAGCATTACATTTTACAGACATGTCCCAGCTCAAGCATTACATTTTACAGATTTGTCCCAACTCTAGCATTTCATTTCACAGATATGTCCCAGCTCAAGCATTACATTTCACAGATATTTCCCAGCTCAAGCATTATATTTCACAGATATGTCCCAGCTCAAGCATTATATTTCACAGATATGTCCCAGCTCTAGCATTTCATTTCACAGATATGTCCCAGCTCAAGTATTACATTTTACAGATTTGTCCCAGCTCTAGCATTTCATTTCACAGATATGTCCCAGCTCAAGCATTACATTTCACAGATATGTCCCAGCTTAAACATTACATTTCACAGATATGTCATGTCCCAGCTTAAGCATTACATTTCACAGATATGTCCAAGCTCAAGCATTACATTTCACAGATATGTCCCAGCTTTAGCATTTCATTTCACAGATATGTCTCAGC
The DNA here is from genome assembly GCA_029582155.1 of Panopea generosa. Classification (NCBI taxonomy): domain Eukaryota; kingdom Metazoa; phylum Mollusca; class Bivalvia; order Adapedonta; family Hiatellidae; genus Panopea; species Panopea generosa. Next base: position 22,604,913 of record CM055897.1, on the reverse strand, counting down.
TCAAGCATTACACTTCACAGATATGTTCCAGCTCAAGCGTTACATTTCACAAATATGTCTCAGCTCATGCATTATATTTCACAAATATGTCTCAGGTCAAGCATTATATTTCACAGATATGTCACAGCTCAAGCATTATATTTCACAAATATGTCTCAGCTCAAGCATTATATTTCACAGATATGTCACAGCTCAAGCATTATATTTCACAAATATGTCTCAGCTCAAGCATTATATTTCACAGATATGTCACAGCTCAAGCATTATATTTCACAAATATGTCTCAGCTCAAGCATTACATTTCACAGATATGTTCAAGCTCAATCATTGCCTTTCATAGATATGTCTCAGCTCAAGCATTTCACAGATATGTCCCAGCTCAAGCATTGCCTTTCATAGATTTGTGTCAGCTCAAGCATTACACTTATAGATGTGTCCCAGCTCAAGCATTACACTTCACATATGTGTCTCAGCTCAAGCATTACATTTCACAGATATGTCTAAGCTCAAGCATTACATTTTACAGATATTTTCCAGCTCAAGCATTACACTTCACAAATATGTCCCAGCTCAAGCATTAAATTTCACAAATATGTCTCAGCTCAAGCATTACATTTCACAGATATGTCCCAGCTCAAGCATTGCCTTTCATAAATTTGGCTCAGCTCAAGCATTACATTTCACAGATATGTCCCAGCTCAAGCATTGCCTTTCATAGATTTGTCTCAGCTCAAGCATTACATTTCACAGATATGTCTCAGCTCAAGCATTACATTTTGCAGATATATCCCAGCTCAAGCATTATATTTCACAAATATGTATCATCTCAAGCATTACATTTCACAGATATGTCCAAGTTCAAGCATTGCCTTTCATAGATTTGTCCCAGCTCAAGCATTACACTTCACAGATATGTTCCAGCTCAAGCATTACAGTTCACAGATTTGTCCAAGCTCAAGCATTGCCTTTCATAGATTTGTCTCAGCTCAAGCATTACACTTCACAGATATGTCCCAGCTCAAGCCCTTTCATAGATTTGTCCCAGCTCAAGCATTACACATCACAGATATATCCCAGCTCAAGCATTGCCTTTCATAGATTTGTCCCAGCACAAGCATTACACTTCACAGATATGTTCCAGCTCAAGCATTACATTTCACAAATATGTCTCAACTCAAGCATTTCATTTCACAGATATGATGTCCCAGCTCAAACATTACATTTCACAGATATGTCTCAGCTCAAGCATTGCCTTTCGTTGATTTGTCCCAGCTCAAGCATTACACTTCACAGATATGTTCCAGCTCAAGCATTACATTTCACAGATATGTTCAAGTTGAAGCATTACATTTCACAGATATGTTCCAGCTCAAGCATTACATTTCACAGATATGTTTCAGCTCAAGCATCACATTTCACAGATATATGTTCCAGCTCAAGCATTACATTTCAAAGATATGTCACAGCTCAAACATTACATTTCACAGATATGTCTCAGCTCAAGCATTGCCTTTCATGTATATGTCACAGCTCAAGCATTGCCTTTCATAGATTTGTCCCAGCCTAAGCATTACACTTCACAGATATGTACCAGCTCAAACATTACATTTCACAGATATATCCCAGCTCAAGCATTACATTTCACAGATATGTCCCAGCTCAAACATTACACGTCACAGATATGTCCCAGCTCAAGCATTATATTTCACAGATATGTCCCAGCTCAAACATTACACTTCACAGATATGTCCCAGCTCAAACATTTCATTTCACAGATATGTCCTAGCTCAAACATTACATTTCACAGAAAGGTCACAGTTCAAGCATTACATTTCACAGATATGTCTCAGCTCAAGCATTACATTTTGTTGATTTGTCCTAGCTCAAGCATTACATTTTACAGATATATTCCAGCTGAAGCATTACATTTCACAGATATGTCCCAGCTCAAGTATTACATTTCACAGATATGTCCCAGCTCAAACATTACATTTCATAGATATGTCCCAGCTGAAGCATTACATTTTACAGATATGTTCCAGCTCAAGCATTATATTTCACAGAAATGTCCGAGCTCAAATATTACATTTCACAGATATATTCCAGCTCAAACATTACATTTCACAGATATGTCTCAGCTCAAGCATTGCCTTTCATAGATTTGTCCCAGCTCAAGCATTACACTTCACAGATATGTTCCAACTCCAGCATTACATTTCACAGATATGTCTCAGCTCAAGCATTACATTTCACAGATATGTCTCAGCTCAAACATTACATTTCACAGATATGTCCCAGCTCAAGCATTACATTTCACAAATATGTCTCAGCTCAAGCATTACATTTCACAGATATGTCCCAGCTCAAGCATTGCCTTTCATAGATTTGTGTCAGCTCAAGCATTACACTTCACAGATGTGTCCCAGCTCAAGCATTACACTTCACATATGTGTCTCAGCTAAAGCATTACACTTCACAGATATGTCCCAGCTCAAGCATTACATTTCACAAATATGTATCAGCTGAAGCATTACATTTCACAGATATGTCCCAGCTCAAGCATTACATTTTCCAGATATGTCCCAGCCCAAGCATTACATGTCACAAATGTTACATGTATTATGCTCTTGATGACAATTGTATGTTACAGCTTAATATGAATATTTTATTCCTAATATAATTATCACAGTTTAATATTCATAACACCATATAAAATTTTATAAGCTGTTGATTGGAATGCTAACAAACATTTCAACAATGATTTATCGCTGCCTTTATAAAATGAATGAACAAACACTAAATTACTATATTAACCCTTTACTCCATAGATACACGTTTTCCCACACCGATCACAGAAGGCTTTTGAAAACAGTGCAGGAAGAGTTCAAATTGCTCGTAACAAGCAATCTGAACACTTCCTGCACTGTTTTCCACTCTGTCAGTTAATATAATCATAATTCATCCATTGCTGATATGTGGTGAATTAATGCTTTCAATATAAGAGGTGTCCAAAGGCGTCTATATGAAGTAAAGGGTTAACACAAATTGACACAAACTATACACAAATTCATGGTATATATTTTCAGCACATCCTCGATTCTTCAACCAGTTATTTGGTGGTATGGACCAGCACAGTTTAGGAGGAGCCTGGCTAACGGAAGCGCTCAACTCGAGCCAGTATGATTACTTATCTTTATCATCTCGCCTATTATTTTATATAGCAACTCTATAATTAGTTATGTCTCCCACTCTTTAAGAAACATATTGTTTTTATGCTCTCCTTCACAAAATATTGTGCAGAGAACTTCTATGACATCTGTGGTTGCATTTAGCCCAAACTTACAGGGAAGGATCAGCGCGCTGGTCTAATTGTGTTTTGTGTTTGCTTTATTGATCTTTGACTAAGTTATGGCAAATTGCAATTTTGAGATTGAAAAAACTTGTCTGAAGAACTCAAATTACACTGGTCAGATTTAGCCAATACTTGCCTAGAATGGCCACTGTGAGGTTTAGTTACACATATCTCTTTGGTGTTCGGTTAAATGATTTTTAACTTAAATACAACCCTTTGCATTTTTGGAATTAAAAATCTTGTCCAAAGAATGTCTTCGATATCTGTGGTAGGATTTAGCCAAACTTTCCTGAGAAGGATCAGTGTGTGGTTTATTTGTGCATATCTCTTTTGTGTTGTCATTTAAGAAGAAATTTGTGAAAAAAAAAAAAAGAGTAATATAATTGGTTTTAAAGCTTTATGCTCACAATTATTATATTATAATGCATATAAATCCAGTTTTCATCCATCTATCTGTCCATCTATCTATCAACCCATTATAATTAAAGTCTATGGCAAGATAGTGGGTAGTGTGAACATTTCAGTTGAAGATCGATATATGACTGCGTTGTAACTTTTGAATATATAGTGTTATCCATTATCAAATATTAAAACTTGACATTAGTGAAATTCAATGTGAGACATGTGTCACTATTGCTCTCTGTGTCAAGGCTGCAAATGAACATGGGAAGATATCAGATTTTGCTAGACAACCAGCCTCTAGTTTAAATAGCCTGACCCGATAAGCTCAGTTGTTTAAGTGTCTGACCATCAATTTAGGGTTTGCGAGTTCGAATCTACACCCGGCAACAGTCTCAATGATGATTGATATATGACATTGTGTCTCATTATCATTTGTCTGTCACCGCTGATTCAAGTGAGGAAGTTATCAGTTACTTGCGGAGATGGGGTGTGCTTGAGTACTGGTTAACCTTTCAGGATCCCAGGAAACAGTGGTTAGGTTAACGTACCATCTGTTAACCCATTCAGTATACAATACGTATTATTTTGGCATGTTTAAATAGACATTCGTATGGCAATACAGAATCTCTTTTTATATCATATAAGCATGGTATATTTAAAAAAAAAAAGTTTTGCCAATTCTAAAATTTTGAAATACATGTATACTTTCTTTGAAATATAAGGTGGGGCCAAATACCAATTAAATAAAGTTTGTATGATTGTAAGCTCTAAAAATGTAGTTTTAAATTTATCTTCATAAAATTCTGTTAAAGATCATATATACGAGATAATTACAAGACTTAGTAATCTACAAGTAAGGCCATAATAAATTAATTGCTAATCATCCCCACCCGCCCCCTAATTTTCATGCCGCCCCAACCCTTTTTATTTTCATAAATTTTTTTTATATATATTACATAAAAAAAAATCAAAAATTTTAAAAATAAAAATAAATAAAATCCCTCCCTTCTCTCCAACTTTTTAAGAAAAAAATGGATGATAATCTAGCAATAAATTTATTAATGGCCTTAGTATTATTTTGTACTGCATGGTTTCAGAAAAGTTGCCTATATACTCTGCATTGTATTGTTTCAGATACACGTTTGAGGTGGCCCCAGTGTTCACGTTGATGGAAAAAGAAATTAATAACAAAATGTTGTCATTGATTGGTTTTGAGGGTGGGGATGCTATCTTTGTACCAGGTAATTATCTCCAGCCCAGCCATCATCAGATTTAAGTTAAATTCATTTTTACTATTTTTTTATTTTTAAATTATCATTATCGGTACTCAATTTTCTTATATTATTAACAGATTGATTGGTAGACAGACGTTATACCCTAGGACATTAGCCCCTATGCTGAATTTTGCACAGATGGACAATAGCCCCATAATGATATTGCACATGCAGACATTAGCCCCTTGTTTTTTTTTTGTACATGTGGACATCAGCCCCTTGTTTTTTTTGCACAGGTTGACATTAGCCCCTTTCACTAAGAACATTAGCCCCTTCACCCTAGGCTGCCCATGCAAAATCATCAAGTGGCTATAATGTCCTATAGTGAAGGGGCTAATGTTTCATGTGCAAAATCACTAAGGGGCTATTGGCTTCTTTGCAGATTTCAACATGGGGGCTATAATGTCCTACATTCGATGTGATTGTAATATATTAAAAGACAATAGCAACAATTAAAGCAATTAACCATTTAATACATTATTCCAATTTTCAACCAATCATTCAATAAATTTTATGGCAGCTGTTTTAGTCACCATCAAAATTATAAAAATTAAAGAGATGAACAGAATAAAAATACACGTTAATAAAAATCTTCGCATACAATCAATTGTTCAAATTGTTCAATGAATGAACTAGGAGGAAGACAAACTATTTACTTTCTGTAGCCTTTAGAAGTATGAAACAGTTACTGACTGGTTTGACCTGTTCTGAATTTGGGGAACTGTGTTAAATACAAAATGAATGAATGAATGACATGACTATTTGACATAACTGTAGACTGTTGATATAGACTGTATTGGTCAAGTTTCCAGCTACCTCCACTACACTAACCCAAGGTCATGTTTACACTTGGGCAATTTTTATGTATTAGTTTTGGTGATGATGAACACAAAACTGAAGGATTAGATTGTTAAAAAAGTCTTAGCACTTTCAATGATGTTTAGAATATGGGTGCTTTACGTCAAGTAGACCCGAGTTCCATTTCTGGCTGTAGTACTGTCCTTTTTTTTTTTTTACTGAAGTATAAGATTCAGTCATTGATATTCTGGTACAAATTTGTTGTTTCGAACACAAAACATATAGTAAAAGCAAAACAAATGCTTTTAATTGGTTCATGCCAGCATTGCTAAAATATAGTTGCCTGTAACACTCTAAACGAAAAACAAAAACCGCAAAGATGGGTTGTCACCCTGTTACAACCGTCAATGCATTGTATTCTTTAAAAAACTGGATATTGGGCACATTTAAATCAGACTGCCAGGAAACTGGGCCTCTGAAAGTTTGCTGTATGACTTCTGATTTGTTATTATTATCATTAGTCACATTAACCACACATAAGTCACATGTACCGCCAAGCCGTTTTGGACAGCTTTCCAGTTCTAGCAGACATGTCTTTCTGTGAATTTTATAGACACATGTAAAATAATGTAATCTGTACTTAAGATATCTTCCAACAGAAAACCTGAACATGTGAGAAATCCGGAGATAGAACTGTTTTTAGCTTATAAAATTTCACTTTGTCCGACAATTTCCTCATCTACAAAGCAAATATCTCAATTATTCCTCAATCATTTTAGTTTTACATACATGGAATAAGCTAAGACTTCAGACTGGTCAAATAGCATTCCCCAATTTCAAATAAATTGTGACACAATAAAATAATTACCTAAAGAATACTGTCACTGACCGTAATTTTGACGTTTTTTACCTGTCAAATATCGCCAGAAGCTGGTCACGACTGTTTCCCAGGCGTGATCGGGTCTATCTTTATACTTAATTTCTGTTATAACATTAAAACTGATTTGTCAGCTCATTTATATAAAATACATAGAAATTCATCTAATGATAAAATTTTTTTTTGTAATTTGGATGTTAACCCTTTACGTCATATAGACACCTTTGGACACCTCCAATATTGAAAGCATTAATTCACCACATATCAGCAATGGGTGAATTATGTTTATATTAACTGACAGACTGGACGCGCAATCTGAACTCTTCCTGCACTGTTTTCAAAGGCCTTATGTGATTGGTGCAGGGAAATGGGTATCTATGGAGTAAAGGGTTAAAAGGTTAATTATTATGGTCTACGTTTAACACCATGTCTTAATTACATGTATATCATTTTACATTGCTAACCAAGTGTCAATAAATCATTTAAATGGTTAAAAAATGTCATGGTATATAATATAATATAGGTTGCCAGCTATTGAAAGTGGGTGTTTAAGAAAATTACAAAATCAGAGAATTTACAAGATTTCTATTATTTGAACTATTTCTATTATTTCAGACTAATGTACTACTATGTATTACACATTGAATACATTTTAAAATTTGCATGTTGTCATGGCAGTGATTGTTTTAAATTAAAACAAAAATTACAGCTAGCAAAATGTGCTGTAGTTAGTGTATAATTTGTAAAGGTCATGTGACCTCATATCAAAATTATTCTTTTCCTATATTCTTTACAATGAGCTGACAAACTTGATGTAAGAAAAGATAATGAACAACAATTTTTCAAATGCTTTTAACAAAACACTTTATTGCTATGTGTGTTAGGTAGGATCAGTGATCGACTTGGTGAGTGAGTGAGTGAGTGAGTGAGTGAATGACTTAGTGAGTGAGTGAGCAGTGAATGAGTCAGTGATTGATTGCATATATGAGTGCATGTCATGAGGGCATGTACAGAGTTGAGTTCAGTTGGTTGTGACAAGAACGAAGGCTTACTAATGTTGAAGACTTTACAATGTCAGAATTCTCGCTTATTTTATCAGTATGGGAAAATTGTAGTTTACTAAAACATCCCCCAGCTACTGGTGTAATTGTTTTTATCTAATGAGAGTTCAATCAAGGAATAATTCATTGCAGGTGGCTCGATGGGAAATCTCTATGGGATGAACCTGGCTCGGTACAACAAATACCCAGAAATAAAAACAAAGGGGTTGTATGCACTCCCTAAACCCTTGTGTCTGTTTACGTCCGAGAAGGTATATAAAGTTGTACAGCACTTTTTGAAAAGATACTTTAAAATTGAATTAAGTTGGATTTGCTCCTATAATCAGACTTGAACCAAGGAGTTATATAGAAGGATAGGAAACTAAATGTTGATAAAACAGCATGCAAAGAATTAATGATTTGGCAAATTAATCATTCAAATTTCACAGGTAACTGATCTGTTTTACATGAAATGTAAGGTGTATGTAACCTTAGATGTTTTATAATGTTTTAAATGCACATTATGATCATGTATTTAAAATATTGCAGTTTGAAGTAAAATTTCAAGTACTTTTCTTGACTTTTTAGTTGCAGTATAATTTCAAGTTAGATTTGTTTTTTCTGAGACAGATGAAAGTTAAGATATTTGAAAATGAGACTGCGGGAATACGCGAGCGTTCATAACATCTCATTCAGTTGTGTCTCCTTCTCTATATAATTCCTTGCGTGAACCAAGATTGTTAATAATTTAGAAAGTCGTTATTGAAAATAAAATTTACTTATAATTCCTCTATAAATACTTAACTGGTGATGTTTACTTTGTCTTCTCCCTCCTCCCATGAGTACTTTAGAACTAAATGGTAATGGAATATGATGGTTCTATTGATGTACTTATTAACGATATAGTTAACATGATATTATGAATTGTAAATATGTTACTGTGATGATGTATTTATGTACAAGTCTGAAATAAAATATCTATTCTGTTCTGTTCTGATCTTATTCTGAAGTGCAGGATATGTTGCTTAACCCAGTTAGTAAATAAGTAAATTGAAACTGACAACTCCAAATTGACTTGGATCATCAAGAACACAAGAGTTTTTAAATGTTCCAAGTTTCTGAAGTTTTACCTGATAATATATAAATTTAAAAAAAATTATTGCTTCCCCAGATAGCCTAGTTCACATTATTGATATTCCAGGCCCATTATTCTATGAAGAAAGCTGCAGCAGTTCTGGGTCTGGGGACAGACTGTATCATTGCTGTAAAGACGGACAACAAGGGCAAAATGATACCATCTGAGTTGGCCATGGAGGTCGACAAAGCTTTATCTGAGGTAACAATATTAGAGTAAATAAATAAGCATTGAAAGCCACAAACAATTGTTTGAATCTTGTTACCATTGTCAAAACATGGGATCTTGCATGGTTGAATCGTCAAGATCTTGCCTCAATATCACTTGTCTGAAGCCATGGGTTCAAGCCCGGCTTGGTCCAAAATCTCTATGTGAAAAAGCTTAATTGGTACATGTGAAAGGACAGTGGTTCTACTCAGATTCATTTTGATATCTTCCTTCACCAATAAAACTGGATATTCCATTTACAACAGGTATTGTGTTGAAAATGGGGGGGAGGGGGCTAAATTTTGATTTTGTCATTTTAAAGAAAAATGTACAGAAATCATAAAAAAAAAAATTAAATGCTTTGAAAGTAAACAAAAAAGTTTGGGTAGCTGCAATTTTGAGGTAGTAGGTAGGAGCATGGCAAACAATTTATATTTTAATGACAGCCTAACATACAAATACAAATTGTGGAGAATGATTCAGCATGTATTTGAGGGTTGGAAAGTGATATTTCAATAATAATAGATGTCAATTTTAATTCATGAAATGTAATTAAAGATTTATACAGCTGTTGTTTTCTGTTATGGAAAAATAATTCCCTCATTATTTTAGAGTGGGAATGAGTATTTTGATGGACGCCCCATTCACAAATATTTATTTTAAGTAGTTGTAAGGCCATTGTAAATTAGTTGTTATATTCTCATCAAAATATTTTCTTAAAAAAGTGGGAGGGTGGGGACGGGGTTATCTTTTAGCTCACTGGGACAAAGTTCAATGAGAGCTATTGCCATGACCCCAGCGTCGTCGTCATCATCATTGCGGCAGCGTCGTCGTCTGTAGACACCCAAGATAAACTTTTGCGTTTAAGTTTAAGATATCTATGCAACCACTGATTGGATGTGAATGAAACTGTGCATGTGTATTCACCATCATCAATGGAACACACACAGACAAGAACCATAACTCTGGATTGCATTTTGGCACAGTTATGGCCCTTTTTGGACTTAAACACCCAAAGGCGAGCTTTGTTGTCTTCTGACAACTATTGTTAATTTTTTTTATGAAAATAAAAAGGGTTGAATGGCATGCAAATTAGGGGGGTGGGTGGGAGGAAAATTATCTAGTAATTAGTTTACTATGACCTAAACAGCAGTTGAATAAACTCCATATACTGACAACATAATTGTAAATAAAAAGTGAGAAACTTTCTATGCTGTATTAATTGATATATGAAATTCTTTAAAAACTCAGGGATATGAGCCATTCTTTGTCAATGCAACAGCTGGTACGACAGTGATGGGCGCGTATGACCCCCTGGATGAGATAGCTGATGTATGTGAGAAACACAAGCTGTGGCTGCACGTGGATGGTGCCTGGGGAGGCAGTGTGGCCATATCAGCCACATACAAACATCTCATCAGCGGTATCAACAGGTAAGATTATCTTTATTTAGGGAGAATTATAGTTAAAGCCACTTATTGGTCAGACAGGATAAAGTGACTACATGTCATGTACTTGTAGTGTATGCTCCCATATGATGTTTACATTATTATAGTGTGCGGCTGATTTATTGTTTACATTGATTAAGTGTGTGACTGATTCATCGTTTACATTGATATAGTGTGTGGCTGATTTATTGTTTACATTGATAAAGTGTGTGACTGATTCATTGTTTACATTATTATGGTGTGCGACTGATTCATTGTTTACATTTTTATAGTGTGTGATTGATTCATTGTTTACATTATTATAGTGTGAGACTGATTCATTGTTTACATTATTATAGTGTGCGATTGATTAATTGTTTACATTTTTATAGTGTGCGATTGATTCATTGTTTACATTGATATAGTGTGTGATTGATTCATTGTTTACATTATTATAGTGTGTGACTGATTCATTGTAAACATTATTATAGTGTGCGACTGATTCATTGTTTACATTTTTATAGTGTGTGATTGATTCATTGTTTACATTGATATAGTGTGCAACTGATTCATTGTTTTCATTGATAACGTGTGCGGCTGATTTATTGTTTACATTGATAGTGTGCGACTATTTCATTGTTTACATCGATATATTGTGGGGCTGAATCATTGTTTACATTGATATATTGTGGAACTGATTCATTTTTTACATTGATATATATTGTGGAACTGATTCATTGTTTACATTGATATATTGTGGGGCTGATTCATTGTATACATTGATATATTATGGAACCTATTCATTGTTTACATTGATATATTGTTGGACTGATTCATTTTTTACATTGATATATTGTGGGGCTGATTCATTGTTTACACTGATATATTGTGGGACTGATTCATTGTTTACATCAACATATTGTGGGGCTGATTCATTGTTTACACTGATATATTGTGGGACTGATTCATTCTGATTCATTGTTTACATTGGGATTGATTCATTGTTTACATTGGTATATTGTAGGACTGATTCATTGTTTACATCAATATATTGTGGGACTGATTCATTGTTTACATCAATATATTGTGGGAATGATTCATTGTTTATATTGATATATTGTAGAACTGATTCGATGACATGGAATCCCCACAAGATGATGGGAGCCCCTCTACAATGTTCCATGTTTCTTACAAAACACAAGGTGGGCATATTTTTAAATTTGTTCCTTTTATATAAAAAGTGATTTCGAAAATAGCCTTTTCCTTATCTCATTCCATTTCATCTCATTTGTCCCATCCTTTTCCGTCTTTTCCCATTCTATCAATTGATTTGCATTCATTATATCCACATCATAAAAATAAACACTTCTCTGTTATGTACATGTACATGCACAGTTGAACAAAAATAAAACTGCTGCCTTGTTTAGCGGTATAGCGTCCACCTCACATGTGGAAGGTTGTGAGTATGTTCCCAGCTTGGTCATACCAAAGACTTGAAAAATGGTACAAGAAGCTTCCTCGATTAGTGCTCAGAATTTAGAGGATAGTTCTAGATCTGGTCAGCCTGGTGTCAGTATAATATGACTGGGTGGGGTATCATACTACATACCTGTGGCACGATACTCCAGTGTTGCAGCGCTAGGAATACATTCTGTAGTAGACACTGTCACAATATGACTGAAAATTTTTTGAAAATGACGCTAAACACTATATAACAACAGCAACAAAACAAATAAAACACTTGGCTATACACAGATTTGTAACCTTAATAATCCATTCCATTATCATCTAAAAGGATTTTAATAAGTATTAACTGACTGCGAGGCAAACAATGATCATAAGACTACGTATAACTAACAGACTGATCTTTGTAAATGGCAAGCTAGGAATTATAAAGCTAGTTTTAAATTAAATATATTTTCCACTTACAGGGGGTGCTGCAGGAGTGTCATTCAGCCCATGCCCGGTACCTATTTCAGCAAGACAAGCACTACGACACATCATATGACACTGGGGACATGTCTCTGCAGTGTGGACGTAAGGTGGACGTTCTCAAGCTGTGGATGTTGTGGAAGGGGAAGGGAGATAAGGGCATGGAGAGAGATATAGACCATCTATTTATGTTGTCAAGGTAACTGAGCACTAAATATATGTCATGGTGACACATATTTTAAGATTGTCATAGTAACACATCTCATTCTGTTTGTCAGACAGTGGTATGAAACAAATTGGTCTATACAGACATATATAATGAAGTGGTCTCTGATGATAGATATAACAAAGTGGTCTCCCAAGACAGGTATAAATAACAAAGTGGTCTCTGGAGACAGGTATAACAAAGTGGTATTGGCAGACAGGTATAAAATGTGGTCTCTTCAGACAGGTATAACAAAGTGGTCTCTGCAGACAGGTATAACAATGTGGTCTCTGAAGACGGGTATAACAGAGTGCTCTCAGAAGACAGGTATAACAAAGTGTTATCTAAAGACAGGTATAACAAAGTAATCTCTGAATACATGTATACATAACAAAATGGTCTATGCAGACAGATATATGTTTGAAAAGAAAGAACACAGTGGTCTATGCAGACAGGTGTAACAAAGTGGTCTATGCAGACAAGTACTACAAAGTAATCTATGCAGATAGGTATAACACAGAGGTCTCTGAAGACAAGCATAGCAAAGTAGTCTCTGCAAACAAGTATAACAAAGTGATCTATGCAGACAGGTATAACAAAGTGATTTCTAAAGACATGTATAACAAAGTGGTCTCTGAAGACAGGCATAACAAAATAGTCTCTCCTAACAGGTATACCAAAGAGGTCTTTGCAGATGGGTGATTTATACTAGAGAAACTGTTTATGTTTTTTATTCAATAATTGGTCTTTAAAGGGGCACAAATCAGTTTTATAAAAAATATCCTTTATGGTTTACTGATAAAGGTAAACACTAGTATAGATCTGCATCCAGTTTTACCAACATTTCAAGTGAAAACTTGTACTGGTATATGTATTGTTTGGATATTTTGCATCATTGTATGCCATCGAGGCCTAACAGATGATCAGTTAATCTCATCACTCTTTGTATCCTGGAAAGTTAACTAGTATTCAAGCACACCCATCTCTGAAATTATCTACTTAATTAATAAATTTGAAATTTATCTTTATCAGTAATTTGTATATAAATCACCACCAATGTATGCCTGTATGAATTTTGTTGAACAACATAAAAACAAAAAGACAAAATCCTTTATATACTTTATTTTTAACATTGCCATAGAGATATTTTATAATGATATTCATGTTCCATTTATCTCAGACTGTTGATAATAAGAAGGTTTGAGTTGATGTTGGCAATAATAGACTGTGTTTGTTAGCAACCAATTATCGCTGCACATAGGTGAAGTAAATGCATTAATTACTTATTTGAATTGCATATTTGGTAGACATAAAGACAATTATTGCATTTGATATCTGTCTCTAATTCTATGTTAAATCCAAGTAATGGCCCTTCACAACTAAAACCAGTATTAGCTGATTATCCGATTATCAAGAAATTGAACCAAACCGATTGTAACCAATAATCAGTTGTGAAAATATCAACCGTTACCCACCATTACTAAGTACATGTTGTAATGTGACTGTGTCCCGGCTGTATTTCAGATATCTGGCAAACAGACTGAAGCAGACGGCTGGTTTCCGTCTCATACTGGACCCAGAATGTACAAATGTGTGTTTCTGGTATATACCACCAAGTCTTAGAGGACAAGAAGAAAGCAAGGAATGGTTGGACAAACTGAGCAAGGTAATTAGTGTAATTGTGGACAAACTGAGCAAGATAATTAGTGTCATTGATGTACTTCATTATTGGTAATGGCAGAGTTCATTTATATTACGTGATATTGCATCCATCTGTCTGGTAGTGGAGTTTTTATGGAATTTTTTTTTGTCTTCCTTCATTTTTTTACAAAATCTTTAACGTTATATTTTCAAATTAAACGGGCGTTATAGTGACTGGTAGTCTATTAATTTTATATAAACATTGTATGAATAAGAAAATATGTAATGGCTATTTTTACATCCAGGTTGCCCCAGCGATCAAGGCGGGCATGATGAAGTGTGGCTCAATGATGATAGGTTATAATCCAGATGGAGATCTTGTCAACTTCTTCAGAATGGTTCTCTCTAATTTTGACACGACCACAGAAGATATGGACTTCCTGGTGGCTGAGATAGACAGACTGGGCAGAGACCTTTGACTCAGTAATTGATATACAATATCAAAGGTCAACCAAAGGTCAACTAAGTCTGTATGAAGTCAATATATCAAAACATGAAGTCACAAATATGTCTGTGTATATGAATGTTAATATATTTATAGATAGGAACATGTTCCTCATTTTTGCATATTTATAAGAGCGCAATATATTTTAAGAATATTTCATATTGTATTGCTAGAACAATTTTATTTACTGTATTGGCAGGCCACAACATGTCAATTTGTTTGTATCTGTATTTGAGCAGGATCATGACCATATCTTTATAAGGAAAAAATACAATGGCATGTGTGATATATCTTTTATGACTGAAATCGTACTGTACAATTATAATTTAATTGAAAAAGTTATTAGTATGTAAGAAGAACAAACATTCATATATTATTCCAGAATTCTATTGCATAATTCAGATTATTTAGAAATATGTTTCCTTTCTCAAAAGAAAAAAAAAAAAAAAAAAATTTGGTATAGAAAATGTGTGCCACAAGGGCTTTCATATAAATGGATCACTAACCTATTTTGTAGAAATTTGATGATAATTAAATAAACATTATGCTCTATTAGATGTTCCATGGGAATAAGGCCTCACATGAGTTATGTGACAATATCTCATGGTACAGTCCATAGAAACAGGACATCATATAAGTTACGTAACAATATCTCATGGCACAGTTCATAACAACATGACATTCAGGGTTATGTGACAGTATTTCATGGCACAGTCCATAGCAACAGGACATCATAATGGGTTATGTGACACTATCTCATGGCCCAGTCCATCACATGAGTTATGTGACAATATTTCATGGCACAGTCCATAGCAACATGACATCACGTGGGTTTGGTGACAATATCTCATGGCACAGTCCATAATAACATGATATCACATGGGTTATGCGACAAAATCTCATGGCACAGTCCATAGTAACAGGACATCATAATTGGTTATGTGACACTATCTCATGGCACAGTCCATAATAACATGACATCACATGGATTATGTGACACTATCCTATGACACAGTCCATAACATCATGACATCACATTGGTTATGTGACAATATCTCATGGTGCAGTACCATAGCAACAGGACATCATATAAGTAATGTAACAATATCTCATGGCACAGTCCATTGCAACAGGACATCATAATGGGTTATGTGACACTATCTCATGGCACAGTCCATAACAACATGACATCACATGGGTTATGTGACAATATCTCATGGTACAGTCCATAACAACATGACACCATAATGGGTTATGTGACACTAGCTAATGGCTAAGTTCATAGCAACAGGACATCATAATGGGTTATGTGAAATATCTCATGGCACATATCATAGCAACATGACATCACATGAGTTATGTGACACTAATTCATGGCAAAGTCTATAACAAGATGACATCATATGGGTTATGTGACGATATTTCATGGCACGGTCCATCACAACATGACATCACATGGGTTATGTGACACTATCTCATGGCACAGACAATAACAACATGACATCATAATCAGTTATGTGACAATATCTCATGGCACAGTTCATAGCAACATGACATCACATGGGTTATGTGACACTATCTCATGGCACTGTCCATAGCAACAGGACATAACATGGGTTATGTGACAATATATCATGGCACAGTCAATACTAATAGGACATCATGATGGGTTATATGACACTTTCTCATGGCACAGTCCTTAAAAACCTGACATCATAATGGGTTGTGACAATATCTCATGGCACAGTCCTTAAAAACCTGACATCATAATGGGTTGTGACATTATCTCATGGTACAGACCATAGCAACATGCCATAATAATGGGTTATGTGACACTATTTCATGGCACAGTCCATAGCAACAGGACATCATAATGGATTATGTGACAATATCTCATGGCACAGTTCATAACAACATGACATCACATGAGTTATATGACACTATCTCATGGCACAGTTCATAACAACATGACATCACATGGGTTATGTAACACTATATCATGGCACAGTCCTTAACAACATGACATCACATGGGTTATGTGACACTATCTCATGGCACAGTCCTTAACAACATTACATCATGTGGGTTTTGTGACACTATTTCATGGCACAGACCATAACAACATGACATCATAATTGGTTATGTGACACTATCTCATGGCACAGTCCATAGCAACATGACATCACATGGGTTATGTGACACTATTTCATGGCACAGTCCATAACAACATGACATCACATGGGTTATGTGACAATATCTAATATTTGTATTATCTTGTGCCATTATGAAACATGTGAATTCCCCTGGAATTATACATCCTGCTCTGTTTCCATGGTTTTCTTTATAGTTAGATGTGCTCCCTATGTCTGGTCTGTACATTTATGGCTGTCTGGTTGTTCACAAATAATTATCTCCATATAATCATACATTGATAATGTGCATCTGAAAAATCCCCAAAATTTGAAATTCCATTGTTGTGATGTCTATACTTTATATAGCATGTGAGAAGTCATGAATCCTTTTTGGATCCTACTAATATAAAGCTATCAGTTCTTGTATATAAATTGTCTGTCCAGTCCAGAGGTGTTGCATGTAAATCCATATTATATAAGTCATGGTTGACACCAAATCAATTGGTTTGGTATATGCATTGATATTGTTTCTATGGTTTGCATTGTAGCTAGGTGTGCTCGACATAGTCTGGTCTGTACATTAATGTCTGATTGTTCACAAATAATCATCACCATATATATCATACATTGTGAATGTGCATCTGAAAAAAGGAAAAAGAAAAAAGAAAAAAGAAAATTCTGTTGTTCTGATTTCAATTATCTCCCTTTAAATATATATATATAATGTCTAATATAGAGATGTTCAACATTATCAAATTGCGGTCAGTCTACTGAAACTATAGTTATATTATTCATCAAATCATCATTAATTCCAGTCATTTTGCAAGATTTATTTTCAAGTGACAGCATTGGTGACATTTGTTAGATTTATTATCAAGCGACAGCATTGGTGTCATTTGTTAGATTTTTTAATCAGTGACAGCATTGGTAACATTTGTATGATTTATTATCAAGTGAAGCATTGGTGTCATTTGTTAGATTTATTATCAAGTTACAGCATTGGTGACATGTGTTAGAATTATTATCAAGTGATAGCAATGGTGACATTTGTTAGATTTATTATCAAGTGACATCATTGGTGTCACTTGTTTGATTTATTATCAAGTGGCAGCATTGGTGACATTTGTAAGATTTATTGTTAAGTGACATCATTGGTGACATTTGTAAGATTTATTATCAAGTGACAGCATTGGTGATATTTGTTAGATTTATTATCAAGTGACAGCATTGGTGACATGTGTATGATTTATTATCAAGTGACAGCAATGGTGACATTTGTTAGATTTATTATCAAGTGACATAATTTGGGTCAGTTGTTAGATTAATTATCAAGTGACAGCATTGTTGTCATTTGTTAGATTAATTATCAAGTGACAGCATTGGTGTCATTTGTTAGATTTTTTAATCAATGACAGCATTGGTAACATTTGTATGATTTATTATCAAGTGAAGCATTGGTGTCATTTGTTAGATTTATTATCAAGTTACAGCATTGGTGACATGTGTTAGACTTATTATCAAGTGACAGCAATGATGACATTTGTTAGATTTATTATCAAGTGACATCATTGGTGTCACTTGTTAGATTTATTATCAAGTGACAGCATTGGTGACATTTGTCAGATCTATTATCAAGTGACAGCATTGGTGACATTTGTAAGATTTATTATTAAGTGACATCATTGGTGACATTTGTAAGATTTATTATCAAGTGACAGCATTGGTGATATTTGTTAGATTTATTATCAAGTGACAGCATTGGTGACATGTGTATGATTTATTATCAAGTGACAGCAATGGTGACATTTGTTAGATTTATTATCAAGTGACATCATTGGTGTCACTTGTTAGATTTATTATCAAGTGACAGCATTGGTGACACTTGTTAGATTTATTATCAAGTGGCAACATTGTTGTCATTTGTTAGATTGATTATCAAGTGACAGCATTGGTGACATTTGTTAGATTTATTATCAAGTGACAGCATTGGTGACATTTGTTAGATTTATTATCAAGCAACATCATTGTTGACCTTTGTAAGATTTATGATCAGGTGACATCATTGGTGACATTTGTAAGATGTATTATAAAGTGACAGCATTGGTGACATTTGTAAGATTTATTATCAAGTGACATCATTGGTGACATTTGTAAGATTTATTATCAAGTGACAGCATTGGTGACATTTGTTAGATTTATTATCAAGTGACAGCATTGGTGTACATTTGTTAGATTTATTATCAAGTGATCCCCTGTGGTTCCGGCTATAGAATCACTGTCAATCTCTGCAGAGGGGTAGGAATCCTCCGAATGGGTATCATGTTTATTTTATCATTTTTTGTCATGTTCATTATTGCGGTTAAATCATCAACCCCTATGTGGTTTCAGGGAACCATGAGTGTAGCAAGAATAAGATCGCTGTGGCTTATGCTTGTCTTAAGAAGCGACAAAATGAGTAATACGATAGAATTAGCTGAAACTCAGCAGTTCTGTAGGTATCAAGGTTCTAGGTTCATTCTGCATATTCATTTGTTGATGTATTTTTTTTTAATCGGTATGTTAATTTGTTGTTTTTTTACATGTAGAGTGAACCTGGAATCTTTCTTCCTGTTTGGCATCAATAACCTATAATGTGTTGGTACGCTGTAAAACCCCGTTCATTCATTATTATCAAGTGACATTATTATATACAGGTTCCTGACAATGTAGACTTTTAAATGACATGTATATATAGTATCACTATGAATACACACCTTTGATTTTATCACTGTTCCTAGTTTCAAAATTTACCAAAAAATATTGAAGATAAAAATGATTTCTGTACCAAGTTGTGTAAAATATTTAAATGTTTATCAATTAACAGTTAAGCTAATTATAGTTGTGTATGGATATATAAATTATTATATAGATTGTGTATGTTTATTGTTGATACACTGCATGAGGTTCCCAGTAGTTTATTTACAGTAGTGTCATTAAACATATCATAGGCTTTACCAAAAACTTTAACTGTTATTTCTGAATTTTGACTTGTTATTTGTGCAGATATGAGAATAAAATTGTTGATTGTTGGATCAAAATGTGTTCGATTTCTTTTATTTGCCTGTAATATAAATTTTTAACAAGATTTTGTCAACAAAATACCCTATCCAGATAAACTCATTTATTTCTCACATTATTTTCGAACTGAAGCAATTTCGTCGTCAACTAGATGAGAGCACTGGATATGATTTAAAAAAACACAAAAAAAACAGGATAGCTATTCAATGTACAGTCTACTACAATGAATGCACATGCAAGGCAGTGGATAAGAGGTGACAGTAGTGTGTACAGTCAGCATGCTGAAAAGTGTGAGTTTGTCTGAGCATTGAGCTCAGCAATTAAGATGATTTTATAAGTTATATAATTATAATCTGGTACCATGACATGATATTTCTGTGTGGCAGGGCTTGTAATACTTCCTTAAGTAGACACTGTTATGACTGAACAATTGATGAAAGAGGTCGTAAACTCAGTACAATACAATACGTTAGACAATACGTTGGCTTTTATTCACCATGCCGGGCAAGGTTAGCTTGGTAGTGCATCTGAAAAAATCCCCACCCAGCCACAGTCTCTTTTCATTATCTTTTGTCTCACTGCTTCAAGTGGGTAAGTTATCAGTTACTTGAGATACGTGCTCTAGTACTGGTTTACCTTCCATGATCGCAGGAAGGAGGGGTTAGGTTAACTGATCATCTGTTAGTCCTTGATGGCATAAAAATGACACTAAATATTTTAACAAACTGTTTCACAAACATATTTAAATCTAAGAAAAGCATCCAGGTGATTATGATTTTAAACTGGTTCCAGTACAATGCAAATTGGTTTGACTGACATTGATTAAAAAAGATAAATGAGTATCCAGTCAAAATTCAGTATGTAAGACAAATGAAAATGATGATAGAAGTTTCAATAAAAATGTTTTGAAATAGTTCACTACTTGAAAGAAAACAGTGTATGTGTACCAAGTTCAGTGAATACATGTAGTACAAGTTTGAGATGATGAAATATTGTAACTACATATTTAACACAAGATATTACTTTATTTAAAAATGTATGTTACAAGTAAACTGTATTTGTATTATTTTGAACTTTAAATTTTCTTCCAATTTGAGAGTATCTATTTTTTTCTTTTCATTGTCAATTTTTTTAAAATATCCATCAAATTCTGAACACATTTATCAAATCAATTTTAATTTAATAATTAATTTCCACCATACACTTAGTACAAATATCTCCAAAGTTGCTCAAATTTTCCTTCTCGCAGGCTACTGAGCACATGTTCCCTGTTAGTGGTGGGTTAGACTGACACAAACCACATATTTTGTGATAACCAAAGTTTTGAGCCCGGCGGCTACATGCAATAATACACATCACGTCCGTCATTGGCGGATCTTTCACGCAGTCTAAACAAATGTCAAGGTTGTTGAATCGGCGGTAGTCGTAGCAAGCCTGGATACATGTGAGAGAGTCGTGTGTAGTGTAACTGGAGCTGATCAGCATCATGAATACCAAGACAACTTGTGCAGTCATGTATATCTTTGTATGTGTATATAACATCTACAAATGTAGGAAAAATAATTATTGAAAAACTACTAGCATACACAAAGATCTACCTGTAAAGTCAAACCTGTCTTAAGCAGCCAGTCAAGGGAAGGAGCAAAATTGGCATTTGAAGACAGGTTGTTGTTTAAAACAGGTTATTTGCTCTGAAAGCATATAAATGGGAATGAAAAATATGGCTGCTTAAGACAAGGGGCTGCTTAAAAAAGGTGACCACTTATACAGATTTTACTGTATTAATGTATTAATTTTTGTGTGTGTGGAGAAGTGCAAACTGTTAATAAATTAAAAAAAAATACATTTCATTCAAAATTTCTGCTGTTTTTCAAATAAAATGCGGTAAAGTTATTTACCTACCATTTTAATTTCTTAAGTACCGGTAATACCAACTTCATTACAGTTAAAAACCATCAATGACTTATGTTTATGAGTTTCTTGAAGCATTCAGGTATTTTCTTTTCAGAAGAATAAATCACTAAACATTGCACTGCAACTTCTTAATTATTTTTTTGAATGGGGTTAACAAACTCTTAAACACAGGTTACATGAGACATATCCAGATTTATTGGTGGAATGATTTTGAGTAGAACCACCATCCTTCCGCAATTAATGGGCAAACTTTCTCGCATAAAGTTTTTAAAGCGAGTGTGACTCAAACCTACAACCTTAGCAGTGATAGGTAATCTTGAGACAGTGCCTTAGACCACTCAGCCACACAGGACGCTTTAGCTACTTAATACGCAGGGTGGTAGTATAGTGGATAGAGTGTTGGCCACTCACGCCAGAGGTTGCAGGTTTGATACCCAGCTTAATCTGATAAACACACTCAGTACTGGTACTCAGTACACTTCTACCCAGGAAGCTACTTGGAGAGTGGTTTATACAGGCTCTAAGCTTTCTTCACAATGAGTTAAAATCAATTAGTTTAAAAACTATGTAATATTGTATAATAATTAAAACTGTCCACTATCTGTTTAATCTATTAAAACTGGCATAGAATCTATTTAATTTACATGTAACACTATTATTTGTAATGAAAACAAATACTATGAAATGCTTTCTGGCCTCTGATAAAGGCTCCCTTTTGAAAAATATAACACCTCTGGAGGCATTGTAATAAGAAAATTAAAGGTATAAATTTTATACTGGTGATTTTACCCAGCAGCCGGTATTTCAGTGGATAAGGCAGTAGTTGCATAATTTGTGTGTGAGAAAGTACCTATCAAAATCTTACCTTTAAAGGCAAATACACGAAATAATCTTAAACCAGTCTTTCAAGCACTTCCAGAACAGAATGATAAGAAAGTATTTGAATGTCTCTATTTATATGCTTGTTGGGATTGTGGTGACCACTCTGTAAATGTTTAATTTAATTAAATATTTTTATGTGATAAACATAGATGTTACATACAAATGGTTTAGAAATGAACTACAATGTATGTTTGTTTATAGACTCTTAACTGACTGCACTCAACCAAACTTCTGACCGAATTTTGTTTTCTGTAGAAGCATTGGGAGTGATCTTTAAACCTCTGCACAGCTGTTAGGCCACTGGGGATCTAGGGAGGAACGTTTCACAACTGGAAGATTTTATTTATTATTTCATAATACATGTTCATATATTTTACAAATATATTTATCATAATACATACAGTAAACTTTTTTATATGAATGTATTCTAAGAAATAATGTTATAATAAGAAAAGATGGGAAAGAAAAAAGAAAAGGAAAAGATGTAGATAGAAGAAGGTAAAGAAACAGAAGAAGCCATAAAAAGATATTACAGTGATTTACACTGTCAATTTGAATTAAAGTTCAATTGTGAGTTTTTAATAGAATAGTTTGAATCTATTCCATTTATTTTGAAGTTGCATCACTTTGTCTTTGTTACTCTCTATTATTTTTATCTAAATTTCATGATCCTTTTACCAGCTTCACTCAATGTCTGCTTTCACATAACCATGTTTTTGTGTGTGTTTTTTGTTGCTCCGATATTCAATTGTTGTTGTAAAGTGTTTAGTGTTGCTTTTAACAATTTTTTCAGTCATATCGCAATGGTGTCTACTTGAGACAGTATCATAAGCGCTGCCACACTGAAGTATCATGCCGAAGACACATGGTATGAAACCCCACCCAGTCACATTTTATTGACACTGGACTGACCAGACCTAGAACTATCCTCTAAATGCTGAGCGCCAAGTGAGGCAACTTCTAGTACCATTTTTCAAATCTTTGGTATGACTGGATCAACCCACGACCTTCCACATGCAAGTCGGACGTCTACCACTAGAACACGCTATGGTGTCCATATAATCATATAAGGATTGGTGGGTAGTGCAGTTTTTGTTAAAGAATTCAATATTTGGCACCATTGACCAGGAGCGACTTATTCCTATTTCAGCCTTCACAAAATATCTGAGCTACTGGGTATATGAAACAAGTACTACAAATATATTCTGATTTTATTCCAAGTTTCTGAAGAGAGTTGTATGTATCAAAAATAATATCATTTATTAAAATCTTATAAGTTTGCATACTGACGGTCATGAAAACAATAATCTTTTGAAACAGAGGTGTGTTAAAATATTGAGCACTTATCGATGAGACAACTTTTGAGGACATCAAGTCACAAGACTTTTTTTAATGGGGTTTAAGGCCATTATCAACACATTTCAGGTTATTAATGACATATTGTGACAGGCTGGATCTATGTCGGTTTGGTCTTTATTATTATATTACTTTAACTATCTTCTTCAGGCAATTTTTATTCAATACTACAACACTTCTATCCAATTTTTACCATTTTAATATCAACTTAAGCATCTAGTTCATATCTTACATTTCTCATTTCACCTTTTTTCTCCTTATTTTTTTATCTTAACCATAACTTCTCAAACTACTTCCAGTTCTTAACCCTTCAATCCCATTTCTCTTACTTCCCTTCTGAACCGTTCAACCTCATTTTTCTTACTACCTACATACTTTCATATTTCACAATATTTCTTCAAACTTCTCCCATATTTAGTATCACTCAATCATCTCTCTCATAATCTTTAAACTCCCTAATCAACCTAATTAATCCTTTCTTTCATTGGTCAGTTTCATTCACTAACTACTAATACCCATAACTCAAACAACTTATCAGTTACATTATACAGGATGTAATTATACAGGATGTACCCAATTTGTGACAGAACTACTATACAAATATTCTGACACTAATATTTCCTTCCGGTCCAGGATGTACAACATATGCGACACCTCAGGACTACAAGCTTATTTACTTGTACACTTTGATAAAACTTAGGATTGTTTATATACAATTGATTATTTATCTACTGGTAGTCTTAATAACTGCATTAATTACTTTTGACAGAATTTCAAACATAGCCATATGATACAATATTAAATATTATTCATAAAAATATAATAAGAATGATTAGATGGTTACAATATCCGGTTTTATTGTTGGATGGAGACTTCAGAATGAATCTTAGTAGAACCATCGGCCTTCCGCATGGTCACAATATCCAGTTTTATTGTTGGATGGAGACATCAGAATGAATCTGAATAGAACCATCGGCCTTCCGCATGGTCACAATATCCAGTTTTATTGTTGGATGGAGACATCAATTGAATCTGAGTAGAACCATCGGCCTTCTGCATGATTACAATATCCAAACTTTCTAACATACTTTGTTTTGAGTGAGCGGGACGCAAACGTAAAACTTTATCTGTGAGAGGTAAGTGATCTTGAGAGTTAGACAACTCGGCCACAGAGGACCCACTCAAGTTAAAAGAACTCTAAAACAAAGTGAAATGACTCCATGTGAAATAGTAATATTGTAGTAGTACAGTAGTAACTATCTATAGAAGTTAACAAAATATGTCTGCTATAACCAAATACGTCTGCTGTAACCAAATGTCTGCTATAACCAAATACGTCCGCTGTAACCAAATACGTCTGCTGTAATGTCAGTTTTGTCCTGTAATATTTCTATACAATGACGGTGAAATTTGTAGTAATTTACAACAGTTTCGCTTTTCTGTTTGTAGTTAATCACAAGTTTGGTTTTTCTGTTGTTGTTATAAACAACGGTCAAGTCAATATTGGTCAGTTTCTGAATCTGGTACCTCTTTGTTGTCTGTGAAATAGAAATAGAGCGGCAACCAATCTTATATCACAGGATAATCAAACACATTAATCTAAACACAAAACAATGATGTATCCCACCCGTTTTCAGATTTCAGTAAACAGACTTTAAATCTCAGTGGAAACCAGACCAGATCACTTAAGGTGATCAATACTACCGCATGGTATAAACCAGTATTACAAAATCAAGGTCAAACACACCTACACTTGATGTTACACAACGTTTCAAATTAATCACCTGAAAACTGTGGAAGTAGTTCGCTCCACAAATATTATTTTGTGATATATACAATTCAAATAAGTGCAAGGGCAATTACTCCGCACGGAATCAACATCACACAACTTACATCACACATATCTACACTTGATGTTGTTAAGGTAAGCAAAATTTCAAGTCAATCACCACAAGAATTGCAATACGGTAAAGACAAACATTTTACTAAGTGCAAGAGCAATAACTCTGCATAGAATTATGCCAGCATTACAAAATTTGCGTCTACACTTGAGGTTGATCATGTATGTAAAGTTTCAAGTTAATCGCCTGAAAACTGATGAAGAAGTTTGCTCCACAAAAAATAAGTACGAGGGCAATAACTATGCATAGTCCGCTTCACAAAGTTTGTGCCACATACATCTGCACTTGATTTTGATCTTGTATACAAAGTTTCAAGTCAATTGCCTGAAAACTGCGGTGGTAATTCGGTCCCCAAGTTGCTGACAGACTGACCACCAACACAGCAATTCCTATAAACCCTCTCCGTGACTTTGTTACTTTGGGTACGAGCTAAAATCTTACAGAGTTCAAATAATTGTACAACAATAAAAATATGAACACAATGTTTTGTATTCTTCTTCGGTAGCCAAAACTTGATTGATTAGACTGGGTACAACATATTATTACAAATATTAGGTTTGATTTTCTATGTTTGTATTATATTGTGATTATGACACATAAGTTATATAGCAGCTGTGGGTCATTTCATATGCTGTATCCGAAATGGCTGGAAATCTTCAATATCTAAATAAGTGAGCAACCGATAAATTATACAAGCTCCTATGCGTCTCAGTTTATGATTGAGAAAGAGGGTCAGCAGTTATGTCAACGATCTTCATACTTTATGAAGTTGTTCTAAGTGTTTCTTTTGGACCAGTTCCGTATTGAAAACGAAATCGAGTATGGCTACATGATATATTTGCATTGTAACTTTATATTCAAATGAAACAGAATGGCGCTTGGAATGTATGGTAAAAGATTATGGTTGCTAATTTGTCTTATTTTGTCATTGTGGGGCGGTGAAAAACATGACTGTGAAATCCACCCTGGATAAAAAATAAGATCCAGTAAAACAATTTACTTATGTTATCATATCACATTCCGGCCAATACGTTAATATCAAAGCAGCCGTTCAGATTGATAACAGCAGCAGACAACATGGAGAAAAAACGGACACTTACGGAAGGTGGCTGGATGACAATTTAAGTATAATTTACTCTCCTGAAGGAGAACAGAAAAGAAAGTAGTTCCATACTTCAATGACATGCGGTGTTTACCAATTAAGATTAAGCGCACGTTACATCCAAGTATCGTTGGGTGGTGATCGTGGCATACAGGTACATAATGACGAACCTGATTTAACTCGAATGAGAATTAAAAGCCGTCACTCTGCGCAAAAGAAATACCTTCTACGGATGTCGGATAGTCTTGCCTGGTATTGCAAATGTCATGCTGGGGAAAGAGTTATCAAAATGTGTTCGCACATTGCATCAAATGATTGGTACCTAAGTTAGACAAGGCATTTAAAGTGTGCTAAATACGGTATCAGAGACTGCGGAAAATATCTCTTACATGCTTAATGGATATATCAGAAAACGTAGATGTATCTGACATAGAAAGTGAAGCCAATGTGATTGAAGAGTGACTGTCCTTCATGTATTTAAAGGCATGATGTCAGTATTCTTAAACAATATTAATATTGACACTATCCACCTAAAATACGATGCATTTTTCGACGTATCAAAAGAGTCACCAAGCTTTAGTCAAAGTTCGAATTAATCTCCCTTGATAACATATTGTTGAACAGTGCACATGCCAGTAGAAATAAGCCAGGTTAGCAGTCCACATGACAGGAGCAGTAAGCCAAACTGGCAGTCCATATGACAGGAGAAGTAGGCCAAGCTGAAAGTCCACATGACAGGAGAATGTAGCAAGGCTGGTGGTGCAAATGGCAGTGCAGTTAGCCAGGATGGCAGTCCATATGGCAGGATAAGGTAGCAACGCTGGCAGTGAAGATGACAGTGACGGTAGCCAGGATGACATTCCATATCGCAGGAGAAGTTAGCCAGACAGGCAGTCCACACTACAGAAGAAGGTAACCTGACATTGACCATGATAGGAGAAGGTAGCCAGGCTGTCAGTCCACAAGACAGGAGAAGAAAGCCAGACTGGCAGTCAACATGACAGGAGAAGGTAGCAAGGATAGCAGTCCACATGGCAGAAGAAGGTAGCCAGGTTGGCAGTCCACAGGGCGGGAGAAGAGTAGCCAGGTTGGCAGTCCACAGGGCGGGAGAAGATAGCCAGGCTGACAGTGCACATGGCAGAAGAAGGTAGCCAGGCTGGCAGTGCACATGACAGGAGATGGTAGCCAGGCTGGCAGTCCACATGACAGGAGAGTTAGCCAGGCTGACCTTGCATATGACAGGAGAAGGTAGCCAGGCTGACAGTATACATGACATGAGAATTTAGCCAGGCTGGCAGTCCACATGACAGGAGATGGTAGCCAGGCTGATCTTGCATATGGCAGGAGAAGGTAGCCAGGCTTGCAGTCCACATGACAAGAATAGGTAGCCAGGCTGGCAGTCCACATGACAGGAGAGGTAGCCTGGTTGATAGATTTATCATATGCCAGAAAGTAACCATGCTGGCAGTCCACATGACAGATGAAAGTAGAAACGTTGGCAGTGCACATGACAGAAGATCGCCAGTTAGCCAGACTGGCTGTGCACATGACAGGAGAAATTACCCAGGCTGACCTTGCACATGACAAGGGCAGTTAACCAGGCTGACAGTCCACATGACAAGAGAAGGTAGCCAGACTGGCAGTGCACATGACAGGAGAAGGTAGCCAGAAAGGCATACGACATGGCAAGAAAAGGTAGCCAGGTTAATAGACAGACCATATGCCAGGAGTGTAGCCAGGCTGGCAGTGCACATGACAAGAGATGGTAGCCAGGCTGATAGTGCTCATGCCAGGAGAAGGTAGCCAGACTGGCAGTGCAGATGACAGGAGAAATCAGCCAGGCTGGCAGTCCACATGACAGATGAAGGTAGCAAGGTTGGTAGTACACATGGTAGGAGAAGGTAGACAGGCTGGCAGTCCAAATGGCAGAAGTAGTAAGCCAGGCTGGCCACATGACAGGAGAAAGTAGTCGGACTGGCAGTCCACATGACAGGAGAAGTCAGCCAGGCTGGCTGTCCATATGACGGGAGAAGTTAGATATACTGGCAATCCACATGACAGGAGAATTTAAAAGATAGTCAGGCTGACAGTCCACATGACAGGAGAGGTTAACCACGCTGGCAGTCCACATGACAGAAGTAGTTAGCAAGGATGGTAGTCCATATGTCAAGAGAAGATAGCCAGACTGGAAGACTACATGACAGGAGAAGTTAGCTAGGCTGGTAGTGCATATGGCAGGAGAAGGTAGTCATTCAGCCATACCACATGGCAAGAGTAGGTAGCCAGGTTGATATATAGACCATATGCCATGAGAGGTAGCCAGACTGACAGTGCAGATGACAGGAGAAAGTAGCCAGGCTGGCAGTGCACATGACAGATAAAGGTAGCAACGTTGGCAGTGTAATGACAGGAGAAGATAGCCAGGCTGACAGTCCACATGACAGGAGAAGGTAGCCAGGCTATTAGTGCACATGACAGAAGAAGGTAGCCAGACTGGCAGTTCAAATGGCAGAAGAAGTTAGCCAGCTTGGCAGTGCACATGACAGAAGAAGGTAGCTAGGCTGGCAGTCCACATGACAGGAGAAGATAGCAAGGATGGCAGTTCACATGGCAGGAGAAGGTAGACAGGCTGGCATTTCACATTGCAGGAACAGATAGCTTGTCCACATGACAGAAGAAGTTACCCAGGCTGGCAGTCCCCATGACAGGAGAAGGTAGTCAGACTTGCAGTCCACATGACAGGAGAAGTTAGACAAGCTGTCACTTCATATGGTAGGAGAAGTTAGCCAGGCTGGCAGCCACATGGCAGGAGAAGTTAGCCAGACTGGCAGTCCACATGAGAAGAGAAGGTAGCCAGGCTGGCAGTCCACATGACAGACGTTAGCCAGGCTGGCAGTGCACATGGCAGGAGAAGGTAGCCAGGTTGCTAGATAGATGTCCGACACTGGTATACCTTACAGGTCTTTCACGAGTATAAGCATAAATAAGAATGGGTCGAGTATCTACTTCAACTTCTCCTCCGCACAATGTTCCTACACGATGATATTGTTCAGATACCCCCCCCCCCCCTCACACCCCCCGCTCGTGCTTGGGGCGTCAGCAATTTCATATTCCAAGCGATTTACATATTGCCGCCGGGCTCCTCCAGACTCCATTGCGCTTTCGTCAACCTAGTGGATGCAGACACCCTGTACTTGTACAAGTTTTCTCTCCTCCAGTAAATTCCACAAGTATTTGATAGTTTTGCATATATGTGTGTTGTGTTAGCACATCCGTAAACCGCATTCGGCGGGCCTGATGGGGATACTCCGTTACATGTCCATTTACATCGCGGTTACGACAGAATGTCGTTCACGCCCGTGATTACATTGACATCGTATAAAGGCTCATGATCGAACCAGATAATCCAGCATAAAATAAATTGACTTTCGGAGCCCCATCACCACTTAAGCGGTCATATAAGGCTCGACGCAGGTCTATTTCAGTTTACACATGGCCACATATACCTTCAATGTACCAGCCCGGGGTCATTTATCCTTTCCAGTACAAATTGTTTCTGAGACCGAGTCTTGTGACACTAGACGTATACGTCCCCTAATCGCATATAATAGCTATTTGACGATGTGGCCCGGGGTACCTTAAGATATCGGCACTACTTGTCTTGTACTACCCGCCTCCGAACAGGGTCGCAGAGTAACCCAATCTGTCTTGGCTCGACGCAGGTCCATTCCAGTATATACATGGCCAGATATACCTTCAATGTACTATGCTTTTTTACTTCACCATCTTTCGATTCGGAGAAAAGAACCCGACAGGTCCTAAACATGATGCCATGGCCGCCACATATTGTCTGTCAATTTTGTTTCCAGACCATTAAGAAGTGCGTCCACTCCATAAAGGTCTGGAGTTCCCAGTAAGAAAGTGCGTCCACTTCTTACAATAGGTACGGGAATATAAGCAAACATATAAATTGACATAAGCCATTGACACATGTGCGCCATGTTGACCACATCATGTTATAGCCAACATAGTTGACTCTTGAGCTCTCGGAGCAGTGAGTCTCCGTATGCTCGAATGAGCGTTCATCCTCAGGCGAACCCTCTTGAGCATGCGGAAAAGCAAGCCTCCGCGCCTATAATGCGTTCGAGGTGTCCACGGTTGTCTTTCTCGCCGAGCTGCTGTACTGGACGACGCCGTGTACTCGCGCACTCCCTCGCGGTCTGCCCCTGAGCATTGGCTTCGTTGCGATGGCGGGAGTGCGCTATTTGTTACTGATCGCAGACCGACAACCGGGTGAACCGAGGCAGCCTCTGCAGTACCAGTCAGGTGGCTGTTTACAACAGGCCGATGAGCTTCTCGGGACCAAGAAAACCCGCTTCGCCTCTGACGGGACGATCCCCGAGTTCGTTGCTTGATCGGTGCGTCGGCCGGAAGCTCGTTCCCATCTGATGGCGACATATTTTGCCATTACCAAAGAGGCCGTTAGCCATGCTTGAATCCGCTGCATAATGTCGGCTTGTCCATGCAGAAGTTGGCTGCAAACTTAGCGACTCACCGTGTTCTCACCAATCCAAGCATGTTACCGGTTCACGGCGCGAGGAGCCCGTCTCTAAGTAAACCAAAAATGGCGCACAATCCAGTTGTCATACAAGAATACTTACAACGCATGAGCTTATGTTTACCGTGTATGCGTTATCGCTGGGTTACCGCCGACTGCAATGTTGATGCATCTGTCCATTCATTTGTCGGACTTTTATTTATATATAAGGCTACACCAAAAATCCAAGTTCGAATCTGAGTCTGAGCCAGCCAGATCCGTTGCCAAAATGACCAATGGCTAGTTTTAAGTCACAGATACGGGCAAAGAAACACTTACACATCGTGACTGCTTCTTTTTCAGACCAAACTATAAGACAGGACTTTATGTTCTGAATTAATTTCTACATTTGTAGACTTTCGACATTTGTGGACCGCTAATGTCCACATACAGAGCCGTCGCAAGCCAGGCTGACAGTCCACACGACAGGAAAAGTAAGCCAGACTGGTAATCCACATGACAAGAGAAGGTAGTCAGACTGGCAGTCCACATGAAAGGAGAAGTAACTCAGGCTGGCTGTCCACATGACAGGAGAAGGTAGCCAAACTGGCAGTCCACATAACAGGAGAAGTTAGTCAGACTGGCAAGCCACATGACAGGAAAGATAGCCAGGATGGCAGTCTACACGACAGGAGATGGTAGCCTGACTGATCTTGCACATGCCAGGCGAAGGTAGCCAGGCTGGCAGTCCACATGACAGTAGAAGTTAGCCATGCTGGCAGTCCACATCACAGGAGAAGTTAGCCAGGCTGGTAGTCCACATGGCAAGAGAAGGTAAACAGACTGGCAGTCCACATGAAAGGAGGAGTTAGCTAGGCTGGTAGTGCACATGACAGTAGCAGTCAGCCAGGCTGGCACTCCACATGACAGGAGAAGTAAGTCAGACTGACAGTGCACATGGCAGGAGAAGATGGCCAGTCTGGCAGTCCACATGACAGGAGAAGGTGGGCAGACTGGCAGTTAACAAGATAGGAGAAGTTAGCCAGGCTGGCATTCCACATGACAGGAGAAGTAACCCAGGCTGGCTGTCCACATGACAGAAGAGTGAGCCAGGCTGGCAGTCCACATAACAGGAGATAGTAGCCTGGCTGATCTTGCACATGCCAGGAGAAGGTAGCCAGGGTGGCAGTCCACATGACGGAAGAAGTTAGCCAGGCTGGCAGTTCACATTACAGGAGAAGTTAGCTAAGTTTGCAGTCCACATGACAGGAGAAGTTAGCCAGGCTGGCAGTCAACATTTCAGGAGTAGTTAGCCAAGCTGGCAGTGCACATGACAGGAGAAGTTAGCCAGATTGGCTGTGTACAAGACAGGAGAATGTAGCCAGGCTGGCAGTGCACATATCAGGAGAAGTTAACCAGACTGGCTGTCCACATGACAGGAGATGTTAACCAGGTTGGCAGGCCACATGACAGGAGAAAGTAGTCAGGCTGACAGTGCACATGACCGGAGAAGGTAGCAAGGATGGTAGTGCTCATGATAGTAACAGTTAGCTAGGCTTGCAGTCCACATGACATGACAAGTTAGGCTGACTGTGTTCATGGCAGGAGAAGGTTGCCAGACTGGCAATCCACATGCCAAGAGAAGTTAACCAGACTGGCAGTCCAGATGACAAAAGTTAGTCAGGCTGGCAGTCCACATGACCGGATAAGTTAGCCAAGCTGGCAGTGCACATGACAGGAGAAGATAGCCTTGCTGACTGTGCACATGGCACGAGAAGGTAGCCAGGGTGGCAGTCCACATGACGGAAGAAGTTAGCCAGGATTGCGGTCCACATGACAGGAGAAGTTTGCAAGGCTGGTAATGCATATGGCAGGAGAAGGCAGCCAAGCAGGCATACCACATGGAAAGAGAAGATAGCCAGGTTGATAGATAGACAATATACCAGGAGAGGTAACCAGGCTGGCTGTCCACATGGCAGGAGATGATGGCCAGTCTGGCAGTCCACATGACAGCAGAAGTTAGCCAGACTGGCAGTCCACATGGCAGGAGAGTTAGCCAGGCTGGCTGTCAACATAACAGGAGAAGAAACCCAGGCTGACTGGCCATATGACAGGAGAAGCCAGGCTGATTGTGTACAAGACATAAGAAGATAGCCAGACTAGCAGTGCACAGGACAAGAGAAGGTAGCCAGGCTGGTAGTCAACATGACAGGAGAAAGTAGTCAGACTGGCAGCCCGGATGACAGCGACAGCAGAAGATAGCCAGGCTGGCAGTTCACATTACAGGAGAAGTTAGCTAAGTTTGCAGTCCACATGACAGAAGAAGTTAGCCAGGCTGGCAGCCAACATTTCAGGAGTAGTTAGCCAAGCTGGTAGTGCACATGACAGGAGAAGTTAGCCAGATTGGCTGTGTACAAGACAGGAGAATGTAGCCAGGCTGGCAGTGCACATATCAGGAGAAGTTAACCAGACTGGCTGTCCACATGACAGGAGATGTTAACCAGGTTGGCAGGCCACATGACAGGAGAAAGTAGTCAGGCTGACAGTGCACATGACCGGAGAAGGTAGCAAGGATGGTAGTTCTCATGATAGTAACAGTTAGCTAGGCTTGCATTCCACATGACATGACAAGTTAGGCTGACTGTGTTCATGGCAGGAGAAGGTTGCCAGACTGGCAATCCACATGCCAAGAGAAGTTAACCAGACTGGCAGTCCAGATGACAAAAGTTAGTCAGGCTGGCAGTCCACATGACCGGATAAGTTAGCCAAGCTGGCAGTGCACATGACAGGAGAAGATAGCCTTGCTGACTATGCACATGGCACAAGAAGGTAGCCAGGTTGGCTGTCCACATGACAGGAGAAGTTTGTCAATCTGGCAGTCCACATGACAGGAGTAGTTAACTAGGCTGACTTTGCACATGACAGGAAAATGTAGCCAGGTTGGCAGTCCACATGACAAGAGAAGGTAGCCAGGCTTGCAGTCCACACGACAGAAGAAGTTAGCCAGGCTGACAGTGCATATGACAGAAGAAGTTAGCCAGGTTGACAGTGCACATGACAAAAAAAGTTAGCCAGGATAGCTTGGCACAAGACTGTAGAATGTAGCCAGGCTGGCAGTGCACATGACAGGAGAGTTAGCAATGCTGGCTGTGTACAAGACAGGAGAATGTAGCCAGGCTGGCAGTGCACATGGCAGAAGAAGTTATCTAGGCCGGCAGTCAACATGACAGAAGATGTTAACCAGGTATGCAAGCCACATGATAGAAGAAGGTAGTCAGACTGACAGTGCACATGACCGGAGAAGGTAGCAAGGATGGAAGTGCACATGATTGTACCAGTTAGCTAGGCTTGCAGTCCGCATGACATGACAAGTTAGTCAGGTTGACTGTGTACATGGCAGGAAAAGGTATCCAGACTGGCAATCCACATGGCAAGAGAAGGTAGCCAGACTGCCAGTCCACATGACAGAAGAATTTAGCCAGGTTGGCAATCCACATGACCGGATGAGATAGCTAGGCTGACAGT
This sequence comes from Panopea generosa, assembly GCA_029582155.1. Taxonomy (NCBI): domain Eukaryota; kingdom Metazoa; phylum Mollusca; class Bivalvia; order Adapedonta; family Hiatellidae; genus Panopea; species Panopea generosa. Next base: position 22,569,712 of record CM055897.1, on the reverse strand, counting down.
GCACATGACAGGAGAAGGTAGCCAGGCTGGCTGTGCACATAACACGAGAAGGTAGCCAGTTTTGCAGTCCACATGACAGGAGAAGGTAGCCAGACTGGCAGGCCACATGACAGGAGAAGTTAACCAGGCTGGCAGTCCACATGACAGGAGAGTTAGCCAGGCTGAATGTCCACATAACAGAAGAAGGTAGACAGGCTGACAGTTAATATAACAGGAGATAGTAGCCTGGCTGATCTTGCAGATGCCAGGAGAACGTAGCCAGGGTGACTATCCACATGACAGAAGAAGTTAGCCAGGATTGCAGTCCACATGACAGGAGAAGTTAGCCACGCTGGCAGTCCACATGACAGGAGAAGTTAGACAGGCTTGTAGTCCACCTGCCAAGATAACAAATCCAGACTGGCAGTCCACATGACAGGAATAGTTTGCTAGGCTGGCAGTGCACATGGCAGGATATTTTTGTATTAGAGGAACTTTTGAAACGGACACTGAGTATTTACATGCAAGATGGAAAACAACCTTTACCACAGCCAGATGTGGTGCTCCTCTGCATGAAAACTACCACTCTGGATCAGGTAAAGCAATGCCATAAATAAAACTTCAGCTACCTATATTAATCAGCACATTGTCAGTTCTAAACTTGAGCTACCTATATTGATCAGCACATTGTCAGTTCTAAACTTGAGCTACCTATATTGATCAGCACATTGTCAGTTCTAAACTTCAGCTACATATATTGATCAGCACATTGTCAGTACTAAACTTCAGCTACCTATATTAATCAGCACATTGTCAGTTCTAAACTTCAGCTACCTATATTGATCAGCACGTTGTCAGTACTAAACTTCAGCTACCTATATTAATCAGCACGTTGTCAGTTCTAAACTTCAGCTACCTATATTGATCAGCACGTTGTCAGTACTAAACTTCAGCTACCTATATTGATCAGTATGTTGTCAGTTCTAAACTTCAGCTACCTATATCGATCAGCACATTGTCAGTTCTAAACTTCAGCTACCTATATTGATCAGCACATTGTCAGTTCTAAACTTCAGCTACCTATATTGATCAGCACATTGTCAGTTCTAAACTTCAGCTACCTATATTGATCAGTATGTTGTCAGTTCTAAACTTGAGCTACCTATATCGATCAGCACATTGTCAGTTCTAAACTTGAGCTACCTATATTGATCAGCACGTTGTCAGTACTAAACTTCAGCTACCTATATTGATCAGTATGTTGTCAGTTCTAATCTTCAGCTACCTATATTGATCAGTATGTTGTCAGTTCTAATCTTCAGCTACTCATATTGATCAGCACGTTGTCAGTTCTAAACTTCAGCTACCTACATTTATGGCATTGCTTTACCTGATCCAGAGTGGTAGTTTTCATGCAGAGGAGCACCACATCTAACTGTGGTAAAGGTTGTTTTCTATCTTGCATGTAAATACACAGTGTCCGTTTCAAAAGTTCCTCTAATACAAAAATAAAACTTATGTATTTATATATTAAAATCCAAAATTGAGGAATTAGATTCAAAGTGTCTCTATACTTTTCGTCAATGTTTGTTAGCTAGAAGATGAGCTCCGTTTTAGATTTTGATTAAAACACTCTATTTATTGCTACAATATAAATCAAACTACTCTTAAAACAAGGTTATCGCTATTACAAATTATGAACACGTTTTCTAAATTGAAATGCCGAAAGTTTCATATCAATTGAAAGTACAATACCAATTGAAAACACATTTGCGATATGGTTCCTAACCGGAATTTTACGGTTCTATTTCTTGCATAGTTGAAAATTACCAATGTTGTTGAGCAGAAAACAGTTTGTAAACATTTTAGTAGATAACACAGAATTATTGATTTTAACCTCGAAGTAAGAATCTTGAATATATATAAATGCTATGTAGTAGGCCATCCTAAAAGCAAAATGACCCTTATTTTAACTTTTGATGGCAATTTTTAGTATAATTGTTTTAGTTCCATAACATCATTCCCCAATATGCATAGCATCGTGTGATGATGGATGCCACTCATGAAATTGCGTTTTAAGGTCACAGTTGAGGTCAAAGGTCAATCAGATGCAAAAATTAACAAAACGGTATTGTATATAAATAATTGTCACTAATGTTTCAATTATGTTGCTTTATATATTTTTTTCTGTAATGACATGTTGTTAATAATCTAATGAAACAGTGTAAAGGACAATGGAGCATCTGTTTAAAGGATATTGAAGCATGCCTGTCTTTCTGCTTGTTTTTATACGAGTCAATGATCAATAAGTACATTTAAAATGTAGACAATTTCAGTAGCTGTTGTTTCTTGCAAGTCTGCAATTTGTTATTAACCTTGAATTTTATACATATCTTTGAAGATAAATACTAAAATTAACTTTTAAAGTTAAGTGTTCGTTTGGACGTCCGTATGTTCTACACAATACGATAATACACTGGTACATATTTTCTTATCATGTATTCTTTTCCAATTGAAATGCGATTCAAGGAGAATATATATAACTTCGATTAAAAGTAAATGTAAATGTATAAGAAAGAGAGTTATGATGTAATCAAATTACCTTAAGTGTACGCAAAACTAGTAAAAGTTGTCACCCCATATATAAAGATGACCCACAAAGTATCTGAGATTCGTAGAAAATTACTTGTTACCTCCAGAATAGAAGTTCTTGACAGAATTAACAATTTTGATCGTGACACTTGGCGAGATTGAAACATTTTATGGCATAAAATTTGTTATAGTCCATTCAATTCCAAAAACAAAATTAATAAACCCAAAGGAAAAATGGAACCTCCTGGACCTCCTATTAATAGTGTTGAAGAAGTGTTGAAAGATGCTCCTGTCCATTCAGCAACTTGAGCAAAATATTACTCACTGATTGGAGTTGTTGTATTTTATTTCAGTCGGAAGATGTAAAAAAGTTACACTGTATAAGAGTGATATTTTTTAAGAATATGTATTGTGGCTGTTAATGACCTTATTGCGTCCGAAATAAGATACATTTTAAAATGTCTTCAAAGTTTAAATAAATTGTGAAGTATAAGGATACTATCGAAGATGATACAGTAATGGCAGAATTATGAGGGCTTAGCTCTGGTGATTATTGGTGGCCACTGGAGTAGCTATTTTACACTGTTACAAGCAAATTTGAGGATCGTTCTATGAAGACGTAAAAAAAGCTACTGACCCAAAAGCACAGTTTATTAGACCATCATCTATACGTCTGATTTTGGATCATATACTGATTTATCTGATAATGATTAAAGTATTCTAGAACCATATGAAAGTATACTTAAACCGGAAAGTGTTGACTGCTGCTCAACAAGTAAGAGGTGAGATAGGCAAGATTCCTTTCGGGAAGGAATAAACATTGATTATGCAGACAAAGTAATTCCTGGAAGATTCTTTCTCTATCTCGCCTGCTATTTGGTGGTATGACGATTATTCTAGATGGCAATGCTGAAGTCAGAACCTATGCGGAGAGCTGTAACGTTTGTATACTAGCGTAGGAGATATAGTATTTGGCGTATCTAACAGCATATACAATCTCAAGATGTTGGCCTTAGACATTCTCTTCACAAGACAGCTCGTTCTGAAATGAGTGTCAGTTTTTTTCATGCTGTCAACCACACTGTTATAAACATTATCAGAAGAATTGACAACTTAATTGCAAATGACAGTCTTTGGATGTATATCGAAAATGGATATGATCTGTTTATGTCCATGAAAATACAGAAAATGATACAGTTGCTCAGTACTCCTGTGATAATATCGGTGCTGTTGAAGCAACGTTAGATGAAAGAAACATAGTTTACAGCACAATATGGTGGTTGGGAAATACAGTCAAACTCTAGAGAATATTATGTGGGTACTAATACCAGAACTTAATAATTTGGCAAACATGCTTCTGCTGATACTATGAAAACTATCAACTTAGATAAAGCAATGATAGTAGGCTATATCCAATACATGGACCTGACAACATAAATGCAGGTAGTTGGTACACAAACAATAATGAAACACGTTAAACAGCATATTTTCGGAATATTTGAATAGATTTTTAGCAAAATAGTCAACATGATGTGCAAACAGTTCCGACTTGAAGAGCTTACAATGAATTAAACAGTCCAGGTATTCTGCCAATGACAACTATAGGAATGCTTCCAATACTACAATCCTATTTAGACGAACTGAATACATTTACAACTGTTATCAATATATTTGTAGAAATTTCAAATCATATTGGTCAAAGCAACAGCATTATCACAGCAGATCAGCCATCCTTTCTAAAAAGAAATAACTTGAATGCGGCAATCAAGACCTGTTAACTAAGATGATATGAAGTCTCTCGAAAGACAGCACCAGATTTGTGTGGGGAATTTAAAGATAGGATTTTTATAGTCAAAACGAGCAAAATCACTGAACACTGACCAAGCAACAAGGTTGAAAACATTTGTAAAATGAACAATAGGAAAAAAGGAATCACACAAAATGACCAAGCCAGAGACAAATTCTGTGTCACTTTGGGAACTCAGTTGGATGTGTTAGAGAAGTCACTATAAAGAGAAAGTGATGCAGAGGAAGACCATACCTACACCAGATATGATTGTCTGCCTTTTGGAACTGATCTTAATGAGTCTGATGTTCAAGTTTTGATCAAACAAATGGATACTTTTGACGTTTTCTGAGTATGATTGTTTGAAGAAAAAAAACAACATTTGCGTTGATATATGACGTTTCAAACATGCAGAAAGTTCAGGTTATTAAAGATGAAAGAAAACTACTTCAGAGTCTATTAAACATTTAAATGTTTAAAAATATCTTTGTCAGCTGTAAATGCTAGCTGAAATGTAGAAATTGGTTCTGTGCTGAACCACAAGTTGTCTTTGGTACTTCTGCCAGTTGCTAGGGTTGTATGATTTAGCAACTCTACCACAAAGACTGAATATTGAATGCCTCTTAATATGACGTGATTTTAACTTGATGACTTTCCCAATTCTTCACTGCTATGGTACATAATCATGGAGAGTCACACTATGATTTAGGCTTTTGGAATGCATGCTATCCGAATAGTTACTTTCTGCATTCTAACAAATATCCTTATTATATAACAACGTATTAACTAGTATACTAGTGTAAATTAAAACGACTATCAATCATTAGCTTTCTTTGTTGAGCAATATCAGAGAATATTAACTATTTCTATACCGCTATTAGTTTTGTCCGACTTCTATTGTGACCTCATGAAGCTCTTTCCTTCTATTTTAATATGCTTAATTTCTTTAAAGGTTTGTTTATGTATTCACTTCATTCGATTTAAAATACTTGCCTGTTCTTATGTATTGGAAGATTGCATTTCACAAGAAATTCAAAATTCATAAATATTACCCACTTTTTGACCTTTGACCTCAATTAAACAACATAATTTTTAACATATTTTATTCATTTTCCTAGTAGTTGCTTACAACAGACATATTTCTATAGTTTACAGTTGAATGCATAAATAAATATTTTAACAAGACAGTTTCCTTAATTCTATATATCAATTACTGCACCCAGTTGACTTTTGACCTAATTTTGAGATTATGACGCGATTTCATGATTGGCATCCACCCTCACAGGTTTGTATACATACCAAGGAAGACATTAAGCATGGATGCAAAATTCTACTCAAATTTGCCATCAAATTTTTTTCCTGTGTTTGTTTGGATGGCCTACTAATGTGTATACATCAGCTTCGGCCTGCTTGACAAACTCTTCACATATACGGTGTAGTATAGGAGTGATTTCATTGTAACAATCACACATTTACTCAATATTTTGTTAAAAATAGGTAATGTTATTTGCAACTCTACTTTTGTGTTGAGCATTAAGTTCAGTGGTACAACATCTTAGGTCAATCCCCCAATATGAACAAGACTGTGTGTTTTAGCAAGGCAATTTATCTGATTAATGTTAGTACTTAATGATTAATAATATAAATTGCAATATTCAGCCTGACCTAGTTTTCTTAGGTCTTCTCCCACTAATAAAACTAAATGTTATATATCACCTGTAATTCATGTTAATCCCATTTACCTACCTCCGGTGTTAACGATTTATTGGACGTTACATTTGACAATCTCTTTCCAAGTTTTCTTAAATCTTCATTTGACACTTTGTCGTTAGCAATGAAAAATGTAGACTGAAATAGTAATGTAATATGATCATTTAGGTTATCTTATCGTGTATATTGACATTACATATGTTTTGGCATAGACTGTTGCTTTGTAGTTTTGTTGGTTGTAAAGCGTCTTGTAATTTGAGATCCTGACAGAGAAAATAACTATATTTCTGATAGAGGCGAATCAAAGTATATTTAATCTTAAAAAAAGTAAATATGTTTTTATTTTAATGTTCCAAATGATCAAAGAGTTGGATAGCTAATATGCATATATATATATAAATTCCTCTGGTTCTTTCAACTTCTAAATATAAGAAGTCAACGATATGGTGTCGTTATTCATAAGTTTGTAAATGAAAATCAAAAAAAATATAATCATTGTGACTATATATATATATATATATATATATATATATATATATATATATATATATATATATATATATATATATATATAAGATATGGGACATTGGAGAAACAGCAAGTCTTAGACACGTCTCAGCACTAGCGACTGGCAAATTCTGAAATGTTAGACCTGTGAACAGTGAGACATGCTGCATATAGGATATCCAAACATCCCAAAATATTGACAGAGGATATATAGCACACTGGAAATTGCAAAATTTTAGATATTTCTACTGAAGGTTGTACTGAATATTTCACACTGGAGAATATTAGATGTATGTAAAGCGGGATAAAGCCATATTTTATGATAGGATTGACTGGAGGAATACAGCATCGAAATAAAGATATATGTATCTGTTTTTATCAAGGCAAACCCAATTATATTCAAATCTAAATGTGTAGAATGAGATCAATCATAGAAGGAGAACTGATGTTATTTCCATCTGACAGTAATTTATGCTTTAAAGTGATTGAAATGTTGAAAATTCAACTATAATGGAAGAGAAACATGTATAAGACAGATGGTATGATAATTTTATATACCTTTTATAGAGGATTTCTTTTACATTTCATTGAACTAGTTGACATGAAAATTAAAAAAATTACCTACCCACATAAAGGATACTGTGAAGGATCACAGCCAAAAAAAACACGAACCTTTTTTTTTAGGGAATATATCGGGATTTTTCTAAACTTTAAAGTTGTCTTTAAACATTTTTTCCCAATATATCATGCCTTTATATGTACACTCACCGACCAGGTTTTACCATAAGGATATAAGGGCTATGCGCCTAGGTTAGGCTAAAATGGAATTCCCAGAATTGCAACATATTTTATGACAAATTAAATGAGTAGCGATTTCAATTCGGTTTTAATTTGATCTGTTATACAGGTTTACATGTAGTAAAAACATTCATCTTGGAAAGATACTGAATGATGATGTGAAAGTCGTCAGGCAGTATTTAAGAGCTGTTTATTCTAAGAATGGGGATTTCTTTACAGGTTAACCACTCCATTTTAAATACCAATTTTGTCGTTTTAGTTGATTTGACATACTAAACCATTCAGATTTTTTATTTATTAATGACAAGAGCTTTTTATCCATTTTAAAAACAATTTTATTTTTTAAGACATTCATAATGTTTTTTTCATTTAAGGATGGCCTCCTGACTACTACAAGTATAATGCATTTTGAAGTGACTCCCAAGATAGTATGGCTGCAATTTACTTATTGGATATGATCTTCAACAACATGTCCACAATTAAAAACTTGTTGGTTAGTTGTTGCTTACCTACCAATCCAATCCTCAATAAAGATCTAAACAATAAACTTACCTACTACTGACATCCCGGGTAGTAAATATATAGTTATTCAGTGTTTTCCCTCACACTTCAAAGTTAGGCGTCATTTATCCCCCGTAGGCAGGTTGGAGAATTTTCAATAGTGTGACAAAAATGCAAAATTTGAGGGTCATGGAAACCCCTGGTTATTTAAGGATGCCAGGTACATGTATTTGTTTATAGGTGAATACTGTACACAGTTCTAAGTAACAAAAATATACTTGCGAGAAAAGTCTTAAATACAAATTGTAATGCAATAAATTTTAAACATTTTACAGCTAAATTAATTAAAATGTAAAAAAAATGACTTGCTATGTAAAAGTTGTATGTTTGCAAAAACTATTTTATACAGATTATCAAATAATTTTTCAAACTATGATTTGATAAGATCTAAGTTGAAACCACAGTGGTTGTTTAGTGGTAGAGCGTTTGGTATTGGTGCATAAAAAATTGATGTTAAATAAGGAATGGAGAGGTTAATCAACAATTAATAATGAAATTATGAGTTTTACAAACAAGCCCTAATTTTAAGTGCTATTATTTGAAGATCGGAAGAAAATGGAAAACAGTTGTGTAACATAGGTTGTGCTATTTTAAGTTTGTGAAAGTTCTTTTCCAGGTAGCTTAGACATAAATATACTTTAATATAGTCAAACATGTCTTAAGGGATGGATCAAAAGTTGCCTTTTAAGACAGGTTGTGTAATGCAGGTTAATTTAACTATAAAACTGTATTGTAAAATGTAAATGAACGTCTCCAGACTCTGGTATAAAGTGTTTTGTCTTTATGTTGTCAAGTTGTAAATTAAATGATATTCTAAACAGCGAACCAACTATTTTTGGGACATTTTGGTATACATTTAATTTTTCATTTACCCGTTTATGTATGCCATTTTTTAACTAAAATGAGAACTTTCCTTTTCACTTCTTGTTATTAAACAACATTTGCACATTGTAAATATCTTCTTTGAGGTGAATACTGAGAAAAAGGTATTGAAAGAAAGATGAAATACCTGTTTTGTCCGTACAGAAACATTTAAAAAAATGAATCAAATATACCTTTTCATTTATAATTGTTTGTCATGCTCATTCAAAGTGGTAAGTTTTACTGATATTTTAACTGTTTGAAATAATTTAAATATCTTAAATTTAGATATTAAAGGATATGCATTAAGAATGGTTAAATTTGTCATTAGTGAGTACACTTTTGTTGTTGAAGAAATTGATGTAAACAAAAAAAATGAATAAAAAATACAAATTTATTTGTTTTGATATTCAAGTTTTACCCAAGAATTTCATGAAGTCATTGTTTGTTTATATGTGTAAAATATACAACAATCATTAAACTTTTCTTACCATGCCACATGAACTATCGTACTTGTCCCAGCATCAGCGTTGATATTTCATATTATAAGTTTTTATCAAATAAGATATCTATGCAACCTCATTGGATATGAATGAAACTTTATTTGTGTATTCAGCATTATAATTGGAATGCACAGAGACAAGAACCATAAATATGGGTTGCATTTTGGCAGAGTAATTGCCCTTTTGGACTTAAAAATTAGGTTTTCGAGCAGGTACATAATTATTTGATCATTGGATATGAATGAAACTTCACATGCATATTCAACATCATCTAGGAAACTCATAGAGACAAAAACATAACCCTTGATTGTCCTTTGACATAATTATTGCCCTTTATACATAGAAAATATGGTTAGAGTTTTTAAGCAGGTTAAAGTATTGAGTTGGTATATATTTCATCAACTTATAATTGGACGTGAATGAAACTTCACATTTGTGTTCAACATCATCTAGGAAACACATAGAGACAAGAACCATAACCCTGAAGCTTGTTCCCCTTTCAATAAACACATTGTTTAATAATACAATACAGAATCGGAAAACAATCTGTCCAACCGCGGTATATAAACGCAAATCCCGGTCAGCCTGCTCACTTTTATCTACATGACACAAGAGTTTACAAAATTGGAATGTTAAATAAGGCATAGCTTAGAATGCCACGTGGAAGATGGAGGCGGCGAGTAAGCCCACAGAGAGGGCCGAGAATGTAACAGGCAAAACGCTAGGCAGGCAGCCCAGCCTCAACAAAACGAGGACAACCGCCCGCGGACGAGAGGCAGGAAACGGAATGCCGACGAGGCAGGACGACAACGCCGCAGGTGCGGAGAGACACGTGGACGCGCAAGGCCAGACGCACGAGCTCGACGCTGATGACAACAGGCTGCTCCAGTATGATGCCGGTGGGTGTAATAACAATTTTATTGATTTTGAAAATGTTTTACAAAGTTCTGGTATGTTACCTCTTAGAAATACTGTTTTAGAGAATTCAGGTGTTAAATCGGAGTGTGGCGATGTGCGCGGCAATAAGTTGCCCGTCTGGCCGCCAGGTCAAATTTCGAACCAAACAAGTTAGTATTCTCTGACCTGTAACGCGCAAACTGCGCCTTCAGTCCGTTTGGCTTGTGATGATTTGGCAACACATGTCCCTCCATCTCTAACAGATCGGCAAGGGTGAATATATAAATTTAGCCCTTTTACTCAAAGGGGCAGTAGAGCTGTCTAATTTTTGCAAAGGGGGCGTTTTTAAATTAACAGCCGACGGTCACATTGAGACCGCTGAGAAGGAGTGCAAAAACAAAATAACAAGTATAGAACAATGGACAAACGCGTTCATTATATACTCTTCAATTTATCTATATTCGCACAGTGATAGAGTTCATGAAATGCCCCACTACTTGTATAATGTAAGGGAATGCGCTATGCGTCAGGGAGGCATGGCATGGCGCACATATGACGAGCAGTTCCGCTTACGTCAGGCCATATCGCCCGCATCCTGGTCGCAAATCAATAATGACCTGTGGTGGCGATGCATGCAAGTTAAGGACACGCAGAAAGATGCCCAATTAAGCACGCGTAGATACACGTGTTACGACTTCAACAACGGTAACTGTGTCTGGCAGAACTGCAAATTCGCCCATGTCTGTAGTACCTGTTCAGCCCCACACTCTGATGTTAATTGTAATAAGCAGAGTTTGTCCGCGAATTGTCGAATTTCAAGACCTCCTAGTAATTTTCGAGGCAGGGGGTCTCGTAGACCTTTCAGACGTCAAGGGCGGGGCCAGTTTCAAAGACAGTAGCTCAAGCGAGTTTACAACTGAAGAGCCTTACACTTTGGATATTGATATTGTCAATATAGCAAAATCGCCAGTCAAGGTAGAAGCTTTAAAACGTTATTCATGCTCTTATGATAAGGATGAAGCGAACTTTTTAATTCAGGGTTTTTCACAGGGTTTTCCCATTCAGTATAGTGGACCAAGGTTACCACGGGATTCGAAATGTTTACGCTCTACAGCGTTGAATCCTGATATAATTATGTCTCAGATTAACAAAGAAACGTAGCAGAACAAGAATAGTAGTAGTTATAATAATATAACAATAAACCTAGCAGAAGTAGAAAAGTAGTAGTAACAATAATATAAACAATGAACCTAGAAGAAGCAGTAAAGGAACTGTAACAATAATATAACAATGAATCTAACAGGAATAGAAAAGTAGTAGTAGTAACAATAATATAGCAATGAATCTAGCAGAAATAGAAAAGTAGTAGAAGTAACAATAATATAGCAATAAACCTAGCAAAAGTAGAAAAGTAGTAGTGAAAATAATAAAGCAATGAATCTAGCAGAAATAGAAAAGTAGTAGTAGTAACAATAATATAGCAATGAATCTAGTAAAAATAGAAAAGTAGTAGAAGTAACAATAATATGGCAATAAACCTAGCAAAAGTAGAAAAGTAGTAGTAAAAATAATAAAGCAATGAATCGAGCTGAAATAGAAAATTAGTAGTAGTAACAATAATATAGCAATGAATCTAGTAAAAATAGAAAAGTAGTAGAAGTAACAATAATATAGCAATAAACCTAGCAAAAGTAGAAAAGTAGTAGTAAAAATAATAAAGCAATGAATCTAGCAGAAATAGAAAAGTAGTAGTAGTAACAATAATATAGCAATGAATCTAGTAAAAATAGAAAAGTATTATAACAGAAATATAACAATACACATAGCAGAAGTTGAAATGCAGCAATAACAATAATATGGCAATAAACATAGCATAGGTTGAAATGTATTAGTAACAATAATATGCAATGAACAAAGCGGACGTAGTAAAATAGTTGTAATAATAATATAGCAATACACATAGCAGAAGTAGAAAAGTAGTTGCAGCATAAATAAAGCAATAAACATAGCTGTAGTAGAAATGTCATGATAACAATAATATAGCAATAAATATAGCAGAAGTAAAAAAGAAGTAGTAGTAGCAATAATATAGCAATACACATTGAAGAAGTAGAAAAGTAGTAGTAACACTATTAAAACAATAAATATAGCAGAAGTAGAAAAGTAGTTGTAACAATAATATAGCATTAAACCAAGAAGAATTAGAAAAATAATAGTAATACTATTATAACAATAAACCTAGCTGAAGTAGAAACGTAGTTTTAACAATGATATAACAGTGAACCTAGCAAAAGAATAAAAATAATAGTAATAATAATATATCAATAAACACAGTAGAAGTAGAAAAGTGGTAGTAACAATACTATAGCAATAAACATAGCAGAAGTAGTAAAGTGATAATAACAACAATATCGCAATAAACATAGAGGTAGTAGAAAAATAGTTGTAACAATAATATAGCAATAAACATAGCCGAAGTTGAAAAGTAGCAGTAACAATAATATATAGCAAGAAACAAAGCAGAATTAGAAAAGTTGTAGTAACAATAATCTAGCAAGAAATGTAGCAGAAGTAGAAAAGTAGTAGTAACACTATTTTAGCAATAAATATATCCGAAGTAGAACAGTAGTTGGAACAATAATACAGCAGAAGTAGAAAGGTAGTAGAAGTAACAATAATATAGAAATACACATAGCAGAAGTAAAAAGTAGTAATAACAACAATATAGCAATGAACCTAGAAAAAGCAGAAAAGGAGTTGTAACAATAATATAGCAATGAATCTAGCAGGAATAGAAAAGTAGTAGTGGTAACAATAATATAGCAATGAATCTAGCAGAAATAGAAAAGTAGTATAAGTAACAATAATATAGCAATAAACCTAGAAGAAGTAGAAAGATAGTAGTAAAATAATAAAGCAATGAATTTAGCAGAAATAGAAAAGTAGAAGTAGTAACAATGATATAGCAATTAATCTATAGCAATGAATCTAGCAGAAATAGAAAAGTAGTATAACAGTAATATAGCAATAAACATAGTAGAAGTTGAAAGGCATCAGTAACAATAATATAACAATTAACATAGCAGAGGTTGAAATGTATTAGTAACAATAATATGCAACAAAGAAAGCAGACGTAGAAAAGTCGTTGTAAAAATAACATAGCAATACACCAAGCAGAAGTAGAAAAGTAGTATCAACAATAATATAGCAATAAACATAGCAATAGTAGAAATGTCGTGGTAACAATTATATAGCAATAAACATAACAGAAGTTAAAATGAATCAGTAACAATAATATAGCAATAAAGTTGAAATGTATTAGCAACAATACTATAACACTAAGGGGGCTTCAGCCTTAAACTTATAGACGCAAAACGCAAGCGGGTTAATAGATTAGGCCGCACCATTGTACACAAGTTTGGGAAAAGTGATATCATAAGTCCAGACATTGATACCAAAACCAACTTCTTTTGTGTCGACGGTATGCATCTTAACGAGGTCGGTCTCGAATTTTACCTCGATTTGATAAGAGAATCACTAATGAAAAATAGGTCTTCCGTTCATTAGAATTTTTTTGGATAAATGTTTCATTTATTGTGGCGGAAAAAAATCTATCGGCCGAGGGTGACCAGGCGTAAAATAAAGAGTGCAGGCTTCGGCACCCCTTTTAGCACAGGATGTTTGGCGGTAGACCCTAACTTTCAATGTGGCATTGGTTTCCGGTGCGTAGCCGTTGTAAGCTGGGGCCTATGGTCATGCATTCGGGTGGAGTCTGTGTGCTTGATGCCGTCAGCCAGTCCGTGGTTGACTTGTGTTGTATTGCGTGTTGCTTCAATTTGCCTTCATTTTAATCAAAAGCTGGGTCTCTGTTAATTGGAGTTTGCCTGTAGCGCCTGGTCGCCTTTCGGTGGAGGAATCTATACACCATAGAGCGGCCTAAACATGCCAACCTTTATTTACCTTTTAATGGTATAGATTATGATTGTTTATTATCTCGCAGTTTGTTACTGCACAAACGTAACTATATATGTTCAATAAACATAGAGAATGCTGCACGGTTTCCTTTTATTTCGAATTATATTAAATAAAAGGTCTTGAACCCTGGCCCTATTTAACGTTGTGTACATTCGCTTACGCAGTTTTCATTTGATATTCGCCAGACTTAAACAGAAGATATATTACCATAATATCTTGGACAAGATATTTAATAGCGGAGTTATAGCCCTTGAATCACAGAAGATATACTATTTGGTCTTACGTGCACTATAACACTCGCAGTTATCCAGTGTTTTCTCCAGCTCCAGTTTTTTGGGGGGTCACTGACTAAAAATCTGGTGGTCATTTTCAAAATATAGGGGTCATCAGTTGACTAATTTAAAAGTTAATGAATTTGAAATAAAATAGAGCTGAAAAAAAGACATATTTGATTAAAAAAGTTTTACTTCCTGTTCCACACAAATTTCACTTCTGACAACAAGAAACTAGTCTTTTCTTTCCAAACGGCAATGTGCGATATTAACTTTTTTATGTTCATGACAGCAGGTCCATGGAACTTTTTTAATTGTCAAAATCCCAGCTAAATTATCATGGCCCTTAACTATTTTTAATGAAAATTTCTTCTGGCTCATAGCTAGACACATTTTTGAGTAATGTTACCTTAAAAATTAAAAAAAAAATTAATTAAGTTTCTCAGATTATGTAATCATATTTTTAGCAAAAATTATTTATTTCAAAATGAATATAATTTTCTAAAAGTTTTATTTCTTTTTATGATAACTGTTATAACTCATGTTTGGATAAACAAATATCAATGATTTGGAAAAAACTCTATCGAACATTCAAATACAAGATACCAGTATCATATTATTTGAATACTGGTATGTGAAAGCACAGATAAGTACCGTAAACGGCTCTCCATACGCTGAGGGATTAAATGCTTTATACTTTGGTAATGGATAAACTAAAAGATAAACATAATGCCGTGCATTTTATTAAATTTTAACACAAAAAGCATCAACACATTAATATCAGAATTTTAAACCCAAAAACATTTAAAAAGAACAGCACAGTTTTACATAATGTAATTCCATATCTCTACTGCAATCGATCTAAACGAAAAATATAAAATCACTGCATTTCGTTTCCAAAAGAAAAACATTTGTAGCTAGGTAGAGCTAAAATGGACTAGTTTACATTTCATTGATAGGCAGTTTCGGGGGGAAAGGTCATTTTCATACCGAGATGTTGTTAGGCCAGATAATTTCAAAAATGCTGTCAATGGCCATCTTACTATCCATTTGATATAACATTGATCTCAGAGGTTTTTTTATTCAGTTTCCCATGCAGTTTTTTAATTAGAACTTTTTCATTTCCAATAGTTTTTTTATTAAAGGTACACTTTTAATTTCTGTAATTTATTAATATAAGCATAGTATGCATGAACGGACAGCATAAAATGTAGCACTCACTGTGATAACGTTAATTGTGATTATTGTAATGTGCAAATATTGCAATATGGAACTACAGTTAATCAAAATGGTTATTTTTTAATATAAGTTTGCAGCTGATAGAAGATAAAGATATTGTCATCATCTATGTGATTATCCATTCTTTGTAAAAACATATCAACGTTGAGAGAAAGAATGACGTGTAGCATGAAAAAATCGAAGTCATTCATTTGAAACATTGCACGAAATAATGTTCGGCATCCTTTTTCTTTGTACCAATATTTCTCTCATAAATTGTTATTAAGATTACTACAACCACGGGTGGTAAACTTTTCTTTTTTATAAATTTTATGGTCACCGGTATGCCAAATGAAGGAAATTCTTAAAAACTTGCAAATGGAAGAATTTTCTTCGTCTTTCTACCTAATAGTTTTAACAATTAAGAAATCCAAAGGGGGCGACCAGGATTTCTTAATTGTTAAATTGAAAACATTAAATTCAGACAATGGTTGAAAAAAATATTAAAGAGATGCTGAAGATGCCACCTATAATTCCAGCCTTGTATATTGGACTGATATAAAATCATCTCTATAATTTCATCACTGCATTTTTGCATATCGTTTTAAAATTAACAGACATTATACCCCCGAAATTCATGTTAATATACATTTATAGTGTTTGACAATACAAAAATTTATGTATGATTTTTTGTATATAATAAAATCACTAATTAAAGTCGCAATGTTTCCATTAATATGTGAAATTCCGGTTTTAAAATGTAGTATACATTATATTGATTATCCATCAAATATATGAATCAGAACTACAGCAGCTAAATCATTTGACAAAAAAACATAGTTTTCTAAATGTTACGCCAATAACTATGACTTTAAGGGCAGCTTAATGTACAGTTACATACGTCCGCAAATATTTGGCTTCCCGCCATAAACCATTTTTGAAGTTGCTTTTATTAAATGCCTATTAAAGTTTATCTAGTTAATGACTCAGACCACCATTCACACATCACATATTGAAATTCCTTCATAATTGTTTAACTTCATAATTTGGTATACTTGATACTTCAAAATCAACAAAATACCAAAGTGTCCCTCCAATAAAAATATACACGTAAATGAACAATAAAGAGTGAAATTTATATATAGTTAATCAACCCAACATTATTATATCAATCAACCAAACATTATTAAATCAATCAACCCAACATTGTTATATTAATTGACCTAACATTGTTATATTAATCAACCCAATATTAATCAATGCAACATTGTTATATTAATCAATTCAACATTGTTATATTAAATCCAACATTGTTAAAATAATCAACCCAACATTCTTATATAAACGACTTAACATTGTTATATAAATTGACCTAACATTGTTATATTAATCAACCCAACATTTATCAATGCAAAATTGTTATACTAATCAATTCAACATTGTTATATTAATCAACCCAACATTGTTATAATAATCAACCCAACATTCTTATATAAACGACTTAACATTGTTATATTAATTGACCTAACATTGTTATATTAATCAACCCAACATTAATTAATGCAAAATTGTTATATTAATCAATTCAACATTGTTATATTAATCAATCCAACATTGTTATAATAATCAACCCAACATTCTTATATAAACGACTTAACATTGTTATATTAATTGACCTAACATTGTTATATTAATCAACCAAAAATTAATCAATGCAACATTGTTATATTAATCAATCCAACATTGTTATAATAATCAACCCAACATTCTTATATAAACGACTTAACATTGTTATATTAATCAATTCAACGTTGTTATATTAATCATTCCAACATTGTTGTATTGATCAATCCAACATTGTTATAAAAATCAACCCAACATCTTATATCAATCAATCCAACATTGTTATATAAACAACTCAACGTTGTTATATTAATCAATTCAACATTGTTACATTAATCAATCCAACATTCTTATATTAATAAATCCAACATTGGTATAATAATCAACCCAACATCCTTATATCAATCAATCCAACATTGTTATATAAACGACTCAACATTGTTATATTAACAAACCCAACATACTTATAATAATCAATCCAACATTGTTATATAAATCAATCCAACATTGTTATATTAATCAATCCAACATTGTTATATTAAATATTAATAAATCCAACATACATTTATTAATCAATCCATCATTGTTATATTAATCAATCCAACATCGTTAACTTATATTAATCAATCCAAGATTGTTATATAAAGGACTCAACATTGATATATCAATAAACCCAACATACTTATTTTAATCAATCCAACATTGTTATATTAATCAATCCAACATTGTTACATTAATAAACCCAACATTGTTATATTAATAAACCTAACATTGTTGTATTAATCAATCCAACATTGTTATATTAATCAGCCCAACATTGTTATATTAACCAGTCAAACATTGTTTTATTATTATCAATCCAACATTATCTTGTTTTGAAGACACAACTGGTAAAAATTTAAACAAAATTATGTTTTTAGTGTGCTGGATCAGAGAGTTCCAATGAAAAACATGAACAATGTAGAAAACAATTCCATTACTACTATGTGTTATGCTTTTTACTTGGGGTTGGTGGTAGCACAGTTGTTTGGAAAACGCAGTGTTCATATTTGAATCTGTTTACACTTTTCTACCTGTTTACACTTGTAAAAGGTAGGTATTATACAAAATGGACAGAAAATTTCAATTTACGTATTATGAAGGCATTCACAGAAAACATGAATTATTGAAACAAGATCAAGATTTCCCATCAATATAATGATTGTCCTAAAATGTTTTGGAATACAAAAACATGTCTTGTTTGAAATAAGATTCAAGAAAATAATAACTATGTAACTGTATAGCAAAGAAAAAGTAGTCTTAAGACATAAATTTGTGTTCATCATACGATGTATACTTCTTTGTTTGTGAAGAAAAAAAATAAAGGCTATTAATATGATTTTGATTATCATACAATTATTTGATACATATTTTATACTGTTAAGAGTTAAAATGCAAACCACTATAGAAATATAAATTGTAATATCAATACATACCAAATCGTATTGCACCAAATAAATTTTTAAAATGGTCACATTTATTTCGGTAAATTAAAAAAACAACACTTTTTTTTAAGCCTTTTACAAGAACTACTGTGTTTCAGAACTGTTTCACAAACAAATACCCATTACATAGCTTTATTAGGGGTTGAGCCTTCATTCCAGAGAATACAGTACGTTAAGCTTATAAGGATGTAAAACTTAAATCGCTGTATTTTCAATTTAACAACATGAATTATCGATTATCATGAAAAGTATGGGAGCAGAATATTGTACGACAACTATAAACAACATAGAAACTAGCATGTATATAGAGCGACCATTACCAATGGGAAAGCTCACACAAAGCATTGGCATTTTCAAACACAGTGACAATAAAGCTCCATTCTCCAGTAAAATTCTGTCCTTCCAACAGTTACTTTATGCCAATAACCATTTTTGCCTTGTTACATATATAGTCAATCAACTCAAACTGATTTTTCTGTGTTACCAACTTATGTTTAGCCTCTATCCTTCCCACATTTAAAATTATTGTAAATATAGTCATTAGGCAAAAAACCAAAGTAAACAAAAACAGTATCACAAATATAGGACCCGCGAACCTAAATACGCCAAATAAATGTTCAAAATCTGAATCACCAAGCAAGAGCAGAAAGTTGGACATCAGAGAATTCCCAAATCCACTGTACGCACTCAAGGAAGGGCCGAAGGCTATGTAACAACCATGCCCAAAGGCGATGTTCCCTATAATAAAGAGAAACGCAAACGAAATCAACGAACTGAATGTATTAGCCACTGTTTTGGCAATGATATTAATCCTTTGATTGAAGCGGAGTAATTTAACCATCTTCAGGATAACAAACCCAACATGGAACGCCATTACATACAACAATAAACCATCCCAGAATGCAGCAGGGTAGAAGTTGATAAAGTTGCTGTGGCCATTTTCGTGGAAGTCACTGATTATGTTCTGCACACATATTGTTTTCTGTACAAAGAGTGCAACCACTGTGAAAGACACCAAGATTTGTAAAATTTCAACATGATTCCAGAAGTCTGCAAAAAATGCTTTTCTTCCATTTGTTCGATATTTCCTGATCTCGGTGTAGACGAACATCACATTGAAGAGCACGAACAACACTTCACATGCGGCACCAAACATCCCTTTATCAGTTGAGCTTAAATACAGACTGGTCGTGAGTATTTGGTGGCTTGGGGACACTGTTCCAACATTGGAAAACTCAAACAATAACATGACTATAGTGAATAAGTTTGTGTTGGGGTTGTACAACGTGAATTCTATAAATACTGCTCTTGTTCTGTCATCAATCCATCCAGCACGACTGAGATGTTTCAGCAAAACTGAAAGAAAACAATGGCATCATAAATGCAACTGTATACACGTATCATATTAATCATATTAAATATATATATATATATATATATATATATATATAAAGGGAGATAATTAAATTCACAACAACAGAATTTACGATTTTTTTTTGGGATCTTTTCAGATGCTCTTTCACAATGCATGATATATATATATATATATATATATATATATATATATATATATATATATATATATATATGGATATAATTATTTGTGAATAACCAAGACATAAATATACAGACCAGACTTTGGCGAGCGCGCCTAGCTGCAATGTAAACCATAGATAAAATATCAAGGCCTCTGCCAAACCAATACATTTGGTGTCGACCATGACTTATATACAATGGAATTACATGCAACACATCTGGACTGGGCGGAAAAATTTACATGCATGAACTGATAGCTTTATATGAGTAGGATCCAGTTAAGGATTCATAACTACTCATATGCTATATAAAGGACAGATTTATAAACCTGTTGAATCATAGAGATACAGTGAATTCATATATATTTAATTTCATAAAGGGAGATAATTAAATTCACAACAACTGTATTTTCACGATTTTTGGGAACTTTTTCAGATGCTCATTCACAATGCAAGATATATATATGGAGATAATTATTTGTCAATAACCAAGACATAAATATACAGACCAGACTACAGTGAGCACGCCTAGCTACAATGCAAACCATGGATACAATATCAAGGTCTCTGCCAAATCAATAAATTTGGTGTTGACCATGACTTACATACTATGGAATTACATGCAACCCATCTAGACTGGGCAATAAATTTACATACATGAACTGATAGCTTTATATGAGTAAGAACCAGTTAAGGATTCATGACTACTCACATGCTATATAAAGGACAGATTTATAAACTCGTGGGATCATAGAGATACAGTGAATTAATATATATTTTAATTGCGTGGCTGTTATGTAACTGAAATATGTCTTGATACATTATCTCTGTGTAATGAAGGCCCAAATCAATTTTTAATTTTTGTTGTTAATAACTGTTGATCGGGAAACACTATTGCTTTGGGTGGGGCCACATGTATGCACATTGTAGTATCTTTAGTTAGTTTTAGTTTTATTTAGTTTGTTAGTGATATATTTTGCTGACATATGTGTTATATGTAGACTAGATGATACAGAACAGTTTGTTTTATTTACTTTTGTCTTCCTTTGATAAATGTGTAAAGGCTAGTTAACGATATTCTTTTTTTATGTTTTAGCACTGTTAAATGGTAATACTCTCTAGAATACAAAGACACACACTAGCATATTTTGTGAATTATCACAGATTGATAGATAATGTAATGAGGCAACAACCAACAACATATTTAAATTACTAACATTTCAAAACTATAAACAAAAAGCTTGCGGAAGAAAATCATTTATCAATACCCAAAGCATTATAATATGAGAGTTTTACATGACAAAGTACATTTTGTCAAATAATCCTTAAATGCAAGGTTATGAGTGGATACCCTTGATTTCTTTCACGACCAACGATGACTTCCCACAGATTATAAAACTTTATTGAGTGCTCAACTCACAGTCCAGGAGATTATTATGTAAAACTTTGTTCAATGCTCAACTCACGGACCCCGAGATTATTACGTGTAATTTTGTTCAATGCTCAACTCACGGCCCCCCCGAGATTATTATGTGAAACTTTGTTCAATGTTTAACTCACAGCCCCCAAGATAATTATGTGTAACTTTGTTCAATGTTTAACTCACAGCCCCCTAAATAATTATGCGTAACTTGATTCAATGCTCAACTCACCGCCCCCAATATTATTATGTGTAACTTTGTTTAATGTTTAACTCACAGCCCCCGAGATAATTTTGTGAAACTTTGTTCAATGCTCAACTCAGGGCCCCCGACATAATTATGTGTAACTTTGTTCAATGCTCAACTCAGGGCCCCCGATATTATTATGTGTAACTTTGTTCAATGTTTAACTCACGGCCCCCAACATTATTATGTGTAACTTTGTTCAATGTTTAACTCATGGCCCCCAGCATTATTATGTGTAACTTTGTTCAATGCTCAACTCAGGGTCCCCAACATTACTATGTGTAACTTTGTTCAATGTTTAACTCACGGCCCCCAACATTATTATGTGTAACTTTGTTCAATGCTCATCATGGCCCCCAACATTATTATGTGTAACTTTGTTCAATGCTCAACTCACAGCCCCCAACATTATTATGTGTAACTTTGTTTAATGTTTAACTCACGGCCCCCGACATTATTATGTGTAACTTTGTTCAATGCTCAACTCATGGCCCCCAACATTATTATGTGTAACTTTGTTCAATGTTTAACTCATGGCCCCTGACATTATTATATGAAACTTTGTTCAATGCTCAACTCACGGACCCCGACATTATTATGTGTAACTTTGTTCAATGTTTAACTCACAGCCCCCTAAATAATTATGTGTAACTTTGTTCAATG
Source organism: Panopea generosa (assembly GCA_029582155.1). Lineage (NCBI taxonomy): Eukaryota > Metazoa > Mollusca > Bivalvia > Adapedonta > Hiatellidae > Panopea > Panopea generosa. Next base: position 22,547,081 of record CM055897.1, on the reverse strand, counting down.
CTCAACTCACCGCCCCCAACATTATTATGTGTAACTTTGTTTAATGTTTAACTCATAGCCCCCGAGATAATTATGTGTAACTTTGTTCAATGTTTAACTCACAGCCCCCTAAATAATTATGTGTAACTTTGTTCAATGCTCAACTCACCGCCCCCAACATTATTATGTGTAACTTTGTTTAATGTTTAACTCACAGCCCCCGAGATAATTTTGTGAAACTTTGTTCAATGCTCAACTCAGGGCCCCCAACATTATTATGTGAAACTTTGTTCAATGTTTAACTCATGGCCCCTGACATTATTATGTGTAACTTTGTTCAATGCTCAACTCATGGCCCCCAACATTATTATGTGTAACTTTGTTCAATGTTTAACTCACAGCCCCCGAGATAATTATGTGTAACTTTGTTTAATGCTCAACTCACAGCTGCCCAGGAGATTATTATGTGAAACTTTGTTCAATGTTCAACTCACAGCCGACCAGGGGATTATTATGTGAAACTTTGTTCAATGTTCAACTCACAGCCCCCGAGATTATTATGTGTAACTTTGTTCAATGTTCAACTCACAGCCCCCGACATTATTATGTGAAACTTTGTTCAATGCTCAACTCACGGCCCCCGACATTACTATGTGTAACTTTGTTCAATGTTTAACTCACGGCCCCGACATTATTATGTGTAACTTTGTTCAATGCTCAACTCACGGTCCCAACATTATTATGTGTAACTTTGTTCAATGTTCAACTCACAGCCGCCCAGGAAATTATTATGTGTATTAAACTTTGTTCAATGTTCAACTCACGGCCCCCGATATTATTATGTGTAACTTTGTTTAATGTTTAACTCACGGCCCCCGACATTATTATGTGTAACTTTGTTCAATGTTCAACTCACAGCCCCCAAGATTATTATGTGTAACTTTGTTCAATGCTCAACTCACAGCCCCCCCGAGATTGTTATGTGAAACTCTGTTCAATGCTCAACTCACAGCCCAGGAGATTATTATGTGTAACTTTGTTCAATGCTCAACTCACAGCCGCCCAACATTATTATGTGTAACTTTGTTCAATGCTTATCACGGCCCCCGACATTATTATGTGTAACTTTGTTCAACGTTCAACTCACAGCCCCCAAGATTATTATGTGTAACTTTGTTCAATGCTCAACTCACAGCCCCCCCCCCCCCCCCCCCCCCCCCCCGAGATTGTTATGCTCAACTCTGTTCAATGCTCAACTCACAGCCCAGGAGATTATTATGTGTAACTTTGTTCAATGCTCAACTCACAGCCGCCCAACATTATTATGTGTAACTTTGTTCAATGCTCAACTCACGAGCCCGACATTATTATGTGTAACATTGTTCAATGCTCAACTCATAGTCCCCAACATTATTATGTGTAACTTTGTTCAATGCTCAACTCACGGCCCCCAACATTATTATGTGAATCTTTGTTCAATTCTCATCACGGCCCCCGACATTATTATGTGTAACTTTGTTCAATAATCAACTCACAGCCGCCCAGAAGATTATTATGTATATTAAACTTTGTTCAATGCTCAACTCACGGCCCCCAACATTATTATGTGTATTTAACTTTGTTCAATGCTCAAATCACGGCCCCCCGAGATTATTATGTGAATCTTTGTTCAATGCTCATCACAGCCCCCGACATTATTATGTGTAACTTTGTTCAATGTTCAACTCACGGCCGCCCAGGAGATTATTATGTATATTAAACTTTGTTCAATGCTCAACTCACGGCCCCCAACATTATTATGTGAATCTTTGTTCAATTCTCATCACGGCCCCCGACATTATTATGTGTAACTTTGTTCAATAATCAACTCACAGCCGCCCAGAAGATTATTATGTATATTAAACTTTGTTCAATGCTCAACTCACAGCCCCCAACATTATTATGTGTATTTAACTTTGTTCAATGCTCAAATCACGGCCCCCCGAGATTATTATGTGAATCTTTGTTCAATGCTCATCACAGCCCCCGACATTATTATGTGTAACTTTGTTCAATGTTCAACTCACGGCCGCCCAGGAGATTATTATGTGTATTAAACTTTGTTCAATGTTCAACTCACAGCCCCCAACATTATTATGTATAACATTGTTCAATGCTCAACTCACAGCCCCTAACATTATTATGTGTAACTTTGTTCAATGCTCAAATCACGGCCCCCCGAGATTATTATGTGAATCTTTGTTCAATGCTCATCACAGCCCCCGACATTATTATGTGTAACTTTGTTCAATGTTCAACTCACGGCCGCCCAGGAGATTATTATGTGTATTAAACTTTGTTCAATGTTCAACTCACAGCCCCCAACATTATTATGTATAACATTGTTCAATGCTCAACTCACAGCCCCTAACATTATTATGTGTAACTTTGTTCAATGCTCAACTCACGGCCCCCAACATTATTATGTGAATCTTTGTTCAATGCTCATCACGGCCCCCGACATTATTATGTGTAACTTTGTTCAATGCTCAACTCACGGCCCCCAACATTATTATGTGAATCTTTGTTCAATGCTCATCACAGCCCCCGACATTATTATGTGTAACTTTGTTCAATGTTCAACTCACGGCTGCCCAGGAGATTATTATGTGTAACTTTGTTCAATGTTCAACTCACAGCCGCCCAGGAAATTATTATGTGTAACTTTGTTCAATAATCAACTCACAGCCGCCAAGGAGATTATTATGTATATTAAACTTTGTTCAATGCTCCCGTGATTATTATGTGAAACTTTATTCAATGTTCAACTCACAGCTGCCCAGGAGATTATTTTGTGAAACTTTGTTCAATGCTCAACTCACAGCTGCCCAGGAGATTATTATGTGTATTAAACTTTGTTCAATGTTCAACTCACAGCCCCCCAGATTATTATGTGTAACTTTGTTCAATGTTCAACTCACAGCCCCGACATTATTCTGTGTAACCTTGTTCAATGCTCAACTCACGCCCACCCAGGAGATTATTATGTGTATTCAACTTTATTCAATGCTCAACTCACGGCCCCGAGATTATTATGTGAAACTTTGTTCAATGTTCAACTCACGGTCCCCGAGATTATTATTTGTAACTTTTTTCAAAGCTCAACTCACGGCCCCAAAGATTATTATGTGTAACTTTGTTCAAAGCTCAACTCACAGCCCAGGTGATTATTATGTGTAACTTTGTTCAATGATCAAGTCATGGCCCCGAAGATTGTTGTGTGAAAGTTTGTTCAATGCTCAACTCACAGCCCAGGAGACTAATATGTGTAACTTTGTTCAATGTTCAACACAGCCCCCGAGATAATTATGTGTAACTTTGTTAAATGCTCAGCTTAAGGCCCCTGAGGTTATTGTGTGTAACATTGTTCAAAACTCAATTCACAGCCCCCGAGATCATTATGGGAAACTTTGTTCAATGTTCAACTCATGGCCCCCCGAGATTATAATGTAAAACTTTGTTCAGTACTCAACTCACAGCCCCCGAGATTGTTATGTGAAACTTTGTTTAATGCTCAACTCATTACCCAGGAGATTATTATGTGAAACTGTGTTCAATGCTCAACTCACGGTCTCTGAGATAATTATGTGTAACTTTATTCAATGCTCAACTCAAGGCCCCCAAATTATTATGTGTAACATTGTTCAGTACTCAACTCACAGCCCCCAACATTATTATGCGAAATTTTGTTCAGTGCTCAACTCACGGCCCCCAAGATTATTATGTGAAACTTTGTTCAATGCTAGACTCACAGCCCCCGAGTTTATTATGTGTAACTTTGTTCAATGTTCAACTGACAGCCCAGGAGATTATTATGTGTAACTTTAATCAATGTTCAACTCAGCCCCCGAGATTATTATGTGTAACTTTGTTCAATGCTCAACTCACAGCCTCCGAGATTAGTATGTGTAACTTTGTCCGTGCTCAACTCACATTATTTGTAACTTTTTTCAAAGCTCAACTCACGGCCCCAAAGATTATTATGTGTAACTTTGTTCAAAGCTCAACTCACAGCCCAGGTGATTATTATGTGTAACTTTGTTCAATGCTCAACTCACAGCTCAGGAGATTATTATGTGTAACTTTGTACAATGCTCAACTCACAGCCCAGGAGATTATTATGTGTAACCATGTTCAATGCTCAACTCATGGCCCCCGAGATAATTATGTGTAACTTTGTTAAATGCTCAGCTAAAGGCCCCCAAGATTATTGTGTGTAACATTGTTCAAAACTCAAATCACAGCCCCCGAGATCATTATGGGAAACTTTGTTCAATGCTCAACTAATTGCCCCCGGGTAATATTGTGAAACTCTGTTCAATACTAAACTCACATCCCCCCCTCCCCCCCGAGATTATAATGTGAAACTATGTTCAATGCTCAACTCACAGCCCAGGAGATTATTATGTGAAACTGTGTTCAATGCTCAACTCACGGCCTCTGAGATAATTATGTGTAACTTTATTCAATGCTCAACTCAAGGCCCCCCGAGATTATTATGTGCAACATTGTTCAATACTCAACTCACAGCCCCCAACATTATTATGCGAAATTTTGTTCAATGCTCAACTCACGGCCCCCGACATTATTATGTGTAACTTTGTTCAATGCTCAACTCACAGCCCACGAGTTTATTATGTGTAACTTTGTTCAATGTTCAACTGACAGCCCAGGAGAATATTATGTGTAACTTTAATCAATGTTCAACTCAGCCCTCGAGATTATTATGTGTAACTTTGTTCAATGCTCAACTCACGGCCTCCGAGATTATTATGTGTACCTTTGTCCAGTGCTCAACTCATGGCCCCCGAGGTTATTATGTGTTACTTTGTTCAATGCTCAACTCATGGCTTACTAGGTTCTAAAATTCGAACTTACAACCTTGATTTCGTCAGCATTCCTGTGTCGATAGATGATGGAATATAAGAATCTGACATGGGTTCGAGGTTCAGATAGAAAAATCTGTCCCAAGGGATAACTGTTATGACCAGAATGAAGCTTTGCTGTTATCCCAAGGAACGGAATTTTCTATCCAAAATGAAAACGGAATGAACAATTTTTTTCTTGCATATCAAACATATTGAATCATAGTTTTAATTTAATTCATCTTTATATTTGAACCATGATCGCTTCTAAGATGTTATATTTTATCTTACATCATAGATGGTTCCTACATCACAGCGTCAAATCTTATCTTGGCCCTGGGCTGAGAGAGAAATACAGCGGTAAAATTGCAGATATCTTTATTCGGTGTGCAAGACAAGAAAATCCTCTATAAGAATCATTTTACCTTTGTCTTTGGGCGTCTGTATAACATAGCCACCACCAGAGTATATGGCAAATGTTCCAGAATAGGGCATTGTCTTGAGATCCCAAGTTGTCTGGTACATCCAGGGAGTGAAAGAAGTATGCTTCGCACTCGAGCTGACCATGGGCCTTGACCACGCTCTGTTGTAATATTGGCTATCTTCATCACTCATCTGGTAGGATTCTTGGCAACCATCCGGAAAAAGTCTGTCTAACACTGAAGTACACGATCCTATGAAAAGAACAAGACACAGAGAAATAAATTAATTAAAAGCTTCACTTTGATGCAGTTTATTTTTAAATTGTTCACAATTTTTATGTGAGATTGAAAAAAAAATTAGAACAGTAAAATGGGGCAAAGTTCTGTGAGGTTTGGTCAGATGCCTCGAGGACATAAATCGAATGCATGCACTTTGCTTTATTGGAATGAATCAAAATAACAAATAACATAAACTTGAATGAGATGCGGTATGATACAGTGTCCAATTTGGGCCTCGCTGCATATTTTTAAAGTCGAATTAATGATCATAAAAAGTCGAAACAACGAAACTACGATGATGAAAAGTCAAACTGCAATGGCGAAATGTCGAAACTATGATGGTGAAAAGTCAAATTTATTTTGACTTTTTCACCATTGTAGTTTAGACTTTTCACCATCGTGGTTTTGTTGTTTCAACTTTTCACCATCGTTGTTTCACCTTTACACCACCGTTGGTTCAACTTTCCACCATCGTAGTTTCGACTTTACCCCATCGTTGTTTAGACTTTTCACTATCGTTGTTTCGACTTTTCACCATCATAGTAACATGCATAATTTTTAATATTTAGTTTAATAGTTCTGTAAGATTTTAGGAAACTATCAGGTTACTTTTTTTTAAAATGTTCATTCAAATTGGTACTTGTTTCTGAATAATTATTTATAAAGTTGTAAGACAAGGACAAGGAATGAACAGAGACAGATATCGCTGCCTGAAACTTGTCATACATGTTTAATCATTCCTCATCCCGGGCATGAGAAGCTCAGTCGGTAGTGGACCTGACTATCAATTCAAGGGTCGTGAGTTTGAATCCCCGCTCTTCCAGTCTCTGTAATGATTGATATCTGACATTGCTCCTCAGTCTTTCTTTTCTCAACGCTGATTCAACTGGGAATGTTGTCAGTTTCTTGTGTAGACGGGTGTACTTGAGTTCTGGTTAACCTTCAATACAGCCATTAAACGTTCTCATGGTGCTAACGTCAACACCGAGAGTATCTTCCAGTGGTGCAGAAGAGGCTTCGAAATTTACATAAGGTAGGTCACCGTCAAATATCAATAATAATTTCTTTTTATAGAAATAAATCAAACAAGAAATGCGTCAATGGGACAGAGATGCCCACACTTTGTAACTACATTGTAGAAATCAATTAAGCCAAATATCAAGTTTCATTAAAATCGGTCCATCAATTAAGATTTTAGAGGTCGGAAACCGTCAGCCAATCAGAGTCAAGATCACCTAATTAAAATGCGCAAAATCCATCCATTGTCGAACTTGAACTGGGTCTTGTTGATATAAAGTCAAATATAAATTTGTCCAAATCAGTCCATAAATAAAGACTTAAGAGGTCGGAAACTATCAGCCAATTAGAGCCCAGAACATCTAATTAATATGAATGTGAAGTCACACACCAAATTTGGTTTAAATCTGTTTTTTAAAACTAAAGATATAAGCCGGAAACCATTTTCGTACGTACGTCCGTACGGACAGCGGTGATACTATATGCCCCCGCCACACCATTGAAAATGGCAGGGGCATAAAAAGTTAACCAGTCATTCGGTCTCCCTATGAATGCTTTTATTCACTCCAACTGTCCGCATCAAAATGCAAATGGTTTTCAAGATAGTACACTCATATGAGCTTAACATTTAATAGGTGTTCATCGTGGCTTACATGTACTTACTTATGTGATATAACAAAACCATTCCCGTCAATTACCTTTTTTAATTCTGAGTTGCCTAAACCTGTAAGGACCTACAAGATAGATGTTAGATCCCAATGCAGCATGCCTATGGTTTCTGTTGGTGATGACAGACATGCCAGGCAGCAGTGTCTCCTGAATGTAATCGTAAAAGTCCTCTGCTGAACGGACCTGCAGGTAAAATAGTAAATACAGTATAATATGGCACAATATATACTTATATATAAACTTTCTGTTATTTTTGTCTTTAATTCTTTATTTTTTACAAACCATACAGATTGTATGATCTAAACTAAACTTGGCATTTACAAAACACTATTTTGGTACACATCTATGTGTTATAAGTCAAGTAATAATATATTTTAGAGAGTGAAATCAAGATACATAGGGAGAATACAGGTATACCTAAGTTGAACCCTCGGGTAATCCATTCCAATACTTTCTATTTATCACCTGTGGGATATTACACTAGCTTTGTGTCATTTGGACCAAGTCACAATGCAACCATATGATTGGTTCCTTTGCAATTTCATCGAGGGCCGTTTTGACAAGACGTTGTAAACATAAGTTGTAGTTTGTTATGTTCTGTTGAAATAAAACGACACAGAGATAGTGTAATTTCCCATGGGTGATGGAGAGAGAGAATCGGAATTGACACCCATGGGTATCCGACGATGGTTAAAATGAGCAAGGTCGGATATATTTGGATAAAATATACATGTATTCAAATTCAACAGTAACTATTTTTATATTAAAATAAAATTTGCCACTTTTTCTCACGTTGGTCTGATTAATATTTCAAAGAAGCTATAAATAAATAAGTTTTGCAAATATCAGAACAACCTTTGACGCTCTGTTTTTGCAAATATCTGAACAAGCATTGTTGCTCTGGTTTCGCAAATATCTGAACAAGCATTATTGCTCTGGTTTCGCAAATATCTGAACAAGCTTTGCTATTTTACTTTCACAAAAAGCTAAACAAACTGACCAAACAAGCGTTGCTGCTATACCTTTGCAAATACTTGAACTAGCTTTGGTACTCTGCTTTAACAAGTACCTGACGCTTTGGTTTCCTTAGATAACAAAACTGTTGAAACACGATGAATGTGAAGCTATGGTATAAATGATTGCCTACCTTTTCTGTTGATATACCATCTTGTGGATGGACAAAAATGTTCTTAACTGTCTCTGAAGACTGGTACGCAAGGGTGATAGTTCTGTGTCCATGTACCATTAGCACAATCACGGCGACATAGACGAGATACATTACCATGTCCTGTAGGGTCATGTCCATCAATATTTCTTGCTGAAATTAATATTTTTATAAACAGTCAATGAATAAAACTATAACTAATTTTATTCTATAGAACAATATATAAAACACATTTTTATTACTACAGTGAATAACACATTGTTCGCAATTGTTATATACTATCATATTATATTTATGTTTAAACATATCTTTTAACATATATTGCTATTGTTTCAAAATATAATTTTTATTTGATAGATTATTAAAATAAGAAAATATTGGTGGAATCGATAGATGCTCCCCCAAGTAAGTGTTTGATTTTGTACTGGCTACTTGGTTAAAAAATACCAAACTGCATAGCAGGAACAATATGTGGCTCTGCACATGGCAGAACTCATTCGAAAATCATTGAACGGAACAAAATGACAATATATGCATATCCAAGCTAGTTTTACAAAATTTAAACCAGAGGTTGTAGCAAAATAGCGTCATGAAGACGATGTGCACATCCCCACTTGGTAATGATGCATCCTGGCAAGTTTCATAAAATTCCAACCAGAGGTTGTAGAGAAATAGAGCGGAGAAGAATTTGGTCACAGACAGAATGAAAGTGCCATAACTCCGTGAAAAATCATCGAATCGGAACACAAACATAGCAAGCTTCATAAAATTCCAACCTGAGGTTGTAAAGAAATAATGCAGACAATAATTTGGTCACAGACTCAATAAAAGGGCCATAACTCCGTGAAAAATCATCGAACCGGAACACATAGGCAATATTGGCATCTGCTCTTGGTAATGATGCATCCTAGCAAGTTTTATAAAATTCCAACATGGGGTTGTAGAGAAATAGCGCGGACAAGAATTTGGTCACAGACAGAATCAAAGGGCCATAACTCCGCGAAATATCACCGAACCGGAACACAAAGACAATATGCGCACTGCACTTGGTAGTGATGCATCCTAGCAAGTTTCTTAAAATTCCAACATGGGGTTATAGAGCGGACAAAAATTTTGTCACAGACATAATCAAAGGGCCATAACTCCGTGAAAAATCAATGAACCGGAACACAAAGACAATATGCGCCTCTGCACTTGGTAATGATGCATCCTAGCAAGTTTCATAAAATTCCAACAGGGGGTTGTGGAGAAATAGCGTGGACAAGAACTTGGGGACGCACGGACGGACACACTGACGGACGAAGCGGCAACTATATGCTTCCCCCCTTTAGGGGAAGCATAAATTGTTTCACACCAAATTTGGGTAAAATCTGTCAAGCAGTTTCAGAGGACAAATTGTTTGAAGCAAATGTTAACGGACAGACAAATGATGCTGGGTGATTACAAAAGCTCACCCTGTGCCTTTTGCACAGTTGACCGAAAATGATCTCCAGCTAATACAATCAAGTTGAGTTCTGTAAAAAAGTATATAAAATATATCATGAAGTGCAAGGAACAAACAAAAATAAATTTTACCATCAAATTACATTACCGAAGGAGTCTGGTGTTTAAAATCCTGCAAAACATCATGCACTCAGTCCTATTTCATATCATAAGTGGTTTACAGTAGATTTTACTGTTTAAAGGAAAGAAACAATTCATTAACCAGGCTGGCTTCTAAGCTAATTTGTAACTTAATAGTCATTTTATCGACCATTTGCTTAGATCAAAGAATTATCCTTCTTCCTCATTTTCAATAAAGACTTTTGATTAAGCATACCAACCTTGAGTTTATGTTTCAACTGATCTAAAAACTTCTTTGTGAGAGGCTTCATATAGGGGATATGGGTCTCTGGTTTTTCAACCAACTTTTGTACGTACTCCTCATCTTCAGCTGTAATTATATAACATCAAAACTTACATTTGAGCACTTTTCACAAGTCCATTTTTTATCATGTGCATCACAATTGAATACCAGTAAATGTTATAAATGTTGTCCCATTTCTCATTTTGAAATAACCTATTCTACTGCAAAATTGTACCACAAAACTCATGCGGAACTAATATATAATTTAATGCAGACATAATTAAGATTGCAGACAATATCACATCAGTGTCACCCAAAATGATATTCTCTACATGACACTCAACTTTAATAACTAATCTGACAAGGGTTTTCTGTAAATTTTAATACTAGTTTTACCAGAGGCTCTCAAGAGACAGTGAATGCTCACCTGGTGTATGAATCTGACTGAAATGTTTGGTTTATTTCTGCTCATTGGTTTCGAAGAATTTTTTATTCAAAACCAGACAATATAGAAAATATGATTTACAAAGCCATCCATTTTGATAACAGAAAAGTGGGAAAAGAATTGGTAGAAGACTATCAAAGGAACATCCTGGAATGTTTGGTTTAATTCTGTTGAATACTTTCAGAAAGGAAGATTTGTTCAAATCATACAATCAGAAAATATCAAACATATTGAGTATTGAAACGGGACAAAAACACAAAATTGGTAGTGGAGTATGAAAGCAGTTCTGAAATGTTTCATTAAATTCTGTTTAGTCAGGTTTTGTGAAAAGAATTTTTTTTAATCAACCACTTATAAAAAAAATATTCACTCTGGTAGCCATATTGTATTTCTTATCAGAAGCAACATCTGAAAATATCAGGATTTGGTTAAATTCATTTTCAGTGGTTACAGAGAGAAGGATTTTTTTAACAAACATTATTCCCCAAGGCTACTTTATTGAATTTTCAACATGATGAAAAACACAAGATTGATGGATGAGCATTCAACGACAAAATTCCTCCAATGTTTGTTTAAATTTGTGATAGAAATACTTTTAGGCCAGATGAACTAATGAAGACTTTAATATTTTATTTAAAATATATACCAACTGTTAATAGCATTAATTAAAAAGAAATCACAAGCTTTCAAGTGTATTCTAATACTATATCTCAAAAATAAATTTAATTGGTATTATATTTTTGCTTTTGTAATTTAATACACAGCCCTTGGCAAAATGTCTTGAAAACACATGTTTACCTAGTTGGACATCTGATCCTATGTCATCTTCGTCTGCAGATTTTTTTAAAATGAGAGTAATCACTACAGAAAGACATATAACCTGAAATGTACACAGCAAAATTTAAATACTATAACTTATTAAAATAAATACAAGTTATATCATTGTAAAAGGCTCTTTTGGAAAATGTAACGCAACCAAGGAAAAAAAATTGAGTCACGAAAGGTAAAGTACTGTTAATGCAACACCTCTGACGTAGTCTAACTCAGAACCTGATATCTTCCGAATCAGGGCTATTAACCCCTAATGAAAAGGCAGGGAATTCTATGCCTGTCCCACATTTCATAGCAATTAAACACTCACTTAAACTGTGACGTCATTCAAACTTTCAGTTGCAACAATTGACCAATTAACGCACTCAAATGGGGCTTTCCAAGCATTTCTATTTAACGGGCCCAATCGAGAAAGTTGGGTCCCAACTAGACAACGCTAGGTTTCAGCACTATTTTATTTGTCAGCCACCTTGAAGGAGCACCATGATCCCAAAGGAGCAGACACAACAGTGTAGAGAACACCCATTTCTGCCACCATAACCCCTTGGAGCAGAAACAATAGTGTAGAGAACACCCGTTTCTGCAACCACAACCCCTTGTAGCAGAAACAATAGTCTAGAGAACACCAGTCTCTGCCACCACCAGTCTCTTACACCACAACCCCCTGGAGCAGAAACAATAGTCTAGAGAACACTAGTCTCTGCCACCACCAGTCTCTGCCACCACAACCCCCTGAAGCAGAAACAATTGTGTAGAGAACACCAGTCTCTGCCACCACAATCCCCTGGAGCAGAAACAATAGTCAAGAGAACACCAGTCTCTGCCACCACAACCCCCTGGAGCAGAAACAATAGTCTAGAGAACACCAGTCTCTGCAACCACAAATCCCTGGAGCAGAAACAATAGTGTAGAGAACACCAGTCTCTGCCACCACCAGTCTCTGCCACCACAACCCCCTGGAGCAGAAGCAATAGTGTAGAGAACACCAGTCTCTGCCACCACAACCCCCTGGAGCAGAAACAATAGTCAAGAGAACACCCGTCTCTGCCACCACAACCCCCTGGAGCAGAAACAATAGTCTAGAGAACACCAGTCTCTGCCACCACAACCCCCTGGAGCAGAAACAATTGTGTAAAGAACACCATTGTCTGCCACCACAACACCCTGGAGCAGAAACAATAGTCTAGAGAGCACCGAGTTTCTGCCACCACAACCCCCTGGAGCAGAAACAATAGTGTAAAGAACACCAGTCTCTGCCATCACAACCACCTGGAGCAGAAACAATAGTGTAGAGAACACGAGTCTCTGCCACCACAACCCCTTGGAGCAGAAACAATAGTGTAGAGAACACCAGTCTCTGTCACCACAACCCCCTGGAGCAGAAACAATAGTCTAGACAACACCAGCCTCTGCCACCACAAACCCCCTGGAGCAGAAACAATAGTCTAGAGAACACCAGTCTCTGCCACCATAACCCCCTGGAGCAGAAACAATAGTCTAGAGAACACCAGTCTCTGCCACCACAACCCCCTGGAGCAGAAACAATAGTCTAGAGAACACTAGTCTCTGCCACCACAACCCCATGGAGCAGAAACAACAGTCTAGAGAACACCAGTGTCTGCCACCATAACCCCCTGGAGCAGAAACAACAGTCTAGAGAACACCGAGTCTCTGCCAACACAACCCCCTGGAGCAGAAACAATAGTCTAGAGAACACCAGTCTCTGCCACCACAACCCCCCTGAAGCAGAAACAATAGTCTAGAGAGAACACCAATCTCTGCCACCACAACCCTATGGAGCAGAAACAATAGTCTAGAGAACACCAGTCTCTGCCACCATAACCCCCTGGAGCAGAAACAATAGTCTAGAGAACACCTAGTCTCTGCCACCACAACCCCCTGGAGCAGAAACAATAGTCTAGAGAACATCAGTCTCTGCCATCCACAACCCCCCTGGAGCAGAAACAATAGTCTAGAGAACACCAGTCTCTGCCACCACAACCCCCTGGAGAAGAAACGATAGTCTAAAGAACACCAGTCTCTGTCACCACAACACCCTGGAGCAGAAACAATAGTCTAGAGAACACCAGTCTCTGCCACCACAACCCCCTGGAGCAGAAACAATAGTCTAGAGAACACCAGTCTATGCCACCACAACAACATGGAGCAGAAACAATAGTCTAGAGAACACGAGTCTCTGCCACCACAACCCCCTGGAGCAGAAACAATAGTCTAGACAACACCAGTCTCTGCCACCACAAACCCCTGGAGCAGAAACAATAGTCTAGAGAACACCAGTCTCTGCCACCATAACCCCCTGGAGCAGAAACAATGGTCTAGAGAACACCAGTCTCTGCCACCACAACCCCCTGGAGCAGAAACAATAGTCTAGAGAACACTAGTCTCTGCCACCACAACCCCATGGAGCAGAAACAATAGTCTAGAGAACACCAGTGTCTGCCACCATAACCCCCTGGAGCAGAAACAACAGTCTAGAGAACACTAGTCTCTGCCACCACAACCCCCTGGAGCAGAAACAATAGTCTAGAGAACACCAGTCTCTGCCACCACAACCCTTTGTAGCAGAAACAATAGTCTAAAGAACACCAATCTCTGCCACCACAACCCCATTGAGCAGAAACAATAGTATAGAACACCAGTCTCTGCCACCACAACCCCTTGTAGCAGAAACAATAGTCTAAAGAACACCAGTCTCTGCCACCACAACCCCCTTGAGATTGCTGTTTTGGAAGTCAGTAATAAAAGATTAATATATGGGTGAGATATATGGATGATAAGTAAGCTTTAGTGAAAACAGCCCCGAAAAGTGATAATGACACTCGAGGGTCACTGTCACTCTCCGAGGCTGTTATAACTACAAGGCACTGCTCTTCCATCAATCAACATCTAATGTGTTATTATATTATACACACTTTCCTTAATATTTCAACAAGCCTGAAATTTGAAAAAAAAAATATTCACGCGTCATGAACACACGATCTTCAGATTAATAAAAATGTAATGACTACACTTTAATAGACTTCTCAATGGACTATTATTATTCAAAGTTGTTACTTTCTTTAAACTATTGACCTCCGAAGATATAACTTACCATAAGCACTTATTTTGGGGATATTTTAGCATTGAAATTTCTGAATAAAGCAATGGAATTTAAATTAAAGGGACCTTAAAATAAGCATTGATTTTTCTCAATTTCAATATTGATTAGTTAAATGGCAATTTGATAAGAATGTTCATTTTTATCCCTTAACATTTTGAAAATAAGCATTGCATACTAATTTAAGGGGTAAAGTACTCATTTGAAGAAAAGCTTATATGGAGCACTGCAACAAATATTTGAATTTTAGTTTTGATTTCTGAGTATCTGTTGGCACTGTTTTATATTTCCTTGTGTGACCGATTCATATTCTTTATTATGTCTCTTTCTAACATCAAAGAAATTATCATTTTCGTTATTGCAAGAATTCAATTGATGTTCTGTGAATAAATCTTTCGTCAGTTCATCAAACGAATTTCGTTTTCAATACTTTAGTTCAATGTTACTTCCCTTACATTCAACAGAAAGCAATGCAACCACTTATGCAGCCCTCTTGTTTCTTTTAGAATGTTTCTTCACATGAATCTAGATGTTAACATTACCCATTTGATATGGAAGACAGAACTTGTTCTGCCATTGTGTTTGTAACCTGTTAGAAGAGAAATATATGCAAGTAGTCCGACCAGCTCAATCGGTAGAACATTCGGAATTTAGGTCTCGGGTTTGAGTCCCAGACTGGCTGCATATTTTTTTCGTCCTGTTACCAGTATATATACATGAAATTATCATAATCTGAGAATATCAGTCAATCCGACAACATTCACATAGAGCACTTGGACTGAGCTGTGCTAAACCATTATCATAAGACAGCTCCTTTGACCATTTAGCCTCAAATGACATTTCTAACTGTAATCACATTGTCTCGTTACTTTATAGTTTATTATGTAGGTATTTTCTATAAATAATGGCTCAAGTACAATACCGACCTTCAAAGGTTGTTGAATGAACAAACTTTGTGCAAAGCCAGTGAAGAAGGACACAAGCCACTCCACACTGCGCTCGTATCCATACTTCAGTCCGTACAGCATAACAAAGAAGGAGGAGATGAGGCATGTAGCCATGACAATTATCCAGGCGATATACACGAACCACCATGGCAACCTAATGTATAAATATAAACATACAAAAATGAAAAGAAGCAAAAAACAATTTGTGTGAAACAAGAGTTATTAGAAGTCTCAGGGATGAATCACCACTCAAACAAGATCAACCATGATGTTTTAAATATTACAAGCAGTAATGGGTAGTAGGGTTCTAAACTAAACAAAAACTTCAAAATTCCAAGACTTTTTTTCCTTATGAAAAGGAAATGTCCCTCACTGACTGCACACTACGAATGAAACCGAGATTAAATCATGGTAGTTATGCCAATATATATCAATAGCCAAGCTTACAATAAAAGTATTTGCACTAATAGCACAAATATCCTGAAAACCAATGAATACTACTAAAAAATAAAAATGGCTTTCAAACTTTCTCGTCAGGTTTTCATCTTTGAAAATCCCTATCCAAAGATTTCAAATATACCCTAAGATATCAATAATTCAAAAACTCGTGCCATTTATGCCATTCTATTTTTACAATATTTTTGTCTCAAAGGTTTTAGAAACCTGTTCTCTCTTTACATTGAAGGAAAAATTTAAAAAAATATGGTAATATGCAATGCTTTGGACAAAATATCTTTTTATTCTAATGATTTTGATTATCATATTTTATGAATTTTTATTTGCTTTCTAAGAGAATTATTAAACTATAAAACAAAACCAGAAGTTCCACATTCTGATATTCATATCATACATACCCTTTACTTTTATTTTGGTCATCACCTATGGTTGAAGAGTGACTTGTTTTTGTTCCATCATTACCGATGACAGAAGAGTAACGTGTGCTTGTTCCTTCACTAACATATTGATTAACCATATCCTCATCTCCATTAAAAAAGTTGTCTCCCTTCAAAATATCTTGTTGCAGCATGGTTCGCATTAGAGTTTTTTCACTGAATGAATCTATATCAAAATATGACAGGCACTCTCTGAAATCATCTGTCAAATTTTCTCCAAGATTTAGCTTGATAATGTTTTTTTCTTGAATTCTTTTTTTTCTGCTTTTATTTACAGTTTTTGAGTATTTTTGATGCCGTTCTTTCGATGACTGACTTGTTCTCAGTCTTTGTGGTTTAGGTTTAACTTTCAGGAACAGTTGTACAATCAGTAAGTTGACAGGAAACATGATAATGCTACTTTCTATACCTGCAATATAGTAAGCATTTCTGATTGAGGCACTGATAGTTCAAACAGAACATGTATCTCCCCTTCCCACATAAAATAATGTTTGGTGAATATTCTTATTCCATTTGAGATAGCAAGTATTCCCAGGAATGCAGAGTAGTTTATAATGCCTAAATTTAAATGGAATAGTGTTTGTTTGCCGCTTCCGGTCGACCCACAACAATCCCGTCTCTCAGAAAAATGTTTTGGAGTGTTCATCCAAAATATTCTCTGTCATGGCATGTCCTTTAATTAAAACAGAGTGATTACATTAAAATATATAAAGATGTCCATTCACAATGTATGATATAATTGAGATAATTATTTGCGGCTAACCAGACATAATTGTTCATACCAGACTACGGCAAGCGCGCCAAGCTATAATGCAAACCGTAGATACAATATCAAGGCCTCTGCCTAACCAAATAAATTTGGTGTTAACCATGACTTACCGGTTTATACTATGGATTTACCTGCAACATATCTGGACTGGATGGACTATTTACACACACACGTATATATATATATATTTTACTTGACCTACCTCACCACCTCTAAATGGTAAGGGTCAGAAGTGGCAAACAACAGTTTTTAAGGGTAGTATAACCATTCAATAAATGGGCGAAAATTTATATTTGACCACTTCATTGACCAGAGCTTCAATTCATTTCAGTTATTGTTTCCGATTCCTTGAAATTATGGAGTTTGCTAGTAACTTTGATCATACTCGGTTTAAAAGTTTAGGTGGTGTAGTGCTGATAAGATGTACAATTAAAAATAATGAAAGAGCCATAACTCCACCAAAAAACAATTAATTTTAATATTATTATGAATTAAAGGGCCACAGCTGTATTAAAAGTTGATGGATCGGAACACAATGACAATATCACTACACTATAGTACGCTTCATACTTATCATCCCTAGAAAGTTTGACAAAATCGGTTGACAAATTTAAGAAAATAGAGCTTATAAACAAACAAGAGCTGTCAGAAGACAACAAAGCTCGCCCATGGGATAAAACTCACAAAAGTTCAACCTTGCTTGTATGGCTAAGTCCAACGGAGGACTGCCTTACATGGGTCAACGTATATATCAAAAGCATAAGCAGGAAAGTAAATGTGAACAGAATCAGAAATATAGTTTTGAACTTGGAGGCAAAAACCAAAACTTAAACTGAACACAAAAGTTTAACCTGATTGTATTGCCAAGTCCAATGGTAGATTGTCTTACCTGGGTCAATATATATATATATACATCAAAAGCATAAAAAGCAATGTGCAATGAAGCAGGAGAGTAAATGTGTACAAAATCAGAAAGATAGTTTTGAATTTGGGAGGCAAAAACCTACTCTTAAACGCAAACGTTTAACCTGGGTGTCTAAAGACGATGCCGACGACACTGGGATCATGGCAATAGCTCTCCTTGGACATTCATCCGGGTGAGCTAAAAAGCGATTGACCGATTACCAAATATGCGCAATCAAACAATAGCATTCATTTTCATTTCCAAAGAGCAAAAATGTGTATTTAATATTGAACTAGTTAAAGATGTAAAAGTGGAAGTTACTACATGTTTATAAGATTCATATATAGATGTAAACAACTTTATGAAATAACTCGCAGTCTAACCAAACAAAAGATAATTAATGAAATGTATAGACCATGTTAACTGATATTGCTCTATGCTTTTCGGCTAAATTGTGGCCTACGTTTTATCTGATCTAAATAAAAACATGTTTTTTGTTGACACTTATAGATACATAGAAAGCCAAAACCAGAGTTATGGTTCTTGTCTCTGTGTGTTTCAATGTTGATGGTGAACACACATGTGAACTTTCATTCATATCCAATGAGTGGTTGCATAGATATATTACGTGATAAAAAACTTTAACCTGAAAAATTAAATAATAAAAGGGCCATAACTGTGCCAAAATGCAACCCAGGTTTATAG
The DNA here is from genome assembly GCA_029582155.1 of Panopea generosa. NCBI lineage: Eukaryota > Metazoa > Mollusca > Bivalvia > Adapedonta > Hiatellidae > Panopea > Panopea generosa. Next base: position 22,528,188 of record CM055897.1, on the reverse strand, counting down.
TTTTTATCTCTGTGTGTTTCAATGATAATGGTGAACACACATGCAAAGTTTCATTCATATCCAATAAGTGGTTGCATAGATATCTTACCTGATAAAAAAACTTTAACCTGAAAAATTAAGTTGAAAAAGGGCCATAACTGTGCCAAAAATGCAACCCAGAGTTATGGTTCTTGTCTGTGTGTGGTCCATTGATGATGGTGAACACACATGTGAAGGTTCATTCACATCCAATGAGTGGTTGCATAGATATCTTAAACTTAAACGCAACTAAAATCAAAGTTTAACCTGGGTGTCTAAGTCCAAAAAGGGCCATAACTGTGCCAAAAAGCAATCCAAAGTTATGGTTCTTGTCTCTGTGTGTTCCATTGATGATGGTGAAAACACATTTGAAAGTTTCATTCACATCAAATGAGTGGTTGCATAGATATCTTAAACTTAAACGCAACTAAATGCAAAGTTTAACCTGGGTGTCTAAGTCCAAAAAGGGCCATAACTGTGCCAAAATGCAATCAAGAGTTATGGTTCTTATCTCTTTGTGTTCCATTGATGATGGTGAACACACATGCAAAGTTTCATTGACATCCAATGAGTGGTTGCATAGATAACTGAAACTTAAACGCAAAAGTTAACCTGGGTATCTACAGATGACGCCGGGGTCATGACAATAGCTCTCCTTGGATTTCGTCCCGGCGAGCTAAAAAGTGTGAATGATTTACCATTGAAAAATAAAGAACATAGCTCCATCAATGGACTAGAATGAAATGATATGCACAATTGGACTTCATACTGATACCCACTAGCAAGTTTGGTGAAAATCAATTAAGACATTTAGGGGTAATTAATTAGTTGACAAGAAAATGTGACGTACATTGGGAGAGGAGCAATTATACATCACCCCACCTCTCGGCCCCATAAAATAGAAACAAAGCAGTACCTATAACAAACTGTGACAATGAAAGTGAGAATCCCCCTGCTGTCACCTGGTCATCAGGATCATCGGTAGGTATTCCGTAGAACATGATGTTGGTCAGCATGGTGGTCAGCAACAAGGAGAGGGCACATGTGAGTCGCTGGACACGTGTGAATGTACTTCTGGCCGGTTTGGAGAAAATACTGAACCAAATATGGCCATCGCGGATATCATTCGTTGACTTCATCATGAAATGGTACTTCTGTTTGAATTTCATGTCCTCCTAGATATGAAGGATTAACAAACAGATTTGTTAGAGATTCATTCGAAAGTAAATTTGGTACACGGATATAAGATTTTTATCAAGATATATTGTAACACTGTATGGTAAATTATAAATAGATATGTTTGTCTAAACTAAATAAAGCGAAGCAATAAAGACGATAAACTTGATTTTTTTTATCTTTGAAGACATTACGACTTGTGTTAGAGTAAGTCATAAATAGAAAGAGAGCGAGAAAATAAGGGTATGTAAAATACAAAAACAAAGTTCAAGAGAACGTGTATTGATTGTCCAGTAGTTTTTGAAAAATCGTCATTCACTAGTTTTCTATTTTAAATAGCAGTACTTTTTTAAAATAATTATGGCCTTACTAACAAAAACTAAATCGTCCTAATATTTTGATGATTATAAAGATTCTGAACAAAATCTTAGTTCTGTCAGTAATCGTGTCACTTTACATTTGAAAACAATTACCAATACTATTTGCCATAATTTAAACATTCAAGCAAGTTGGAATTCAAGAAGTAGCTTGTTATTCTATATACGAGAGCCAAGGTATATTGGCTGTTTTTGGTCTCGTCTGGCTGGTTAAAGGTCTCTTCAGAGTTGTCAACGGCATTAATACACTGACCATGCTGAGGTTCAACATATGTTGCTATAGAGATAGTCCAGTCCGGTTTGTTCAGTTAGTAATGCATCTGGCTATCAATACAGGGGTCGTGAGCTCAAATCATCACCCAGTCAGTCTTCGTGATGATTGATATACAACATTGCGTCACACTGTCTTCACCTCTCACAGATGGGAAAGCTATTAGTTAATTGTAGAGATATGTGTGCTTAAATTTTGGTTAGCCTTCCAGAATCCCAGAAAAAAGTGATCGACTGCTTAACCTCAATGGCATATAAATGAAGCTAATTATTCAAAACATCTATAGCGATAACAAGGCAAAATTCAGCATTTCCCCAAGAAAAAATCTTATGATTTATCAGTACTTGTGGTCTCACAAAGCAACTGTACCTCAGTGAATGCGGACAGGGTGGTAGTGGTTAAACGAATATTGCCCCGGTCTACTGCCAACCAATCGTTGTAAATAAAGGTCCACGATTCCTTCGTCTGTATGTCCTTTACATATACTGAATTCACATACCTAAAAGTATTCATCAAACTGAATCAATCTAAATGGTTTGTTATAACATAACTGTATGTATTATATCTAGTAACACGATGAATATTATATGAACTACATTGTATATTTTAAGTTCCACAGATCACAATATAATTTGAATGATCTTAATTGTATTTTGATGGCTACAGAGTAGAGTATACCCTGTATTATAGATAATGCTGGAGATGTTGTATGGTGTTAAGCATCGCGTTGATCAGTTTTTCATTTATACTGCGACATTGTCTACTTGAGCCAGTATTCTGAACACTGTCATGTAGGAGTATTATGCCGCAGACACATGGTATGATACTCCACCAAGTCACATTATACTGACACCCGTTCGATCAGACCTAGGACTAGTCTCTAAGTGCTGAGCGCCAAGTGAGAAAGCTTCTAGTACCATTTTTCAAGTCTTTGGTATGTTCAAATCCACGACCTTCTGCATGCGAAGTGACTGCTAAACCCAATGACCACCGCTGGGGTAGTGTTATAGTCGTAAAGTACTCCTTTCTCAAGTTATAATGGTCTACAGACAAATACACATAACACACTTCTTTAATGAATTGTAACTTGATGCCCAAGAGTAAAAGAAATCCATTAACTGACACCTCTGTTGTTTTTTTAAACATTTTACATATTGCATCTCCTAAATTATACTTAAATACCACAAAGTTTGTCTTTTTTTTCTCAACCAACTGAAATAAATTATTTTAACCATAACTGAAACAACAAAAACAACATCTACAACAATAACAACAGTAACATCAACAATAACAGGATCAACAGCAACTGCATCACTAACCAGTGTGGACTGGTACCCGAGTTATTATGCCACAGTGTGACAGTTTCTAGGTGGCCAAGACTTTGTTCAGTCGTAATAAGAAACCAGTTTACATCTCCACTCTGGAAGCACTTTCCAGCTCCAGCTGACAGGCATCTTTTAGGGCTAACTCCTTCAGAGCCTAGAATTTACAAACACCTGCAGATTCTTTTTCAGTTATCATAAAAATGTTTCAAATTATTGATGCCGAGACAATTTTTAATTTACATTTACTACCATGAACCTCTTTTTAGATTATATTGGACTGTTTTACTTATATCTCAGATGTGTAATTATTTATGGTCCTTTGACCATCCAATATGTTGTTTGTCAACAAGAAAGTAGTTCAGCATTACCAATATTGTTGTTATAGTTGTAAACTAATGATGTGGTGAAGTAATTTGTCTAAAAGAAAGTAGTTCAGCATTACCAGTATTGCTGTCATGGATGTAAACGAGTGATGTGATAAGTAAATTGTCTACAAAAAAATAATCAGCATTACGAGTATTCATCAATGATGTCATAGATGTAAACAAATAATGTGATAAGAATTTGTCTACAAGAAAGTAGTTTAGCATTATCAGTATTGTTATCATGGATGTAAATGAATGATGTGATAAGTAATTCGTCTACTAAAATGTAGTTCAGCTTTACTAGTTTTGTTGTCATGGAAGTAAACTAATGATGTGGTCATGTCATTTGTCTACAAGAAAGTAGTTCAGCATTACCAGTATTGTTGACATGGATGTAAACTAATGATGTGGTCATGTCATTTTTCTACAAGAAAGTATTTCATCATTATCAGTATTGTTGTCATGGATGTAACCTAATGATGTGGTGAAGTAGTTTGTCTACAAGAAAGTAGTTCAGCATTACCAGTATTGTTGTTATAGATGAAAACTACTGATGTGGTGAAGTAATTTGTCTAAAAGAAAGTAGTTCAGCATTACCAGTACTGTTGTCATGGATGTAACCTAATGATGTGGTGAAGTAGTTTGTCTACAAAAAAGTAGTTCAGCATTACCAGTATTGTTGTCATGCATGTAAACGAATGATGTGGTCAAGTTATTTGTTTACAAGGAAGTAGTTCAGCATTATCAGTATTGTTGTCATTGATGTAAACAAATGATGTGGTCAAGTATTTTGTCTACTAGAACGTAATTCAGCATTATCAGTTTACTTGCCTGATTGTAGACCAATGATGAGGTGAAATCAACAAAGAAGTAGTTAAGCAAATGCCAGTACCTTTGATATCAATATAGACACTTGCTTTGGTGAAGTAGATTGTCAAAAGAAAGAAGTTCAGTTTTAACTGTACTATTGAAACTGATGTAAACAAATGGAGTAATTTGTCAAAAAGAAAGAAAGTTCAGCTTTAACAGAACATGTACCTTTGATATGGATGTAGACCATTGCTGTGGTACCAGCCTGCTTCCACCATCCTGTTGTCACACGTACCAGGTATATATACGTATGTAATGGGGAATTATCACAAACAATCACTCCTACCTGCATTAATCAAAACCAAGGAATTTTAGAAGAAGAGAAATCGAAACACAATTTAAGAACCCCATTTAAGGTTTAGACAGCTGACGAAGAGACAAGACTTCACATGAAATCTCGTTTTTGCGAGATTTTACGCGATTTCATGAGATTTTCAATAGTTCACACCTTACACAGCCGCTATTTTTTATTCCTACAAAGCGGTGGAAAAGCTGTAAAAAAATCTGTCATCGTCGCCAATTTGGATTTTAACTAACCTAAATGCAAGTGTGTCTATATTGTACTTTTCATGATGATCACATCCCTATAGCCATATCACCAATTTTCAATATTCACAATACACAAACCGTGTTTAAAATATTGGATTAAAATTGTTAAAAAATAAACTGCACAAGATGTCAGTAAAAGTGTAATCCATTCTCTTTTTTCACAATAAGCTCATAAAAATTATCAATCTGAATCGATGCTTAAATAATTTCTTTGGAACATCAATTCAACAATCATCATCGTTAACTTGATTTTGTAGTTCTCAACGTATGATGAATCTACCTAAAATATCGCATTTTTTCTTGTAACTTGCATGTTTTCGGTTATACCATATATTTTCAGATATAGTCTTCCTGTACAGTGTATTATATTTGATACGTAATTTGATGCATTTTACATCATTAAATACTGTTAATGTAAACGTTCATATTTTGATCTGTATTCCGTACTTTATTTTTTGCATTAACTGACATCTCGATATCAGTTATTTTTAAGGAACATAAACTATCAGATAAATGTTGAGTTGTTTTTTAGAACATGAACGAGAAATGTAATTACAGTTTTGAGTAACTAATTTCCCAAAGGTTTAGTCCAGATATATACTTTATCATATATAGTGAAAAAATGATTTTGCACCTTCGGTTAAAATCATTGAAAAATAAAATCTGCTGGAGATGTCTGTACAAGAAAAGTACCCATTATCTATTTAGGAAAAGTATCAGTTATTACCAGAAATGAAAATGATAATTAGTAGAAACTAATACTATGACTAGAAATGCGTCCATGGGACACAGAGGTCGCCGCTTTGTTATAACATTGTAGATATCAATAAAGCCAAATATCAAGTTTCATCAAAATTGGTCCATCAATGAAGATTTTAGAGGACTGAAACCTTCAGCCAATCAGAGTCCAGATCACCTAATTAATATGCGCCAATTTTATCCATTGTCAAACTTGACATTTTTCTACCAAATATGAATAAAATCCATCCAATCCTTCAAGAGATATCGAGCGGAAACCAATTTCTTGACATTTGTCAATAATATAAGTCCAAAAAGGGGCATAACTCCAACAAAAATCATCAGACCAACACGAAATACGAACTTGACCTGTATTACCTTAATGTTAAGGCACACACCAAATTTGTTTTAACTCTATTCTTTGAAACTAAAGATATAAGTCGGAAACCATTTTTGTACGTACGTTAGGACAGCGGTGATACTATATGCACCCCAATTGAAAATGGCCGGGGCATAACAAAGTATCGATTTTATTACAATATTAAATCATCACCAACATTATATCACAAACTAAGGACATATAAACAATTAAATAACAGGACAAACAGTGACCAACTTGTTAAAAATATGTACAAAACATTTATTCAAATTAGTTTGGAAAAAAGCAGCTTCAGATAATTACAAGAATTGGCAGAACAGATCTTAAGCAATTATATTGTAAACCATTAACAAGATTATATCAAACAGTATTCTAATCCCACCCCGCTCCCTCATTCACAGCATGTGGTAGTACAATATGCAATCATCAGTGGCAGGGTGAATAAAAATAGCATTGATCACCCCGGGTTTTATGACCCTAGGGTTTATGGCAGGATGTATGTAACATTACGTCAAATTGTAGATAATTATCAGTTAATTAGGGGGAATGACTTTGGTCAGTCCATAGAAATAAAATATGCCCTTCCGGACATTTTCCTCTCCACTCAAATTTGCATAGGTGGACAATTGCCCTTCCATGGTTTTGCAAAGGCAGACATTTGCCCTTCCAGTTTTATATAAATATTTGTCCGTACATATATTTATATATCAAATAAAATATATCAGATTGAGTTAAATATCAGTTTTCAAATTCCCTCGATCAAAAAAATAAAGCTAAACTCTAGCCGTTTTCTATCATTTGTTTTGTTTTTCATGTCTTTTGCATTATAGATCTAAATTTATAATTTACTTTCGCTGATAACACTTATGTTACCATTTCGTCTAAAATTAAAATCTGTATACCTTCTCGCTGAATTAATAAACACGTTCGATCAAATGTATTTGCAATTCATATGAATTTCTCGTAATGTACATCTTATATAATAAACATATATTTCATTATTCCTATTAACTGTTTTATTTATTTTAAATAGCGTGGACGAATTCCATCAAGTAAAACAAAAATACCGGAGACTGTCTATATGTTATGAAGTGTCAACGAGTATCGCTCGTTAATTTCCAGAAATTCCCGATAGCAACTACCTGTAGCAGACGAAATATTGATTTTCAGCAGATGATCCGCACAAAGAGTAATGGGTAAAATGGTACAACATAATGTTTTTGGATATTGGTGCTAGTTGCGATTCCTTTCTATCAAATTACTTGTGAAAACTAATACAATAATTGAATTTTAGATATTTTTGAGCAATCATGCTTTGCTTAATGTGCAAACTAGAAAACTAGAATGGATGCCCCAATATATTTTGGTATATTTTATAAAAAAAAATAAGTAAAAAGGGGCCATTTTTATCCTTGTCGAAATGGGACTGTAACTTCTGTAAAATTTGACCAACGTTGACAAATATCACACTTGGCCTGTATTTCATGATCAACAGCAGTACATCAAAAATAATAACTAAATACATTAAACCTTTCATAAGTTTTTAACTGAAATATATCTTACGGATAGATCTTACGGGACACCAAAAATTTTTTTACAATCACATATTTTCCAAATCACATTATGAGAATATAGGAATTCATCACGAGTATCCATGCAGAACAGAAAAAAACAACATCCAAGGGGTCAAATATGCAGGGACAAGGCTCTCCACATTGATGAACTCAGGATAGATTTTTAAGAGCTATGAAAAATTAGCTATATACGTATTATACGTATTTTGTAAAGCATATCAAATATGAATGTGTTTATGATTTAGTTTAGTCAATATAACAAACCGGTAAGTAGTTTATTGAGAAAAAGAGAAAAAGCTGAGAGACACAAAAAACTTTTACCAGAAGCCGCCTCTGCCAAGGTCATGACAGTAGCTCTTTGATTTTTTTTAAACAAGCTAATAAAATGACACTGGAACTATCTGTAGATTTCAAGTCTGGTTAAAAGAATTAGAAGTTGAATAAGTGCTTCATTACTGGCATATTTAATGGCATTTTACAAACTACTTTGAACAAAATTAAAAAATGCTTTGAAAAATACATCATCCAGTGACATTTAACTGGGCTAGGGGTTATACGATATATTTCCCCATCATTTTATGGTTTGGGCATAAACATTATAAGACAGAAAAACAACTGTATTTCTTCCACACCGGATAGTGATATCTGCATTTTTACAAGTGTTAGATAATTCTTTCTCACTCTAGGGCCGAGATAAAATTCTTGCACTGTGACGCTGAAACCATCTAAATGACGTAACGTATAAAATATATGACGTTAATCATATAATTAAATGTCTTAAAAGCTATCGTTGTTAAATCTATAATAATGAATATTCAATGTGTTCGGTATGCAAGAAAAAGAACAATTTATGGCTTTTTCGGTTCTGATGGAAAACTCCATACATTTGAATAACTGTTTTCATGTGAACTCTGCACCAAAACAGTTATCCATCAGGACGGAATTTTTTATCCAAATCTCAAACCCATGTAAGATTCTTATAATCTAAACTATGTTTTCTCATGCTGGGTTTACAAAAATACCTGCCTTTTCCAAATCTTGTTTGTCAGCTCGTTTTGCCCAGTGAGCCAGAAAAATGTATACCATCCATACTATGAGCACTGCTGTAACCACTACAGGGTTGTCAAAGAATGTAAGAAACAGTTCAATATCAGCTATCGGGTCTATAAAAACTGGCATGACGAGAACACTGCTTGCAAAGGCTGTCATGTGGTCACATATACATTCTAGCATATCAGGTGTTGTCTGGTTTGATGGCTGAAATGAATAAAATAACAATAGTTTGCAACCTGTCTATTTTGTCAACAACCCTGTTTTTATTTACTTTATTTGCTTCTGTAACATTATTTTCATTAAGAAATGCCCTTTAAAGTTTGATTCTCAAGTAAAGAATATGGAATGAATGTTACATTGGATTGGAGATCACACTGTTTTTTAAATTCTTTAAATGAGGAAGTCATAACGACAATCAAATTCTCACCTATGGAATCAGAGACTGAGCTAAATTTAATGCAAGAATTTAAGAAAAATGAAACTGAATTAATAATTAAGAGCCATCATTTAGTAGCCTGTTTTTCGTCAATTAATGACAAGGATGTGCTGAATCAAGCTTATGGCTCATGTGTTGGTATATCAGTCATTTCACTCAGTTCACATCACATACAATATATCAACAGAGTAATTGTGATTGTCAGAATCAAAATGTCAAATGTTTGATGACAAGTTTATTTCTATTGTTTGATTATTTAGCGTCATTTTAATGCCATCCAGGGCTAAGGAACTAAACCTCTTTGGTGTGGTCAAAAAGACCCAATGGTCATGACATGAACAGTTTTGAGAGAACTGCACATAATGAATCACATTAAATTTGCTGTCAAGCAGTTTCAAAGGAGAAATCATTAAAAGCAAAATTAACAACGATGACAAATAAATACAGATGCCACCATCCACTTCATTTCTAATTTGAAATACTAAATAAATTATAGTACTAATGAGAATTCTGTAAAGAAACTGTTCTTTGAAACTGACCCGACATCCATCACTGGAATATATCTCATTCTTATCGTCCCAGTACAGGCAGGCCATTGTATAAGATGTCATTTGAACACTAAAGTTCAAGAATGATGTACACACATTCCAATTCCCACCAAGACACTCGGGGTCAAGCATTTCTATCTCTGCTCTTGTTGTTACATCGTCCAAGTCAATGCTCACTCCGATTTGCAAACCATACGACAGGACTTCTTCATTGAACATCGACATGTTTGGTGTAAAGTATATAACATCATCATCCAAATTATGACAATCATTGGTCCAGTTATAACAGTAAAAGGAACATATATCATTTGTGTAAGATGATAAAAAGTTTCCAGTCATATTTAAGCATAATTCTAAACAGACTTCAGATGAATTCAGAGATTGATCTTCTGTGTTATTGGTACATGCTGATGTGTTTTGCAAGGGATTAGTAGCAGGACACATACTGTGTAAATCATTCAAGAGAGTTTCACACACCTCAATGTTGTCCGCAGATTCGGAAAGAATATCTGTCAGATCAACACTAGAATTATTTGATGCAACATCTGAAGTGTTGTCCTGATTTAGACTTTGCTCAATACTGGAATTATGTGAGCCAGTATTATTCAGGCTAGGATTTTGTTCAATACTGGAATTATTGGAGCCAGTATTATTCAGGCTAGGATTTTGTTCAATACTGGAATTATGTGAGCCAGTATTATTCAGGCTAGGATTTTGTTCAATACTAGAATTATGTGAGCCAGTATTATTCAGGCTAGGATTTTGTTCAATACTGGAATTATGTGAGCCAGTATTATTCAGGCTAGGATTTTGCTCAATACTGGAATTATGTGAGCCAGTATTATTCAGGCTAGGATTTTGCTCAATACTGGAATTATTCGATGCAACATCTGAAGTATTTCCCAGTGTTAAGTTCTTCCCAGATTGAATAGCTTTCATGCACATGCTCATAAATGTTTGTTTCCTCTTTTCAATAAACTCAGCCAAGCATGAACTCTTATCTTTTCCAGCCATGTAACTACTATATTTCTCTATAATAATATTTCTATCCTGTGGAAATTGGTACCCAGCACGTAGAATATCATCTAACTCTGGTTTCCCACCTATAGCTATGTACAGTTTGACAGAAGTTAGGTTCTCTGGTACAACAAATGATAATGCAGCTATTCTATTTACAGTCATTGTAAAATTTAATCGGGCCATGCTCGGGAAATACACAGTTGGACTTAAAGTCAAATTATCTTCTTTCTTCTCTATTTTTACAGCCAATGGAACTGACAAATGCTGTTCAATTTCTGAAAAAGAAATCATGTACATTTTAACAATTATAAACAACCCATTCAACCAGCCTGTAACTTGCTGTTGGACAACCCTATGATGTAGACTTGCAGTCAATAAATCGTGATAATCATCATTTTTACAATTTTTTCATATTAAAAATTGAATCAAGCCTGGGCCATCTAGTTATTTAAAAGCAAGAGGCCATAAATAGTATATACACATTAAATTTAGCCTGAAGACTGATATAATGAGAGTGGAAATGAAGAAAAGTTTATAATTACATCTAAACTAAATGATGCATATTTTACAATGCACAAGGAACATTCAAATATGAATGTTACTGGGCATACTAAAAACAATATAAAGCAATAGCAATACATTGTACGTTTCAGTCTATGAGTCGGGGATCTTGCTCAGAAATTAATCCACTTTTAAATTAATGAAACTGGCGTGTAATCAAGGCATAGTAGACATCTCAATATGTCCATAAACAAAGCATAATTCATTAAAAACGTCCCTAGCCCATATACGATTCTTTATATATGATCGTGTTTCAGACGTTACAAATAATAATAACGTTGGGATCGTCTTCCAACTATTATCACATTAGTATAAACGAGTAGACAGTGTGTAACTAGTTACAAGTATGGCTATACTGTGAACAGATCAGTACAATTTCAATACCCATAGGCATGCATAAAATATCACCAGAATGATCCATGAAAATAATTAACTGAATAACGATAAAATGCATTCATTTTTGAATGCCCCGTGTAATTACAAGTCAACTATTGTACACATTTTCAAATATAAACATGTATCATTTCTTCAGAGCTAAGGTGACCAGTAAGCATGCATACTCAAAAACCCAGACATCAGCATTTCGATCCCCAATGGTGTCATGTCGGGCGAGTTTTCATAGCACTCCCCGAGTCCCATATTCCAGCAAGATGCTGTGAACGTATGCCATCTTTTGGAGGGAATGTTAAGCAGTCAGTCCTGCGTGCAAGAGTCATACCCAGTGTACATTAAGGATTTCGCTGAACTTCTACATTAATCAGTGATTTAAATGCCCATAAAAGACAGTTTCTGTAATAATCAATTCAGTATTGCCAGAAGAGTATAAGAGAAAAGAAGAAAAGAAAGCAAAGGAAACTACGCATAACTTACTCTTAAAAGCAGTTGACATTTCGACTGGTTCTGTGAGGTTTGTCATTTGTACGACATTGTTGGATGAATCTTTGAGGGTAATGTCCAGAATAGGAGATGTGATTTCATGTGAATTCCTTGACCACACATATGGATTCTTTTTTATTAACATCACCTGTAATACAAATTTGATCCTCACTTAAACTAAAACAAGAACAAGTTTGAACGTTCTTTCAAACTCGTTAATGGTTATTAGTACATTTGATACATAGTGGACAGTGTGGTTCTAACATTTTCTGATCTCGGGGCCTGTTTCACTACCATTCCTAAGCTTACAAACTTCTTAATGTTATATTTGAAGTTATTAGCCTTTAACTTTAAACATTTGTAATAAAATTTGCACTTATCATTGTAGATAAAACTAGCCCCTGCTACTGAATGGAAACAGTTTGTTTTTTTCACTAAAATTAGGTAAAAAAAGGTTCTATAAAATTAAACTGACATTGACAAACAGAGCACTTAAACCTGTATTTTATGATTAAACGTGTACACACAAAATATTTACTGAATACAGTCATGGACTCCTTCAGAAGTTATTGATACGAAACCATTTTTTCCCAAAAACAAACGAATGAATGGACGAATAGGGATAACACTTAATGCCCCCATCACCCTTCTTTGACTAGCGAGGACATACAAAGTTGGATCTATGAAGATAGGTGAAAACATCAGTATCAGGTAAATTATATCAAGTGTTCATTAATTTAATCTGTAACACAAGCCTTTTTTTACAATAAAACTAGAAATGTGTACACTCAGCATATGGCATGGATTTCTCTGTTTTATGTTGGTAAATTTTAGCAAAAATTAAATCTAAAAGGGGCCATAACTGCTGTAAAATTTGACAAATGTTGACAACCTCGAAATTGATTTGTATTTTATAATTATAAATCTACACATCAAATATTGATATGGTATATAATCCTTTAGAATGTTATTCAATGGAAACAACATAGGAGGATGGACACACACAGAGCGTTAACACTTAATCATGGTTACAATTCAAACCGAAATTCAAAATTCCATGACTTTTTCTAATCCAGCATAAGAAACATATGTTAGGCCTCCCAACTCTTCTTAACATCTTGAATAAAAAATAAATCAGAACAGATTCTGTTCAGTGGTTTTAGAGAAATCGATCAATCAGAAAATAATATTTAAACTGACGGCCATATTGAATATTGGAACCTGACAAAAAAAATACACTAAGCAGAGGATTATCAAAGGAACATTTCAACAAAGTTTGGATGAATTTGGCAAAGCGGTTTGGGAAGAGGAGATTAAAATGTAAAAAAGTTAACAGATGATGTTGATGCCAGACGCCACGTTTAGTACATTCACATGGGTGTGCTTGAGTGCTTAGTGTGGTGTTTCACTACACAGTTGAATTGTACTGTATGTTCTATATGCAATTATAAAGTGGTCAAGCTCTTCCACATTGTAAAAACATTTCTTCATAGTTTTTAAAAAAAATGTTTTTGTAGATTTTCATAGCTGGAATGTATCCACTCGGCAAAAGTGCATAAACTTATAACTGATAATTCAATAGTTCAATTTAATTCACTCAATATTTAATCTAAATGTTAACCTTTTTTTATTTTTACAAAAGATGACCTCAACTACTCCTAATATTGCCGTTTGGTAAATCTAATAAAAGTCACATGATTAAAATCGGTGATATCTTATATCGCAGTATGTGCTATCCCAGTGTTTTGGTCTTTGCATCAAATTACAATCCCATCATGAGTCACAATAACAAAAATTGAAATCCAACAGGATAATTTTACAGAACTTGATTCCTCTAACCTCTATCAACGCTTATTATTCTGTGTACATTGATATCCTGCTAGATGTAATACCTGTAGCCAAACTGTCTCATTTTCATTTCCTAAATCTAATGCCTTTGGAAATGTGAAGCTTGACTTGGACCCTGACTCCTGACCCTCAGGCTGTATATTAGTTCCACCCAGTTGACTAGCCTTCTCCTTTTTGACTGCTATACTCATGGATTTTGTCACAACAACTACTGGTTCCTGTCCCACCTCCTGTCTCATAAGTAGTATGTTCGACACCTTGGCCACATATTTCAGAAGCCCAACAGTTGCATTCTTAACCTGAAAATCAAAATTTAACTTTACAAACATGTCCTATTCAGTTTTAAACATGGTAATGGTGTTCAGCACACAAGTTTTAGCCAAATGTTATTATTGTGTTTTGTAAAATATAACAAAAGGATGATAATTAATTTTAGCAAGGCATTTTTCAAGATCACATGCAATTTTTAGTCCTGATCAATGTCAAATTGTTTTCAAAATACTTTTTATACAATGCAAAAGATGGCAGAACTTTCAGAAAGAATGGGGAGGAACAGGACTCAAGAGCTCTGAGCTTATTTTGTTTTTGAGCTAAAGCAAATAGAATAAATTAAACAAAACAGAAATTTCTTTTTTTCTACAAGTCAAACCACACATTTCATTGTATAAACAGCAATTACTCTCTCCTTAGCTTATTTTTCAATTTGTACCACCACTTTTATTGTACAAAGAGCACTTACTATTTCTTTACAGCTCTTTACCATGATGAACTACCTTTATCATTGTATAAATATCACTACAGTTTCCTTCAAGTTCTACCACCTTTTCATTGCATAAATAGCACTACATTTTCTTTTGCTTTTTCTTCAAGTTATATCAATTTTATCATTGTATAAACAACAATAAGTGTTCGTTTGCTTTTTCTACTACCTTTTCATTGTACAAATAGCATGTTCTCCTCTATCTCCTTTTTCATTGTCTAAACAGCACTTCATTTTCTTGAGTCTTTTCTTAAAGTTCTACCACCTTTTCATTGTACAAATAGCACGTTTTCCTCTATCTCCTTTTTCATTGTCTAAACAGCACTTCATTTTTTTGAGTCTTTTCTTTAAGTTCTACCACCTTTTCATTGCACAAATAGCACGTTTTCCTCTATCACCTTTTTCATTGTCTAAACAGCACTTCATTTTCTTGAGTCTTTTCTTAAAGTTCTACCACCTTTTTCATTGCATAAACAGCACTACCTTTTCTGTAGCCTTGTTCATAGTTTCATCAGCACTTACCCTTTCTTTAGCTTTTCCTTCAAGTACTACAACCTTGGGCTCAGGTTTTGGAGTTGTTTTAGGTTGTGTATCTGCCTTGTTTGCTGTATCTGTATTGTCTGTGTTATCTTTTGTCTCGTCCGTGTTATCTTCCATATCTGAATAATCAACAGTTATGTCTGGTGTTTCAGCTGCTGCATCTGGCTTATCCAATGTCATATCTGTGACAACATCAAGCATAGAGGACATCCCTATCAATATTGTCCTGTAAATAAATCATTGCGGTTATTCAGTGTTGATATAGCTGAAGTTGGTGCTTAGGGGTGTGAGGGTTGTTGCATATTGCAATACAGACCAGTATGTTCTTTCTGTTCTTAATTGCCTTATGTGCCCTTCAAAAGGTATCTTTCATCATATTCATATACTTTTAAACAACATAGGTTACTCACTCCTTGCCAAATATATGTTGATTGACATTGGCGAGTATGAAAACACTAAAAAATACAAGCGACAGCTATATCCCCACTGCTGTTTTTGTACGATTAAGTTGCACATGTTTTGAATGTATTGCAACAATGCCGACAAGACCTTTTGCCTTTAAATAAGACATTGGCCCTCAATTATCCACGACTGGAAGTTGGGTTCTGCATACCATCTCAGTATGATGAATAATGTGTACCAAATTACCAGTATATCAAATTCCTTGAAGGGCTTAAAAGAAAATTATATCAGACACAAACGTATCCCTTTTTCACTAATTTAGACATTGAGGTTTATCCCTTTTTCACTAATTTAGGCATTGAGGTTTAAGTAGGACTTTCATCCCAATCATACGCAACTGGATGTCAGGTTCTCTATGCCATCTACACTTGTGCATGTGTAATTACTAGTTCTATCAAAAACGATTTATATCAGTATACTATAATACAAGATGAAAGACTGAGGTCCATGTATACATACCCTGCAGTGTTTTTGAATTCTTCAGACATTTCTGTTTCCTCAGTTTGAGCAAAGCTATCAGTCAGATCCTTGTAGGTATTCATAGCAACATCCTTGAAAGAATTTAAATTAACAAAATTCTAAACTGATACAACACAATTCTTAAAGAATGCAGTTTCAGAGCAGAAAGAAACTTTTCTATAAAATTTTGATGCCCTGGGACAGGACCAAATATCACCTCATAGTTCAAGCCTATGCTACATATGACAAAGGAAAGCTACAGCGTTTGAACTTTAAGCTGAGACGATATTTAAAAGTTTCCCAAAGCAAACAAAAGGGCAGAGCAGTCAATATACATGTTTATACATATATGCCCACTAGAACTGTAAACTATCTATCAAATAAAGACACGAAAGCTTCTCTTTAAAGCTTTGAATTTATTCGGTAACCTTGATCCAATTAACCTATAATTAAATCTCAGTGGTCCTTTTCATGTTAGGAACCTATACAATTGTTTCATCAGATGTACTTAAATCAAAGTTATTTCACAGAAACTGTTTTTCTTTTTCTATTACAGTCACTTTTCATCTCAAAACTAATCCCATGCTTTCTTTTTAAGTATCTAGTATAAAACATTTCATCAAACTATTTTAAGAAAGGGGTCCTCCGTGACCGAGTGGTCTAAGGTCCCTTCTCAAGATCACTCACCTCTCACTGTTAAGGTCATAGGTTCGAGTCGCGCTCGCTCCAAAAACTTTATGTGAGGAAGCTTCCAGTTACTTGCGGAAGGATGGTGGTTCTAGTCAGTCTGAGGTCTTCCTCCACCAGTAAACTGGATATGCCATATCTAACCTGAAATGTGTTGAACATGACGTTTAACCCCATTAAAAAAAAAATCAAAAAAATCTTAAAACTTCAGTTATAAGCAGAAACCACTTTCCCCACCTGCACGGTCATATAGGTGCATAATCAATGTACAAGTCTATGTGTGGTACTGAAATTCAACCCTGTGCACACTGTGATGATAAACGTATGCATTATTTTGTAAAGAATCAGGCAGTAATTTGTTATTAAGCAGATGTTCAATAAAATGTAATTTTACAATAAGGGGACATAACCTTGTGTAACATTATATGTGAGAGCCTAAAATGCAATCCCATGCAAGGCCTAAGTAATTTAGGTTTGCACAATATGTGTTGGAGTTATTGAGTGGATATTGAATAAAACATGATTTTATGGTTAAACAATGATTTATTGATTGGCTGAATATTTAGCGTAAATTTTATGCCGTCGAGGGCTAACAGACGATCAGTTAACATAACGAATGTTTCCTGGGAGCCTGAAAGGATAAGCAGTGCTTGAGCACACCTCATCTCTGCAAATAACTGATAATTTTCCTACTTGAATCAGCGGTGAGAGACGAATGATAACGAGACAAAATGCTGTATATCAGTCATCACAGAGAGTTACAGTGAGTTCGTACCCTGACCAGTTCGTAACCTGTATATTCGGTGAATTCGTACCCTATGGTCGGTGAATTCGTAACCTTGTATAAGTGAGTTCGTAACCTATTGAAAAACATTCGATATATTGTTTTATATGATACTTTTGTTGAATAAAATATTTCGTAACTTGTCTTAAAACATTGTGATAAAAGGAGAAGTTGCTATTTATCGGCAATATCTCTTCTTAAAACAAAGTTTGCAAATTCCTTTTTTTACTAGAACGGGAAACAACATAAAACGTTGTGATAAAAGGAGAAGTTACTTTTAATCGGCAATATCTCTTCTTAAAACAAAGTTTCAAAGTTCCTTTTTTAACTAGAACGAAGAACTACTTAAAACATTGTGATAAAAGGAGAAGTTGCTATTTATCGGCAATATCTCTTCTTAAAACAAAGTTTGCAAATTCCTTTTTTTACTAGAACGGGAAACATCATAAAACGTTGTGATAAAAGGAGAAGTTACTATTTATCGGCAATATCTCTTCTTAAAACAAAGTTTACAAATTCCTTTTTTTACTAGAACGGGAAACATCTTAAAACGTTGTGATAAAAGGAGAAGTTACTATTTATCGGCAATATCTCTTCTTAAACAAAGTTTACAAATTCCTTTTTTGACTAGAACTGACAAATGCAATTAAAACAATTAGTCAGACATTTCGATTAAATATTCTTGTTTTTCACAAACTGTTATTACATAAATCGGCAACTTTAATTTATAAAAGGCCGCTCGTCATCTCAATTATCTAGGATTATCACACCTCTCACATCAAATAGGATATTTTTTATTGTAATAAGAACAAAGAATAGGATAAATAAATAAATATATCATTATTTTATCACATAGAAGTAAAAATTATACTGTGTTACGAAATATTTTATTCAACAAAAGTATCATATAAAACAATATATCGAAAGTTTTTCAATAGGTTACGAACTCACTTATACAAGGTTACGAATTCACCGACCATAGGGTACGAATTCACCGAAATATACAGGTTACGAACTGGTCAGGGTACGAACTCACTGGCACCCATCACAGAGACTGTTGCCGGGCGGGGATTCGATCTCATGATTAAACAAAGACTATATATTTTTTAATACATGCCTGAGCAGGCTGATTGTCGAACCTGACCAAAATATTACAGTTCAGTTTTAATTTATTTATTTTACTTCAGTTGTGAAACAAGTTATTACAACTTAGACAAGTCATGGTCGATGGTCGAAGTCTTCCTTGGTAAAATCAGTACAGGATGTCAGTAGCATAATTTGTAGACTGTACACAGTATGACTCAAGTATATTATACGGGTCTTTACCAATGTAAGTTGTTGTTTTTTTTTGTAAAATTGAACATATTAAATGTATGCACTGAAAGTGGTAATAACTGTAATTGCTGGCGCAGATCAAACTAGATAACGTCTTTGATCAAGTAAAGAAATAACTAATTACGGCATTACTTCAATACAGATGACATTTAAGACTGAAATCCTTGTTTCAAGGCATAACAGACCATTTTCACACCTGATGATTGAACAATGTTCCTGTAATTGGCACAATCACCATAAAAATTAAAATAATTTAAAATGACATTGTCCTAATTTCGATTTTTTGGTTAGTTTCGAGTTTCAAAGTTTATTAGTAACTCGGCATAGACATTTGCCTTTGATCATTTACAATGATTACAGAAATATGGCAAAGACAATAAAATACACTTAAATACAATGCAAATAAATATATGATGAAAGTAGAATATAAATTAAGAAACTGTCAAAGTTTTAAGATTAGTATTTCTAATGTGTAATGCTTCTTTGATGAATTTTATTTCTATTATCTGTTGACATAAAAGTATTGCATATAAGCCTTAAATATATGTTTTCTTGATATCAGAATACATTGTACAACACAGGATGAAATGACATTCAGATTCAAGACAAGAAGTTGTTTTCTCATGCATTATTATCTATTTTATCAATATAATCTCTAAAACAAAAGGAGGTCTAATCCATTGAGCATCAAATATAACAGTGTCATAACTATAAATATACACCATAGAGTTGAATTGTTAAACATTACCTTCTGGATAATAGTCCTCGTCACATACCAACGGGTGTCAATTCCGATACTCTCCATCCAGTACCCATGGGAAATTACGCTAGCTCTGCGTCGTTTTATTTAAACAGAACATAACAAAATACAGATGACATTAACAACATTTTATCAAAACGGCGTTAGCATGAAACTAGCGTTGCGATTGGATAACGTCCCCTTCATGAAATCATGAAGGAACCAATCATATGGTTGCATCGTGGCTTGATAGAAGCAATGCAAAGCAAGTGTAATATCCCATAGGTGATAAATGGAGAGTATCGGAATGGATTATGCGTGAGTATCTGATGATGGATAATAGTGTGTGATAAAAATATTGCATCTAGACAGTGAAGATTTACAGACACCTGCAATATTATACTGAACTGAACAGGCAAACGTGAACAAATCCTTTGCTTATGTACACATTACTTAGCTTGAACAAGAATTAAAAACAATATATTAATACAAATATTATTCTGTGTGGCATGCAAAATTATGAAATCTGCATAATAAAGCAATAACAAATCCTTAACGCAGTACTTTTTTAGTTTCTTAAATTTAGACATAATCAGAAAATGAGCCATGCTCTATTCTTTCTGTGTTTTTTTGTAATTTATTTTTAACTTGTTTGAATACATTTTTCATTCTGTCATGAAAAATATTTAATTTTTTATAATGAACAATTTTTTTAAAGATTCAAGACTCTTTATTTGTAACTTAAACATATTATGTTTCTCATTACATACATATATTATACACACATCCATTATATATTTATTTATCACGTGACACATTTTATGACACAATTTGTAAATATTCTTAAATATTTGTAACACATAAAGTAGCATCTGAACATCTGTAGTTTATATTTAAAAAAAAAGGCTGGACTTTATTATTATAAATGAATTTCGTAAACAATTCACTTTTTTAAAAAAATGTACTTTTTAAGTTGTGTGGGCTGGCTAAAGTACCAAAATATTATCTTGTCCCCCAATTATATCCTAGATTAAAATTTGTAATAACACTAATAACACACTGACTGGAAAGTTAATTAAAAATTAGAGTTATAAATGGCCTAATTGATGTTCAATGTTTTGATAAGGAAGTAAACAGTTATATCAGTTATTGAAAATAAGTCATTTGTTTTTGAAATCCCTCGCTTGTCAATGGTTAAAATGTTTGAAATGGAATACAGTTTTTGTAGCAGTTGTCTATTAAATTAAACAAAACTTAGGCTAAGCACCGGCAATAGTGACATGAATATCTAAAATTTTGTTCACACGTTTCAAATAATGTATGATCGATTTCATGTTGCTCCATGATGGGTGTAAATGTCTTATAAAGTACTTGTTTTGTAAACGATGTATTATGCTTCATTTGTACATAAAACATAGAGTAAGATTCCAGTATTGTTCTTAATTTTATTCTGTTACTTTAATACTGAGAGTTTGTTTTTTCGGATAATACCAAAAAAGTCGGTGATTTTTGTACATGTTCATTTATATGGACTATAAAAATCGGCGCATACTTTAAATGCAATAAAATATAAACAAATAGATTTGGTTAATTATTTAAATACTGGAAAACTACATGTAGGCGTATACATTCGTAATCAAACCTATCAACTTGTAGGGTCTAATTAAAATTCCAAGTATAATATATAAAGGATTATTACACAACGTTTGGGGAAGTTTATGCATGTCCATGCACAAAAACACTCTCCCTATGATCTTACTACATTAATTTGCACCAAACATTTTTTTTACATACATGTACTGTAAACGTGATCACACAATACCACTTAACTGTATTTCTACGCGGAGGCACGCAGAGTGACAGCGATTCGCATTCCGAGTCACGCTGCGAACTGGCTCAGTGTCAATATTTTCAGCATGCGGAGTGGAAATGTTTCTGAGGAGTCCAATAACAAAAGCACACCCTAACTAACTCAGTTGGTCTTGATTATCAACCCAGGGCTCGTGAAGTTGAAACTTATTACTCAGCCACAGTCTCCGTGATGATTGATATTGTCATTCGTCTCTGATTGATGATTCAAATGAAAAAATTATCAGTCTCTTTAGGTTTTAGAGATGGGTGTTCTCGAGTAATGGTTCACCTTCCAGGATCCCAGGAAAGAGTTGTTAGGTTAACTGATCATCTGTTAGCCCTTGGTGGCACAAAAATGACGCTAAATATTCATACAAATGAAAATCAGCGCAATTTCTTAAATATCATTATACATTACACTATTTATTTATGAATGTATTTACCTGTGTTTCTTCAGAGAGGAATTCTTTTTTTTCAGTCAATTTGTTGAGGACTGTAGACACACTGGCCACATGGGTTATATCACTCACATGTATCTTTGCAATGTTGTCTACTAACAATGTAAACAAAACTTCCTGGTAAAAAAAATTATGGAATTTATGAGAGGCTAAAGATGAACAAGAGCAGGCTTGCGTGGTAGGGCATGATAGTCATGAGTGTTTACAAATAAAAAACCCAAATCGATAACTTTTTTAAAAACAAAAGTTTCATATACATGTACCATACAGTTTGATATTGCCAGATATTGTATTTTGAAAATCTCTGAA
Source organism: Panopea generosa (assembly GCA_029582155.1). Taxonomy (NCBI): domain Eukaryota; kingdom Metazoa; phylum Mollusca; class Bivalvia; order Adapedonta; family Hiatellidae; genus Panopea; species Panopea generosa. The sequence continues at coordinate 22,505,820 of CM055897.1, read as the reverse complement.
ACAAACAAACATTTGACATTATGTAATGGTCTAACAACAAGTTATTATATATAAAATATCTTCTTTTTTTTTAAAAAAAAATATAAAGACATTTGGTTTCATTTTTTATGTACAGAAGTTCTGAATAAAAATCTTCGAATCCGTATCATCTTTATACATATATAACCAATGTAATACAGCCATACATTGTGATATTGCATGTTAATTCTTTTCAATTTATCTTCAAGCAGTTTCAAAATACTACACATCAATGATACTTTCAAGCCAAATTATCAGTGCACTATGTTATTTATGTAGTCCACAAAAAAAACCACACGGAAACAATAAGAATTAAAATTAAAAAAAAAAACTATTAAAATTTCAATAAGGCTAATTAATATGCAGATATGAACATTTTAATTATTGAACAAGCTAACTACAAAGTGCTCATTTGCTCCCAGGGTGGGGGGGGGGGGGTGGGGGGGGGGTGGTGAGGCACTTATTAAGCTTTGAGCTTCAGTTTGGATAACATTATTAACTGTTATGTTGATATAATCATCAGATTCGCCTCCACTGATCTGATTAAATTGTATGTATAATTTATAAAATCTGACTTGATCAAATAACAATGTATTGTGATGTGGTGATCCTGTATATGAAAGTATTATCTCTGATAGACAACACTTACAACAAAACTCTTACACATCACTTGATTACCTTTTCCTCAGCTGTATCAATTTCTTCTTCTGGTTTCACAGATACTGTTATCATGTCTGTAAGACCGTTTAATATTTGTACTACTCCTGAAAAAAAAAGAAGCAAATTCATTGAATTTATCATTATGTCCCCCGCCAAAAACATCTACAGCTATTTTGATTTTTATTATTTTTTACATTGATATATACATTTTAAACAAACACTGATGAAAGAATTGAAAAGGATCCTTTTAAGAACATGTGTTTACCAAATTTTTAGCTATTTTGATTTTAATAAACATTTACATTGATATAAACATTTAAACAAACACTGATGCAAGAATTGGAAAGGATCCTTTTAAGAACACGTGTTAATCAAATTTTCAGCCATTTTGATTTTTATAAACAGTTAGTAAAACATTGATATACACATTTTAAACAAACACTGATGTAAGAATTGGAAAGGATCCTTTTTAGAACACGTGTTTATCAAATTTTCAGCTATTTTGATTTTTATAAACATTTACTTTGATATATACATTTAATTAAACAAACACGGATGAAATAATTGGAAAGGATCCTTTTTAGAACATGTGTTTATCAAATTTTAGCTATTTTGATTTTTATAAACTATTACATTCCATTAATTTGATATATACATTTAAAATACACTAAAGAAAGAATTTGAAAGGATCCTTTTAGAACAATAGTGGGGAAGATTTGTGAGATAATTGTGCATTTTTTACAAAAGCACCAAACTTGATAGGCAAGACTCAGCGAAAATGGCTATAGAATCAGTTTTTAAATGGTCGCAATTCAAAATGGCCGCCATTTTAAAGTTTATTGTTTTTATGGGAATAAATAACCCAATTATGACAAATATGATCATGGTATATTGTGTACAGAATTGCTTGACGTGATAGAAAATAATATATGTATGTACACATTTTTTTAAAAAAAAAAAAAGAATTACTGTTGAATTGATACAATCCGTAAAGAGAGTTATATTTTCTTGGAAATTTTTGAAGGAAGGATATTAGACCAAAGGAATTTCATTGGTGTAATGTACGTATAAAAGTCCCTGAAAGTGTCAGACTTGTTTATGTCATTTCTTTCAAAAATTTAAACAGTGTTGTCAGAATTCATAGGAAATATATCAAAACAATGGATTAAAGCTAAATCAACGATGATAAACCGGTATGCAAATTTTATTTTAATTTCAAATGCTATATTTGTTTTGTTTACAGTGAGTATAGTATGCATCAATGCACTTTTGTGGGGGAAAAATTCTTCCCATAACATGGCTTGTGGATCAAAGAAATTACTGACAAAACACATTTCTGATATGGCTCAATGATCACATACAACAAGCGTTCTGCTAATACTATGATTGACTCTCCCGAAAAGCTTCCCTACTATTGATAATGGTTTAGTCCAATTTTATGGTTTTTATACGATCGATCAGTAGGAAATATTTAGACACAAAATTTATAAAATTTCGAGAAGAAAAAAGGTCTTGAAGAAAAAAATTGGTTCAAAGACAAAAGTACTGTCGATTTTAGAAGCCCTGTCACAAGGCATAAAATTTTAATAAAGTTTTGATTAAACTGCTGTCAAACTCTCCCATACATTTATTTCTGGAAAAGCCCTTTGACTATTTGATGTAAGTTAAATGAGCAAATGCATGAATATGGTGTTCTGGAAATTAAGTGACTGCCAGTTCCCACCCGATCATTATGTACACTGTTTATATTAATTTCATTGACAGCAATGTGTGATTCTTTCGTTGATACACAAAAGTCTGCAGTTCCAGTACTTGTCAGAAATCTATCAGGATTTTTAAATTTTTTATAGTTGGCTAAAAACATTTTTTTTTCCAATATATATGACTATATATACCCACTGACCTTGTATCTACTTAAACATGCCAAAATAATATTTCCTAACTTGGGCTACGTACCCAAGTTAGATTAAAATAGATTACCCGCTTAAAATTGCAACATATTTTGTGATGTATTATATGAGTCACATGATTTCATTTTTATTTCAATTTAATCTGTTATACAGGTTTACACGTAGTAAAATGTTTCATCTTCGAAAGAGTCAGAATGACGAAGCGAAGATTGTCAAGCGATATTTAAGTAATGTATATTTTTAGAATGGGGTATTCGTTTCAGGTTACCACTCTATTTTAAAATCAATTTTGTCATGCTTTGGTGGATTTGACATACCAAAGCATTCGGGTTTTATTGATAAATGATAATGAGATGCTGCTTAGTTAGTATTAATTTATTTGAGCTCGATTGCAATGAAAGCTCAAAGCTTTTATGAATCGCTCTCGGATCCGCTTCCTGGGTAGAACAAGTACCGAGTGTTGTTTTATCTATGATAGGCATTGGTTTGAGCTGGGGATCGAACCCGTAACCTCTGGCGTAAGCGACAAATACTCAATCCATTAGACTACCGCCCTGCAATTGCTGTTTATTCATTTTAATAATTTTATTTTTTAAGACATTTGATAGCGTTTTTCCTGAGAGAATTACTCCCTTTAAATCCTTCTCTATCATCAACAATGAGATGAAGCTATACAAACTGTCAAAATCCTTTTGTTCATCTATGTCATCTCCGTCATCACCCAACACATCAAAAAATAACTCTGTAAATGAACCACCACCTACAGTTGGAATTGTAACCTGAAAAAAAAATCAAATAAGCAAAGTTCAGGAAATTACAAAAAGGGCAAATGATATAGCATTGTAAAACACCCTATTGTGCAAGTTAGCAAATTACAATGAATTATCTTCAATAGTTTTTAAGTTATGCTCCTGGCAAATTATCAGATGGATGGAAAATTTAAAAACAGAGAAGGACATATTTATATACCCAAATTCTAGTCAAATAAAGTGCATTAAAAGCATACTTTCTCAGCACAAACCAAACATGGATTTTGAATACTGAATGCACTGCTTAACATAAGAAATAGATAAGAGTGCACTCAGATATATTATACAAAGAAAGTATTATAATAGTTGAAGAACCCATGTATAAATGATGTAAGCAATGTGCAATGGTTGCTTGATTATACAAATAATGTTTTATAATGGTTGCTTAGTTGCAGAGCTCATGTATAAATGATGTAAGCAATGTGCAATGGTTGCTTGATTATACAAATAATGTTTTATAATGGTTACTTAGTTGCAGAGCTCATGTATAAATGATGTAAGCAATGTGCAATGGTTGCTTGATTATACAAAGAAAGTTTTATAATGGTTGCTTAGTTGCAGACCCCATCATGTATAAACCATGTAAGCAATGTGCAATGGTTGCTTGATTATACAAAGAATGTTTAATAATGGTTGCTTAGTTGCAGAGCTCATGTATAAATGATGTAAGCAATGTGCAATGGTTGCTTGATTATACAAAGAATGTTTTATAATGGTTGTTTAGTTGCAGTGCTCATGCATAAACCATGTAAGCAATGTGCAATGGTTGCTTGATTATACAAAGAAAGTTTTGTAATGGTTGCTTAGTTGCAGACACCATCATGTATAAACCATGTAAGCAATGTGCAATTGTTGCTTGATTATACGAAGAATGTTTTATAACGGTTGCTTAGCAGCAGCGCCTATTATAAACCATGTAAGCAATGTGCAATGGTTGCTTGATTATACAAAGGAAGTATTATACTTGGTTGCTTAGTTGCAGAGCCCATATATAAACCATGCAAGCAATGTGCAATGGTTGCTTGATTATACAAAGAAAGTATCATAATGGTTGCTTAGCAGCAGCGCCTATTATAAACCATGTAAGCAATGTGCAATGGTTGCTTGATTATACAAAGGAAGTATTATACTTGGTTGCTTAATAGCAGCGCCTATTATAAACCATGTAAGCAATGTGCAATTGTTGCTTGATTATACAAAGGAAGTATTATACTTGGTTGCTTATCAGCAGCACCTATTATAAACCATGTAAGCAATGTGCAATGGTTGCTTGATTATACAAAGGAAGTATTATACTTGGTTGCTTATCAGCAGCGCCTATTATAAACCATGTAAGCAATGTGCAACGGTTGCTTGATTATACAAAGGAAGTATTATACTGGGTTGCTTAGTTGCAGAGCCAATGTATAAACCATGTATTAAAGCAATGGGAAATGGTGTCTTGATTATACAAAGAAAGTTGTATAATGGTTGCTTAGTTGCAGAGCCCATGTATAAACCATGTATTAAAGCAATGGGAAATGGTTGCTTGATTATACAAAGAAAGTTGTATAACGGTTGCTTAGTTGCAGAGCCCATGTGGTAACCATGTTAGCAATGTGCAATGGTTGCTTGATTATACAAAGAAGCAAGAGACATGGAAATTTCCCCGAAAACCAGGTTTTTCAAACATTTTAGCTATTCTGTAACTATTACTCTATTTCATGCCAGAATTTTATATACATTGAAGTAGAAAATAAAAAAGCATACAATTCAAATTATTTTTTTGTTGTTGAAAACATTGATGCAATAGTTTTGTTAAAAAAGCATAAAATAATTTTTTTCTCTTGTTTCTCTGCTATTCACTGTTTGTTTGGCTAAAATATTACTTCCGTAATTCACATTTTGAAAGATGTAATGTGATTATACTCGGAAACAAACATGCATATTCATAAAATAATACATCAATATTTTAACATTTTGCATTGAGGCTTTAGTGGTGGTATTGTTTCCAGTACCCAAAGAAAGGAGGTAAGTCACACATGCTCAACTGATAGCAACAATTTCTTAAACACGATGTTTGATATTACAAATATATTACAAAACATTATAAGAAATTCAGCTGTGTTGTAAAAAATTTAAATGGACCTGTACATTTCTCTGATAAATCATTCGTATTTTTTATATTTTTTTTTGCATCATGGCTATCAACTGAGTAAGGGCACCGCAAACCATTTCTAAGATAAAAATGTGCATGTTAATGGAGTTTTATTTTAATATATATCAACACATCAATCCAAACTTTTTCAGTATCTTCATCAAAATAATAGAAGAAAAAGATTATTTTTACTTTACCGCTAGAAAAATTGTAAAAGATTGGTTACAGAAACAATTAATTTTAGCACTTTTGACTAATTAAAGGGCCATAACTCTTAAGATAATGGTCAAAATTGGCTGGTTATCGAACTTGGCTCAGACTTTATAGAGATACACACTTTGTGTAAGATGGCTTCAGTTCAGATAAAGAATAATCTAGTAATTGAGCAGAAACGGTAAATTTTAGCATTTTTTACTTTTTAAAGGGCCATAACTCTAAAAGATTATAGTCTGAATTGGCTGGTAATTAAACTTGGAGTAGATTTTATAGAGATTCATACTTTGTGTAAGTTTGCTTCAGTTCTGATAAAGAAGACCCTAGTGATTGTGCGGAAACAGGCAATTTTAGCATTTTTGACTAATTAAAGGGCCATAACTCTAAAGATATTGGTCCTTATTAGCTGGTTATCGAACTTGGCCTAGATTTTATAGAGATGCACTCTTTGTGTAAGTTTGCTTTAGTTCTGATAAAGAATAATCTAGTTATTGAGCCGAATCGGTAAATTTTAGCATTTTTGACTAATTAAAGGGCCATAACTCTAAAGATAATGGTCCCTATTGGCTGGTTATCGAACTTGGCCTTGATTTTATAGAGATGCACACTTTGTGTAAGTTTTATTTAAATTACATATATTCTCGGAAAGAAAACTAGTAAAGTTTGTTAGTAGACATTAGTTGTTACGATGCTTTAATCTCTTCAGAGCTGTTTGCTAATTTAAGATGTGATCATAAAAACTAACACAAAGTATAAACAATAACATACCTCTGCATTAACTACAGTTTTAAAGAAGAGAATATCTTTGACCTTCGCAACCAACGTCACATTTATGCTCTCCCCTGGCGATAATATCACGCGAGTGTTGTTTGGTGAGGCTCCCGATACCAATTGTGTTGCTGAAACATTATTAGCAGTACATAATTACATAGTCAAACCTGTGTTAGTGGTAACCTCTATGAAGCAACCACTTGTCTTAAACATTTTCTATTGACCATTTATATAGTTTTAGTTTTAATTAACCATTATTAAGCAGCCACCTGTCTTAAGGGATCAATTTTGGTCTTTTTCCCGTAAGTGGCTGCTTAAGACAGATTTGACTGTACGTATAAGACAATAAATGAAAATTTGATATATAATTATGTAAATTCTCTGTAAAATGCTTTATTTTTTGAATTGATATCATACATTTAATTTATATACATATCTGTATAATATTTGTATCATTACATATATTTATATACATATCTGTATAAAATCGATATCATACCATATAATTTCAATTGCTTTAATAAATCGCATATTTCCTGTTAGATAAAATTTTCACACAATCATTAGAACATACATAAGATGATGTTAATGTACTTATAAACAACCAGGATGGGGAGATTCATACCTTAAGTTTGTGGTTTTTGATACTGAAGTATATTGGTCTAAAAAATTATTCACTTTTTAAAACACTCAACTCAGACCTAACTTCCCAATCAAATTAAAACATTCATATATTGAGTGCCTCCTAGTAAATCTTAAAGAAACGAGAAATGTCACTAGTAAGTGTTGCATGCTCCCCAAATGGTCTGTGAAAGAAACGATATATGTTATAATAGGAAGCAATGTATTCATGAATATCAAGAGTCATGGACTGACCTTTCAGACTAGACACACCATTTCATGGGTTTTTTATTACATTAAAGTGTGACCTTAACCTTTGTGTAACCTTGACCATGACATCTAATGTAAAGGTCTAGGTATGTCTACAGGTAAATAAATGCAGGCAACACATCATCATGACAATCATGTTGATCCCTTGTATTAAGCTATTTTAAAATCCCTCCATGTATAACAAAGTTACAGACCAGAAATGAAATATAAAACAAACTGAAAGTGTGACCTTGACCTCTGAGGTAAGGTTCTGGGTCTTAACGTGACACTTCATCTTATCATGTTGATCAAGTTTTTTGAAATCCATCCATGTATGATAAAGTCACAAACTGAACTTGAAATCTCAAACAGACTCAAAGTGTTGTTGAACAAACTGAAAGTGTGACCTTGACATTTGAGGTATGGGTCTGGATCTTAAGTGCGACACATCGTCATGTTATTTTGATTAATTGAGCCAAGTTAAATACAAAGCTACAGACCAGACACAAAATAACAAACAAATTCAAAGTATGATTTTGACCTTTAAGGAAAGGTTCTGGGTCTTACTCGCGACACTTCATCATGTCATGTTGATCAACTCAGTATTTTTTTTTTGAAATTTATCCATAGGTGACGAAGTTACAGGTCGGACATGAAATCTCAAACTGACTGAAAGTGTTGTCAAACAAAGTTAAATTGTGACCTTGACCTTTGAAGTGGAAGTCTGGGTGTTATGCATGTCACGTCACCATGTTGATCATTTATAGCAGGTATTTATAAAATCAATATATGCATGACATAGTTGAAGGCCGGACACGAAATCTCATACAGACTCAAAGTGTTGTCAAACAAACTCAAAGTGTGACCTTGATCTTTAAGGTGCGGGTGTGGGTCTTACAAATAACACGTCATCATGTCATGATGGTTAGTGTCAAACAAAGTTAAATTGTGACCTTGACCTTTGAAGTGGAAGTCTGGGTGTTATGCATGTCACGTCACCATGTTGATCATTTATAGCAGGTATTTATAAAATCAATATATGCATGACATAGTTGAAGGCCGGACACGAAATCTCATACAGACTCAAAGTGTTGTCAAACAAACTCAAAGTGTGACCTTGATCTTTAAGGTGCGGGTGTGGGTCTTACAAATAACACGTCATCATGTCATGATGGTGAATTGAGCCAAGTGTTTTTGAAATTTATCCATAGGTGACAAAGTAATTACGAAATCTCAATCAAACTAAAAGTGTTGTCAAACAATGTTAAATTGTGACCTTGACCTTTGAAGTGAGAGTCTGGGTGTTAAGCGCGACACATCATCATGTTATGTTGATCATTTGCAGCAGGTATTTATAAACAAGAGGCCCAAGAGGGCCTGAGGATGCTCTACTGACTCATGAACCCTCGGGGGGGGGGGGGGGGGTCATTTTTAACCCTAGGGACACCATTTGAACAAATCTAACAATACTATAGTTGGTCATCATTACTACATAAACATTTTGAAAATATATTGGGCCATTCATAAGAAGAAGATTTTAAGTTTTGGACTATTTTTAGTAACGGCAGCCATCTTTAATTTCAGATCGAAAAAAAATCTTCTGCATTGTCTCCTATGCAACAGAAACATGTGTGTGAAGTTTCATTTTAATTGGCCTAGTGGTTTCAGAAAGGATGAAAGAAAAGAGAATTTTCTCTTTTCCACATAGTATCCCTATGTAAAATTCTAAGTCTCCTTACAGGGCCCCTACAAATTTTAGCCCCTTAATTCTTATCTGCAATCAAACCCCTACACATAGGGATAATTTATGCCAAATATGAACAAATCTGACATACCGGTTCTCAAGAAAACAACTTTAGTAATTCCCAATCTTTACCCTTTTGGGGCCCCTCCTGACCCCTTAAGACAGTGGAACCCATTCATTTTTACAAATCTGAACCTCCTTCACCAAACAATGCTTCTGTGATGATATAGGCAAAATCATTTCCATTTCTCCATAAATAAAAAAAATATTATAGTGACATGTGTCCCCTAATTGAACCATCGGGGCGAGTCATATTTAACCCTAGGGACATCATTTGAACAAATCTAACAATACTGTAGTTGGTCATCATTACTACATAAACATTTTGAAAATCTGTTGGGCCGTTCATGAGAAGAAGATTTTTAAAGTTTTGGACTATTTTTAGTAACGGTGGCCATCTTGAATTTCAGATCGAAAAAAAAAATCTTCTGTATAGTCTCCTATGCAATAGAAACACCCATGTGAAGTTTCAGTTTAATTGCCCTAGTGGTTTCAGAATAAATGAAAGAAAAAGAGAATTTTCTCTTTTCCCAAATTATCCCTATGTAAAATTCTAACCTCTTTCACCAAACAATGCTTCTGTGAAGATATAGGCAAAATCATTTCCATTTTTAAAAAAAATAAAAAAAAATATTATAATGACATGTGTCCCCTAATTGAACCGTCGGGGCGGGGTCATATTTAAGCCTAGGGACACCATTTGAACAAATCTAACAATACTATAGTTGGTCATCATTACTACATAAACATTTTGAAAATCTGTTGGGCCATTCATGAGAAGAAGATTTTTTAAGTTTTGGACTATTTTTAGTAACGGCGGCCATCTTTTATTTCAGATAGAAAAAAAAATCTTCTGTATAGTCTCCTATGCAACAGAAACATGCATGTGAAGTTTCAGTTTAATTGGCCTAGTGGTTTCAGAATAAATGAAAGAAAAAAATAATTTTCTCTTTTCCACATAGTATCCCTATGTAAAATTCTAAGTCCCCTTACAGGGCCCCTATAAATTTTAGCCCCTAAATTCTTATTTGCAATTAAACCCCTATACATAGGGATAATTTATGCCAAATATGAACAAATCTGACATAGCGGTTCTCAAGAAAACAATTTTAGTTATTCTGAATTTTTACCCTTTTGGGGCCCCTCCTGACCCCTTTAGACAGTGGAACCCATTCATTTTTACAAATCTGAACCTCCTTTACCAAACAATGCTTCTGTGAAGATATAGGCAAAATCATTTCAATTTTAAAAAAAAAAATAAATAAATATTATAATGACATGTCTCCCCTAATTGAACCGTCGGGGCAGGGTCATATTTAACCCTAGGGACACCATTTGAACAAATCTAACAATACTATAGTTGGTCATCATTACTACATAAACATTTTGAAAATCTGTTGGGCCGTTCATGAGAAGAAGATTTTTAAAATTTTGGACTATTTTTAGTAACGGCGACCATCTTGAATTTCAGATAAAGAAAAAAATCTTCTGTATAGTCTCCTATGCAACAGAAACATGCATGTGAAGTATCAGTTTAATTGGCCTAGTGGTTTCAGAATAAATGAAAGAAAAAGAGAATTTTCTCTTTTCCCAAATTATCCCTATGTAAAATTCTAAGTCCCCTTACAGGACCCCTATAAATTTTAGCCCCTTAATTCTTATCTGCAATCAAACCCCTACACATAGGGATAATTTATGCCAAATATGAACAAATCTGACATACCGGTTCTCAAGAAAAAGATTTTAGTACTTCCCAATTTTTATCCTTTTGGGGCCCCTCCTGACCCCTTAAGATAGTGGAACCCATTCATTTTTACAAATCTGAACCTCCTTCACCAAACAATGCTTCTGTGAAGATATAGGCAAAATCATTTCCATTTTTAAAAAAAATAAAAAAAAATATTATAATGACATGTGTCTCCTAATTGAACCGTCGGGGCGGGGTCATATTTAACCCTAGGGACACCATTTGAACAAATCTAACAATACTATAGTTGGTCATCATTACTACATAAACATTTTGAAAATCTGTTGGGCCATTCATGAGAAGAAGATTTTTTAAGTTTTGGACTATTTTTAGTAACGGCGGCCATCTTTAATTTCAGATAGAAAAAAAAATCTTCTGTATAGTCTCCTATGCAACAGAAACATGCATGTGAAGTTTCAGTTTAATTGGCTTAGTGGTTTCAGAATAAATGAAAGAAAAAGAGAATTTTCTCTTTTCCACATAGTATCCCTATGTAAAATTCTAAGTCCCCTTACAGGACCCCTATAAATTTTTGCCCCTTAATTCTTATTTGCAATTAAACCCCTACACATAGGGATAATTTATGCCAAATATGAACAAATCTGACATAGCGGTTCTCAAGAAAACAATTTTAGTTATTCTGAATTTTTACCCTTTTGGGGCCCCTCCTGACCCCTTTAGACAGTGGAACCCATTCATTTTTACAAATATGAACCTCCTTTACCAAACAATGCTTCTGTGAAGATATAGGCAAAATCATTTCAATTTTAAAAAAAAAAAAAAAAAAATATTAAAATGACATGTGTCCCCTAATTGAACCGTCGGGGCAGGGTCATATTTAACCCTAGGGACACCATTTGAACAAATCTAACAATACTATAGTTGGTCATCATTACTACATAAACATTTTGAAAATCTGTTGGGCCGTTCATGAGAAGAAGATGTTTTAAGTTTTGGACTATTTTTAGTAACGGTGGCCATCTTGAATTTCAGATCGAAAAAAAAAATCTTCTGTATAGTCTCCTATGCAATAGAAACACCCACGTGAAGTTTCAGTTTAATTGCCCTAGTGGTTTCAGAGAAAGTGTTGCTAACAGACAACAGACGACAGACGATGGACGACGGACGACAGACAACGCACCATCGCATAAGCACTTCTTGCCTTTGGCCAGTAGAGCTAAAAATCATCTGTTCATGACAAAGTTACAGACCGGACACGAAATCTCGGAGACTCAAAGTGTGGTCAAACAAACTTAAAGTGTGACCTTGACCTTTGAGCTACAGGTGCGAGTCTTATGCATGACATGTCGTCATGTCATGCTGAAGAACTGAGCAAAGTGTTTTTGACTTTTATCCATAGGTGACAAAGTAAAGACCAGACAAGAAATCTTACAGACTCAAACTCAAAGTGTGACCTTGACCTTTGAGGTACTGGTGTGGGTCTTATGCGTGACATGACGTCATGTTATGTTGATCATTTGTAGCAAATAATTATAAAATTCATCTATGCACGACAAAGTTACAGGCCAGACACGAAATCTCATACAGACTCAAAGTGTTGTCAAACAAACTTAAAGTATGACTTTGACATTTGAGGTACATGTACAGGTATGGGTCTTAGGCATGACAGGTCGTCATGTCATGCTGATGAATTGAGCCATGTGTTTTTGAAATTTATCCATAGGTTACAAACTTACAGACCGGACATGGAATCTCAAGCAGATTGAAAGTGTCATCAAACAAATTTAAATTTTGACCCAGTGGGAGTCTGGGTGTTACGCGCGACACGTCGGCAAGTTAAGTTGATCATTTGTAGCAGGTATTTATAAAGTCCATCTATGCATGACAAAGTTACAGACCGGACACGAAATCTCACACAGACTCAAAGTGTTGTCAAACAAACTCAAAGTGTTACCTTGACCTTTGAGGTACTAGGGTGGATTTTACTCACGACACATCGTCATGTTATGATGACCATTTGTAGCAAGTACAAAATCCATCTTTGCATGACAAAGTTACAGGCCAGACAGGAAATACTGGACGGAATGAGGGACGCTGCGATTACTTTATGCCACCCCAAAAAATTTTGGGGAGGGGGCATAAAAAAGGGGCCATAACTCTTGTAAAATTTGACTGACATTGATAAATTTAAACTTGATCAGTTTATTATAATTATACATCAGTAATTAAATACAAAGACCATTTAAGAAGTTATTCATCTGAAACCTATCTGATGGAGGGGTAGGCGTGGGAAATCTGTATAAACTGTTTACCTTGATTTCCAACAACACCACTGTCTATATACACCGAATACGTTGGAATGTAATCTTGTATTAATACATATTCACATGTTATTGCAAACTCGGTTTTAAAAGCAACTCCTGATGATGGTTTAATGTCACACGGCACATAAGATGGCTGATGCAGGTATTGCCAAATGTAGAAGGCCATTCCTATCCTCCCGTCTTGCAATGTCACTATAATAAAAACAAGTGGGCCTAAGTTTGCTCTCTTAAACAAAATGATTGTGATTGCATAAAACAAACATTTTATTTTTGTTATTCAAGGCCATTTAATTATGATCAAAATATAGAACAAACTAAACTGATTACTGCAGGATAGACGGGAATAGCCATTGTTACTGAAATATTTGATTTCGGTAAATATACATTTATGACACACACTTTAGTCACAGTTCACAACCGTAGAATGTTTGAGAAAGATTTGTCCATTAAGAAAGAAATTTCAGTCGGGACAAGATTCTGTCTACAGACGGACAAACACGCAGTGACACCAGTATACCCTTCTTACAACTTTGGCTCATCATTTTTTGTTAAAATTGTTTTGTCATAGCTTTAAAAGAGTTCTAGAATAAAAAATAATTCAACCATAAAGTGTTTCAACTTTGTATTAGATTTTGCACCATTCTCAAACGTATCTCAGTTATATAACAGTGGTCAGGACACCTTATCGGTTAGATTGGTGAGAAAATGGAACTAGACTCCCATAACTGACCAGCAAAGTAGTTAATTGGACTATGCTGGACATATATATTAAACTATGAATTAATTCTACCTTTTAAAATCAAACTAAAATGAGTCCAGGTTTTGTCAATTAATTCCTCAGTGTAATGGTCAGTGTATAGGAAGTTTTGGTTTGTGTTGAAGTTTGTCATGTTTATTGTACAGTGGTTGCACATGTCTATATCGAAGTCAAAGCATTCCCTCATAGTCCATGTATAGGTACTGCTCTCTGCACAGTTGGGACATACTGCAGAAAACGTTATCTCTGGACCCATTGTGGCATCACACTCAGGCTTGCAGCTGAGAAATAAAAGTCACAATTAAACAAAACTAACATATGAGAGAAATGTCTTGTATGGTGTTCAACCTTACCCATGGTGTCATATCATGATACTATCTGCATGGGCCTGTGAGTGAATGTTACATGGATGTATTTGCACAAGAGATAGTAACAGTTATGCATCCACGAAAGACAGTAGTCCATGCATCTGCATAAGACAGTATCACATGTATCTGCATAAGACAGTATTACATGTATCTGCATAAGACAGTATTACATGTATCTGCATAAGACAGTATCACATGTATCTGCATAAGACAGTATCACATGCATCTGCATAAGACAGTATTACATGCATCTGCATAAGACAGTATTACATGCATCTGCATAAGACAGTATCACATGCATCTGCATAAGACAGTATTACATGTATCTGCATAAGACAGTATTACATGTATCTGCATAAGACAGTATTACATGGATCTGCATAACACAGTAATGCATGCATCTGCATAAGACAGTAATACATGCATCTGCATAAGACAGTATTACATGGATCTGCATAAGACAGTATTACATGCATCTGCATAAGACAGTATTACATGTATCTGCATAAGACAGTATCACAAGTATCTGCATAAGACAGTATTACATGTATCTGCATAAGACAGTATTACATGCATCTGCATAACACTATAATACATGAATCTACATAGCACAGTAATACATGCATCTGCATTAGACAGTATCACATGCATGTATCTGTATAAGACAGTATCATATGCATCTGCATAACACAGTATTACATGTATCTGCATGTATCTGCATAAGACAGTATGACATGGATCTGCATAAGACAGTATGACATGCATCTGCATATTACATGGATCTGCATCTGCATAAGACAGTATTACATGTATCTACATAAGACAGTATCACATGCATCTGCATAACACAGTTATACATGCATCTGCATTAGACAGTATCACATGCAACTGCAAAAGACAGTATAACATGTATCTGCATAAGACAGTATTACATGTATCATATAACATGTATCACAAGACAGTATCACATGTATCTGCATAAGACAGTATCACATGCATTTTCATAACACATTATCACATGCATCTTCATAACACAGTTTTATATGCATCTGCATAAGCCAGTATTACATGCATGTATCTGTATAAGACAGTATTACATGCATCTGCATAAGACAGTATTGCATACAGTATCACATGCATCTGCATAAGACAGTATTACATGGAACATTAGACAGTATTACATGTATCTGCATAAAACAGTATCACATGCATCTGCATAAGACAGTATTACATTGAACATTAGACAGTATTGCATGCATCTGCATAAGACAGTATTACATGGAACATTAGACAATATTACATGTATCTGCATAAGACAGTATTACATGCACCTGCATAACACAATAATACATGAATCTACATAACACAGTATTAGATGCATCCGCATATGACAGTAGTACATGCATCTGCATAAGACATTTCGCATGCATCTGCATTACACAGTATTACATGCATCTGCATAAGACAGTATAACATGCATCTGCATAAGAGAGTTTTACATGGATCTGCATAACACAGTAATACATGCATCTGCATAAGACATTATTACATGCATCTGCATAAGACAGTATTACATGCATCTGCATAACACAGTAATACATGCATCTGCATAAGACATTATTACATGCATCTGCATAAGACAGTATAACATGCATCTGCATAAGACAGTTATGCATGCATCTGCATAACAAAGTAATACATGCATCTGCATAAGACAGTATTACATGGATCTGCATAACACAGTATTACATGCATCTGCATAAGACAGTATAAAATGCATCTGCATGTATCTGCATAAGACAGTATTAAATGGATGTGAATAAGACAGTATAACATGCATCTGCATATATCTGCATAAGACAGTATGACATGGATCCGCATAAGACAGTATGACATGCATCTGCATATTACATGGATCTGCATCTGCATAAGACAGTAATACATGTATCTACATAAGACAGTATTACATGCATCTGCATAAGACAGTATTACATGCATCTGCATAAGACAATATTACATGCATCTGCATAAGACAGTATTACATGCATCTGCATAAGAAATTATTACATGTATCATAACACAATATTACATGCATTTGCAAAAGACAGTATTACATGTATCATAAGACAGTATTACATGCATCTGCATAAGACAGTATTACATGCATCTGCATAAGACAATATTACATGCATCTGCATAAGACAGTATTACATGCATCTGCATAAGACAGTATTACATGCATCTGCATAAGACAATATTACATGCATCTGCATAAGACAGTATTACATGCATCTGCATAAGAAAGTATAACATGTATCATAAGACAATATTACATGCATTTGCAAAAGACAGTATTACATGTATCTGCATAAGACAGTATTACATGCATCTGCATAAGACAGTATTACATGCATCTGCATAAGAAAGTATTACATGTATCATAAGACAATATTACATGCATTTGCAAAAGACAGTATTACATGTATCTGCATAAGACAGTATTACATGCATCTGCATAAGACAGTATTACATGCATCTGCATAAGACAGTATTACATGCATCTGCATAAGACAGTATTACATGCATCTGCATAAGAAAGTATTACATGTATCATAAGACAATATTACATGCATTTGCAAAAGACAGTATTACATGTATCTGCATAAGACAATATTACATGCATCTGCATAACACAGTAATACATGAATCTACATAACACAGTATTACATGCATCTGCATAACACAGTATTACATGAATCTACATAACACAGTATTACATGCATCTGCATAACACAGTATTACATGGATCTGCATAAGACAGTATTACATGTTTCTGCATAACATAGTATTACATGGATCTGCATAACAGAGTAATACATGAATCTACATAACACAGTATTACATGCATCTGCATAAGACAGTATTACATGCATCTGCATAAGACAGTATTACATGCATCTACATAAGACAATATTACATGCATCTGCATAAAACAGTATTACATGTATCAAGGCCGTATTAAAGAATATGTTTATAGGTTGCTTATTTTGGAGAGGTAGCTATATATTCTAGTTTTGGAAGGAGTAGGGAAATCATCAAGAATGTTGTTTATGATAACAGCGAAACAAGACAACTGACGTCTAATATTAACAATACATGTTTGCATTCAATACTGTTTGGTTTGTTTAAGGTAATTCAGAAATAAACATGATGTTTATTCCTTTGGTTTATCTTTTAACTTAAATTCTTTTCAAATACTGGCAATGTTGTATTTTTTTTTCCGGCCTGGCTGTCTATTTATGTAATGCATAAAGCATGTTATATTATAGTTGTATTGAGTTCCCCTGGGCCAAACATTCTAAGGCGTTGTCATTTATTTACCTCTAACCTATCATTGCTGAGGTTGTAGGTTTGGGCCCAGCTCGGTCCAAAACATTTATGTATTACTTGTAGAACGACGATGGTTCTACTTGGATTCTTTCTGAGGTCTGCCTTTACCAATAAAATTGGGTTATCTTCTCTCCAGGATACAGTTTTTGATTAAAGAAAAGCTATTGAAATTTCATGAAAACAAGGTAATTTATTTATGGTATGGCACCACAAAGACTAGCAAAACAAAAACAAGAGGGCCAAGATGGCCCTATATTGCTCACTTGACTGACCTTGAGTCACCAAACATAAGTAGATTATATAATACATGAACACTCAAAATTCCAGAAAAATGAGATGGGCAAGCAGTTAGAATTTTTATTTGTTTTGAAGATGTAACAGATGCGTAGAAGAGTTCAAACTTGGTAGAGGTTCACCCATAGTAAATGTCAGTGAAATAACATCAAAATCAGGTCAGTAGATTCTGACAAGAAGGCTTTTGAAGTTTTTACTATAGATGCTAAGTCTTCAAACTAAGATAAATATCCAGTTCCAGCACAAAACTAACCTGTTATGTTTGAGAACGGTTTCAAACTAAAGCATCAGACTAAACTATTGTGCATGAAAAAATCCTCAGTTCCAGCACAATAAAAATTCCTATGAGTTTCAAGCACAAGCCTTCCCAAAGTATATCACTTGAAAGAATCTTTGACGCAGTGCACTCTCCCCCAAAAACAATTTTTTGACAATGAAAATCTCAAGCAGACTTCTTGCTGTGATGAAACTAGCTAAAAATAAGGTATTGCTTTATTATGAAGCAGTAAACCATCCCTGTCTGAACCATAAAAACATTGACTTTTATATTCAGAAAAAAACTACTTTAAAATGGTTAATGATATTTGAATAATATGCAATCATTGATTATAATTGTATCATTCATCTTTTTATGATGAATTATCTTTTTAAAACTTATATCTAGTATAATATTGTATAATAATAGCAAAAAAGTTTATTTAAAGAGTTTATTACCTCTTCTTATAATAATTGCTATATACAGAAACAACAGGGGGAGTAATTTGACATAAAAACTAACCCATCCCCTGGTTGCCATGTTTTTTTTGACGAATTAAGATGGCTTGAACAAACTTGGTAGAGGGTCACCCAAGGAACATTTCCGTAAAATTATTTTAAAATCGAGCCAGTAGTTTCTGACAAGAAGATTTTTTAAATTTTTACTAATCAAACTTGCCCCTCCCCCTGGCGGACATGTTTTTTGAAGAATCAAGATGGCTTGAACAAATTTAGTAGACAGTCACCCAAGGAACATTTCTGTGAAATTATTTTAAAATCGAGCCTGTAGTTTCTGACAAGAAGATTTTTTACTAATTAAATTTGCCCCGCTCCCTGGCTGCCATGTTTTTTGATAAATCAAGCTGACTTGAACAAACTTGGTAGAGGGTCACCCAAGAAACATTTCTGTGAAGTTATATCAAAATTGGCCCAGTGGTTTCAGAGGAGAAGTTGTTAGAATCTAAAAGTTAATGACGGACGACAGACGACGGAAGACGGACGACAGATTACGAACACCAGGCGATCACAAAAGCTCACCTGTGAGCCTTCGGCTCAGGTTAGCTAAAAAGTACTAAATATGAGACTAAATGACTACTTACTGTACACAAAATTTGTAAAACAAAATTTCTCTATGCAGACAAAAGTTACATTCAGTGTTGATCTATTCAGTTGTTTTTAAAACTAATCTTTTCGAGTGGAAAACGTTTTGCTAATTTTAGTAATAATAAACTTGATATCCCATAAGCAATCCCACCTTTACAGTTTCACAATATAACCAACTTAAGCACCAAGTTCGAAAATCTCATGTTTCCTTTAGTATTTGAGAGAAAACTATTTTCAGTAATGTTGACCTTGACCCAAATGAATTACGGCGGTCTTGTAAACCTACTGGTTCGTCTACCTTAATTTCTATATCATTCTATATATATAGAGTGAGCCATGAGTGGTTTTGTCCACCTTATTTTATGTAGTGAGGGATAGGTAGTTTGGTTTATATTACTATAATTGTCTAATCTGGTTAATCAAAACAATTATATATTAATTAATTAGCAGTTTGTGTTTACACATGTTGACTTTTCAAAACGTTTGGCACCAAAACTACAACAATCATATGTCTATCAATAAGCAGTTTGAGTCTTTATTTAAAGGACAATTTGTTTGAATTGGTAATGTTGATAATAGTGATGATATTAACAAGGAATTATTCAAGTCATTGATTTACTAAATTATTAAATATTTACATGCTATTCTATCAACATGCAAGTTTCCTATCCTTTTGTATACATTTTATCAGTATGGCAATGCTTATTCCAAAACCTGCTGATAATGATTGATGATTGCTTTATTTCAAATCATCAAAAAGTCGTTATCAGATTAAAAAAATTACAAATAAAAAAAATGACGCTAAAAATATATTCAACTATCATGTGCACACAAATGAAAAGGGTGTCTCCTTTGCAGAATGAAAAACACATTTTTTTAAGCTGACTGACAATGAACATATAGTAATGTTACTTACACAATTGAAACATCTTCATCTCCCTGAGTGAATGTATCATCTTCACACACGGCTGAAATTACATAAATAACAGTCATATTGCGGATATCAAAGGTTTCTTTTTTAAAACACCACTTTCTCATGTTTTGTGCAAACCTATAGCTTTCAGCAATGACACAACGTACAACCTCCACCACCTCAATAAATGCACTGTGGTATTTTCATTAAAATAAATTGTCAATTGACAATTGTTATGATAATGTGGTGAATAATTTTATTTGACAAGCGGTAATGGGAGTATCGGAAGTATATCTGCTTTCATTGTTTAATTTAACCTTATTTTAAAATTGTAATCAATCTTCAACCAATAATGTGTCCTCATTTTATCAAATGAAACAGATCACATTTATATAACGGAAATGTTGTCAAAAGGGAGATAACTCCATGAAAATCTAAAAAATTAAGAAAGCTGTATTTTATGTTACTAAATGCATCTATGATAAATGATATCTTTTTAAATAAAAGGTATTTCATCCTATGTTGTATATAACAAAGTATGTTTTGGTATTGATTATTTTATATGTATCACTGACTAAACATTTTTACATCTGTTTTACCATGGTAACGCTTAATAATAGTTCTTTTAATCTAAATGCACGATGTAAAAAATGCTAGTTGACTAGTCAACAAGAGCCTTAGAGGTTGCCACCACGTGGTCATATCCACTGACACTTCATTAACCCTTAGAGGCATTTCCAGAGAAGTGGATTTAAATTATGCAAAATGAAAAAGTCGCCAAGCACAGAAGTCACATGTAAATGCTGCAAACTGAAATACGTAGCCAACTGTTATATGACACATTGTCTTGCCCCAGTGAGCACTGATATATTCTAAATCAAACCATAAATATGTAAGTTATTACCCCAAAACAAAAGAAACACTATCTCTGATAAAGAGAGTCAACTCATTTGCATGACACATTGTCTTGGGGTGGTTAGCATTTGTGCTAATTAGTTTAAAAATCCAATCACAACTAAAGAAGATATGGTCCGAACAGCAGTGGACGAACGGACGGAACTGTGACCTTGACCTTTGAAGAACAGACCCAAGTCAATTGCATGACACATCGTCTTGTCATAGTGAACATTTGTGCAAATCTATTTAAAAATGCAATTACAACTAAAGAAGATACGGTCCGGATAGGACGAAACATAGTGTTTACATTGGATTTTCAAACACTTGATCTTGAGCTATGACCTTGACCTTTGATGAACAGATCTAAGTAATTCGCATGACACATCGTCTTGTCCTAGTGAACGTTTGTGGCAAGATATTTAAAATTCCAATCACAACTAAAGAAGATAAGGTCCGGACAGCAGCAAACGGACAGATGGTGCTGTGACCTTGACCTTTGACGAACAGACCCAAGTCAGTCGCTTGACAAGACATATCGTCTTGTTCTAGTGAACATTTGTGCCAAGTTATTTAAAATTCCAATCACAATTAAAGACGATTCAGTCCAGACAAGAGGAAACACAGTGTATACATTGGATTTCCAAACACTTGACCTTAAGCTATGACCTTGACAGTTGACAAACAGACCCAAGTCACTCGCATGACACATCGTCTTGTCCTAGTGAACATTTGTGCCAAGTTATTAAAAATTCCAATTACAACTAAAGAAGATACATTGCGGACAAGAGGAAACACAGTGTATGCATTGAACTTCCAAACACTTGACCTTGGGCTATGACCTAGACCTTTGACGTACAGACCCAAGTCATTCGCATGACACATCATCTTGCTCTAGTGAACATTTGTGCCAAGTAATTTAAAATTCCAATCACAGCTGAAGGAGATATGTTGTGGACAGCAGGGGACGCACGGACGGACAGTTGGACGCAGCCCATTTCTATATCCCCCTGCTCTGCTCTATGAGCGGTGGCAGGGAATCAAAACAAGAGAACCTGAATGCTCTACTGGCAACAGATGCTACATGTAAAATATCTAAATTCTACGCCTTAAATTTCAGAGAAAATGTTTTTTAAAATTTTACTTAAAATGCGGGTGCATTTGTAGATGAATCATGCTGTTTCAAGAAATCACCCGAGATCTAATGGTTATATAACTGTTATGCAAGTTTGATTAAGATTCAATGTAAAATGAAGGTGCTATCGTCTCTATAACATTTTCCCTATATAACTCTGTGTAAAACAGTGAGTGACCCCTGTGGCAGTCCCAAATTTGACCCCAGGGACCCAAAGTTTTGTTTAAAATGTGGGACGGGGGGTGGGGGGGGAGGGGCACTTGCTATCAAATCACACTGGGTCAAGAACTCGAGGTCTTGTAGTTATAACTGCTGTGTAAGTTTGGTTCAGATTCGAAGAAATGTGAAGGTGCTATTGCGTCTACAACATTTTCCATTATATAACTCTATGTAAAGCAGTGACCACTGTGGCAACCCAAAATTGACCCCAGGGAATCCGTTTCAACAAATCCTTTAGGGGACCTTCATGCAATGCTTCATGTAAAATGTCTAAGGTTTAGGGCTTGAACTTTCAGAGAAAATGTTTTTTAAAATTTGGTTTAAAATGTGCTTATAAGCCTCGTAGAGGGAGCATTTGTGGTCGCATGACGCTGGTTCAAGAACTTGTTGGAGATGTTGTGGTAATATAACTGCTGTGCAAGTTTAGTTAAGATTCAGTGAAGAATGAAGGTACTATCTATCTACAACATGTTCCTTATATAACTCTATGTAAAACAGTGGGTGGCCCCTGTGACGGCCCCAAATTTGACCCCAGGAACCTGACTTCAACAAATCTTTTAGGGGACCCCCATGCAACGTTACATGTAATAATATCTAAGGTCCAGGCCTTAAACTTTTAGAGAAAATGTTTTTAAAGTTCGTTTAAAATGTGCTTATTAGCCCTTTGGCGGGGGCATTTGTGGTCGAATGATGCTGGTTCAAAAACTCATCTGAGATATTATGGATATATAACTGCTGTGCAAGTTTGGTTAAAATTCAATGAAAAATGAAATTGCCTATCACGTCTACAAGAAAAAGGTTAACAGACATACAACGACGGACAATTTACCATGACATAAGCCCAGCTGCAGGTCTTTGGCCAGTAGAGCTAAAAATAATTGTCTAGTCTAAGTACCTCATGGTACGAGGGAGTTTTTATTTTAATATTTTTTTCTGTTACCATGGAATGAAATAGCCAAAATTTATTCACCCAAAAACCGTTTAAGGTAACATCACAATATTTTGTAAACATATGTCAACCTCATGGACAAGAAGTGCAATTTGGTATTGGGAAATTGTCATTGTCCAAAATCTAATGATCTTGTAATGCATTTTGCTGTGAGGGAACTCCAAACATCTAAGTAAAATACCCATTTCCGGGGATATTTACGACAACATCTTCCTGTTTATTTCTTCGAAAGTTAGATAATATATACAAGTGGGTTACAAAACATAATTTATTTAATTATATTAAACGTGCAGTTTGCAAAATAGCTCAGATTTTTCAAAACAGCACATTCCATTTTACATAGAATGTCATGACTGTCTGTCACTGTTGACCTACCCAGTCAATGAAATGAGAAAGGAAATCAACATCTAAGCCGGTTAGAAGTTGAATGGAATTTGAAAGTGATTTCTAATCTATACAGAATTTAACAATTAAGAAATGCCGGTTGCTCTATTTAGGTTTCTTAATTGTTAATGAACACTTACTATAACAAGGAATTTGTTTTTCACTTTTATTTTGGGCCAAAATCACCCATTAACGCACTTGGCCCTTTAAATTGTTATCTACAGTAAATATTATTTATATGTATAAAATACCAACTTGCAGAGGGTTATTAGCGGAAGAGAGTTTATTTTGGAGAATACAGTAAAATTTAACTCTTCTCACTTGTTTACTAAACTTAAAGTAAAACAAGAAAGATGTATCTAGTTAAAATTTGTTTTTTAGTTAATCAACTTTCGAACAAAACTACAGACTGATGTATGAAAAGAACAAATGTGTATAAGAAGTACTTGCAATTTATATAAAACGACTTAAACAAAACTTAATACAAAATATGCCGGCCACAGTTCTCTCCCCTTTTGCGATGAAAACAGTGTGAAAGCAAGAATTGATGGCAGTGCAATATATTGTCATGTTATGCCAAACACTTATTTAACAAGAAGGCCTAGATGGCCCTATATCGCTCACCTAAATGACCTTGAGTCACCCAACTTAAGAAGATTATATAATACATGTACACTCAAAATTCCAGACAAGAATTCCGTGGAATGATAATCTCGCCGTATCCGCTTTGACCAATAATATACACATGGGAGAGAAAAAATTAAAATATTATATTCATGCAGTTCATGAGTTATCTAACTTGGTTAATGTAGTAGTTTTCATGACTAAGAAATATTGTAGGAAGTATTGTGTGAAGTGATTTTTGAGATATGAACTTGATGGTAGTTGCACACAAAACTTTAACTAGTATTTCTAAGTAAAACATATTTAAAAAAAAAAACAAACAAACTTTAAACAGTTTTTCTTAGTCAAACATATTTAAAAAAAACAAAAAACTTTAACCTGTATTTCTAAGTAAAACATATTTATAATGTGATGCAGGGTGTTAGTTGTAACTATGATCCAAGTATGAGTGTCCTAGCACTTGTACTTGTTGAGCAATAGTGTAAAAACGTAAACTTAACGTTGGAGCTAAATGCAAAATTCAGCATCAAACAATGTCAATGGACCATGAAATGTAGGTCACACTCAGCATCTGCAGTATATAATGTGATGCAGGGTGCTAGTTGTAACTATGATCCAAGTATGAGTGTCCTAGCACTTGTACTTGTTGAGAAATAGTGTAAAAAAGAAAACTTAAAGTTGGAGCTTAATGCAAAATTCAGCATCAAACAAGGAAACACAAGGAATATTTCTGTGAAGTTATATAACAATTGGCCCAGTGGTTTCTGAGGAGAAGTTGTTAGAAACTAAAAGCTAACGGGGGACGACGGACACCAGGCGATCACAAAAGCTCACCTGTGAGCCATTGGCTCAGTTGAGCTAAAAATAGGTATATGCATGTGTGAACTACAGAGGATACAGCAGTGTCGTATGGTGAAAGATCAGGGTCAAAAGCACCGGTAACGGTCCAACGCTATTATATCAGTGCAACGATATTTTTTTTTTTAAAGGTGCACTGCTAAATTTATCGGTCCACCGGTATTTAATAGCGGTGCACCGTCAAATAAAATATATCCATCCACCGCTATTGTCACACCGCTTACTAGGATCTTTGGCATTAGCCAATCAAAAGCCTTGTTCCAAAATCATTACAGAGATCGGAGGAG
Organism: Panopea generosa; assembly: GCA_029582155.1. Lineage (NCBI taxonomy): Eukaryota > Metazoa > Mollusca > Bivalvia > Adapedonta > Hiatellidae > Panopea > Panopea generosa. Next base: position 22,480,165 of record CM055897.1, on the reverse strand, counting down.
GCTAACAACAATCAATACACACGGTTGAAACTTAGGGTCAAACTTAGCACTTCTTTAATAACTTTTCGTAATAATGTCTGAATTTAATAATTAGTGTACCAAAGTAAAGCTGATATAATTGTTGACAAGTTTAAATAACTATTATAAAACAGTTTTGCTCAGAATTCAAATGAATTATGGATTGAAAACTTAAAATGTCAGAGTAATGGTAGTATATTTGTTTGACAACGTCTTTTCACTACACAAATGTTAGACTACTCAAATTAAAAAAAATGATTAATTGAAACATTAACCGATTAGAGGTTCAAACTCTGAAAAATCCATAAATTATTATTCATGTTATACTTTCTAAATAAGCATAACTTAATAAAAGTAAGCATCAATTTAGAGAGTATACAGTTGTAAATCAGTTGGATACAAGTTACCGAATGAAATTCATTCATCAGTTGCTCTTTAAAACAACTCAATTGAATACTACAACTGTGTATTCTTTTTAAAAAAATGTATAACTGTACATGAGAAATATTTACCAGTTCTATTTATTCGTTACAGTTTATACGCTATAAAACTTCCTCGAATTTGATACAAACAATTATACTAATTAATATCCCAACACCTGCTTCTGACTTATTAAAACACTATTATTTCAATCAATTTTATTAAGATACTGTGTTTTACTGTTTTTCATACTGTACATAACACAAGAACCTCTATGTGATATATAATACCTTGATAACACGTCTTAATTATGGTCATAAAATTGAGGGGTTGTGCCTTTATGACCCCTTGTCGCAGTTGAGTAATTTTCTTTTGATAACAAGGTGCAATTATTCGCATCTATTTCCTGTTGAAAGACAATGTCTGGTTTAAATTAAAACCGTTATAGTAAAGCACAATTGTTAGCGAATTTTTGATACGTATAGTAACTAGGACGTATACGGAGGGAAAGGAAACACATCAACTAACGTCAAAACTGCCATGAATCTCATTTACAATTTTTTTTATTCTGCCACTAAAATGAACAAAATCCCAATCTGATTACTCAACTTGATTTCTTTCATTTTTCTGTAATCTCACTCTCCATTTCCACTTTATTTCCCTAAACCTCTCTCCTATTCCCTCCTTCACTATATGTATCACTCTTTATCTGCTTCAAGCGCTTAATTCCATTTTTCTTCCTTTCTCCCTTATTAACTTTCTTTTTTTTTCATCCCTTTAACTATTTTATTTTATTTTTAACTCAGTTTTTCTTTCCTTTCTTATTTCCTTTTCCCTTTCTCCCTACAAAAAATCCACATTATTTATAAGATATAATCCCTAAAATATGGCTCTGTTGTTTATGTCATAATATATCAGCTGATAAAATTGTTGACAGAATTAAGTAACAATCATAATTTTTTTCGTTCTGAATTAAAATAAAACGAGATCAAATTAAACAAAAAAAGAGTCGTAATCAAAAGAAATATATGAACTTTTTTTACAAACTTCTTTTGACTACACACAATAGGAAAATACATGTTTACATAGAAAAACGAAGTAATAAAATTTTAAAGAATAATAAAAAAAAGACGAAAAATAAGAAAAATTATCATAAAAAAATCTAAGCTGTGAAATGTTTTCATTTTCTAAAATTTAAAAAAAGACAGTTTACAGTGCAAAGATGATGATCAAGCCATTTCTATTGATGTGAAAGTGTCAAGAGTAAATTATGTATGCTTATGTGTTGCTGTTATGAATTACGCAGGTTCTTTTGAATTCTAGCCTAGACAGGCAAGGTGAAAAAACAAAATATCAACGCTGTCAGGCGGACGGACGGACTAACGGACCTGTCTTCTCCTAACATGCATCTCAAAATTATTATCCAACAACTCTCATCTCGCAACACGCAATCTCACAACTATCATGCTTTAGTCAAATAGTGTAAAAGATTCCTGAATTAAATTAATTAAAAATTTGATTTGATTTTAATTCCAAACAATTTTTTTACGTTGAAGGGAGAAAGAGGGGATAGAAAAATGGAGAGACAGAATAAGTTAGAAAGAAAAAAAATAGTTAAGTGGATTGAAAAAAAGAGAGTTAGAAAGAAGTGTGTGAGGGAGGGAGATGGAATTCGTGATTGTGGCAGAGAAAAGGTGATTTCATAATATAGAGAGTGTGAAAATAGGAGAGATATGTAGAGAAATGGACGAGATTTTGTTAATTTAGTGGCAGTCCTTGTCATGACTGCAAATTGAACACAGACTTTGCCCTTTTTGTAGTGATCAAGTTGAATCCGAGAAACATGTGATATTGAAATGCCCTTTATATAACGATATCAGACAAATATAACTGAAAAAGCTGTTCAAATTGATATGCATTACAGAAATCTATCAGATGAAAACAAACTTACTTTGTTGTTCACAACTGGAACAAAATGACACACCTAGCTAGTTTTACAAAATTAAAACCAAAGGTTGTTGCGAAATAGCGTCATGATGACAAGATGCACATCTTCACTTGGTAATCATGCATCCTAGCAAGTTTCATGAAATTCCAACCAGAGGTTGCAGAGAAATAGAGCAGAGAAGAATTTGGTCACAGACAGAATGAATGGACCATAACTCTGTGAAAAATCATCGAACACAAACATAGCAAGTTTCATAAAATTCCAAGCTGAGGTTGTAGAGAAATAGCGCAGACAATAATTTGGTCACAGACTCAATGAAAGGGCCATAACTCCGTGAAAATTCATCGAACTGACACACATAGACAATATGCACATCTGCATTTGGTAATGATGCATCCTAGCAAATTTCATAAAATTCCAACATGAGGTTGAAGAGAAATACCGTGGACAAGAATTTGGTCACAGACAGAATGAAAGGGCCATAACTCCGTGAAAAATCATTGAACCGGAACACAAAGACAATATGCGCATCAACACTTGGTAATGATGCATCCTAGCAAGTTCCATAAAATTCCATCTTAGGGGTTGTAGAGAAATAGCACAGACAATAATTTGGTCACAGATTCAATGAAAGGGCCATAACTCCGTGGAAAATAATTGATCCAGAACATATAGACAATATACGCATCTGCACTTGGTATGATGCATCCTAGCAAGTTTCATAAAATTCCAACTTGGGGTTGTAGAGAAATAGCGCGGACAAAAATTTGGTCACATACAGAATCAAAGGGCCATAACTCCATGAAAAATCATCGAACTGGAAAACAAAAGCAATATGCGCATCTGCACTTGGTAATGTTGCATCCTAGCAAGTTTCATAAAATTCACACATGGGGTTGTAGAGAAATTGCGAGGACAAGAATTTGGTCACAAACAGAATCAATGGGCCATAACTCCGTTAAAAAAAAAATCATTGAACCGAAAAACAAAGACAATTTGCGCATCTGCACTTGGTAATGATGCATCCTAGCAAGTTTCATAAAATTCCAACCCGAGGTTATAGAGAAATAGCCCAGACAAGAATTTGGCCACAAACACAATTAAAGGGCCTTAACTCCGTGAAAATTCAATGAACCAGAACACAAAGACAATATGCACATCTGCACTTGGTAATGATGCATTCTAGCAAGTTTCATAAAATTCCAACATGAGGTTATAGAGAAATAGTCCGGACAAGAATTTGGTCACAAACAGAATTAAAGGGCCTTAACTCCGTGAAAAATCATCGAACCAGAACACAAAGACAATATGCACATCTGCACTTGGTAATGATGCATCTTAGCAAGTTTCATAAAATTCAAACCAGGGGTTGTGGAGAAATAGCCCGGACAAGATCTTGGGGACGCACAGACGGACGCACACACGGACGGAGCGGTGACTATATGCTTCCCCGCTTTTTTAAACAAGACATGTGGACATTCCCCGAAAACCATGTTTTTCAAACATTTTAGCTATTCTGTAACTATAACTCTATTTCATTCCAGAATTTTATATACATTGAAGCAGAAAAAAGGAGCATACAATTCAAATTTTGTTTTTTTTATCTGTAAAACAGTGATGCAAAAGTTTTGTTAAAAAAGCATGAAATAAAGTTTTCTCTTGTTTCTGTGCTATTCACTGGTTGTTTGGTAAAAATTTTACTTCCGTAATTCACATTATGAAAGATGTAATGTGATTATTCTTGGAAACAAACATGCATATTCATAAAACAAGAGGGCCAAGATGGCCCTATATCGCTCAACTGAGTGACCTTCAGTCACCCAACTTAGTAGAATATATAATACATGTATACTCCAGAAAAACGAGATGGGCGAGAAGTTAGAATTTTGATTTTTTTTTGAAGACGTAACAGATACTTAGAAGAGTTCAAACTTGGTAGAGGTTCAATCATGGTAAATGTCAGTGAAATTACGTCGAAATCAGGTCAGTTGATTCTGACAAGAAGGCTTTTGAAGTTTTTACTATAGCTGGCTATAAAGTAAACTAGCACCTCACTGTGGCGGTCATGTTTTTAAAAAATCACAACGGCTTGAACAAACTTGGTAAAGGGTCACCCAAAAAATATTTCTGTGAAATTGTTTTAAAATCGATCCAGTGGTTTCTGACAAGAACATTTTACTATAGCTTATATAGTAAACTAACCCCAACCCTTGACGGCCATATTTTTGGACGAATCACGATGGCTTGAACAAACTTGGCAGAGGGTCACCCAAGAAACATTTCTGTGAAATCATTTTAAAATCAAGCCAGTAGTTTCTGACAAGAAGATTTTTTAAATTTTACTAACCAAACTACCCCCCCCCCCTCCCCCCCCCCCCCCCCCCCCCCACCGGCCACCATGTTTTTTGACGAATCAAGAACAAACTTGGCAGAGGGTCACCCAAGAAACATTTCTGTGAAATCATTTTAAAATCAAGCCAGTAGTTTCTGACAAGAAGATTTTTTAAATTTTTACTAACCAAACTAACCCCCCCCCCCTCCCCCCCCCCCCCCACCGGCCACCATGTTTTTTGACGAATCAAGAACAAACTTGGTAGAGGGTCCTCCAAGAAATATTTCTGTGAAATTATTTTAAATTCAAGCCTGTAGTTTCTGACAAGAAGACTTTTTAAAATTCTACTATAGCTTATATAGTAAACTTATCCCACCGCAAGGCGGCCATGTTTTTTGACGAATAAAGATGGCTTGAACAAACTTGGTAGAGGGTCCTCCAAGAAATATTTCTGTGAAATTATTTTAAAATCGAACCAATAGTTTCTGACAAGAAGACTTTTTAAAATTCTACTATAGCTTATATAGTAAACTTATCCCACCGCAAGGCGGCCATATTTTTTGACGAATCAAGATGGCTTGAAAAAACTTGGTAGAGGGTCCTCCAAAGAACATTTCTGTAAAATTATTTTAAAATGGAACCAGTAGTTTCTGATAAGAAGACTTTTTAGGTTTTTACTATAGCTTATATAGTAAACTAACCCCACCCCCAGGCGGCCATGTTTTTTAACAAATCAAGATGGGCTTGAACAAACTTGGTAGAGGCTCACCCAAGGAATATTTCTGTGATTTTTTTTTTAAAATTGAGCCGGTAGCTTCTGACAAGAAGAATTTTTAAGTTTTTACTAATTAAACTTGCCCTGCCCCCTGGCGGCCATTTTTTTTTAAAAATCAAGATGGCTTGAACAAACTTGGTAGAGGGTCACCAAAGAAACATTCCTGTGAAGTTATATTAAAATTGGCCCAGTGGTTTCAGAGAAGTTGTTAGAAGCTAAAAGTTAACGACAGACGATGGACACCAGGCGATCACAAAAGCTCACCTGTGAGCCTTCGACTCAGGTGAGCTAATAATACATCAATATTTCCACATTTTGCATTGAGGCTTAAGTGGTGGTATTGTTTCCAGTGCCAACCGATAGGAGGTAAGTCACACATGCTCAACTGATAGCAACAATTTCTTAAACACGATGTTAGATTCTACAAATATATTACAAAATGCATCAAACATTATGAGAAATTCAGCTGTGTTGTAAAAATTTGAAACGGACCTGTACATTTTTCTAATTAATCATTTGTATTTTTTATTATATTTTTTGCCACATGGCTATCAACTGAGCAAGGGCGCCACAAACCATTTTTTAGATAAAAATGTGCATGTTAATGGAGTTTCATTTTAATACAATCGTTTATTATATCAATACATCAATCCAAACTTTTTTAGAATCTTCATAAAAATAACAAAAGAAAAAGATTATTTTTACTTTTCAGCTAGAAAAGTTGTATAAGTTTGGTTGCGGAAACAATCTGTTTTAGCATTTTTGACTAATAAAAGGGCCATAACTCTAAAGATAATGGTCAGAATTCGCTGGTTATCGAAGTTGACTCAGACTTTATAGAGATACACACTTTGTGTAAGTTGGTTTCAATTCAGATAAAGAATACTCTAGTTATTGAGAGGAAACGATAAATTTTAGCATTTTTGACTAATTAAATGGCCATAACTCTAAAGATAGTAGTCTGAATTGACTGGTTATTGAACTTGGCCTAGATTTTTAAAGAGATTTACACTTTGTGTAAATTTGCTTCAGTTCTGATAAAGAATACTCTAGTTATTGAGCGGAAACGGGCCATTTTAGCATTTTTGACTAATTAAAGGGCCATAACTCTGAAGATAAAAATCCGTATTGACTGGTTATCATTCTTGGCCTATATTTTATAGAAGTTCACACTTTGTGTAAATTTGGTTCAGTTCCGGTGAAAAATACTCTAGTTATTGAACGGAAACAAAAAACTTTACGCCACCCATCCGCCTGCCCGCTGACTAGGCCAATCTAATAACCAGGTTTTCAACTTTGAAAAACCTGGTTAAAAATATTTTAAACTCTTTTTAACTTTCAATTCATAATTACTTTTGAATTCTGTGAAAAATATTTTATGATCATTATTTAAACTTGACAATATACATATCAGCTTTACTTTAATACCATAATTATTGAATTCAGACATTGTTTCGAAAAGATATTAAAGAAATGCAAAGTGTGACCCTAAATTTCAACCGTGTGTATTGATTGCCGTAAGCCTCCTCCGATCTTTGTAATAATTTTGGAACGAGGCTTTTGACTGGCTAATGCCAAAGATCCTAGTACAGGGGTGAGACGATAGCAGTGGACCGATATATTTTATTTAACAGTGCACCGCTATTAAATATCCGTGGACCGATAAATATGTAATGGTGCACCGGTAATAAATCGTCGGTCCACCGTTAAAATATAGCAGTGCATTGATAAAAATATAGCATTGCAATGTTAAAATATAGCGGTGGACAGATAAAATATAGCGGTGCACTGGTATACAATGGTTCATCGATATGTTATAACGGTGGACCACCGCTTTTAACAGTGTACAGATATATTTTAACAGTGCACTGGTATATTTTATCGGTGCACCAATATAATAGCGATGGACCGGTATCGGTGCTTTTGACCCTGAATGTACACCATAGTGTCGACATTGCTTTAGCCACTAAACCAGTATTCAACTGATAATTGACTAATTCCTCCAAAATCTAACAGACCAAAATGTGACAAGGACGTTTGTGACTAAACTTTAAACTGATACTAATAAGGAGTAGGATTGACAAGCAAGTGTGACATACATGTGTAGATTTATCATTAAATTATAATCAAACGGCCATGCAAACTAAGCCAAATATCGATGGACCTCAACATGACAAAGAAATGGACAACTAGACTTCATATTGATACTTTCTAGTAAGTCAAAATCAGTTATGAAGTTTGGGAGGAATAGAACTGACCAGCGAGTGCGACGGATTTATCATTAAAATCATCAAACGGCCATAACTCTACCAAAATCAATCCACTAGAATGTGAAAATAATATATGCAAATGAACTTCATACTGATACCTAGTAGTAAATTTGGTAATTATTCATTATTGGTAAGAAGTATATTAGGAGGAGTAGAACTAAAAAGAAAATGCGCTGTGTGCATGTTCAGATAAGGACAATTTCATATGCCCACTTCCTTGCCCTCTCCATAACACATTTTTATACTTACCATCAACGCTACCAGATTTACAGTAAATTGTTTTCGGACAATTCTTGGGTGTAACAACACCGTGGGTAAATGCGATTGATCCGGACTGCTTCTCTATAATTGCCTCTGATTGGTTACAGTACTGATGGACTGGACACAGAAGACAGTCTGCCTGTCCTCCCATTGGCTGGTAATAACCAGATGCGCAGGGTGTCATTTCACCTAAATGTAAGCAATATTAACATAGGTTAACACTTAATTTCTGTACATCACAAAGACATTAAAAAGGGATACAAAACCCGGTCTCCAGTGCTGTATGTGACTGGAAACATGAGAAAGAAGTATCATGATGAGGTGACAAGAGAACTGGTGTAATTAGATGCCTAACGGTCAGAAAACCTTTCAACAACAACTTTCAATGCACAACATTTTGGTTGGTTGGAATAGTAAGCTTTAGTCAATGACATTGAATGCAAATGGACAATCAGTTAACCTAGCCACTCTTTCCTAAGATCCTGGAAGGAGAACTAGTCCTCAAACACATTAATCTTCTCATTTAACTGATAACTTTCCTACTTCGATGAGCGGTGGGAGACAAACCACAATGAGACAGCAATGTCATACTAGTACATGTATATCAATCATCACGGAGACTGTGACCGGGCAGGGATTCAAAGTCACGACACTGGTTTGATAGTCAGACATGCTTCCAACCTGTATTTCATAATAATACAGCTTCACATGAAACATTCATTAAATACATAGATCCCATCAAAAGCTATTGATCAGAAACCATCTTTTACTGGATGCATGGACAAACAGACCGACAAGGGAACACAAAAAGCCCCTCTACCATTCTTTGGAATTGGAAAGCTGGAGCATAAATACTCACAGATGTTAGATCAAGGAGTTTAAAATGAACACACACACAGCTATACTAGACAGAGATCCTTAGTTCTTCATATTGGTCAGGAGTCAAATATATCAGATAAAATGATCCTTTGGAGGCATGCATCATAACCAATAAAAGAAATGGATTTGGATTTTATTGAGTCTCTTCATCTGGTGTGGTATTAAATGCACATCCCTCAGGACCCTCACCAGCTAGCTTCTCAGGACCCTCACCCCTTAGATTCTTAGGACACGCACCAGCTAGCTTCTCAGGATCTTCAACCCTTAGATTCTCAGGACCCTCACCCGCTAGCTTCTCAGGACCTTCGACCCTTAGGTTCTCAGGACACTCACTCACTGGCTTTTAAGGACCTTCTACCCTTCGGTTCTCAGGACCCTCATCCTTAGGTTCTCAGGACCCTCATCCTTAGCTTCTCTGGGTCCTCACCCCTAACTTAATTAGTATTTATTTACAAACTACTTTTAATAAGCTTGGGCAATGCTTTCATGAAAAATAAACATTTCCATACTCACGTTGTACACATGCATGGCCAGGTAAACATTCCCCGATTACTATCTGCCTTGAAATGTCATCCCAAAAACAATATGATCCGTAAGGACAGGTGACTGTAAATATAATTAATCTGGAGTTTAAAAAATATTTTCAATGAAACTTGAACTGAATGTGCAAACTAAAAGTTTGAAAACAATGACAATACTAGAAAATGTCGCCATCATATAACATATGCCCCCTAATTGGTAATAACAGTTAACAAAAATTGTAATTTTGGTAAAATTGCTTGTCTTTTTTTTTTGTTAGGATATTAAGCATCATTTTTAAGCCATCTAAGACTAATAGACAATCAGTTAACCTAACCACTCTTTCCAGCGGATCCTTGAAGGATAAGCAATTGTCAAGCACATCTTCACAAATAAATGGTAACATTCTAATTATCAATATTGAGGAATGGCAATGAGACGCAATGTCATATATTCTATAATTGTGAAGATTCTGACAAGGTGGAGATTTGAACTCTCAACTGATGGTCAGAGGCGCTACTAACTGAGGTAGGTGGACCCAGTTTTAAATTGTTAGGGGACGCTAATATTTCTGCAAATTTAAAACAAACACAAGACATATCACTGGCAAGTGTCACAATTGCACTCCTTCGTGGTCTGTAAAATAACACTACATTTTATAAAAAGAGTGTATCAAAAGTTCTATTTTAAACTTACATACTATATTTATTTTTCTGGACAAGGTGACCTTGACCTTTGTGTCACCTTTACCGTAACATCTGATGTACAGACCTGGGTATTACACATGACAAATCATCGTGGCAGTGATGATCACTTGTTCTCAGTTACTTTAAAATCCCTCCATGTTACAGACCAGGCACAAAATCTCAAACAGACCGACCATGACCTTTAAGATATGGTTCTGGATCTTATGTGTGTCACATCATCATGTTATATTGATCAATTGAAGCAAGTGTCATGTTTGACAGTTACAAACCAGAAACAACATCTCAAACTGACTGACCTTGACCTTTGAGATATGGTTCTGGATCTTCTGTGTGGCGCATCGCCATGTAATGTTGATCCATTGAGCCAAGTGTCATGTTTGACAGAGTTACAAACCAGAAACAGATCTCAAACTGACTGACCTTGACCTTCGAGATATTGTTCTGGATCTTCTCTGTAGCACATCGTCATGTGATGTTGATCAACTGAGCCAAGTGTTACGTATGGCAGAGTTGCAAACCGGAAACAACATCTCTAACTAACTGACCATGACCTTCGAGATATGGTTCTGGATCTTCAGTGTGGCACATCGTCATGTGATGTTGATCAATTAGCCAAGTGTTATGTATGACAGAGTTTCAAACCGGTAACAACATCTCAAACAGACTGACCTTGACCTTTAAGATATGGTTCTGGATCTTATGTGTGGCACATCGTCATGTGATGTATATCAACAGAGCCAAGAGTCATGTATGACAGTCACAAACACAAAAAGACTCAGTGTTGTTAAACAGACTTAAAATGTAACCTTGACCTTTGAGGTATGAGTCAGGTCTTACATGCGACACATGCCATAATTACAAAGCCTTTTAAAAATACATCCATGTACAACTCGAAACCTCGGATTTTTTGACTGACAAACATACAGAAAGCAGAAAACAATATGTATCCCTGAGAGGCAAATGAATATGGACCCTTAGTTAATGTTGTATCAATACTCTCCCTTACTCATGTCACCTCCAACAAAACTAACACTAACTATGAATCACTTGGATAATTATTCACACTGTCATACATGGTGGTGAAACCGATGGTATGGAATGATGCAGATCAATTTATAATAGTTCATGACAATTCTTTAAACAATGACGAACGCTGTCTCTGTAGATATAAACAATCAGTGCTATCAAGTGGCAATGCTAAACACCTATTTTTGGCAAAATGGCGTATTTTGGTAAATTTGTACATTTTACCACACTACACCATAATTTTGAGTAAATAACTGAACAAATTATGCTGTTGCATTATTCACCAAAAATATAAGTTTTGCATAGTACATCCGGATATAGCACATTTACACAGATTTTGTTTTGTTTTTATCAAGACAATTTCAGTGGTCTATATTAAAAAAATTGATATCAAGACATCAAGCTTTTGGTAGTGGTCAATACAAACATTTTACATTTGAAAATCTGTCACATAAAACATATTTTACAACAACCGAGTTTAAATGGGGAAAATCAATCCAAATCTGGTGTTTCCAAAAGAACCAACATTTAGATGATGTTGGCAACAACTTCTGATTGTGATTATGTTTTCAGCATTTATCAACATTAATAGCATGTAACATAATTATATCAGTTAAAATTAAAATTAATATCATTTGTTTATTTCTTTTATTTGCATTTTAAAAATTAGCATCCATCAATTAGAATTTGCCTCTTTTTGATATATCAAAATGTATTTATTAACTGAATATGTAATTTTTTATTTACAACTAAAAAAAAAATGATACATTATTTGTGTTTTCATCAAAAACAATTTTAATAAAAAAATGATGAAATATTTTGCTGAAACAAGCGCTCCCAATCAAAAGCTTGTTTATCATACTTAATTCACAATGCGTTCCCTCCCATCCCGGAGCGCAGGAACATGTGTACCGGTTCACACCATCATTGCATGTGGCGTTATTCTGACAGGGGTCACTAACACACTCATCAATGTCTAAAATATAAGAGAAACAATAAATTAATTAACAGTTTTATGTTATTATTGCTGTTATCCACATGACTCGGGGAAACGAGCTGTCACAGTACCTGTGGTCCTAAAATAAAGTGGACCATACCCAACTTTCAGTTTCATCCACTATAGAAAAGCCGATATATTTTTTATATAGAACAAAGAAGGACCAATTTACTTTATAACTAATATCTCAAATAAGAATGGCAACATCCTTTAACAACAAACGAAGTATTGAAGCTTAAACCCTCCCCGATTTTATGATCTTTTTTTCATAATTTACAAATAAAAACATTTTGGTCCTTTTTGCAGTTAACGTAAGTCACCTGTATTCCATATATGTTCTATATAAAAAAGGTTAAAAATCAATGAAACATTTTTTTAATTACCTAAATAAACACATTTTTAAACAAAATTTGCTTTCACAACAAGTGGATTAAAACAGTAAAATGTCTCATCTTTCTGAATATATATTTTTTTATGAAATATATATAAAATATTTTGGTCCTTTTTAACTTTTTTTAACAGTACCATGACATTTTTGTGCATGAAAATTGATAGGTATTGATGTTATAAAAACTTATCAATTCCTACAGTTTAGTTTATTGGGGTCATAAAACTCTAGGGTCATAAACCAATAGGCTCGTAAAAATAGGTTATATTTTAGAGATCATTGTGTTTTATAGTTTTGATGGTTTTTATTTTTCAGTTTTAGTTTTTTTCACTATAATTTTAATTTTAAAATTACATAAATATGTAGTAAACATCTACGAAATTAAAAAAAAATGTATTAGATCATAGTATGAAACTCTTTTTATTACTCGATAAATTAAAACATAAAAAGTATATATATTGTAACAGTTTTTATTAATTTGGATCACAAACAAATAAACGTGTTTGTTGTTGTTAACTGTCAAGTATTTATTAAAGCGAAGTAACTGTTTTGTTATCGTTATGAAAACAAACCTAACCTGTTTTTGACACTTAGCACTTGTTTTTAACATTGTGTTTAATTACCACCTTTGTCGGGCGACTATGTCTAGTGTCTTATTTGTTAATTGGCATTTTGCAGGTGTTCTTTTAGACGACAATGCAGAATAAACATATTGCTGTATAAACAAATATGTGGTACATGTTGTTGTTGTTGTTGACACTTAGTACCTGTTTGTGACACTGTATGCTCAAAATGACAAATTGACCTATCGTAAATTACTCATTGATATGTGTGTATAAAAGTATAAATGAATAGTAAATTCATAGTGGTTTAATATCTCATTAAACGTTTATTGTCTTTAATGAAAGGTCAAAATATCTATGTTATGTAATAATGTTATTGCGTCTGTCTGCGTGTTCTTCCTGTATTATTTTCTAATCGAGTCTTTCTCTTTTGTCCTCTCTTTCTCTCTCATTGTCTCTCTTTATTTCTCCTCTGTCTATATCTCTTTCTCTCTTTCCCACTCAGTCTCTTTCTCTCAGACTATCTCTCTTTCTTTCTCTCATTCTTTTTCTCTCTTTCCCACCCAGTCTCTTTCTCTCAGACTCTCTCTCTTTCTTTCTCCCATTCTTTTTCTCTCTTTCCCACTAATTGGCCTATCGTAAAGTATTCATAGTAAAGTATAAATAGTAAATTTATAGTAGTTTAATATCTCATTAATCGTTTATTGTCTTTAATGAAAGGTCAAAATATCTATGTTATGTAATAATGTATTGCGTCTGTCTGCGTGTTCTTTCTGTATTATGTTCTAATCGAGTCTTTCTCTTTTGTCCCCTCTCTCTCTCTATTCCTCCTCTGTCTATATCTCTTTCCCTCTCTCTTCCTCTCTTTCTCTCTCTTCTCTCTCAACAATGTCACAGATAGTACGTATAAACTATGTTGAATAGAAAATTGATTATGTTATAAGTTCAGCAAAACTTAAACTAGAGTAATTCCTCTAATTTAAAATACCCCCGAGGCAGGGCAATAAAACTCGACCAATATCGATTTATTAATTAACAGACAATGTATCACGCATCGCTGCGTTTTATAGACCGGCACTAAAAGATTATCAACACAGGATTACAAATAAGGAGCGTAACTTTAACGATACAAACATTTGAATTATGTCCCTTGATTTTTGATTAGGTACCGAAAGTTGGACATGGTTAATGAAGGAAAAGAAGTAAATAGTTGTCTTTTGTTGGTATTAAATTTTAAATCTGGAAAAGAAAGAATTAAACCTGTGATTCGACCTATCATATTTTATATCATATCATATATACAGTAAACGTCACGACATTTGGTGCATTTACCCATCATGTCGCCTTTCATTCATTTCTTGTCAGAATACGCATTTACCTTTATAAGCTTGAAAGACAGATAGAATTTTTTTTATCATAATAGCGAAAATATTTTTTTAATAAAAATAGATAATGATCTATGGATGATTTTAGTTGGTGATGACATAATTGTATTCCCTTTTTTTATTGTACGCCTTTTTGACCCATCAAACACATGATTATAGTTGCTATGTATGTTGCAACAGAAGTCTTCCATATACACACAGGTCCCATTATAACACGGTCCGATATAGCGCAAAACTCGTTATAACACGGATTTTCTATGGCTCCTAATTTAATCTTGATATTTTCAACAGATTTATTAAAAACTCGCGGTATTATAATTGATGAATTGATCCAAAATCTCAAATAAATCAAGCTTGTTACATTTTTGCAAGTTTACAACTTCTTATTGTTATAAACATCGCTTTCAATTGATTTACACCAACAAACAACAGTCTGTCATTTTTATCATACATGTCATGTGTTTGTTTACAATACTTCGACTTGAACTAGTATTGACAAATAGTGTAGCACAGTGCACCTGGGTATATTTATAATGCAGTTCGGCGCATATCACAGTTTCATTCCGTGGATTCTCCATCTGAACTGTGTTATAACTAGTGTAATGTCATTAAATTACGACCATTAAAGTCATATAAAACATAATATTTGAATAACAAATGAATTTTATTTTATGATAAACCAAAAAATCTGTGGTTGATAGATAGAATGAAAGAAACGAACAAACAACATAGTATAACAACGACTGCTTCACTTATAATTTTGAGACTATCACCATATAATTGTCCCTTACCTAATCGTGTGAACACAGCAAAAAAAACTCTGAGCAAGTGCTGTTGAAAAAATCTAGTATTTTGAATGTATTTTGTTGATATAGATAATACTTTAAATGTGGCAGGCATACTAAAAGTTCTGATTTTAAAGCACATGCATAAAACAAGAGGACATGAATTGCTGTACTGGCAACAGATGTTACATATAAAATATCTAAGGTCTGGACCTTACACTTTCAGAGAACTTTTTTTATAAATTTTGCTTAAAATGTGCTTATAAGCCCTGTGGCGGAGGCATTTGTATTCGAATCAATCATGCTGGTTCAAGAACTCATCCGAGATCTTGTGGTTATATAACTGTTATGCAAGTTTAGATTCAATGAAAAATGAAGGTGCTATTGTGTCTACAACACTTTCCCCTTAATAACTGTATGTAAAATAGTGACCCCTGTGGAGACCCCCAAATTTGACCCTAGGGACCCGACTTCAACAAATCTTTTAGGGAACCCCCATGCAATGCTATATGTAAAATATCTAAGGTCTAGGCCTTGAAATTTTAGAGAAAAAATATTTTGAAAGTTTCATTTTAAATGTGCTTATTAGCCCTGTGGCAGGGGCCTTTGTGGTTGAAACTGATGCTGGTTCAAGAACTCGGCCGAGATCTTGCGGTTATATAACTGCTGTGCAAGTTTGATTAGGACTTAATGCAAAATGAAGGTGCTATCGCGTCTACAACATTTTCCCTATATAAGTTTATATAAAACAGTGACCCCTATGGCAACCCCAAATCTAAATAAAAAAATCAATTTTGCAAATAAATTTAAAACATAAATACTATTTAAAATTGAATTTTATAAAAAAAAAAAATTTTACTTGTAAATATATATTATTACAAACATGAAACACAGACTGCTTTAGAATACTGTTTTCTAATTCAAACTTTCTTTTTGTAAAATCACCTTTTGTTTTTTTTATCAAAAGAGTTCACCCCTCACATATATCACTCTTGTCCTACCATGTGACGGGGAGAATAAACGGATCATCTGAAGGTGATTAAAATAGATATATACACTCGGGTTACAACAGATACACTTAGATCATGTATATAATTAATAAGTAAAAAGAAAAAAAGAAAGAATAAAAAAAGAAAAACGTTTTCTTGTTTTGATAAACTTGACCTATATTTTAAAACTATAGTTACGCACTGAATATTAAATAGTTATATAGAAGACCCTTTCAGAAGTTATTTATTGGAAATAAATTTGACAGATGGACACATGGAGGAACGAACAAGGGCAACACTGAATGCCCCATAACCATTCTTCCAATGGTGGAAGCATAATAATATATTTTCACTCCATGTGGAAGTCACAGCATTTAGAAAAGGTGACAAAAGTGTGACCTACCTGAAGGCCAAAGTTTGGCCATATCTGATCAGCTTTAAAATTTTTAATGAGCTGCTTGAAGGGTGCTACCATACCTGTGGCACAGTTGTAGCCAGCCCATCCCGCTCCACAAGTGCATCTGTGTCCCCAGGCATAATTAGAACATGTTGCTCCATTTTGACACGGATTATTGGCGCAATAGTCGACATCTCCAAAGAAATTAAAATATTAAGAAAAATGAAGAAATATGTCTATATTTCGTTAAAATTCTAAAAACCTGATATATTGTTCTTTGAAATCTAATAGTTTTGCTTTATTTTTACTGTTCAAAAGCGACTCATGCAACAATTTGCATATATAAAGCTTTATATGTAGTTTATCAGAAATAAACACTATAAAGTTAATGTCTTAAAAATCTAAATTATTTTTAACATCCTGGATACAAAGCATATCTCATTATCATCAATAAATAGTTAGGTACATATACATCAAATCCACTAAAACATGGCAAAATCTGAATGGATAGGTACATGTATATCAAATCCATTAAAACATGACAAAATCTGGATGGATAGGTACATGTATAATAAATCCACCAAAACATGACAAAATCTGAATGGACAGGTACATGTATATCAAATCCACCAAAACATGACAAAATTTGAATGGATAAGTACATGTATATCAAATCCACCAAAACATTACAAAATCTGAATGGATAGGTACATGTATATCAAATCCACCAAAACATGATAAAAGCTGATTGTTTAGGTACATGTATATAAAATCTACCAAAACATGACAAAATCTGAATGGATAGGTACATGTATATCACATCCACCAAAACATGACACAATCTAAATGGTTAGGTACATGTATACCAAATCCACCAAAACATGACAAAATCTGAATGAATATATATAGGTACATGTATATCAAATCCACCAAAACATGACAAAATCTGAATGGATAGGTACTGTATATCAAATCCACCAAAATATGACAAAATCTGAATGGTTAGGTACATGTTTATCAAATCCACCAAAACATGACAAGATCTGAATGCTTAGGTACATATATATCAAATCCACCAAAACATGATAAAAAAAAGTCAATATTTTAATCAGAGTGGTAAACATGAATTGAAATCCCCATTCTAAAAGGACAGCACTTAAATAATTCTTGGTAGTGACACTTCACATCGTCATTCGGACTCTTTCTAAAAATCAATGAAACAAAATTCAACGTGTAAACCAATGACAGACAAATTCAAATCAAAATGAAATCATGTGATTCATTTGATACATCACAAAATATGCTGAAATTTTAAGCATGAAATCTATTTTAGTTTAACCAAGCCAAGTATATATAGGCATGCTACATTTTAAAATAAAATATCAAAAACCCAGTTGAAAATTTGAAAAAAATCCTGATATACCTCGTCACATTTAACAAAACTCAATTTTTTTTGACCATTTCTGCTCATAGAAGATACCGGTTTTCCCCATGGACGAAAACTCTATCTTCCATATCACATAATAGCTTCTCACATTGCCTGACGAAAATCTGGTACTTAATCATTTTTTGTAATCTATTTCCTTATCCACCAATCGTAATCAAATACTTTTTCATTTTCACATCTATGAAAATATTTTAAAACTTGATTTTGTCGTAGAAAACTGTAAAAAAGAGATAGACGTTACGTCATAATAATGACATCAACATATACATTTATGACGTCTTGCTTACTTTCAAGAAAAAGGTCAGAGTAAAAATTATATTTGAAGTGAATTATTTAAACAAACAATGTGCGGAGAGATTAACAGGTGTAATTTCTGGTACATTATATGGAACTTTTAGTATGTATTTTAAAATGTCCATTTCTTTATATATATTTAAAATTTTGGGCGTTAAACACGCATCAAAAGTAGTATATTTTTCTGATGAAGGCCATTATCGAAGATCTATCATTTGACTGAGATGAATGGGAGAAAATAAATCCATCACGAGTTCATCCATGTGGGATAGAAAAATCTCACCCTCTCATTTAATTCAAACTGAACAATTTTCGACAATTCAGTTTTCTTTATAATGACATTGATCTATATACACATTTTGATGCTGATAAAGTCAATAAGTCCAGGCACAGATACAGACAGGGTTAGTTACATAACAATGAAAACAAACGCTTAGTAGTGACAAATATTATGTAAAAGTCAGTGAATTCTTTATACAAGATATCTACTAGGTAATTTCTTATAAGGACTGCAATAGAACTCTTTCAAGAGAGATACACATTAGGTTGTTTTTTAAAATGTTTGTCATGCTCCTACTTGCTCTGACTATCAAAATTGCTACTACCAAAACATTTTGAAATTGATTTTTAAAGCACTGAAAAAAGTTTTTTCATGTTTTTTTCAAGGATAGCTTTATTCTTTTCAATCAAAATATAATATAACGTTATTGTTTAAAACTGCACTTACATAATTTCCACACATGATAGACAGCCTCACCATCAGAAGACCCTTGACTATTAGTCCCATCTGACATAATATCTGATATGCAAATCAGTTTTCCGATCCCCATTGGCTGCCAAAATCGGAACTCAGACGCATTATATGTATATGTTAGACCACCATAAGAGCAAGGGGTTGAGGTTACATTCACCGTATAAGCATTAGCTCCACTGCCTAAAAATCTGTAGCCATTATTGGCACCGCTTGTACTCTTAACCTATAAATGAAAATCTGACTGTTAAAAACCAATATGTGTATTATAATATTTGTTACTATCCATATTGGCACATAGAAATAGATTCCATGAACGTGGAAATATACCCCCTTTAAATCATCTTAATATCAATATTCATTAATGGCGAGTTTAGACGGCAAAACACTACAACAGCATCATCTATTAGCAAAGTGGATTATGCATATAAAGGCTAATTCGCAGCAAATTTTGTCATAATGTGGTTGTTGGTTTTGGAGAAGAATGAGATATTTCATTCTGAAAATTCACAGGGCTGTAACTCGGCCAAAGATCACAGAATGAAAACGAGACAGTAGTACAGTGGATAGTGTGGGCCACTCAAGCAAGAGGTTGTGGGTTCAATCTCCAGCTTGACGCGTTGACCTCTCATAAACAACACTCAGTACTGGCTCTACACAGGAAATTGATTCAAGAGCGATTTATATAAGCTCTGAGCTTTCTTTGCAATCAAGCTAAAATGAATTAATGTAAAGTAAAGCACACAAATATGCAAAACTAGTAAGTTTCAGTGAATTCCAACTAAAGGTTCAAGAGAAGAAACCTGTACAAGATTCTTCATTCAAACATTCAAAACACATCGGAACAATTTGGCCTAAAATTGTTGAAACAGAATGAAAGAGGTGCCGTGGTCCAACTAAATTTCAAAATGGTCCTTCCTGGCAAGTTTCAGTGAAATGTCAGTGTGGGGTCAAGAGAAGAATCGCTTACTTTTTTATTTTAATTTCAAGTTAAAATTCCAAAAATACAAAACAAGATTTTGTGACAGATGGTTGATAAATTGACAGACAGACAGATGGAAAGCACAAAAATACTGTCTCTCTGGTTCTTTGTACAATAAAGCAGGTTCAGGGGGGGGGGGGGGGGGGGGGGTCATCTTAAAATCATTAATAAATAAAATCAAAGTGCTTTGATAAGTCAAATACACCAAAATGTAATAAAGTGGTAATAAAATTGGAGTGGTAAACTTGAAACGAAAGCCCTATTCTCAAAACAGACAGTACTTAAATGTTCTTAAAATGTAACTGCTTGACGACCTCCACATTGTCATATGGCCTTTTCCTAAGATGAAACAATTTTACGTGTAAATCTGTATAACGGTTTAAATTGAAATCAAAATGAAATCGTGTGACACATTTAATATGTCACAAAATATGTTGCAATTTTAAGCGCGAAATCTATTTATGTCTAAATTAGTCGTTAGCCTAAGGTAGGAAATCCTATTTCAATATATTATTTAAACATGTCTAAATAAAATAATTTTGGCAATAGGGGCCAGTGAGTATATATACGAATGACGTATTGGACATTTTTTTTAGGCAATTTTAAATTTTTTAAAAATTCTGATCAATTCCCTTTAAATAGACAGTTAAATGCTGAATGTCAGTAAATGTTACAAATTTGTGGAGTACATTGTTTAGTGTTGACTGTCAAACACAGGTTTTGAGTGTTATACCAGGGTCTCCAGTCAGTCATGTATTGTGTCCATGAGCAGAACATTTTATCTTTGTATAATAAATACTAAACCATAAAGAATAATCCAACTTGTTTCTGTCAAATAAATAATTGAAAAAAAAGTCGCATCATTCTGAGGTCTATATTTGGTTCAGTGTCATTTAAAGTTTTCAATAATGACTGTTTAAACTAAACAAAACAGACTACTGAATTTAAGTATGCAGTAAAACCAGTTCTAGGCAGCCAGCCAAGGAAAGAGGAAAAGTTGCCTTTTAAGACAGCTTGTTGCTGAATACAGATTAAATCCCTCTGAAAGCTTAGACATGGGAAGTAGCAAATGTGGCTGTTTATGACAAGTGGCGTCCCAATATACTAGTGACCGTTTACGCAGATCTGACTGTATACAATTATTTATTATATCTGTTACTATAAATTACAATTGGCAGAAAAAATAATAAAATAATCGGAATTATCTGAATATAAAAGATGCATCGTCTATTGCAGCATATGTAACAGGCATAAAATTATTGTTATAATTTTATTGCTGTTATCAAATAAAAAAAATAATAAAATAAATAAAAATTATAAATTTCAATTTAAAAGGTAAAAGCTAAATTTTTTACTGATGCTTATTGTAAAATGGTGTAGGTATCTGATTGTTTGTAGAGCTTTGTTAAAAGGTGAGAATTTTATTAATATGCAGTATATACAAGTTTCATTATAGTAATCATTATACAAGCCATGGTGTAACAAGAAACCCTTTAAGTGTTAATAACAACTGTATTTTAGTTAATAAGAGAAGGTATTAAAATTTTATGTAATATCAAATTCTAAAATCTTAGTCAATCAGTTATAAAATCCAAGTATTATTGTTTTGGAGAAAATCCTCCAGATGTTGATATAATCATTTGATTTTGAGTTGACATGTGTTGACATGAGAATGAAATAATTGCTCATTTCCAGGGCTTGTTTGATTGTTATAGTTTGTTCGAATATATTATGTTGATTACATTTGATAAGAAAATCTTAATTGTTAACTTCTAGCAGCTTAACAGCTTTAGGTCAAAACATATGTTAAATTAGAATTCATTGGTTAATTGTTAAAATGATTTTAATTGGTTAAATATTCAACGTTAATTTTATTGGCTTATCCATTTAAGGAATTTAAGAAAGGTTTTTAAAATATTGAATAGATACATATAGATAGATAAGTAAGAGAGAAAGATAGGACTTAGTATTTTAAATGGAATAACGCTAGCCATTATATAATTTATGATAGCCAAACGGAACTAAATCTTTAATCAGTTATTTTAAATTATTACTAAGGACTACTATTCTTTACGAACTAATTCGAACGGTGTTAGTTTAATATTTTGGAACCTATAAATCTTAAACCTATTGTATTCAATCATCAAAAATAAAAGTGTTAAACACCAAAAGACTTGTGTACTGCATTGGACATTAAATTAAGTCTACTGTTAGAAGTAGACTGAACCCACGTGTGTCAGCGAAATACCAGTGTGTATGCTGCCTACTAGCTAATTCCCCACTTGCTTAAGCTTACACCAACTGGTTAGAATCAAAAGGCCGGCAATAATTAGGCACGATTCAGAGTTCGGTGAAACATATACACCTCTGCCAAATTACTAAAGTCAATGATAACTGGAACATAGCTTGACGGACAAACTGGCAGCTAAATACTTGCCAACTGAACATAATAAAAAGCAATTACTTTAAAATACATAATTATATGCAAAGTTTCATGCTTTCTTCCAGGAAGAAACATCTTTGGTATATATAATCAGGAATAAAGTTTCTTTTATACAGAGGTCAAACATACTGAACAAAGAAGGTTCAACAATACCAAGTTGTATAATACCAATGTTATAACACTTACCCAAGCTCTAGAAAACGTATCATTGACCGACCCAATACTAGCAAAAGGCGCTCTTAAGTCGTTAGCAGGCACAGATTCTCCCATGACTTTTACTCCTGCCACGTTAGGTGTCAAGGTGGAGGTTTTCCATGCATACAGATCCAGTTCTCCATTACTAAATGCTTCTTGATTATACCACAGAAAATGACCATACCTGCCCGAAAAAATATCTGCGCAAAACAAATTATTAAGTTTTTATTAAATTCTTTATGAAAAACATAAAAATAATCGCATTCTCCGCCGCCCCATTATTATTGTCCAGTAACAAGTTTAAACTAGTGCCAGTAGTTCTACTACAGAAAAGAAGAACTGCACAGTGATTTAGCAGTAGAGTGTCTTTCTTACATGCGGAAGGTCGTATATGAAATGGACTCTCACTAATATTTGTTATAAATTGGCAGTTTGCCAGGAAAATAGCAAGCAAGTCCAATAAGAAAGGGGATTGATTTCCACCAGTCATGGCATATTAAATTGTGCTTTGAAATAAACAACAAAATTAGCGATAGCACCTACAAATCAAACAGAAAGAGAATAACCCAGGTTATACCAGGGTTTCATATATCTATTTACATGGAAGATGCTAATACTCGTACAGCGTTGATAACCTGTGTATCAAAATAAACAAGTCCGAATATCTTTCATAGTCTCCGACACTATGCTGTTATGTTAAGAGACAGTATAATGGCCTATTTATAAAAACAAGTTTAATGATTGGATAAACTGAGACAAGCAGACCTTTAAAAAAGGAAATCGTAGAAGGTGGTCAAGATTATATTGCTTTGTAAAATAAAACATAGACAATTTTGATGGTACCCTGCGCCATATTGCGTTTTACTGACTTGGTTCATTTTGAACAGAGTACGTAACAGGAAATCTTAATACTTAGGCTGGCCTCAGTTGGGGCAAGCCAAAAATGTAACTTTGATGTGGATCAAATGATTTAAAATCCATCTCCACATTTGGTCAGTTCAAAAATGTGTCCAAGACATTATGGTTTACTTTCATAACTGCTACTTAATTTCAAATAAAAATATAGGTGTTAGAGTGTAAATAAGGTGTAAAGGTGAAATCTTTGACAGTTCAATAACCCTGACAGTAAGCCGATTTAGCCAGTTTGAGATATTATGTAAGATTGGTGAAGATTTAAAAAACAATGTTGGTTCTAGAGTAGACGTACAGAACAAAATGTTTACAGACAGCAGATCCATGGCAACCAGAATAATAAGCTCATCTTGAACTTTGCTCACAATTTAGATTAGCGACATAACTATTTGTACCACATAAAACACATGACATGCTTCAAATTTATTTATAGGCCAGATTATTATTTTTTTTTTTTATTCGTTGGTTTACAGATTTTGACCAAAACTATTGAATAGGTGGTCGAAAATAACAAAACTTTGCAATACATACAATCCGTTGTGTAAGTCGAAACCCATACTCGGATAGTTGCATCATTAAAGCCATAAACGACAAAGCCATTTTGCATATTTGTGACATCTTTGAACATAGATACCGTGGCACCTGAAATAAAGTTGATTAATGACAACATGTAAAATATTACTCAGTCTGTTGCCGAGTAAATTCAATTTTTTTGGGAGGAGAAACAATAAAAAATTTGCCATCACACTCATGTGACTATTGTTTGTAAACAAACCGACATGTTGCAGCTAACAACATTATACTAACGGTAAAGTAGATAAAATCAAATTACATATCACACACGACTTGTCATTTTTAAATGTCTTCTTGTGTAATCCTTTTTTTTATGATTTCACAAGAGTGAATCATTTTATGTGAGAGCTGTTCTCCAGGAACACTGGTGTTATATATTTTGTGATTACTAGATGTCTGCTAAAGCACAATTGATTCTTTTATCACTGCGAAGAAATTCCGAAACGTGGCTGCTGTAGCATCTGAAAGAAAGCCAAACAATGACAAAGTTCTTCTTTTGCTTCTTGGCAGGGGATAAAAACGCTGAGTTAATCCAATAATCAAATGATGATCAAATGCTTTGGACTCAAAGCACAAAAAGCATATATTCTGTATAACCCGCCTGATTACCAAATCCACACGTTCAAGCATGTGGCACACAATGTTTACTACATGTATTACCAAACGAGCTCTGCTGTAACGTACAAATTGTAACAACTATAAAAATGTGCCTGTTTACATGAATGATCTGAAATCTTTTTTACCATAAATTAAGTTGAAAAGGGCAATAACTCATGTAAAGTTTGACCAACGTTGACAAGTATGTAACATGTCTTATATTTTATAATTATACAAGTATACACAAAATAGTTTTTTAAATACATATATCCGTTTTGATGTTATTGATTGGAAATCATTTGTTTTATCTCAGACGGCAAACAAACGGATTGTCAGGGGTTTAACTTGATAACCCTTTCACCAGTCTTCGAATGGCATGGGCATAAAACATCATTACACTCGTTATAACGCAGTAGCCGAGATCCACGGAATGAAACCACGATATACGCAGAACCACGTTGTAAATATCCCAATGTGTACTGCGCTATATTATTTTGCAATACTGTTTCTGGTCGAAGCACTGTTAACAAACACGCGATAATGTGTGGTAAATATGACAGACCATTGTTTGTCAGTGTAAATTTATTAAAAGATATTGTTTATAACAATAATTACGGCTATTTTTTTTATAAATAGTCTAGTTTATTTCGGGACTGAAATCACACCCATTGCATAAATGAGTGAATTTTACGGCAAAGTGAATCTCACACAGTTAATTTTACATCAACACCGCCAAAGGTGAATTATTTGAGTAAAACCGCTAATCTTCACTTTGATATTAGCTCTCAAAGCGAAAACATCATATAAAATCAAAAGGTAAATAAAATGTGGACACGAAGTCAAGATAAGAGGGGAAGAAGTGCGGCAGTGAAAACGGAAGAGATAATGTAGGCAACAGCGGTGGAAGAGACGGATTACGAGGCAGCACACGTGGAATTCATTTCTTGTATCTGGTATCTTGCATTCGACTTTCGTCGACTGAAGACAGGTAATGTGTTAGACACGTGGCAGAAGGCTATTGGAACTTGGATGACTTCTCCTACCCGGTACTTTGATTATGTCAAATTATTAATTGTACTGATGACATGTCTGTATAGCAAATATACATTAAATTGGCAAGTTTGTTAGGTCAAGACAGAAAAACGGATGGGCCCCAGCAAACATTTGTTAATAAAGATGGTTTGATAGAGTGTCAAGTTTATGAAAATAAGAGCATAACTAGTATAAGAGCATGGACAGACGTTTTTATGATACTTGCACTCATTAATTAGGTTCGGTTCCCAGAAAAATTGACAGAAATTTTCAAGTACATGTCTGTGATGAGGGAAGCAGAATTTCACTTCCCACATACGGCATGGAAAATGTATTACGAGCAATTTAGGATTCATCGGACTGTAAGTCCCCAATCATTAGGGAAGCTCAACCCTAATTTATGGTTACGAATTATGACTGGGTCAAATTAGGGACTCGCCATAAACGGTAGCTATACAAGAAGAGTTGTTGGCAATTATGACTGGGTCAAATGGATGTTTGGCCATACAGGGCAGCCGTACAAGAAGAAAGGTTGACAATTATGACTGGGTCAAATTGGGGTCTGGCCAAACAGGGAAGTTGTACAAGAGGAAAGGTTGGGACTTTTGTTCATAATTGGTCATCAGTAATATGTAAAGACGGACTTTCGATCCGTGTGAATTCTTGCACGTCTACTCTGCACTTCGTAGGGAGTTTACAGAGAGCCATTGTTACTGCATTAGCTAAGTAAAGCCTTAATTAATATATAGTGTGGTTCCTATAACATGGAAATACAAAATATGTTAAGTAGGTAGGTAAATTATATATTTTTTTGTAAATTATTTATAATAAACGAAACGATACACGGACGCACCAGGACGAACGATCCACCAACGATAAAAAATGATAATACAAACGTTAAACGCAACAAAGATTAAATGCGTTTTTAGAATATGCCTTCGAGATTAGAGATTCGGTATGACTGAAATACGCAATGTCGATTTTTCGGCGTAATGGACGCAATGTCGATTAAAAATCAAAATAACGTGAAAAGAGATGTTTTAAAATCATTTATTTTAATTAAAAAATATCAATATTAATAAAACAAGTATTTTCTGACCATACTTTTTTTTAATCGAATTAAATTTGACATCTTTAAACAATTTTTAGAAAATATGTTCGTTACATCGAAACTTTTCTACTCAGGGCTTTTCCAGAGTTATTTATATATATATAAGAAATTATCAATTTTATTGTTCGATTTGAATTTAAGACTGGAAGGGATGTATTTCAAAATCGGGTTATCATTAGCGTGTGTGGCCGCCGCGTGCGATTATGACTGCTTGACAGCGACGTCGGATTGAGAGCACAAGCTTGTTTATGTCAGCCTGTGGGATAAAAAAAAAATAGGCATGCGCCCTGCTGCGACTTAAATTGACCTAAGTTTGGTTTCGCTTGAAGGAAAGGCGATGCATTTTGGAAATATTTTTCCTATTTATGTAAATCCATCTGTGAGTTCGTGTGTGCGTTGGATTAATAATTAGATTAGCGATTTCTGTTCATCTCGTAGTAACCATACTTAAACAGCCGATTCTTTAAGACATTCATTTAGGTATGTTGAAATGACCATGTGTCAATTCTTTCATTTGACTAGTTTAAAAATGACAAATGCTAGTTATTGTTTGAATGAGAAGCAACACCTATGGTGTCCTTTCTTTTAACATTCTGTATTAATATAACTTGATTCCTTAATTATCTCACTCTTGTTTTAATATTTTCAGATGAAAAATGAAAAAGAAATATATGCTTTCAATTAGCCAATCAAAAATTGCGTGGTGACGATGTAAAGTCTTTCTGCTTGCAAACATTTTTGAGCAAATCAATCACGTAATTATAATCTCCATTGTTGATGACTGTCCGGAAAAAGGGAAATAATGTAAACATGCATCACCCATGTACGCCTGCTACATACCACGGGATATTAAATCTATAGGCTCAACTGTTCAATTAAGTCGTACATTTTTTTAACAACACGACTAACGTGTTTATAGAGATATACATATCTAAAATAAAAATCTAACAAGTTTGATGGTAATTTGAAGACCAGCTCTCTATGTTTTTTTTTTCATTTGATTTCGTTGACCGTCTCCTTTCTCGTTGAAATGGTTACTTACATAGGGCATCCACCTTGTAGATATGGACTTATTTATTCATATTTATTTTTGGAAAGGTGTTTAACGCCATTTGCAACACATGCAAAGTTATATATGGTAAGCAAGTTTTATTAGTTAAGGGTGACTGTGTTATGAACAGGAGTAGAACCATCATGTAGTAAGTATCCGAGAAGAATTCGAACCTACGGCCTCAGCGGTGATAGGTAAGTAGTCTTGATATGGCTCCATAGACCACTCACCCATAGCCACAGAGGACCCGGTTCATTTTAGAGATAACCATATGTGCAAAAATACTATCATTATTCCACAAGGACCTGAAAGACATATGATAGCATATATCAACAGATTGCTCTTCTGTGGATGTTTGTATTTTCATACAAAAACAGATCAAATCATATGCATATATCCCTTGTATACCTAATACCGCAATATACCGCGAATGCCCGTAAAATAACAATATCCAAGACACAGGCAAAGCTCCAACTTCCGTTAGCGTCAGCATTTGTTTACATTTCGTACTGGCAACTGTTTATTACTCAGCACACTTAAGTAACTTTATTACTGTTTATTAAATTGAAGCCATTATTTCATGGTTGAAAAAGTGCTAAACTCGCCGAAATAGGTATCCAGTATATATTTAACGAACATCATCTATGGAGCAATATAATGATAAAACAAATGAAAAATATATACCAGCTCTAGTCAACGTCAACAGGCAAAGCAAGTATTGTGCGTATAAAATATGTTCAGCTTGCACACCTGTGTTGTCCGGAATCGTATATCAAACCGGAAATGGCTGGTGCCTTACTTATAAAGAAAATCTTTACGAGAGCGGAATCATTCCGGATGACGACGGAAGAGCCTAAACTTCACATACTAGTTCACTCTACTTCCGTTTCGGAGAAATTGACAGTCAGGATACGTAGACTTGCTACTTACTGTACCCGTCTATAGGTATGCCATGGAATTCCATGGAAATCAATGGGAAAATACGCCATGGAGTATTCGGACTACTTATTTACAATGCCAGATATTAAAAACATTGGAATACTATGGAGAACCACGGTTTTCCATGGAAATCTGCAGTATTCCGTGGAAAGCCATGACTTTCCGTGGAAATCAACATTTTGCCACAGAAATTCTCTTTTTCGTGGAATTCCATGGCTTTCCATGGAAACCTGCAGAACACTCTATGGTTTTCCAAGGAGTATTAATGGATGGCCTTCCACGGCAGTGTCTATGGAAATCCATGGAAAACTGCTGACAAAAAAAGACTGAAAAAATAAACACAAACATCTCGCTTGAAAAATCATACATACGTAATATTAATATTTAAACAGAATGCGATATTAATTTTTAACTTAAATATGATAACTGAACCTATATATATACATATTGGTTGCATGTCACTTAATGAATCTTTATTTGCATAATATAGATTTAATTTACCATATTTAAGTACATTACATAATATCACAACTTTACAAAAATAATTGTATAGACTATTAATGCGGCCTCTTGCCAACAGATGCATTTTACATTAATATAAAATTAATTAATTCTATACTTTGAGACTAACATTTTCAATTTGTTTATATATTTATGTAAAATAAATATTGGTTTGGTACAAAATGATATAACAATATTTGATGTCTCTTTAAAGACTTTTTGTAAATTTTCGGTTTTATGTTTGCAAAAATAGGTATTTCATTTTTCTTTTTTAATGTCTTTTCTCTTACTTGGCAGAATTTTTATTTCTGAAGTTCACATTTCCATTGATGAAAACAGAAGTTATTTTCCATCCCAAAATATGTCTAAGTTATTTTCCATGCTATTTTCCATCACAAAATTTGACCAAGTTCAACTTTCCGTGCCACAATTGGAAATGTCCATGGAAATCCATTGATGTTTTTGCAGTGTCCGTGGAAATCCATGGCAAAATTTGATGGCAAAAGTGTAATTTCCATGGAAGATTTTAACATTCGATGGATTTCCATCAATTTCCATCCAAATTTCCATGGAAAATGCTTAATGACCACGGCATATCTACAGACATGCATGCTGGAATCGCGTATTCTTTTGAACGAAAAGATGTTGCAAATATCAACTTTTATACTGAATTTGTCTAAAAAAATACATCGTATATGTGTTTTAAATAGTCGGGGGTCAGTGACCTCGTTTGTGCCAAAAAGATCCTTATCCACACTGACTCGTAATCATAGCTTACCTATTTTTATTCCTACGCCAACAAAAACATCTTTAACAAGTACAAGATGGCCCTATACCGCTCACCTAAGTGACCTTGAGTCACCCAACTTAAGTAGATTATATAATACATGTACACTCAAAATTCCAGAAAAACGAAATGGGCGAGTAGTTAGAATTTTGATTTGTTTTGAAGATGTAAAAGATGCGTAGAAGAGCTGGGCGATAACAATAGTGTCCTTGTGTGGAAATCTGAATATCAGATATCGAAAGACAGTTTTCACTATATATCCATAGAAAGAAAACCAGTCTCCCTTCCTGGCGACTATGTTTTTCGACGAAGCGCAATTGCTGGAACAAACTTGGTAGAGGTTCACTCATGGTAAATGTCAGTGAAATTACATCGAAATCAGGTCAGTAGATTCTGACAAAAATGTTTTTGAAGTTTTTACTCTAGCTGCCTATATAAAGTAAACTAGCACCTCACTGTGGCGGTCATGTTTTTTAACAAATCACAACGGCTTGAACAAACTTGGTAAAGGATCATCCAAGGAACATTTCTGCAAAATTGTTTTAAAATCGATCTGGTGGTTTCTGACAAAAAGGTTTTTTAAATTTTTACTATAGCTTATATGGTAAACTAACCCCACCTCCTGGCCCCATGTTTTTTGACGAATCACTACAGTTTGAACAAACTTGGTGAAGATTTCTGCGAAATAATTATAAAATCGAGAAAGTAGTTTCTGACAAGAAGACTTTTTAAGTTTTTACTAATTAAACTTGCCCTGCCCCCTGGCGGCCATGTTTTTTTTGACGAATCAAGATGGCTTCAACAAACTTTGTAGAGGGTCACCCAAGGAACACTTTTGTGAAGTTATATCAAATTTGGACTAGATGTTTCTGACAAAAAGATTTTTTCAGTTTTTACTATAGATTATTTAGTAAACTAACCCAACCCCCTTGCCGCCATGTTTTTTGACGAATCACTTCGGTTTGAACAAACTTGGTGAAGAGTCCTCCAAGGAACATTTTCGTGAAATTATTTTAAAATCGAGCAAGTAATTTCTGACAAGAAGATTTTTTTTAAGTTTTTACTAATTAAACTTGCCCCGCCCCCTGGCGGCCATGTTTTATGACAAATCAAGATGGCTTCAACAAACTTGGTAGAGGGTAACCCAAGGAATATTTCTGTGAAGTTATATCAAATTTGGCCTAGATGTTTCTGACAAGAAGATTTTTTAAGTTTTTACTATAGCTTATTTAGTAAACTAACCCCACCCCCTGGCCGCCATGTTTTTTGACGAATCACTTCGGTTTGAACAAACTTGGTGAAGGGTTCTCCAAGGAACATTTCCGTGAAATAATTTTAAAATCGAGCAAGTAGTTTCTGACAAGAGGATTTTTTAAATTTTTACTAATTAAACTTGCCCCCCCCCCCCCCCCCCCCCCCCCTGGCGGCCATGTTTTATGACGAATCAAGATGGCTTGAACAAACTTGGTAGAAGGTCACCCAAGGAACATTTCTGTGAAGTTATATTAAATTTGGCCTAGATGTATCTGACTAGAATATTTTTTAAGTTTTTACTATAGCTTATTTAGTAAACTAACCCCACCCCCTGGCCGCCATGTTTTTTGACGAATAACTTCGGTTTGAACAAACATGGTAAAGGGTCCTCCAAGGAACATTTCTGTGATATTATTCAGTAGTTTCTGACAAGAAGATTTTTTAAGTTTTTACTAATTGAACTTGTTAGAAGCTAAAAGTTAATGACGGACGACAGACACCTGGCGATCACAAAAGCTCACCTGTGATCTTTTGGCTCAGGTGAGCTAAAAAGATTGACGTTACGTCAGAGTAATGACGTCAACATTATTTTATGGCATTTTGCTTCCTATGACACTAGGTCAGGGTAAAAATTATATTTAAAGTGTATTGTTTAAACAGGCAATATGTGGGAAGATAAACAGTTGATACAGTAATTTCTGGTACATAATATCAGTTTGTACCTTAGAATGTCAGTTTTCTCATAAAATGGGCGTTAAACACGCATTAAAAAGACAGAATATTTTTGTGATGACGGCCATCATCGAGAGTCCCTTTGACTGATATTGTTTTCTGTCCCACTTGGATAGCCTACGTATGATATATTCTCATAATCTTCGACTCTTTACAGCTAAAGGAAATATTATTAGAACAATGTTTAATATTTAGCGTCATTTTATGCCATCGAGTGCCGATAGACGAATAGTAAAATGTAAGTAGTATACATGTATTACACGAGGAATAGGTAGCCTAAGGTATTCGGGTCTGAAACAGTTGCGATATGTCGTACAGCATAGTAAGATGGATACTAATGTTCTAAAACGAAAAAAAATCTTTATTTGTAAAGTGATAACCAAGATGTAAATTAAAAACTGAATAAAAATCTCAATTAGTTGGATAGTATTATTATTTCATGTTATTTGAATACTGCTACATGACTTATGTAGCGTACAATATACGAGGCACCTACTTATGCTACGTACTAAACACACTTTGGCGTTTAGAACCCTTATAACCTCAACTTGTATTTTTTTTACTGACGAAATTTGGTATAGTGATATATAAAAAAAAATGTAAAACCCATAAAGTAGTTCCAGAAATGCTTCCGAAGTAATAAATTGACATGTAAATAACGCCTTTTCAATCTGAAAGTGGTTCAAACCGCCACTATTCTCGAATGTTTTAGGAAACGGCCATAATTCCATTCAAAAACACATGCCCGCTTGAAACTTAAATACAATGCCGCTCGTATCGGCTATATCTTTAATTTGTAAACGAAATAATGATATGGAAATAATGAAATTGTCTTACCTCACTGCCCAATTGCGTGCACAAAAATAACAGGAAGTACCGTTTATTGTGTGTAGTTAGCGTCGAAAATGGGGCGTAATCGCTGCTTATGTAACGGAGACGTTGGACGAGGTGATACTGTTTCTTGCATAATAGCAAATTATACACCACTCCAGATATAAAAACACAGACTGGTTCACATTTATTTATTATAGATTTTTTCGATACCGTAATGTTTACTTTAGTGTAAACCAGTCTGGTTTTGAGTGGCCATCTAATAACTTCTTGACCGTAACCTGTTTATCTGATGAAATTGACATGACGCGCTTACCGTGTGTATTTGATTTTAATGATTGAGTTTTATGTAACATGTTAATTTGCTGTCCCGCTACAAATCATCACCTATATGGTGTCCATATCTAAAATAGGGTTGCGTAGTTAGCAATCTTTCAGAAAGATTTTAATAAATATTATTTTAATTTAAATCTAATTAATATACTATCATATAAAACCCGGCGATTTCGTTATATATATATATTTGGTACTATTTATTCTACTGCAACCAAATATTATGTAATGGGTGTTATACTTGGACAACCTGAGATGATGCGATTGGTGAACACTTCCTGTAAGTAGTATAATAGGAGGAAAAATAGACCTATTCTACATTTATGAGTATGCGACATTCTTGAGCAAATCCAATACGAAGAAAATCGATAAACGCCGAAGGCGAACGAACGCGTACGGAAACGGCCGAGCGAGTATCGGCTTTTAGGTCATTATTTTGTTAGCACGTATTTTAATCAAGACAGAGGAACAGTTGCGAAGTTGCGAAGTTGTTTAACTTTCTAAATATGACACAAAAACGAACGAACGAGTGTACGAGCTCAGTTTCTAGTAAAATGCTAAAGATTTCAGAGAACGTTGAATTAGAAGATGACAAAACTGTGTAAATGATTTTAAAATGCTATTAAATGATTGTCTTAATTGAATGAAGATTAGTTAAAGTTAGACTCTTTTAACAGCGTTACAATAATAAATAGATGAAGTTGGGAATATATGACGAAATTAACTTGAAGAGTAATCGTCGAAGTAAATTTTGTGGTTAAACTTATAGCCTACATAGATAATGGGTATACATATACCAATTTGTATATACTGAAAGTATCGTATAGATCAGTTTGATTAAGGCAAACATGTGTATAAGACAACAGATGGGGGGTATTTGATAAAGAAATATAAGCGCACTGATGATATTTCGACCAGTATGTTATAGGTAATCTGTCAACATTGAGGATTTAGTTTTAACTCCTCATTTAAATGAGTTAACTCTACACTTCTAATGCATAGACTGAAGAAACAAGGAGCCAACAAAAAATGGTTGAAGAGTTACAAAACATAACACTTTATTTTAAACTTATTTGATAACATTAAATAGCGTTATTAAAGCGAAATGTATGCAACCAACAAAATAAAATGTGATGTGCACATTCTATGCCCATATAAAACGTTCGCGGTAACTCGGAGTATACTAGTATGTACCACTCATGTCTTTTAAGTTGAACTCTTACATGCCTCCTCAAACCTCATTGAGGATTTAGTTTTAACTCCTCATTTAAATGAGTTAACTCTACACTTCTAATACATAGACCTTACAAACAAGGAGTCAACAAAAAGTGGTTGAAGATTTACAAAACGTAACACGTTATTTTAAACTTATTTGATAACATTAAATAGCGTTACTAAAGCGAAATGTATGCAACCAACAAAATGTGATGTGCACATTCTATGCCCATATAAAACGTTCGCGGTAACTCGGAGTATACTAGCATGTAACACTCACGTCTTTCAAATTTAACTCTTACATGCCTCCTCAAACCTCATTGAGGATTTAGTTAAAATGAGTAATTCCTCCCTGGCCATGCCAATACTTTATATATATATATATATATATATATATATATATATATATATATATATATATATATATATATAAATATATAAGGAATTAATTAAAAGTGAACAAACATTCAGTAAAGAGTGAAGAGTCCTGGAAGTACGCAACTAAGAAACGGAAATATCTCTTTGACAAAGTGCTTAAGGAGTATAATCCGCCTGACATTACCACCAATCGCTAAATTCGGATATAACTAGTTTTTCTGTAGGAAAACATAATATTTTTGATGTTTGATGTTTGTAATTAGTAGCTGTAGCATGAGTTGTCTGAGATTTTTTGCACATACATATAAAACGTTCAACTACATCTAATAGATTTGATGATAATTTAATTAAAAAAAATAAAATAGCAATAATGTGTATTGTATAGTAGTTCATTTATTAGGTAAATTTGTTATCGGCTTTCAAAACACGATACTGTTCAATCAATATGTGTCATATTCAAAAAAAAAGTAAAAACTTCAGCCCATGTTAGTTAAATGAAAATTCCTGTTGTTTATTGTTTATGCAGTGCTCTATCAATCCTCTCTCTCTCTCTCTCTCTCTTTCTCTTTTAATACTTCTATAGTAAGAAAATAAGTATATAGTTTATTAAAGTGACATGCACATCATACATTACAATACCATACATTACTTATAAACACATCTTAAACTTCCGTGGACCAGACTAGCGCATCAATTTAAGGAATATAACATCAAGTTTGAATGAAATGATAGTTAGCTTTGTGTAACAATATTATAGTGTTGTCATCACACGGTGGGTTCATATCGTTATTAAACAAGCAGTATTATTTAAAATAAATAAATAAAATAAAAACGAGTTAGTTAAGAAGCGTATGTTATTTACATTTAGAGGAATCGACAATGGTATTACAACCATTTATTGTAGAATGAATTTATCCAACTATAACTGTTTCACTCCTTTCTCCCCATCTCAGTTGTCTATTTGTCTGTTGATCTGTCCTGTCAGTACTTAACTTGTACCTGTATTGGTCTCTGCAAATGAAACTTTCATACAAACATAATGTTACCCCGACACCATGGGTATGATTGACACCTTTAAACAGTTATAAAGACACAACTTCAAGATTTAAATTAACACGTGAATAATATAAAGTTGATATAAATTGCTTGCTTAAATTTGCATGCAATATTATAGTGTTGCAATCGCATGGTGGAATCGAATCGTTAAACAACTTATCGGTATTATGTTAAATTGTGTTAGTCAGGAAGGCCGTGTTACCGCTACGAATATATCAAAAGAAGTATAACACTAACCTATCTTAGAATGAAATAACACAAATACTTAATATAATGGTTTGTTGCTGCCCTTGATTACTAAAACACGTTACGTTTGCGTGTACGAATATTAACGAAACCAAAGTCACATGAAAGATCCAACCAATTTGTCTGCTTTTCCCGTCCGTCCGTCCGTCTCTCTCTCTCTCTCTCTCTCTCTCTCTCTCTCTCTCTCTCTCTCTCTCTCAGACAACTCATGCTACAACTACTAATTACAAACAACAAACATCAAAAATATTATGTTTTCCTACAGAAAATATCATCATAACAAATGTTTATATCCGAATTTAGCGATTGGTGGTAATGTCAGGCGGATTATACTCCTTAAGCACTTTGTCAAAGAGATATTTCCGTTTCTTAGTTGCGTACGTCCAGGACTCTTTACTCTCGAAATTGTCTTCCTCTTTCAGTTGTCTAGCTGTCCGTTTGATAGCAGTATGAATGGTATCTTTTCTTATCGAATCGAACCATAAAACCCTGAATAAATATTTATCGATAAGAAGCTTTCTGTATTTCGGCAATAGTTCGTTGAATGCCATTTTTCTTGCTTACTTTTCATTCAGCTCATCGTCGTTCACAAAAGCTGATGCTATTTTGACGAATTCGAGCTCTTCCTCGGAACTATCGTCTCCGTGTATTACTTTCTTGTGCCGAAGCATATTATCTTTACATTTATACTCCTTTTTAAAAAGATCACAGGCGAACATCCTCGGCGACAGCAAACTACTGAATGTTTTGTTCATTTTTAATTAATTCCTTATATATATATATATATATATATATATATAAAGTATTGGCATGGCCAGGGAGGAGTTAACTCATTTAAATAAGGAGTTAAACTAAATCCTCGGTGAGGTTTAAGGAGGCACGCAAAAGTTAAATTTAAAAGACATGAGTTTTACATACTAGTATACTCCGAGTTACCGCGAACTTTTTATATGGGCATAGAATGTGCACATCACATTTTGTTGGTTGCATACATTTCGCTTTAGTAACGCCATTTAATGTTATCAAATAAGTTTAAAATAATGTGTTACGTTTTGTAAATCTTCAACCACTTTTTGTTAACTCCTTGTTTCTAAAGTCTATGTATTAGAAGTGTAGAGTTAACGCATTTAAATGAGGAGTTAAAACTAAATCCTCAATGAAGTTTGAGGAGGCATGTAAGAGTTAAATTTAAAAGACATGAGTGTTACATACTAGTATACTCCGAGTTACCGCGAAAGTTTTATATGGGCATAGAATGTGCACATCACATTTTATTTTGTTGGTTGCATACATTTCGCTTTAGTAACGCTATTTAATGTTATCAAATAAGTTTAAAATAACGTGTTATGTTTTGTAACTCTTCAACCACTTCTTGTTGGCCCCTTGTTTCTTAAGTCTATGCATTAGAAGTGTAGAGTTAACTCATTTAAATGAGGAGTTAAAACTAAATCCTCAATGTTGACAGATTACCTATAACATACTGGTCGAAATATCATCAGTGCGCTTATATTTCTTTATCAAATACCCCCCATCTGTTGTCTTATACACATGTTTGCCTTAATCAAACTGATCTATACGATACTTTTCTGTATATACAAATTGGTATATGTATACCCATTATTTATGTAGGCTATAAGTTTAACCACAAAATTTACTTCGACGATTACTCTTCAAGTTAATTTCGTCATATATTCCCAACTTCATCTATATATTATTGTAACGCCGTTAAAAGAGTTTAACTTTAACTAATCTTCATTCAATTAAGACAATCATTTAATAGCATTTTAAAATCATTTACACAGTTTTGTCATCCTCTAATTCAACGTTCTCTGAAATCTTTAGCATTTTACTAGAAACTGAGCACGTACACTCGTTCGTTAGTTTTTGTGTCATATTTAGGAAGTTAAACAACTTCGCAACTGTTCCTCTGTCTTGATTCAAATACGCGCTAACAATCTAATGACTGATCAAACGAAAGAAAAGTAAAGTAATTACCGAAATAGAAATAAAAGCCGATACTCGCTCGGCCGTTTCCGTACGCGTTCGTTCGCCTTCGACGATTATCGATTTTCTTCGTATTGGATTTGCTCAAGAATGTCGCATACTCATAAATGTCGAATAGGTCTATTTTCCCTCCTATTATACTACTTCCTGTAAACGGTAAACGATCAATGGTAAACGATACACGGTAAACGATTCGAACTTAAACGCAGGCGAAAATGCGTTTAGTATCGTTTTGAATTACATTTTACGCATTTTCTCAAATGTTTTCTCTAAATCACCACAAATTCTAACAAAATTATTTATTGCTGCCCTTGCTGTGCCTAAAGCACTGTATTTTAATCCTTGTTCCAAAAGAAATGTTAAAAATTGGATTACTTCACTTACAGGTGGCCTAAATGAATTAACTTGTCTTTTACTTAAAAATTGTAACCATTTTTTTTATGTAAATATTGTTTCTTTGTTGCCATTCTCCAAGAGTCCAGAATGATAGTGGCAGCTTGTCTTGAAATGTTTTGACGTTGAAATGATTGCCGAAGATACGTAAAAACACCCAACTTCATTCGACGTAACGGATGTTGATGCTCTGGTTTGTGTGGAAGTCGTAGAATGTCCTGAGGATTTGGAAGGATAAATGACATCCCGCTTACTAGATGAAGAAGTGATGCCCACCAATTTTGCGTCGGCCATATTGGTGCTATAAGAACAGCTTCTGTCTGATCCTCCTCCACTTTCTGCAATACTCTTGTTAGGAGACTGGTAGGAGGAAACATGTAATATAGATCACTTTGCCAAGTTAATGAAAAAACATCTACTGCTGCCGCATTAGGTTCTGGCCGCCTGGATACATAGTTTTCAAGTTTGAAATTAAGTCTTGAAGCAAATAAATCTACCGCCATTTAGCCTTATATACTCAATATATTGTCAAAAATGTGTTGGGACAATGACCATTCTAAATCATCATTAAAGGTTCGTGACAATTTATCAGCTTCACAATTGTATTTCCCCAGTACATGTGCTACACTTAAATGGAGTTTTTGTTTTATGCACCAAAACCATATTTCACGTGCTAGATTGTTCAATTTCATCTTCTTTCCCCCTAATTTGTTAATATATGCACAACTGGTAGTATTGTCCATGTAAATTCTAATGTGTTGTTTATGAATATTTTTGCATAGCGATAATAAAGCTAGTAGAAAAGCTAATTATTTATATGAAGTTTTTGTTCTTGGATATTCCATACCCACCGCCACCCCCCTGTTTTAATAGTTTTTGTGTCATTAGTAGCACCCCATCCTTTTAAAGAAGCATCAGTAAATATAACAATATCTGGGGGACCATGTGACACCATTTTACAACTATTTGGTAGATGGTGAACCCACCACTGGAAATAGGTTTTAAATAACCAGGTATTTTCATAAATGCGTCAAATTTGCCCCTTTTCCATTTCAAGGTATGATTTTTAACCAATTCAAAAGGCTTATAATGCAATGGAGCATATTCTACTCCTGGGTCTGCTGCAACCATTTACCCAATCATTTGAGCATATTCCCTTATAGTAACGTGTGTTTTGTCAAACATATCTGTACATATTTTAATGATACAATCCCGCTTTGCTTATGATAACGTCACTGTCATTGACTCAGAACACAAGATGAACCCTACACAGTTATTTGCCTGGATGGAGTTAAAACTGATTTTGTTGGGTGTACTGTTAGTCCCAGACTTTCCATTAATAATACAGTATCTTTGATATTACATTCACAGTCACTATAAGTACCAGCTTGTAAACATGAATCATCAATGTAAGCCGCGCTAATACGTCCTTTCTGTCTTAAAATTGCAAAGACAGGTTTAAAAATCTTAGTAAAAACCCTTGGTGAAGTAGCTACACCCATAATTAGTGAGGTAAATTGGTATTTCTGCCCTTTGTACCAAAATCTGAAATATTTTCTGTCCTTTGATCTTATAGGTATTAAATAATAAGCATCTGAAATGACCACCGAGCCAAATTAGCAACCTTTACGTATAGAATTTATTGCTGTTTTTTAAGTTTCCATTTTGAAATGGATTTGTTCCATGTTATCATTAAATTTCTTTTAATTGAGTATTACACGCACGCGCCCATCATTTTTTGGTCTAATGAAAATATTTGAAATATATTCTCCTTCCTTTGTATCCATACTGGCTCGATAATTTTACAATCTGTAAATCTTTTGATTTCCTGGTCAATCTTCTGAATTTTCTAGATCAGTGAAGTTTATAGGTGGTGGAAACTGACTGTACTGGTTTTGTATTTAGTTCAATTGAATAACCACAGACAAATTGTAAAACCCACTTGTGATAAGCTTGCCCGTTGGACCTCTGTCCATATAGTCTGGGCCGATCCTGATTGTAGTACGGCTTTGTCTGGTTCTGACTGATTTTCTTTCCATATTTGTTGAAGGCCTTTCCATTGTGCTGCCGAGGGGAATTTTGTTGGGCATTTTGTGTGGGAAGCGTGAAGAAGTCCCTAAAAAATCCTTCTTTGGTTTCCCGAACCCTGATGCTCCTGTTGAAGATTGGTTCGTACCCGAAGTCATTTTAATCAGCTTCGCATCATCCAGGGCCTTTGTATCCTCAGACAAGGCATCCCAAAACAATTTTGTAGCCGAAATGGGCTGTTGGGCCTGACAAATTGGTTTGAACCGCTGGTCTAAATCTTGTCTAGTCTGGTCACGCCTGTAATGATTAGTCGTAGTGACCACATGGCATGAGATCTTGAAAGTGTCCATTACCAGCCATTGCAAATCCTCACCTTTACATTTTGGGTCCTTGTGTAAAACATCTAACGCCTGAGCAATAGGGACAATGGCTGCATTATAATTGCCAATTGTATCACGCGACTTTGTGTCCCTCTCTAACTGCTGCCAAAGAAATTAATCAATTTTGGGCACTTGTAAATTAGCCATAATGTCAGACCTGATATTTTTTTCCTTTAAAGACGTTTCTGCGGGTTGTTACTGCGCATCGCTACGCGCATAATTCCTTTCTGTTACTTTCAGTTTCGGGGTCTAATGTCGCAGTTTGGTTAATTAAAAGTCAAGTCGCATTAAGATATTTACAAAGCGAAGTATTTTCATTTCGAGATGTCAGAAATGTAAATTTTGTCAAGGAAGCGATCGAAAAGTACGGAAGAGTATATTGTTTTTCGTTCTAAACCACCAGAAGTGCTTGTACATAACGAAGTCGAAGAAACAACTATGAAAATATAATCAATACTCGTAGTGGTAACATTTCGGATAACTCATTTTTCGGATATGGATCATTTGTGAATTTGTTCCAAAGCGTTGAATACATAATGAATTTACCTGAAACAATATTATTCATACCGGGATGGAGACAAGGAAGAATAAATCTTGAATTTTGACATTTAGCTGACCTGATGCATGTAAAAGTTTGGTATTGAAGGACACTATGGATGACACTTATATGGGTCAACGTTATACATAAACTGTATATGTGGAAGTATAAGAACAGTGGAAACAAACAAGACACATCGATTAAACAGGAAAAGTCAAATATCATTTGACATCAACACAAAGCAATTGAGTATAAGGTTAGTTGATGCTTTAACATAACTCACTGATCAATATTAATGTATCACATAAAATGATAACTTACTTTATGATTTCTAGAGATGAACAACTATAAAAAGTGATTCATTGGTTGAATATTTCCATCATTTTCATGCCATCGAGGGCTAACAGACGATCACCTAACCACTTTTTCCTGGAATTAACCAGTATTTGAACACACCCCATCTTCGCAAGTAACTGATAGCTTTCCCACTTGAATCAGCGGTGAGAGACGATTGATAAAGAGACATAATGCTGTATATCTATCATCCTGGAGACTGTTGCCAGGCGGGGATTGGAAAAGTATTCTTACATTGAGTAAATGTTAAAAATAAATTTATACACTGTCATATTCTGTGTTTCCTGTTAAACAGAAAATTGTTACATGAATTATGAAAATAAGAAACTATTCAACACATTTCAGGAATGCTAAACAGAGGCTCAGGTTACAGATGGAGTGAGATGTCGATGCTTTAAATACCTGTAGTGGTTTCATTAACTATGAAGAGACAGAATATCGTGACATAGACAACGTGTACAGAAACACTAAATGAAAGAGTGACAATCATCAAAAGGGGCCAATGGTAATCATTAATGTAATTTAACCGTTTCAGCTTATTCTACTATGGATTACAACAAAATAATCATGAGCACAATAGATGATCTGAGGGGGATCAAACCTGTGACTACTTGTTTGGCACACCCAATATCCGTGCAGATAACTGACAACTTTCCTACTTGAATCAGTGATTAAAGATGAATGAACATGAGACACAATGTTGGAATTTGCATATATTTAAATCATCACGGAGACTGGCCAAGTGGGTATTTCAGCTTGCAACCCCTTGACTGCTTGTTACATAAATTACAGTTTCATTCAGTAAAAAATGTCCACATACAGTGATACATGTATGCAAGTTTATAACCATAAGATTTTGTTCAATGGTTTGAACATAGATATCATAACAGGAATTGCTGCTCAGTTATAACCCTTGAGTTGTCAAACTATACCCATATATTGTGCTGTTTTATAAAAAATATATTGTCGTTTTTTTTAGCCAGACCGATGAGCTCAGTCAGTAGAGCACGATACTTCTAGCTCAGGGTTGAGAGTTTGATACCTGAGGCTGGCTAACTGTCATTCAGATGGGACTTTAAACTGAGGACTTTTATGATGGTGCTATACACCAAGCAAAGGAATCAGGTGAAACATATGATTAGGTTTCTTCTATGATATTTGTTTCCTGCACTATCCCCCCACAAACCTTAAAAGTCTAAACTGTTCACTCTTCTGGGTGCATCACCAACATGGGAAACTGGTGATGATGTAAATTAAGCTTACATACAAACAAACATTGTCATTTATTTCTTTATCTCATATAAGCTTCCTTTAATTTTCAGTGATGAAGTCAGTCAAGTAGTACACAAGGACCAGGCCAATTTATTACAATATGTGTTGCCAGATGAATGGATTGTGACAGTAAATCAGATACTGGGACCATGTTAACAAATAGTATTCGAAAAACATATGATGTTTTTCCAGAAGACTAGGAAATGCACATATTATGAAAAATTAAGAACAATCACTACCAGTTCACCAGGCAGTGTTCTAAAATTTTAATGACAATTCAAAGATTAAAGTTGGAAGTAGTTCAGTACAGGAATAAAATTTTCAAGTTAATGTAATAATAATCGATGACAGTGCGACTACTGTAGCCAAGATAAATACCAGAAAAAATGACTTGAATGGACTCGTAGATAAAACTCTGAAGATATTATGTTGAGTAGCAGGTCACTGGTGATCCAACCTTGATTGACAGTACATGGTTTTACCACTAGGCCTCTAACATTTCAAACTTTTACAACTATTGATGTTCATCAATTACCCAGTATATATGAAATATATCAAGCAATTTAACAGTAAGTACATTATAAATTACAAATATTATAATTGCTATATAGTGCATCATTTAGAAATATGAAAGTTACTTCTGCAATGAAACTTCATTTATAAAAATTACAACAGATATTTTTCACAATTTTGACAATTTTAGGCCATTTTATGGAAAGGGAAGTTAACATTTAGCACCATTTGAACAAATCTAACAAAACTATAGTTGGTCACAATTATTACATAAACATTTTGAAAATCTGATGAGAAGAAATTTTTTTAAGTTTTGGACTATTCTTAGTAACGGTGGCCATCTTGAATTTTAGACAGAAAAAACAAATCTTTTGTATAATCTTCTATGCAATAGAAACATTCATGCGAAGTTTCAGTTTAATTGGCCTATTGGTTTCAGAATAAATGAAAAAAAAGAATTTTCTGTTTTTCCACAATATCCCTATGTAAAATTCTAAGTCCCCTTACAGGGCCCCTATATATTTTAGCCCCTAAATTCTTATCTGCAATCAAGCCCCTACACTTAGGGATAATTTATATCAAATATGTACAAATCTGACATACCGGTTCCTAAGAAAACAATTTTACTAATTCCCAATTTGTACCCTTTTGGGCCCCCTCCTGATCCCTTAAGACATAGGAACCCAGTCATTTTTTACAAATCTGAACCTCCTTTACCTAACAATGCTTTAGTGAAGATAAAGGCAAAATTATTTCCATTTAAAAAAAAATAAAAAAATATTATATTGACATGTGTCCCCTAATTGAACGCTCAGGGCAAGGTCA
This sequence comes from Panopea generosa, assembly GCA_029582155.1. Classification (NCBI taxonomy): domain Eukaryota; kingdom Metazoa; phylum Mollusca; class Bivalvia; order Adapedonta; family Hiatellidae; genus Panopea; species Panopea generosa. Next base: position 22,435,539 of record CM055897.1, on the reverse strand, counting down.
TTTTTAAAACTAGGGACACCATTTGAACAAATCTAACAGAACTATAGTTGGTCATCATTACTACATAAACATTTTGAAAATCTGTTGGGCCGTTCATGAGAAGAAGATTTTTTAAGTTTTGGACTATTTTTAGTAATGGCGGCCATCTTGAATTCCAGATAACAAAAAAAAAAATCTTCTGTATAGTCTCCTATGCAATAGAAACACCAATGTGAAGTTTCAGTTTAATTGGTCTAGTGGTTTAACAACAGATGAAAGAAAAAGAGAATTTTCTGTTTTCCCATAGTATCCCTATGTAAAATTCTAAGTCCCCTAACAGGGCCCCTATAAATTTTAGCCGCTAAATTCTTATCTGCAATCAAACACCTACACATAGGGATAATTTATGCAAAATATGAACAAATCTGACATACCGGTTCTTAAGAAAACGAATTTAGTAATTCCCAATTTTTACCCTTTTGGGGCCCCTCCTGACCCATTATGACGGTGGAACCCAGTCATTTTTACAAATCTGAACCTCCTTCACCAAACAATGCTTCTGTAAAGATAAAGGCAAAATCATTTCCATTTAAAAAAAATAAAATCAAAAAAAATATTATAATGACATGTGTCCCCTAATTCCTCGGGGCAGGGTCATATTTAACCCTAGGGACATCATTTGAACAAATCTAACAAAACTATAGTTGGTCATCATTACTACATAAACATTTTGAAAATCTGTTCATGAGAAGAAGATTTTTTAAGTTTTGGACTATTTTTAGTAACGGCGGCCATCTTGAAATTCAGATCGAAAAAAAAAATCTTCTGTATAGTCTCCTATGCAATAGAAACACCCATGTGAAGTTTCAGTTTAATTGGCCTAGTGGTTTCAGAGAAAGTGCTGCTAACAGACGACAAACGTCAGACGACGGACGACAGACAACGCGCCATCGCATAAGCACTTCTGGCCTTTGGCCACTAGAGCTAAAAATGTAAAACGGTGTAGTTTAAAAATAGTCATAGCAAAAAAACAAGCGTGGGGACCTATATTTTTTTTAAGTGTTTTAAACTTGTCTTACTTCAAAGTACTTGTGTGCAAAATTAAAAAAAAATCTCCGCGCTTGAACTTACTCGAAGAAACGTTTTTAACTGTTTTGTTTTGTCCACCTCTCTTTGGGTGCTGTCTGGTACAGTACGAAGAGCCCTATTCAAAACTACAACCATATCGGTGCTTATTGGCGGACCAACCTTCGACTCTTCTTTATAGTAATCATCCAGATCTCGTAACAAATCTTCATCATCATCCTGATTACCTATTTCTACATTTTCTGGCGATTTAGTCCTTAGAATGACGTCTAAATCATCTTCTTCGTCTTCATCACTGCTGGCAACCATCACTTCCACGTTTAACTCGTTTTCCGGTTGTCACAAACAGTTTGCACTAACTTTCGGTTGTTGTAATCGGGCTCGTTTGCTTTGTGTGTTCTCATCATCATTTGACGCGCCAGAACATGTTCGTTTTTTTCTTCAGACTGTCTATTTGCGATTCTAATCGCTCAACAGTGTCACTTAACTGTTTAACTGTGTCAACCTTTCCACGGAACGCGACCACGCTGTCCGAAAATTTTTACAGGATTGTTTCCCCTTTTTCGAGAAACCCGGTCATTCGAGCACTTGCTGATGCGTCATTTCCACCCTATTACAAGTTACGTTGTCAATCTGATAGAGTTTTTGAAGTTAATATATACCAGAGTTTGTCATTCAGACGAATTCACGATTAACAGTCCGTAAACCGGTCCTCAATTTTCTGCAATCACACAATTTCCAGGATTTCTCCTGATTAGGGTTCGATCGATTCCGATCTTTAACCCCTTATTCCAATTAAAGTTCCTGTTTTTTAAATGAAATTCCCGCGATGAATGTTTATGAATATAATAACGGTAAAAAATAACACATCTAATCTTAAATTTCGCGATAATTTCTATATTTGTCCACTCTAAATTAAAACTGATGCACTGCATAAAAGACCGCGGCATGGTCTAGTGGAAGAGCGTCCACCTCGCATGCAGAAGGTCGTGGGTTCAATCCCCGGCCGGGTCATACCAAATACTTTAAAATACTTTACTAGAAGCTTCCTCGCCTGACGCTGAGCATTTTAAGGAGAGTTCTAGGTCTGGTCGGCCCGGTGTCAGCATAATGTGACTGGGTGGGGTATCATACCATGTGTCTGCGGAATGATATTCCAGTGTGACAGCGCTTAGAATACTGTCTCAAGTAGACACTGTCGCAATATGACTGAAAAATTGTTGAAAGCGACGCTAAACACCATACAACAACAACAATGCACTACATAAAACTTTAAGCCTGTTATGTATAAATAATGGGCTACGTCATCTCTGTGGGGTCACTTAAGGAGTTAAGTGGGATATAGAATAAATAACAAAGCTGCACTTGGCCCAAGGCAAACTGTGTCTAATCAAAGAATGTTCAAAGTGTTGGAAAGGTGGTACATTTCGAAGAGTTGATAGTGGTAGATATTTGCTTAGGGCCAACAGGGGGGTATAGGCAATGATAAAATTATTTTGGGTAAGTCGCATATCATTGTGGGTAATTTATTTAAAGCATTGAAGCCATACCTCGACTTACTCACTGCATCTGAATTGGCTGTTAGTTTTCAGCAGGGTTTTAAAATGGGATATTAGGGGTCAAATCACAAATTTGATGCAATAACTTAAAATTAGCTACTAATCATTAGGTTGTAGTAAGAGAACAAATTGCGAAAGATTTATAGGCACAGCGACTAGTTCAAGCAAGCATTGCTCATAATACAAATCGTGCCTACAGCAAAGGCATAAAGAAGATTGAAACATTCAGAAATATTAATAAATTGTTGAATATGTAGACGGTACCATAATTGTCACATTTGGACGCAGTTATAGGTTGCCCTTATGAGATTGGATATGCTCCCAATTAAGTTGGGTCATATCTAAATGCATCGAAGTAACATGGCCAATCAATCAGGTATTTTGCAATGTCACATGCTGTGGAAGATTTTCGTAGGCTTAGGCCATCATCTGATTTGTGGGTACCAATCCTGCTGGATTCACTGGTTCAAAATTGTTACACTTTCAAGCACATTTGAGTTTCAGAATAAAAGGTAGTTTTGCTTAAAGCAGCATTGACTCTAGTAATTTTGGCCTGTTTAGAGAGGGTGAATTGGTAGTGTTGCCGAATGAACAATAAGATTTCGCTTTGAGCATCGATGATGTCGAAGTACGAACACCAGTAAAATAGGTCACAGTACACCGAAATTATTGATATGGTTGCGCAAGTAAAAAACCAGCAAAACCGGAGCATCTATTTTGATACCTATATGTGCAGTTCAAGGTCCAGTTTGTGTAGTTGAAACTGTGATCAGTTATATGAGAATAAGAAGATCTCCTTCACAAGTATTATTTTGCCTTGGAAGTCTGATGCTTTTCTAAGATATATCCGAATATAGTAAAGATAAGCTTAAGCGATAAAACTTTTTAGAAGGGGACATTAGCCCTTTTTTTTGTCGTATAAGAAAATCCTCCAAATAGATGCATATGAGTGTGATAGCATCTAGCGCCTTGGTATCGCTAAATGAGAGAATGGATCAAACGTATGCAGCTGTTCGTTTGGTATTGATGTAGGATAAAGAAGATTAGCGTATGCACCTACTAGCTTAGTATTAATATATGACTCAGTAGACTTTGTAGCCTACAATTGTTATATACATGAAACAAAACGGTCTATTTTTGCTGTTTGATGAACATTGCCTTTTAGTGCATTGTTTTGCCATATTTGGAAAATGATAAAATCGACCTGCGTTTGCACCTGGTGGCTTTCTGTTGCTATATTATAAAAGCCCATTAGCGTATGCACTTAGGGACCTACTGTTGCTATGTTGAAAATGATAAAGCCGACCTGCGTTTGCACCTCATGGCTTCCTATTGCTATATCATAAAAGCCCACTAGTGTATGCACCTAGAGACCTGCTATGTTTTTTATATGACTGTTGAAGAGAGGACCTGTTTTTGTGTTGCTCCTGATTAGGTGGAATTTCTACAGCTTTTTGGATTTAAAATTAATCTTGAAATATTATATCACACATAGTTAATTTATAAAGGTGTTTTATATATATAGATATATATATATATATAACTTTAAATAAGTGAATTGTGTTTCATGAAAAAGTAAGATTAAAGGAAATATAGTCGTGTTAGGTCTAGTGCTTATAAAATTAAGGATAAAAAGTGTCAGTGTTAAAGTGGATGTAAGCAAAATAGAGTTTTTATATAATAATGATAAAAAAAGTAATTAAAACTCCTTGAAGTTTAAATTGAGTATTTGAAATGAAAAAAAAAAGGAAAAAAATTATTCATTCTCTTAAAGTGGATGTAAACATAAAGGTGTTTTAGAAAGAAAAAGTGTTGAGTACCTTGAACATTTAAAATTGAGTGTTGAAATCTAGAATTGATTCATAATGTGTAAGTGAATGTAAATAAAAGGGTGTTATTTAAAGGAATATATTGTTGGTGGAATTCCTTGAAGTTTAAATTGAGGGTTTAAAATTTTGAAATAATTAATTTAATATGCATTTTCTTTGGAGCAAATTAGTGTTCTGATTACAAATCCAAAATGTGTTATTGTAGCTGTTAATATAGTATACACACACACACATATATATATATATATATACAGTATATATAAAAAATCAATATGAGTTATCAAGTAGATGAAGAAGTCAACTTTAAATTAAGGAAGCTACTGATCAACATTGCTTCTTCATCCAGAAGTTACAATAGAGAGGCCCTCCCGGGGGTTTTTGAGATCTGGAGAACATGGCCATTTATTTTCAGAGATCTGGGGAACATTTGCCATTACTTTAAGAGATCCAGGGATCAAAGGCCTAATTTTAGAGATCTAGGGATATTGAAAAAAGTACCTAATTTGATTAATTTTATCAGAGACATATAAACAGAGATAGACAACTGGTGGCACTTGTCTAAATTTCAGGTAGCACATTTTGGCTTTTTCTAGTTTAGTTTGAACTTATTTATTTTACTTCGATTTTGAAACAAGTTCTTACAACATAGACAAATCACGCTCGAAGTCTTCCTGGGTATAACCAGTACTAACCATATGTGGAAAAAGTGTCTTGCTCAAGGACATCACACATAGTCGTGGCGAAGGGTTGAAATACCCACGACCCTCCAATCACGGGTTCGGTGCTTTACCACATCCTCCAGAATAAAACAACATATTTTTGTGATTATGGTATCAAAAGAAAGGGCTTGATTTGGGAAACTATTTTTTTCTTTTTTAAATTTAAAGAAATGAAGAATTTTACGCTAAAATTTTTTTGTGTGATCATTTTCTCTTTTTTAGCCCATTTTTTAGATAAGAAATAAGAAAAACTACTTCAATAAAAATCAATATGAAACTTTCGCCACCGATGGAAAACTTACTGCGTCATCTTTCTTTAATTGTTAAATTCAGACCAAGATTCGAAGAGTAATAATAGAAATACCAAAAGTGCCGTAAACATTATATTACTATTAGCTTGCCAGTCTCTGTAATTAAGTCACTGATTTGATGTATAATTTTATACTTGATCATAATTTACCTTTAAAATGAGATGTCGACTGCTTGAAACAGCTTTTGACAGCTTTGGATGTTTCTTACGTGGTCGTTTGGTGTCCTGCGCAACTTCATCCCATAACCGTACGTACCCGAAATAAATTTTGGATGGTAATTCCGAGCAAAGATATATTTACAGTACTGATGAGTAAAGGCAGAATAGTGCAGCGGTTAATATCGTCGATTTCGGATCGTACGAGATCGTGTTCAATGCCACCCGGCATCTATTTTTTTTTATTAGATCGTGTTTACACAATAAAGTTAATTATTTATGTGTATTTATTGCCTTTTGTAAATTAACCGTTCTGCTGTTCATATTTTTTGTTTCTTCTGTCCTTCCATCGATATCTTCTTTGGCTCTACTTTCCAAAGGCCAGCAGAGCTTATGTCGTGGTAGATTGTCTGTCGTCCATCTGTTAACCTTTTTCTTGTAGAAGCTATAGCATCCCCCACATTTTTCAAAGAATCTTATCCAAACTCGCACAGCATTTGTATAACCACAAACTCCTGAAGTTCTTGAACCAGCGTGATTAAACCACAAATGCTCCCTGACACAGAGCTTACAAGCACATTTTTAAGGAAACTTAAAAAAAACACCATTTCTCTGAAAGTTCAAGCCATAGACCATAGATATTTTAAACAAGAAAAAAAAGACAGTACATGGATTTTGTTTATTATGATGATGTGTAAATAATAATAGAGAAGATTATAGTAGACGTTTTACTTAAGGAAACACTTTTTGGTACTTTCAGGGAACTATGTTTAAAACTTCTGGAGATCTAGGGAACAGTGGAAATACTTTTAAAGATCTGGGGAACATGGACAAAATACTTTTGGAGATCTGGGGAACAATAGGCATTACTTTAAGAGATCCAGAGAACAGGGACCCCCACCCTCCACCCATCCCACCCGCACCCCTGGGAGGGTCTCAACAGACAACCAAACAACAGAAGAAAACACGATTTCATCTAGCTTCTCAGGCTTTCCATCAGTTGATATAAACTCTAATACCTCCAATGACAAGAATGATGATGCCTTTCAAGACCGGTTTAATGGAATACTTTGCCATGTACTATTTGCAGTTGGACAAATCACTGTGATATTGTCAACCTTTTCCAGAAATTTCACGATGTTTTAAAAAAGGAGTTTCATTCTAATTCAACAAACACAGAAAAATCAACATACACAACACATGTAAAAAGGAAAAAATTATTTTGACATGCGACTCAAAGCACAACAAAATCACGGTCACAGGGCCAGGTTATCTTATATGGAGAGAAACTACTTTTATTAGACTTTCTTTGGGACTTTTCAAACATTATTGTGAAGAAACACAAATGAACATTAATGCTTCAAAACTTCAATCGCAAAAATCCATGACTTCAACCCCTACTGTGAGCAGACATGCAAAACTGATATCACCGGCTCTGTCACCTAATCTGCTTGCTGAATCAGCGCCTGTTTCGCAACAGGGGTCAGGAAATGCCAACCATGAGGAAGTCATCAGGGAAATAACAGCACTTCATGTATCACCATCTTTTTTCAAAACCAGATAACAGAAATCAATGCAAAAGTTGACATGTTGGTGCAAATAGCAATAAATATGCAAATATACCAGTCAGCACAGGAGGCAACTACTAGACCAGTGGAAGACAGACAACATCCCCTACTTTGAAAGTTTCACATTCTGCCAGCTCATCCAGACCAGTGACCACCTACAGTGAGGCCCTAACTAGTACAAGTGCAATCATTATTAATTCAACAAACGAGGCACCAATAAAGAATGATAAAATTGATGAAAAAAATCTGGAAAGTCTAAAACATCAAAACCCAACAACAAATAACCTCAGGTAGTAAGCAGAAACAAGTCAAATCTACCAAAAATATTAATAATTGGAGACTCAATTCTTTCTGGAATAAACAAAACAGGATTAAAAAGTAATGTAGAATGTCAATCAATCCCGGGCACCACAATTGATTTAATAAATGAAAAGATTAAGAACTTTAATTTGACGCACTTTTCAGACATTGTTGTTTATGTAGGTGGAAATGACTCTTCAATTGGAATGTATATATATTATTTTGAAGAAAAGTATGATCAATTAATCAATACAATCAAAAACACCAACCTAGACTGTGCAATATACCAATGTAATGTATGCCCACGTGGAGACACAAATTCGACCAGCACAAGTATTGTAATGCAAAGATTATGCAATGTTAACAAAGCAAACTTTGTCGAGGCAAACACTGGGTTTTATGACAAGAATAAACAACTGATAAGTCATTTTTACCGCGATAACATACATCAGGATCTGGTATAAAAAGACTTCTCTCAACAATAAATCAACATATTTGTGTAGTGGAAAAACTTTAACGACTCAATCTTCAAGAAAAGCGGGGAGCTACATAGGCATACAAATGTGAGAAAATCATCGTACAGAGACAGTTCCTACCAAAATGGAAAGAGATTCACGAAATCAAACTGACACCAGCAGGGACAGAACCAAAGAGATGACAATAAAAGGGACAACAGACAAACAAAATACAAACGTGACTAGCTTAACCACAAATATGACAGACATGAAAGGGAGACAAACCACCATCAGGATCAAAATAAAGAAGAATACTACCATCATCAACACAATTTTGGAATATTAGTCGACATAGTGAAAGATGCATGAAGTGTGGTCTTACGAATCATGAAACAATTGACTGCCATCACAAAACTCAAATCCAGTGCTTCAGATGCAAATTCTTTGGAAATAAAGACTCTATGTGTTGGAATTACTGTCTAGAAGACACGTTCCTCAAATCTGATAATAGCAGGCATTTTGTAGATTCAACCTTTGTAGATAGTAATGATGATAATCGTTTACATAATGTTTCTACATTTAACTGTACCCCTGTATTAAATTCCTCCGTGAGTACCAAATTTTTGTGTAACTTGGGTCTTGGAACAAAAGGGCTAAATATGGCCATATTAATATACAAGGTATTCAAAATAAATATGACCAAATACAAGTGATGTTGAACTCATCTAAAAATGATATACATATTCTAGGAAATAGTGAGTCAAAACTAAATGCCATTCATTTCTGTAAGCATTTCGAAATAAAAAATTACCAGCTATTACGAATGGATAGAATTTGTTCTTAGACGAGAAAAGAAAAGGGAGGTGGGATTTTAGTATACATAAGAAATGATATAAAGTGTAAGAGAAGAGAAGATTTACAATCAGATGACATCGAGTGTATATGGTTAAAGATTTTTCAAAACAAATATGAGAGTTTTTTCATAGGTCAAATGTATAGGCATCCAGATGAAAATGTTTCTTGGAATGAATTATCGAGAATCAGAGAAAATTCTTTCTTGAAATGCAAGCAGAATTGTATATTTTAGGTGATTTTAACAGAGATTGATCTAATATTCAAACTGAACATAATTGGATGGAATATATCGAACAATTCGGCCTATTTCAAAAAATAAATGAACCAACTAGAATAACAGAGACTACCAAAACATTCATTGACCATATATACTGCAATTTTCAGAGTAACATAACCTTTATATAAGTTCCAAAGTTAGGTCTAAGCGATCATTTTCAAATATTTTCCAAACGCAAAACAAACTTTACGGTTCCGAAACTGTCTCATTATACTATAACATACCGATCATACAACATTTTAATGAACAAGATTTTATAAGTGTTCTTCAGATGGCACCGTAGGATGTTATTAAAATTTTTGAGGACACGAATGATGTTGTAGACACTTGGTCTTCCATGATTTTAGATATTGTAAATAAGCATCTTCCTCTAAAATATACCAAGAGTTAAATACAAGCAACGGCCAATTTGGCTTACACCTGAAATAATGCAGGCTATGAAGACAATGGATCAGTTTAAATCTTTAGGGAATGAATCTCTCTTTAAACAATGGCGAAACAAAATAGTGAATCTCATTAAAAAATAAAAAAAGTCTCAATACACTTAATTTGTAAATGATGATAGAAATCCATCTGGTATTTGGAAAATTTTCAAAAAACTAAGTGCTAGTAAAAATAATCATAGTAATAATGTACTTTCACTTAAAGTAAGTGACACCGAAATATTGAAATCTAACGATATGGCATGTGAATTCAATAATTTTTTCTCATCTGAAGCTGAGAATATTAAGGACCTATTGTGTTTTCTAATTTTGATAAACTTCAAGCCTTTTGTAATAATAAGATTCCTTAAGACATTTTTTTCAATATCCCTGATAAATCCAGTAAAATGGTGGAAAAAATATTTAAGAACAATAGATGTAACCAAGGCAACAGGGTGTGACAATATTGGTCCAAGATTATTAAAAATATCTGCACCTTTCATAACAGAGAGTATAACATATATTTGCAATAAAAGCATTAATGAGTCAGTTTTCCCTGAAAAATGGAAAGAAGAAAAAGTTACTCCTCTACATAAGAGTGGTACTAAAGACGAAGTTAATAATTACAGGCCAATATCAATACTACTAATTTTATTAAAAATACTTGAAATTTCAACATGTTCACGACTCATTAATGACCTTTCTAAATAACTATGAACTGCTTCACAAAACACAATCTGGTTTCAGACCTAACCATTCATGCGAATCTGCTCTTAAAGCTATACTTGACAAGTGGCTAGATGCAATAAATAGAGGTTTACTAATTGGTGTCGTAATGGTCGATTTTAGGACGGCATTTGATCATGTGGATCACCAGCTTTAATTAAATAAGAGGACCAAGATGACCTTATTTCGCTCAACTGACTGACCTTGAGTCATCCAACTCGAGTAGTTAGAATTTTGATTTGTTTTGAAGATGTAACAGATGCGTAAAAGAGTTCAAACTTGGTAGAGGTTCAACCATGGTAAATGTCAGTAAAATTACATCGAAATCAGGTCAGTAGATTCTGACAAGTAGGCTTTTGAAGTTTTTACTATAGCTGCCTATATAGTAAACTAGCACCTCACTGTGACGGTCATGTTTTTTAACAAATCACGAAGGCTTGAACAAATTTGTTAAAGGGTCACCCAAGGAACATTTCTGCAAAATTGTTTTAAAATCGATCCAGTGGTTTCTTACAAGAAGATTTTTTAAGTTTTTACTATAGCTTATATAGTAAACTTACCCAACCCCCTGGCCGCCATGTTTTTTGACGATACACTACGGTTTGAACAAACTTAGTGAAGGTTCCTCCAAGGAACATGAAATTATTTTAAAATCGAGCTTAACGTTTCTGACAAGAAGATTTTTTAAGTTTTTACTAATTAAACTTGCCCCGCCCCCTGTCGGCCATGTTTTATGACGAATCAGAATGGTTTGAACAAACTTGGTAGAAGGTCACCAAAAGAGTATTTCTGTGAAATTATTTAACATGAGTCCCAAGAGGGCCTGAGGACGCTCTACTGACTCATAGTGGCCATAGCACTTTTTGAAATTCTACTATGCAATAAAAACATCAGGGCGGGGTCATTTTTAACTCTAGGGACACGATTTTAACAAATCTAACAAAACTATAGTTGGTCATCATTATTACATAAACATTTTGAAAATCTGTTAGACCGTTCATGAGAAGAAGATTTTTTAAGTTTTGGACTATTTTACGGTGGCCATCTTGAATTTTTGATAGAAAAAATAAATCTTTTGTATAGTCTCCTATGCAATAGAAACATTCAGGTGAAGTTTCAGTTTAACTGGCCTAGTGGTTTTAGAATGAATGAAAAAAAAGGAGAATTTTCTGTTTTCCCACAATATCCCTATGTAAAATTCTAAGTCCCCTTACAGGGCCCCTATATATTTTAGACCCTAACTTTTTACCTGCAATCAAACCCCTACACTAAGGGATAATTTATATCAAATATGTACAAATCTGACATACCGGTTCTTAAGAAAATAATTTTACTAATTCCCAATTTTTACCTTTTTTGAAGCCCTTCCTGACCCTTTAAGACATAGGAACCCATTCATTTTTACAAATATTAACCTCCTTTACCTAACAATGCTTTAGTGAAGATATAGGCAAAATTATTTCCATTTAAAAAAAAAATAGAAAAAGATTTTTTAAGTTTTGGACAATTTTTAGTAACGGCGGCCATCTTGAATTCCAGATCGAAAAAACAATCTTCTGTATATGAAAGAAAAAGAGAATTTTCTGTTTTCCCATAGTATTCCTATGTAAAATTCTAAGTCCCCTTACAGGGCCCCTATATTTTTTATCCCCTAAATTCTTATCTGCAATCAAACCCCTACACATAGGGATAATTTATGCAAAATATGAATAAATCTGACATACCGGTTCTTAAGAAAACAAATTTAGTAATTCCCAATTTTTACCCTTATGGGGCCCCTCGTGACCCCTTAAGACAGTGAACCCAAGTGATTTTTACAAATCTGAACCTCCTTCACCAAACAATGCTTCTGTGAAGATATAGGCAAAATCATTTCCATTTAAAAAAAAAATATATAAAAAAATATTATAATGACATGTGTCCCCTAATTGAACCCTCGGGGCGGGTCATATTTAACCCTAGGGACACCATTTGAACAAATCTAACAAAACTTTAGTTGGTCATCATTACTACATAAACATTTTGAAAATCTGTTGGGCCGTTCATGAGAAGAAGATTTTTGAAGTTTTGGACTATTTTTAATAACAGCGGCCATATTGAATTTCAGATTGAAAAAAAAAATCTTCTGTATAGTCTCCTATGCAATAGAAACACCCATGTGAAGTTTCAGTTTAATTGGCCTAGTGGTTTCAGAGAAAGTACTGCTAACAGACGACAGATGACAGACGAAAGACGACGGACGACAGACAACGAGCCATCGTATAAGCACTTCTGGCCTTTGGCCTTTCACCCAAGGAACATTTCTGTGAAATTATTTTAAAATTTAGCAAGCAGTTTCTGACAAGAAGATTGTTTAAGTTTTTACTAATTAAACTTGCCCCGCCCCCTGGCGGTCATGTTTTTTTGACGAATCAAGATGCCTTGAACAAACTTGGTAGAGGGTCATCCAAGGAACATTTCTGTGAAATTATTTTAAAATCGAGCCAGTAGTTTCTGACAAGAAGATTTTTTTAAGTTTTTACTAATTAAACTTGCCCCATCCCCTGGCGGCCATGTTTTTGACGAATCAAGATGGCTTGAACAAACTTGGTAGAGGGTCACCCAAGGAACATTTCTGTGAAATTATCTTAAAATCGAGCCAGTAGTGTCTGACAAGAAGATTTTTTAAGTTTTTACTAATTAAACTTGCCCCGCCCCCTGGCGGCCATGTTTTTTGACGAATCAAGATGGCTTGAACAAACTTGGTAGAGAGTCACCCATGGAACGTTTCTGTGAAGTTATATAAAAATTGGCTCAGTTGTTTCAGAGAAGAAGTTGTTAGAAGCTAAAAGTTAACGACGGACAACAGACGACGGACGACAGACACCAGGCGATCACCTGTGAGCTTTCCGCTCAGGTAAGCTAAAAAGCTTAAATATTATCATATCTCTGAACATACTTTAAGCTGGTTCTCTTCATATTTATTTGCATTTATTTGTCGAAAGCAAAAAGTTTAATTAAACAGTACACTGTCCGATGAACAAAATGTTATTAATGGAGTACCACAAGGGTCAATACATTGTCCTTTATTATTTTTAATGTTTATAAATGATTTGCCCTTAAATATTGATCAAGTACACACTGATTTGTAAGCCGATGATACTACCTTATCTAAAAGAGGAGAATCTCAAAAGGATATTCAAATTAAATTACAAAATTCTTTAAATGATCTGCAAACTTGGTGTAAGCATAATGGCATGCTCATAAATTCTGCAAAAACCAAGTCATGTTAATAACAACTGATCAAAAGAGAGCACATTTGCAGATTGATATTTAGCTAAATTATAATGATGCAAATGTTGCCTTAATATTAAATGACAAAATACTAGGGATTCATGTGGATAACAACCTAACCTGGTCTAACCATATTGATAACATTAATACCAATATATGGCTTCTTTCAAGAATAAAAAAATACCTTTCATATAGTAACCGTGTTCAATAGTATTAAACTTATATCTAACCACATAATGACTACTGTAATATCATTTGGGGTGGCACTTATCACGTTAATCTTTGTAGAGTATTCAAAAAAGGTTTTGTAAGATTATTTTAGACTATAAAAGTGAAGATTCCATAAAATGTATGGAAGAATTGAAATAGTATCTATTTATGAAAGAGTTCTTTTAAGAAAAGGTAATTTCATTTATAAAATTTCAAATGATTTAACACCAGTATACATAAATGAAATGTTTAAACGAAGAGGCCAAAATGATAATTTACCAGCGCTATGACACATTTCATTGAAGGATTTTGTTACGCCTAGACGATATAAAGAAATATTTAAACAAAGCTATACAGGTCCTATCATTTGAAATAATCTTCCAAATCACCTGAAACAATAAGATTCTCTTAACTCTTTTCATAATAATTGTGATAAATGGATGAAATCGAATTAGTTAACACCTAAATACTAAAATAATTTAATTTATCCTGATTAGCTTACAAATGAGCATGAAATTAAAGTATACGCATGTATGTGTTTATGTTTGTGTTTGTGAGTGCTGGCATATGAGTGTGAGTGTGTGCATGCATGTGTGTAAGTCTTGTTAGATATTGCTTTCATTATATCTCTTTATACTGATTTATGTATGTGACTAGTCGTATAACAGTTTTTTTACATTAAATATTTTACATATTAAATATTTTACATATTAAATTGTTTGTATATTTAATCCATGTATTGTAAATAATAGAGGGCTTCATAGAAGATTAGTTTGTAACTAAATTTGTAACCCTCTGTAAATAAAGACTACTATTATTGCTATGTTGAAAATGATAAAGCCAACCTGCGTTGGCACCTGGTGGCTTGCTATTGCTATATTATAAAAGCCCACTAGTGTATGCACCTAGGGGCCTGCTATTGCTATGTTGAACATGATAAAGCCGACTTGCGTTGGCACCTGGCGGCCTTCTTTTGCCATATTATAAAAGCCCACTAGTGTAGATAACTAGGGGCCTGCTATTGCCATGTTGAAAATAATACAGCCGACCTGCGTTGGCACCTGGTGGCTTGCTATTGCTATATCATAAAACCCCACTAGTGTACGCACCTAGGGGCCTGCTATTGCTATGTTGAACATGATAAAGCCGACTTGCGTTAGCACCTGGCGGCCTTCTTTTGCCATATTATAAAAGCCCACTAGTGTAGATAACTAGGGGCCTGCTATTGCCATGTTGAAAATAATAAAGCCGACCTGCGTTGGCACCTGGTGGTTTGCTATTGCTATATTATAAAAACCCACTAGTGTACGCACCTAGGGGTCTGCTATGACTATGTTGAACATGATAAAGCCGACTTGCGTTAGCACCTGGCGGCCTTCTTTTGCCATATTATAAAAGCCCACTAGTGCAGATAACTAGGGACCTGCTATTGCCATGTTGAAAATAATAAAGCCGACCTGCGTTGGCACCTGGTGGCTTGCTATTGCTATATCATAAAACCCCACTAGTGTACGCACCTAGGGGTCTGCTATGACTATGTTGCAAATGATAAAGCCGACCTGCGTTAGCACCTGGTGGCTTGCTTTTGCTCTATCATAAAAGCCAATTAGTGTATGCACCTAGGGGCCTGCTATTGCTGTTATTGTGGAATAAAAGATATTTAGTCAACCAATGTGCATGGGCATTGGTTTGATCAAATTATATCGTGCAAAGTATCCACGTGGTATTCTTTGAAGCTTGAAGCCATTATATATATATATAGTTTATGTTTAGGATGTTTGAAGTTAGATACTTAGTCAACCAATGGGCTTGGGTTTGATCATATTGTATCATGCAAAGTATTTGGTAGTCTTTGAATAGAGTTTTAGTTCCCTGAAGTTGTTCTATATATATAGTATATGTAGTGTTTCCCCTAAAGCGGCATGACAAGGCGGGACCCGCCCTGCCTTTTTTCTATGCCGCCCTACCCTTTTCTTATACCGCCACGCTTAAATAGTTACCGCCCCGCAGTGCCCTTTCTAATAAACAATGATAGACACCACTATGAAGAAGGTACCTCCCCGCTGTGTTCCTTTATTGGCTAATCAGACCGTAGACACTACACGCGTCGTTAGGTAATTTCCAATATGCGTACACACTCGATTAATACATGGTTTCCGCTTTTAGTGCATTATCATATTATTCTTTCGTAGACCGCGAAACCATTAGAATGGTTTTTATTTCAAGCTATACAATTAGAACGAACTAGGAAGCCAGCGGTACACACACGCACCATGTGCGATTGTTTTGATAAGCAACTGAAGGTGTTGACAATGTTTTTCACAAGATTTAAAAAGGTGTTGGCATTACCTTTCATTTGATTCATTAAACTCACAATCACGTGAAGTCTAGGGAGTATGTAAAACTATGTATGCAATCAATCGGAACGTGTGTCACGACCATTTCTCGGATCAAGACAACTAGAAATAGATCGCAGTGTAAAGTAAGGGGTTTATGCAAGTAAGCGAAACAATGAAATCGTAAAGGGTTTTCTCAGCATCTTATTTCAACAAAGCTAGAATAAAATCCCCACTTTAAATGGTTTATTTTGTACATAAATTGAAGAAAAAATACAAAAAAATCACCTGGATGTTGCCTACCGTATGTTAACAAATTTGAAATACCCGGTCTAAAAATCGGCGCCTTTAGAAGTTGGATCTCAAAAAATCGGTGCATCGGTTATTGCGGTCCCGTTTATTATAGATGTTTAAGACTTAACTATTAATGTTTCCTTTTATAAAATTTATATTTATTTGGAAATACACTGACACCTAATGAAATTACAGAATCAAACATTAAAAATGCAAACTTCTCAATTGTAATAACTTTTAAATATGACAAGTTGTCCATTTATCAACACTCTTTTACTATATTTTTATGGCAATATTGTTCTAATATAGGATAGAAACATTTATTTGAATTGCAAATTATAAATGGATAGTTAATTACTCCCTGTTTCTCAGCATCTTATTTCAATGAATAAAATTCCCACTTAAAATGGTTCATTTTTTTAACATAGATTAAAGCATTGTGTAAATATAATATCCATCTTATAAGGGTACTTGAACTATCAAATATTGTTGAAATAATTACTTTATAATTAATAATAAGGCTACTACAATAGTATCAATGCTACTACAATTTCATCAAGGAACTATAGTATATCCTTCTATAGTTCCTTGATATCATGTTTTATTAATACATGATATTGTAATAGCCTTATTTAAGATGATTCATACATTTACCAAAACATACATATCATACTTGTTATTAGTGCTGAAAATGGTGCTCAACACAACACGCAAAACAGTTATGACCTTTTTTTTCTATTATTTTGTATGCGCCAAAAAGTGCCCTTTTTCAATTGGTACCCTGCCCTTTTTCAATCCTGGGGGAAACACTATTATATGATTAGGATGTGTAGTCTAATAGCACATCTAATATATGTGACGGTTGTGTATAGTTTAATGTTGGTAAAACATATATATAAATTTGGTTAGTTAAAAATGTAAGGGCGCATGTTGTTAATATAGATATCTTGCTCATAGGTAGTGATAGGTGCAGAGGGATAGACAATACCCGAGGAGTTAAAAATGCTAATAGAGTGAAGTGGCTGTCAAAATGTAGTATAAAATAAAGAGAGCTGATACCACGACTGCATACGAATACATACACAATGCATAGTCCAAGGTTCTAGCCATTGATCTTGCACGAATGACTGGGGTGATATTAATGGAATGGTATTAGAATAGCAATACACAATGACATCTTGAATATTAAGTCAAATTAATGTTGCCAGATACAGCTTGTTAATGTTTTTCGGTATGGTACAGTAAGTCATGGTGTGGCACTGATTGTATGGAGTCAATTGACAGAAAACATAGAAACGCCAATAGGTGAATTAGTAATTTCTTGAATTAAGGCAGGGGTCAATTTGTGGATCACGCTGACATGGTCACGTCATAAAATGTTTTTTACCATAATGATGGGGTCCATCTGTCAGAAATCGAAACTGATTTGTTTATTTTGATATTGAAGAGGCATTTATAATGGGTACTGAGTAAGGACGAGGAATTCTGGGGCGAACTTAGTTCGTTTGGCAGGAAAATTCCAGAGAGGAACATGATTCCCATGTGCTCATTTTGGACTAATGTGTTTAAATCAAGTTGTACGGCTTTGTATTTGTGCCGATGCGTAATTTCCACCTTCTGGTGCATGGCTTAGCTGTTTTATTTGTGTAGGTCGAGCGGTTTGATGCAACCTTGCGTAAACCACCTTGGTATCGTCATACTTCTCGAGTCCTTTCTTGGGGTTTCCTGTCATTTATGTGATCAAACGCCATTATCTTTCTAATGTGGAATTATGAAGTTTTACTGAGAATTCATGAATATTATTAAATTTTCAATTGATTTGATTTAGTGTTGTTTTTATTGATTTAAGTTTACTGGAATGTCTAGCGTCAATTGATGCCATGAGACGCTAGAGATGATCATTTAGCCAGCACTCAAACATACCCATCTCTGCAAATTACTGGTAGCTTTCCCATTTGAATCAACAGCGGGAGACGATTGACAATGGGACGCAATGTCGCATATCAGTCATAGCTGAGACTGTGGCTGACCAGGGATTGCAACTCGAGTTGTCCAGGGATTGCAACATGTGCATGTCTGTGCTAACTGTTCAGGTCATATTGATTTGAGTCATCTTGAAATAGGAACTTGTTATCATTTCAGTCTGAATTATCAAGGTGTAATTGATGCACAAGTACGTGGTCACAGTTTGGAAAAACATAACGAACTCGCAAACACCGAGCGATTTAGTTGAGTTTTTTTATCATTTCATCAATTATTATACCGCGTGTTTTTAATGAATCTGGTTGAAAATATCAATTTTAAATCTGGGACCATAGAAAAAGCATGGTTCTGCGTATATCGCAGTTTCGTTCTGTGGATTCCGGAATAACTAGTGTACCGGTAATGTAGTTACAGCCATTCAAATAATATTAAACAAAATATTTGAAAGACAGATGAATTTTATTTTATAATAAACCAAACACCCTGTGGTTGATAGATAGAAAGAAAGAAACGAACAGACAACATAGTATACCATGTGTTGCTTCACTTTGGAAACGACCCCCGTATTATGATGTGTTTCTGACCAGAACGCAAGAACACCGCAAAAAAATATCAACAGCAAATGTCACTGGTAAGTATCACATGCCCCCCCCCCCACCCCCCCCACCCCCCCCCCCCCCCCCACACACACAAATGGTCTGTGAAAATACTGATATATTTTATGATTGGTAGTAATGTATCCATGAATATAAAAAAAATGGATTGTCGTTTCAGACTAGATAGGCAATTTCATGTTTTTTACATTAAAGTGTGACCTTGACTTTTGTGAGATCTTGACATCTGATGTAATGGTCTAAGTATTTCTACAGGTAAATGCAGGTGACATATCACCATAATATGTTGATCACTTATGTCAAGCTATTTTAATTCATCCATGAAAGACAAAGTTACAGACCAGACATGAAATATCAAACAAATTGAAAGTGTGACCTTGACCTTTGAGGTAACGTTCTGGGTCTTATATGCAACAAGTCTTCATGTTGATCAATTGATAATTTGAGCCAAGTGTTTTTGAAATTTATCCATGTATGACAAAGTTACGGACCGGACTTGGAACTCTTAAGCAGGCTCAAAGTGTTGTCAAACAAAGTTGGACCTTGACCTTTGAGGTACGGGTCTGGGTCTTACGTGTGACACGTCGTCATGTCATCGTGATCAATTGAGCCAAACCTCCATATTAAACAGTTGCAGACCGGACATGAAATATCAAATAAACTGAAATTGTGACCTTGACCTTTATGGAAAGGTTCTGATCTTACATGCAACACGTCATCATGTCATATTGATCGATTGAGCTAAGTGGTTTTGAAATCCATCTATGTACGACAGGCACAAAAATCAAACAAGTGGTGTTAAAATATCTAAATTTGGTATGTTTTTCGTTGTTATAGATAATACTTTAAATGTGGCAGGCATATTATAAGTTCTGATTTTAAAGTGCTTAGATTTTAATGAAGCAATAAAAACACATTTGTATAATAGCATAAATGTCAAAAGAAAATGACCGCTTTTCAGAAATGGCAAAAGATGAAAGCACAAACATTGACCATAGCGTATTTCAGCTTTTCTTTTACTAATATAAATAATTCCAAATCAAACTTCAATCTGAAATGATGGTATTAAGACCACAATCTCAATTTTTCCCTCCATTTTATCCAAAAAAAATGGCGGCTTTATAAATCATCGCTTGGGACGCTGATGGGGGAAGTAGTCGTCTGCATTTCATGTCATTTTAGTGAAAATTGTATGTGTTTACAACCGCATATTTGAAGTGTTTTGGCTCTCGGTTTGAAAGAACAAAAATCACAATAAAATCAAATTTGGATCTCTACGTCCTCTGCTTTGCAGTTTGAAACCTATGGAACTATTTTATCGGTCGACGGAAATGAAATTGTTGTCAACAGAATAACAAAGGTTATGAACAAAATTGAAATATAGGCAACATGATCCATAATGATGGCTTCGCCTTCCAAGAAATAAATAATAAAATTACCAAAAAAAACAACAACATGAATTTTAATGTAAATATTTACCCATAGAATCCGCATAAAACGTATTATATCTTTTGCCAGGCTGGCCTTGGAGTTGTATCCGTGACACCACAAGAGCAGGGTATTCGCCTAAGCCGTGACCTACCTCTTTGTAACGAAACTGTGCTATAAAGAAAGGGGAAGAGAAACCGTATATTAGTATAACTATGCTGAGCCTCAATAGGTATCTGTAATGAGAATCAACCAAAGTGAAAAAGGATTTATATTTGCGATTTGGTTAAGTTGTTTTCAAACATTTAGCACCCTCATGTCACCATTGCCAGAAGTTTAGACAGTTTGTTAAACCACAGATAAGCTTAGGTCATCAATTGTTTTGAACCAGTAATAAACCAATTACTGAATTATTATTGTCATTGACTTATAATGTCAGCCTTAAAAACACACGTTTAGTGTAAAAGTGAGGTAAACACTGCGGTGGTTTGTGGGGTTAATTTGGGGTTTTGCAGTCACTATGTGTGTAAACACTGTGGTGGTTTGTGGGGTTAATTGGAGTTCTGCAGCCACCATGTGTAAACACAGTGGTGGTTTGTGGTGTTAATTGTTGGGTTTTTACAGTCACCATGTGTAAAAACTGTGGTGGTTTGTGGGGTTAATTGGGGTTTTGAGGCCGCCATGTGTAAACACTGGTGGTTTGTTGGGTTAATTGGGGTTTTGCATCCACCATGTGTAACACTAGTGGTTTGTGGGGTTAACTGGAGTTTTGAAGCCACCATGTGTAAAAACTGTGATGGTTTGTGGGGTTAATTTGGGTTTTGAGGCCACCATGTGTAAGAACTGTGGTGGTTTGAGGGGTTAATTTGGGTTTTGAGGCCAACATGTGTAAAACTGTGGTGGTATGTGGGGTTAATTGGGGTTTTGCAGCCACCATGTGTAAACACTGTGGTGGTTTGTGGGGTTGATTGGGGTTTTGCAGCCACCATGTGTAAGAACTGTGGTGGTTTGTGGGGAAAACTGGGGTTTTGCAGCCACCATCTGTAAAAACTGTGGTGGTTTATGGGGTGAACTGGGGTTTGCAGCCACAATGTGTAAAAACTGGTGGTTTGTGAGGTTAACTGGGGTTATGCAGCCACCATGTGTAGATACTGTGGTGGTTTGTGCGGTTAATTGGGTTTTTGAGTCCACCGTGTGTAAAAACTGTGGTGGTTTGTGGGGTTAATTGGGGTTTTGCAGCCATCATGTGTAAACACTGTGGTTTGTGGGGTTAATTGGGGTTTTGCAGCCACCATGTGTAAACACTGTGGTGGTTTGTGGAGTTAACTGGGGTTTTGCAGTCACCATGTGTAAAAACTGTGGTGGTTTGTGGGGTTAATAGGGGCTTTGAGGCCACCATGTGTAAACACTGGTGGTTTGCTGGGTTAATTGGGGTTTTGCATCCACCATGTGTAACACTAGTGGTTTATGGGGTACACTGGAGTTTTGAACCCACCATGTGTAAAAACTGTGATGATTTGTGAGGTTAATTTGGGTTTTGAGGCCACCATGTGTAAGAACTGTGGTGGTTTGTGGGGTTAATTTGGGTTTTGAGGCCAACATGTGTAAAACTGTGGTGGTATGGGGGGTTAATTGGGGTTTTGCAGCCACCATGTGTAAACACTGTGGTGGTTTGTGCGGTTAATTGGGGTATTGCAGCCACCATGTGTAAACACTGCGGTGGTTTGTGGGGTTAATTGGGGTTTTGCAGCCACCATGTGTAAAATCTGAGGTGGTAAGTGGGGTTAACTGGGGTTTTGCAGCCACCATGTGTAAACACTCGTGGTTTGTGGGGTTTAATTGGGGTTTTGAAGCTACCATGTGTAAACACTGTGGTGGTTTGTGGGCTGTATTGGGATTTTGCATCCACCAGGTGTTAAAACTGTGGTGGTTTGTGGGGTTAACTGGGGTTTTGCAGCCACTGTGTGTAGACACTGTGATTGTTTTTTGGGGCTAATTTGGGGTTTTGCAGCCACGATGTTTAAACACTGGTGGTTAGTGGGGTTAACTGGGGTTTTGTAGCCACCATGTGTAAACACTGTGGTAGTTTGTGGGGTTAATTTGGGGCTTTGCAGCCACCATTTATAAAAACTGGTGGTTTGTGGGATTAATTAGGGGTTTGCAGCCACCATGTGTAAAAATGGTGGTGGTTTGTGGGGTTAATTTGGGGTTTTGCAGCCTCCATGTGTAGACACTGTGGTGGTTTGTGGGGTTAATTGGGGTTTTGCAGCCACCATGTGTAAACACTGTGGTGGTTTGTGAGGTTAACTGGGGTTTTGCAGCCACTGTGTGTAAACACTGTGATTGTTTTTTGGGGCTAATTTGGGGTTTTGCAGCCACCATGTTTAAACACTGGTGGTTTGTGGGGTTAATTGGGGTTATGCAGCCACCATTAGTAAACATTGTGGTAGTTTGTGGGGTTAATTTGGGGCTTTGCAGCCACCATGTATAAAAACTGGTGGTTTGTGGGGTTAATTTGGGGTTTTGCAGCCACCATGTGTAACACTGAAGTGATTTGTGGGGTTAACTGGGGTTTTGCAGCCACCATGTGTAAACACTGTGGTAGTTTGTGGGGTTAATTTGGGGCTTTGCAGCCACCATGTTTAAAAACTGGTGGTTTGTGGGGTTAATTTGGGGGTTTGCAACCACCATGTGTGAACACTGAAGTGATTTGTGGGGTTAACTGGGGTTTTGCAGCCACCATGTGTAGAAACTGTCGTGGTTTGTGGGTTTTATATTACTAATTTTCCTCCTCACACCTACCTGTGTAACATGTACTCTTATATCTTGTTTCAGAGTTACAGTACGAAACATGGTGCGATCTCACTGTTACTATCCAGTTAGATAATTCGCCAGGCAGGTTAACCTATGATTAGCAGTTACCTGTTAATACACATGGGGTGTTACGTACACTACAGGCAACTCGCCATCGCATAAGCCCTTCTGGCCTTTGGCCAGTACAGCTAAAATAAAATACAGTAGAGGTTAGTGACTGAAGCTTCTGTTTTTTAGGTCTCACGCAAATATCTCAATAACATATATAACAATTCCAAAACACTGGATAATATACAGAGTATAATCATAATGTTTGAATACAGAATTATTATTTCGGAGAAATACAATTTTACTGAAATTTTTTAACATACCTACGGTAGTTTTAAGCTTTTATTTATTAAAAATCAAATCATTTTTACCCAAATAAAGTAAAAAGTATTACTGATAAGCCTAAAATCTGAGTTAATGTTTCCCCAGTTTATTGATAATAACTTTAAGACAAGCTGACTCATTAACAGCACAAAAAGACAAAGTTGATAAAGCTGGACTCAAGATCATACACATAAAACTTAATCAGCATTAATAATAGTGTTTAAGAAGAGATGTCATTCAAAATTTCTCATTGAAGTATGTGACCAGGGCTTACTTTTGGCCTCCTGATCACAAGTACTCTGGCATGTATTAATATATATATAGTCTGTTTCAACTGTATTATGTGAAACGTGTTATTGTATATCACGTGAATTGACTGAAGTTTTGTCGTAATCGTTGTTTTCATGCTTGTAAACTATGTATTGTGCTGTATCGTTACAGGTTCTTGTCTCATAATATATATTAAGAATACTACACTGCATTAAATCCTAAAACCCCTCACCGATCATATTGTTATTGCTCTGACGACCATCGGTTACATATATTTTGAGTAACAGCACCTATGCTTTATTTCAGATGATCATTAAAAAAATACAAATTTATCTGATCATAAGTCGCAAGTCATTTAAAGACAGCCTAATATAGAAATAACTTATCTAGACTAAAGTCCAGCATCTAATTCCAAACAAGATAACTTTAAAGCAATTTTAATGTAATCAACACTGAACAGAGCTTTGTGTACGATTTTATGCTAAATGATATAAGTTCAATTACAAAGAAAGCTCAAATATTATATGAAACACTCTTTTGTCTTCTTCCAGGGTAAAACCAATACTGAGTGTTGCTGTTTGAGAGGCATTGGGTTGCGCTGGAGATTGAACTTACAGCCTCTGGCCTCAGCAGCCAACGTCATTTTCACTAAACTACTGCTCTGCTTGTGTATGTTTTCTATCCTAAAGTTGACTGCTTTTAAAAAGCATCCGATGGCTTAAAGTCTTATGAAGGAGGTGGCTATAAGTGTGAATAAGGTGTAAGTTAGGGTTTGTATGAAATATGCTTGTTTAATGGTGTAAGGTGCAATATTTGAGTGAATGTAGATAAGATAAAAGCAATCGCGCACCGGATACGAAATATATAGGTGATACCAAAATCCGATCAGTTCCAGTTGCCCATTCCAATTTCGGCTGCAGGGAAAAGGCAAATGGTGTGTGTTTGAAAGTAATCATGGTGTTTAAATGCACAAATCTGAATCATTATGCATTTCACTTTGCATATTCAATAAGAAAATACAGTCGTACCTGTATTAAGCAGCTGGCTGCTTAACACAGGTGGCTGTTTAATAGACCGTCCATATTTTTAACGAGAAAGCTGAAGTCATGATTTTTATTGTGACAGACAAAAAGTGATCACATATGCATGGTACATGTTGTACCATGCCTGTTAGTTGTTTGGAATTATGTACTGGGGCAAATGAGAAAAATCCACAAGAAGAAAATGATAGTATTTTATATAGAAATACATAAAAAAAAATACACATTATAAATAAATCAATAAATAATTTATGTTTTTTAATTAAAAAAATCATAATGTTTCAAATGATCAAACAAGAGGCCCAAGAGGGCCTGAGGACGATCTACTGACTCATAGTGGCCATAGCACTTTTTGAAATTCTATTATGCAATAGAAACATCGGCCATCTTGAATTTTAGATAAAAAAAATTATTTTTTTTGTATAGTCTTCCATGCAACTTAAACAACCATGCGAAGTTTCAGTTTAATTGGCATAGTAGTTTCAAAATAAATGAAAAAAAAAGAGAATTTTCTGTTTTCCCATAGTATCCCTATGTAAAATTCTAAGTCCCCTTACAGGGCCCCTATATATTTTAGCCCCTAAATTCTTATCTGCAATCAAACCCCTACACTTAGGGATAATCTATATCAAATATGTACAAATCTGACATACCGGTTCTTAAGGAAACAATTTTACTAATTCCCAATTTGTACCCTTTTGGGGCCCCTCCTCACCACTTAAGACATAGGAACCCAGTCATTTTTACAAATCTTAACCTCCTTCACCTAACAATGCTTTAGTGAAAATATAGGCAAAATCATTTCCATTTAAAAAAAATATTATATTATATTAACATATGTCCCCTAATTGAAATCTCGGGGCTGGGTCATTTTTAATCCTAGGGACACCATTTGAACAAATCTAACAGAACTATAGCTGTTCATCATTACTACATAAACATTTTGAAAATCTGTTGGGCCGTACATGAGAAGAAGATTTTTTAAGTTTTGGACTTTTTAGTAACGGCGGCCATCTTGAATTTCAGATCGAAAAAAATCTTCGGTATAATCTCCTTTGCAATAGAAATACCCATGTGAAGTTTCAGTTTAACTAACCAGTGTTTTCAAAACAGATGAAAGAAAAAGAGAATTTTCTGTTTTCCCATAGTATCCCTATGTAAAATTCTAAGTCCCCTTACATGGCCCCTATAAATTTTAGCCCCTTAATTCTTATCTGCAATCAAACCCCTACACATAGGGATAATTTATGCAAAATATGAACAAATCTGACATACAGGTTCTTAAGAAAACGAATTTAGTAATTCCCAATTTTT
The DNA here is from genome assembly GCA_029582155.1 of Panopea generosa. Classification (NCBI taxonomy): domain Eukaryota; kingdom Metazoa; phylum Mollusca; class Bivalvia; order Adapedonta; family Hiatellidae; genus Panopea; species Panopea generosa. The sequence continues at coordinate 22,409,350 of CM055897.1, read as the reverse complement.
ACCCTTTTGGGGCCCCTCCTGACCCCTTAAGACAGTGGAACCCAGTCATTTTTACAAATCTGAACATCCTTCACCAAACAATGCTTCTATGAAGATATAGGAAAAATCATTTCCATTTTAAAAAAAAATATATATAAAAAATAGTATAATGACATGTGTCCCCTAATTGAACCGTCGGGTCGGGGTCATATTTAACCCTAGGGACACCATTTCATACCGGTTCTTAAGAAAACGAATTTAGTAATTCCCAATTTGTAACCTTTTGGGGCCGCTCCTGACCCCTTAAGACAGTGGAACCCAGTCATTTTTACAAATCTTAACCTCCTTCACCTAACAATGCTTTAGTGAAAATATAGGCAAAATCATTTCCATTTAAAAAAAAAAAAAATATTGTATTATATTGACATGTGTCCCCTAATTGAACTCTCGGGACTGGGTCATTTTTAATCGTAGGGACACCATTTGAACAAATCTAACAAAACTATAGCTTGTCATCATTACTACATAAACATTTTGAAAATCTGGTGAGCCGTTCATGAGAAGATGATTTTTTTAAGTTTTGGACTATTTTTAGTAACGGCGGCCATCTTGAATTTCAGATCGAAAAAAAAGTCTTCTGTATAGTCTCCTATGCAATAAAAACCCCCATGTGGAGTATCAGTTTAACTGGCCTAGTGGTTTCAAAACAGATGAAAGAAAAAGAGAATTTTCTGTTTTCCCATAGTATCCCTATGTAAAATTCTAAGTCCCCTTACAGGGCCCCTATAAATTTTAACCCCTTAATTCTTATCTGCAATCAAACCCCTACACATAAGGATAATTTATGGAAAATATGAACAAATTTGACATACCGGTTCTTAAGAAAACAAATTTAGTAATTCCCAATTTTTACCCTTTTTAGGGCCCCTCCTGACCCCTTAAGACAGTGGAACCCAGTCATTTTTACAAATCTGAACCTCCTTTACGAAACAATGCTTCTGTGAAGATATAGGCAAAATCATTTCCATTTTAAAAAAAAATATAAAAAAAATATTATAATGACATGTGTCCCCTAATTGAACCGTCGTGGCGGGGTCATATTTAACCCTAGGGACACCATTTTAACAAATCTAACAAAACTATAGCTGGTCATCATTACTACATGAACATTTTGAAAATCTGTTGGGCTGTTCATGAGAAGATGATTTTTTTAAGTTTTGGACTATTTTTAGTAACGGCGGCCATCTTGAATTTCAAATCGAAAAAAAATCTTCTGTATAGCCCCTTTTGGGGCCCCTCCTGACCCCTTAAGACAGTGGAACCCAGTCATTTTTACAAATCTGAACCTCCTTCACCAAACAATGCTTCTGTGAAGAAATAGGCAAAATCATTTCCATTTTTAAAAAAAAAAATTAAAAAATATTATAATGACATGTGTCCCGTAATTGAACCCTCGGGGCGGGGTCATTTTTAACCCTAGGGACACCATTTGAACAAATCTAACAAAACTATAGTTGGTCATCATTACTCCATAAACATTTTGAAAATCTGTTGGGCCGTTCATGAGAAGAAGATTTTTTTTTTAGCTTTGGACTATTTTTAGTAACGGCGACCATCTTGAATTTCAGATCGAAAAAAAATCTTCTGTATAGTCTCCTATGCAATAGAAACACCCATGTGAAGTTTCAGTTTAACTGGCCTAGTGGTTTCAGAACAGATGAAAGAAAAATAGAATTTTCTGTTTTCCCATAGTATCCCTATGTAAAATTCTAAGTCCCCTTACAGGGCCCCTATAAATTTTAGCACCTTAATTCTTATCTGCAATTAAACCCCTACACATAAGGATAATTTATGGATAATATGAACAAATCTGACATACCGGTTTTTAAGAAAACGAATTTAGTAATTCCCAATTTTTACCCTTTTGGGGCCCCTCCTGACCCCTTAAGACAGTGGAACCCAGTCATTTTTACAAATCTGAACCTCCTTCACCAAACAATGCTTCTGTGAAGAAATAGGCAAAATCATTTCCATTTTTTAAAAAAAAATAAAAAAATATTATAATGACATGTGTCCCCTAATTGAACCGTCGGGGCGGGGTCATATTTAATCCTAGGGACACCATTTGAACAAATCTAACAAAACTATAGCTGGTCATCATTACTACATAAGCATTTTGAAAATCTGTTGGGCCGTTCATCAGAAGAAGATTTTTGAAGTTTTGGACTATTTTTAGTAACGGCGGCCATCTTAAATTTCAGATCGAAAAAAAAATCTTCTTTATAGTCTCCTATGCAATTGAAACATCCATGTGAAGTTTCAGTTTAACTGGCCTAGTGGTACAGAACAGATGAAAGAAAAAGAGAATTTTCTGTTTTCCCATAGTATCCCTATGTAAAATTCTAAGTCCCCTTACAGGGCCCCTATAAATTTTAAGCCCTTAATTCTTATCTGCAATCAAACCCCTACACATAGGGATAATTTATGGAAAATATGAACAAATTTGACATACCGGTTCTTAAGAAAACAAATTTAGTAATTCCCAATTTTTAACCTTTTGGGGCCCCTCCTGACCCCTTAAGACAGTGGAACCCAGTCATTTTTACAAATCTGAACCTCCTTCACCAAACAATGCTTCTGTGAAGAAATAGGCAAAATCATTTTAAAAAAATATTATAATGACATGTTTCCCATAATTGAACCCTCGGGGCGGGGTCATTTTTAACCCTAGGGACACCATTTGAACAAATCTACCAAAACTGTAGTTGGTCATCATTACTACATAAACATTTTGAAAATCTGTTGGGCCGTTCATGAGAAGAAGATTTTTTAAGTTTTGGACTATTTTTAGAAATGGCGGCCATCTTGAATTTCAAATCGAAAAAAAATCTTCTGTATAGTACTCCTATGCAATAGAAATACCCATGTGAAGTTTCAGTTTAACTGGCCTAGTGGTTTCAGAACAGATGAAAGAAAAAGAGAATTTTCTGTTTTCCCATAGTATCCCTATGTAAAATTCTAAGTCCCCTTACATGGCCCCTATAAATTTTAGCCCCTTAATTCTTATCTGCAATCAAACTCCTACACATAGGGATAATTTATGGAAAATATGAACAAATCCTGACATACCGGTTCTTAAGAAAACAAATTTAGTAATTCCCAATTTTTACCCTTTTGGGGCCCCTCCTGATCCCTTAAGACAGTGGAACCCAGTCATTTTTACAAATCTGAACCTCCTTCACCAAACAATGCTTCTGTGAAGATATAGGCAAAATCATTTCCATTTTTAAAAAGAAAAAAATAAAAAAATATTATTATGACATGTGTCCCATAATTGAACCCTCGGGGCGGGGTCATTTTTAATCCTAGGGACACCATTAGAACAAATCTTACAAAACTTTAGTTGGTCATCATTACTACATAAACATTTTGAAAATCTGTTGGGCTGTTCATGAGAAGAAGATTTTTTAAGTTTTGGACTATTTTAGTAACGGCGGCCATCTTGAACTTCAGATCGAAAAATAAAATCTTCTGTATAGTCTCCTATGCAATTGAAATACCCATGTGAAGTTTCAGTTGAACTGGCCTAGTGGTTTCAGGACAGATGAAAGAAAAATAAAATTTTCTGTTTTCCCATAGTATCCCTATGTAAAATTCTAAGTCCCCTTACATGGCCCCTATAAATTTTAGCCCCTTAATTCTTATCTGCAATCAAACCCCTACACATAGGGATAATTTATGCAAAATATGAACAAATCTGACATACCGGTTCTTAAGAAAACGAATTTAGTAATTCCCAATTTTTACCCTTTTGGGGCCCCTCCTGACCCCTTAAGACAGTGGAACCCAGTCATTTTTACAAATCTGAACCTCCTTCACCAAACAATGCTTCTGTGAAGATATAGGCAAAATCATTTCCATTTTAAAAAAAATATATATAAAAAATATTATAATGACATGTGTCCCCTAATTGAACCGTCGGGGCGGGGTCATTTTTAACCCTAGTGACACCATTTGAACAATCTTACAAAACTGTAGCTGGTCATTATAACTACATAAACATTTTGAAAATCTGGTGGGCTGTTCATGAGAAGAAGATTTTTTTTAAGTTTTGGACTATTTTTAGTAACGGCGGCCATCTTGAATTTCAGATTGAAAAAAAAAATCTTCTTTACAGTCTCCTTCTCCTATGCAACAGAAACATGGATGTGAAGTTTTAGTTTAATTGGCCTAGTGGTTTCAGAGAAACTGCTGCTAACAGACGACAGACGTCAGACGACGGACGTCAGACAACGCGCCATCGCATAAGCACTTCTGGCCTTGGGCCAGTAGAGCTAAAAATAAATCCAGCTTCATATGAATTTTTCATTTAGCGGACGCCGTAGTCCAGTAAAAACTTGTGGCTCGTATTCTTCCATTATCTTGTGGTTACGTTTGGACACATTCTGATTTTGTGTTTTATTGACACATTTTCCGAAAATCCAGATGTTTAACCGCTCTTACACGTTCATCATAAGTCAGACACTTTCTTTTTGCAGCAGATATGGTGTATGATATGCATTGAGTCAATCGCATTATGATATGAAAAATATTGTTTTTCCATTGCATTCGCACCCACTTTTATAGCGGATATCTGACAAATTGCTATTATCTTTTTGATTTACCCATGCAGTTTGATAATTGTGCATAAACTCCTCAGTAAAATTTGCTTCAAATGTGTTTACACGCGACAATAGACCTAAAAAAATATCGTAAATACACGCGCTTAAACAGTCATGTACCCAGCCTAGATAACAGCTTCACTAACAAATTAAAGTCATCAATCTGGCTATTAGTTATGCTTATAAGAGATCGTATATGCATACACTCGCTCAGTGTAAAGAGGTGTGTTTTCGTTACAGAAGCAGAAGCTTTAGTTGATCACGGGATTATAAAATATGATTGGAATAGCGGCCAGCCAAAAGGTGTGACAACTAGGTGATAACGGTCTGTGGGCACATCTCTGACTACTTACACCTGACCGCTGAACACTTAAAGCACTATTTGGGGTGAAATAGACTGGCCGTTGGCCGCGATAAAAAGGTAACTGTTTAATACATGTACTTTATATAGGCAATTTACACAGGGGGATTTTGAAGTGGCCGCTTAACACAGGTGACCGCTTATAAGAGGTGGCCGCAAGGACAAGTTAGACTGTATATGGAAACTAGACATATCACAGAAGGTGATGAATATCCCCAGATGGCGCCCTAACACAATTATTGCACCCTTTCGAACTTTGACACAGTGAACCAATTAGAGTAACCAATCACTTTTGTGAAGTGTCACTGAATTCCAGCCAATGGTTGCCAAGAAACTGCAACACAAAATAAATGTATGAAAAATTCAAAGGACCATAACTCATCCAAAAATTATTCGGGTGCAACATACTGACAATGTAAACAAGACTTGGTACCAGGGCTTCTAAAATTTCAAAATACAAATTATTCCAGGTTTTCTGCTGCCGTAAGAATTATTTTGAAAACATCACTAAAATCCCTTACAATGTGCCTTTACATGTATGCATACCTCACTCACCATGTCAGCGGCACCATGTATTTTCTCCATTTATTCATTTATGGAGAACTATGTCAAGTTTCTTTTTTTTTATTATTTATTACTTACTTTATCGCTGACATCATGTTTTCGCTTTACTGAATAATTTTCATTCAATTAAAAATGCTTGTTCATTTGAGGAATTGAACGAAAGTGTTGTATGTATAGAAACAGTTCAAAATAGAGCATGTTGGTTCTTTTTAGGAGTCAGTAAATTCTCACCAACAGCCGCAATATCTGGTGATATGGGATGGCAACCAGTCTTTATTAAACAGTTTAGATGTATTTCTAACTATTGGGTACGTTTAAATAATTTGACAAAATCTAGGATTAATAAATGCTTTTTTGTCTGTTGCTATAATAAAGGTAAAAATAACTGTAAAAATTGGAGTTTTAGAATGTGTGAATATTTGACACAAATTAATTGTGCTAATTATACAAATATTAACCACCGTATAACGAAGACATGTATGATGAATAATGTCAATACAGCTAGTATGACTTTGTACAAAAAGGACTGGTTAAAATCAGTAAACGGTGAAGATAAGAATAAGAATTGGGGTGGAAATAAAGTGTTTAAACAAGTATTTGGAACTGAACATTATTGCAAAATTATTTTACCTGAAGAACATAGAGCAGCGTTCGCAAAATTTCGATGTGGTGTTGCACCAATACGGTTTGAACCCGGAAGGTATGAACAACTGCCAATTGAACACAGGGTTTGCCCTTTTTCTAAGTGATCAAGTTGAATCCGAGAAACATGTGATATTGAAATGCCCTTTATATAACGATAGTAGACAACATATAACTGAAAAAGCTGTTCAAATTGATATGCAATACAGAAATCTATCAGATGAAAACAAACTTACTTTGTTGTTCACTAACCACGATCTTATACGCATAGTTGCCAAAACCTGCTTTCAAATTCTTGAAAGAATATCTCTCTTTTTAAGCAAAAAGACAGCATTTATGGTCTATTTAACGTTATCTTATAATGTATATAATGATTGATATTGTTTTATTTGTTATTGGAAATTTTGAACAGTGAATGCACAGTCATTGTTAATCAGGTCGTCCCAAATCTGATTTGAGGCGATAAATGATTTTTTAAAATATGTTTTAATTCTGCCCTTTTGCTAATAATCATAAAAGTAGTGGATTAATAGAACTTATTTTAACACTGTTTTAGACAAATGAATAAAATGAAGATTCATGTTCTTCTTTTGTCCGGATTAACAATGGCTGTACACCTTTTAACAAGTAAGTATATTATAGTGTGATTTTATATGTTGTTTTAGTATTGTATAATTACTGTGATATTAAAATATTGCCGAGGTGTCTCTTACAATTCTGTAGAGAATGACATAGTATGTAATATCTGTGTAAATTGTATTTTAAATATTATGTTCATTATTGTATATACTATGATGAGACTATAATAAACGAATATATATTCATGTACCGAAAGTCGCGTGAAATAATAACCGTGGTAACCGATGTAATGGTATATTCAGGTTTTTATTTTTGGTATGCATTGTGCTTTAGCTAGCCACTGCATACATTAATTTGAGTAATACCGTTTTCCACCAATTAGCTTAATAAAATCAAAACGTAAACCAACGCAAACAATTCGGTCCGGTCACACCAAAACAAAATCGGTTCAGATTTGATCACTTTCCTTAATTAATGTCATTAAAATTATAATTGAAGTTATTGTTAAACAATAAAAACCCAAACAAACAACTAACACTGCAAGTTTTATCAAAATATTAATGACGCAAACAATTTTCTGTCCAAAAGTCTCAGCTTTTGACCACTTGAAAAAACAAACACAAGAGCAAACAACTGAACACATTTTGACTAGCGGTATACCAAAGAAATTATGGAAGCAAACACAACCGTTTTGAGAATGTGTGATATAGTTCGCTGATCACACATCGAAGGCATGCTACGTAGCGATAGACTCTTCCGAAAAACTCCCCTACTATCGGTAATGGTTCAGTCAAAATTGACCTCCTTTCACACAGCAGGTGACAAATTAATGGGATGATTTTGCCGCAAGGCGTATTTCATAGCTCAGTTAAGCATGTAAAGGGCAATTTTATACGACCGATAGAAAACATCTGGACTGATATTTTATTAAATTTTGAAAAGAAAACCGGTTTTGAACTGCAGAAATCGGTCCAAAAACCGAACCGGCAATTTTAGAAGCCCTGCTAGGTACCAATCACTTTTGTAAAGTGTCATTGAATTTCAGTTGATGATTGCCGAGAAATAGCAAACACAAAATAAATGTCTAAAAATTTCAAAGGGCTTAACTCATTGAAATTATTTGTGAGCAATTTTCTGAGGATATGCACAACCCAGCTTAATACCAATTACTCTTGGGAAGTTTCATTGAATTTCAGCCAATGGTTGCCGAGAAAAAGCCATAAAAAAATATATATGAAAAATTCAAAGGACCATAATTCATTGAAAAAATATACATAACTAGACTTGGTACTAGACACCCGTCTGAAGTTTCATTGAATTCCAGCCAATGGTTGCTGCGAAAGAGCAGCATATATAGCATTCACAAAAATTGTCCACAGACGCACTGATGGACAGACTGGCCGACAAGCGCGACTCCCACTTTATAAGCCCCCGTATACTTTGTATCTGGGGGTATAAAAATGTCTTGAAACTTACCTTATATATTTTCAAACTTATTTACTGTAATGTTCTATAAAATTTATTATTGTGAAAATATATATTGTAAAATAATTTTTGGATATATTAATTAACAACCTTGTCTGGGCTTTAAATCCATCCAGGTATGACCTTGAGTTCTAATCCCTGCCAAACCAAAGTCTCAGTGAGGAATGATATGCGACATAACGTCTCATTTTCATTTGTTTCTCATCACTTATTCAAGTTAAGAAGTTATCAGTTATTTGTGGAGATCGGTGTACTCTAGCACTGGTTAACCTTCCAGAATCCCAGAAAAAGAGTTGCTAGATCAGCTGACAGTTCAGCCTTCATTGACATAAAAGTAATGATAAATAATCAAACAAACAAATCAATATTCACCGTTTGTGTTTATAATACTAGAAACTAGTTTTATTCTTGTCGTTGAATAGTCTGGAACAGGTAATGAAGAAGCTTTCCATGCTCTAATCTTTATCATACCTTCTCTAGCAAACAGATAGTTAGGTCCCTTCCAGTATGGAGGATCCACTAAAAGGGAAAGACACATAGTTGTTTTTTATTACTAAATTTGGCCATCCTTAAAAAAATATGTTTGCTGTGCTCCGACCCAGTATTTTGCATGTGGTAGGTAGGTAGCTTTGTTTTTATTTTTGAATTTTTGACTCTGCATAGTCATTGTAAAGAAAAATGGACAGAAATCATTAAAAAAAATAAATGCTTTAAAAGTCAATAAAAAAAGTTTAGGGAGCTGCAATTTTGATGGAGTAGGTAGGAGCACGGCAAACAATATATCTTTTAAAGCTGGCCTTATATGATTACAGAAATGACAGAAACTGAATGTAACATTTATACATTAAATAATGAATAAATGAATGAATATAGTTTTACGGCGTACCAACACAATATAGGTTATTCGACGCCAACAGGAAGGAAGATTCTAGGTTCACTCCACATGTACAAAAACAACAAATTAACATACAGTTTAAAAAAAAATACACCAACAAATGAATATGCAGAATGAACCTAGAACCTTGATACCTGCAGAACTGCAGAGTTTCAGCAAATTCTATTGTATTACTCAAATTGTCGCTTCTTACGACATGTATGAGCCAGTGGTCCTATTCTTGCCATCACTCATATGGCTCCCTTAAACCACACAGGGGTTGATAATTTAACCACAATAGTGAACATTGCAAAAAATGATAGAGGATTCCTACCCCTCTGCAGAGATTGGCAGTGATTCTATTTTTAGCCGGAACCACACGGGCTTACACTTAACAAGAGGCCAAAGAGGGCATGAGGACGCTCTACTGACTCACAGTGGCCATAGCACTTTTCGAATTCTACTATGCAATAGAAACATCGGGGCAGGTCATTTTTAACTGTAGGGACACCATTTGAACAAATCTAACAAAACTATAGTTGGTCATCATTACTACATAAACATTTTATAAATCTGTTGGACCGTTCATGAGAAGAAGACTTTTTAAGATTTGGACTATTTTTAGTAACAGTGACCATCTTCAATTTTAGATAGAAAAAATAAATCTTTTGTATAGTCTCCTATGCAATAGAAACATTCAGGTGAAGTTTCAGTTTAATTGGACTAGTGGTTTCAGAATAAATAAAAAAAAAGAGAATTTTCTGTTTTCCCATAGTATCCCTATGTAAAATTCTAAGTCCCCTTACAGGGCCCCTATATATTTTAATCCCTAAATTCTTATCTGCAATCAAACCCCTACACTAAGGGATAATTTATATCAAATATGTACAAATCTGACATACCGGTTCTTAAGAAAACAATTTTACTAATTCTCAATTTGTACCCTTTTGGGCCCCTCCTTACCCCTTAAGACATAGGAACCCAGTCATTTTTACAAATCTTAACCTCTTTTACCTAACAATGCTTTAGTGAAGATATAGGCAAAATTATTTCCATTTAAAAAAAAAAATATATATATTATATTATATTTACATGTGTCCCCTTATTGAACTCTCGGGGCAGGGTCATTTTTTTCCCTAGGGACACCATTTGAACAAATCTAACAGAACTATAGTTGGTTATCATTACTACATAAACATTTTGAAAATTTGTTGGGCCGTTTATGAGAAGAAGATTTTTTAAGATTTAGACTATTTTTAGTAATGGCGGCCATCTTGAATTCCAGATCGAAAAAAAAAACTTCTGTATAGTTAGTTTACTATGCAATAGAATCACCCAAGTGAAGTTTCAGTCTTATTGGCCTAGTGGTTTAAGAACAGATGAAAGAAAAGAGAATTTTCTGTTTTCCCATAGTATCCCTATGTAAAATTATAAGTCCCCTTAAAAATGCAGGGCCCCTACAAATTTAAGCCCCTAAATTCTTATCTGCAATCAAACCCCTACACATAGGGATAATTTATGCAAAATATGAACAAATCTGACGTAACGGTTCTTAAGAAAACGAATTTAGTAATTCCTAATTTTTACCCTTTTGGGGCCCCTCCTGACCCCTTAAGACAGTGGAACCCAGTCATTTTTACAAATCTGAACCTCCTTCACTAAACAATGCTTCTGTGAAGATATAGGCAAAATCATTTCCATTTTAAAAAAAAACAAACAAAAACATTATGACATGTGACCCCTAATTGAACCATCGAGGCGGGGTCATATTTAACCTTAGGGACACCATTTGAACAAATCTAACAAAACTATAGTTGGTCATAATTACTACATAAACATTTTGAAAATCTGTTGGGCCGTTCATGAGAAGAAGATTTTTTAAGTTTTGGACTATTTTTAGTAACAGCGGCCGTCTTGAATTTCAGATCGAAAAAAAAAATCTTCTGTATAGTCTCCTATGCAATAGAAACACCCATGTGAAGTTTCAGTTTAATTGGCCTAGTGGTTTCAGAGAAAGTGCTGCTAACAGACGACAGACGTCAGACGACAGAAGACGGACGACAGACAACGCGCCATCGCATAAGCACTTCTGGCCTTGGGCCAGCAGAGCTAATAAACCACATAAATACCAATACAAAGTTCTTTAAGGTTTGCAATTACCTTGATTTGAATTCATCATTGTTAGTTTTGAGCACATTAAATATCACAAACCAAGAACATATTTCATGCACAAGTTGCAATTCGACATTATTAAAGCCATTTAGTTAAAACATGTTTTTATTCAGAAATAGTATACACAATAACATTGAAATATATCACATAACGTTGCTCGAGGGTCTGCAGATTTTAATGATAATTTCGGTGATCGTGAGACACATGAATTTTTTCAGCCAATTTCCACAATTTTGGCAGTCTAGTGTGATCATTAATTGACTGAGTTTTAAAAGGATAAGCACTCACTAGATTAGGTAACTTTACCTAAGAAATCTAAATACATGCGTTTGCAATTATAAACATAAAAAATGCGCAGTGGATGCTTGTTTATGAATGAAGGTGGTCACTTTTGCTAAATAACTTTGAAAGTTTCTCTGCATAATATCCCTTAAAAAAAAATTAACTTCTGTAGTCTCAATATTTATTTTCAGCATTTCCAATCTCATGCCAGGCCACATTAGCTCGGTTACAAATCTGACTATCAATCCAGGGGTCATGAGTTTGAATCCCCGCCCGGCAACAGTCTCTGTAGTGTCTGATATATGACATTGTCACATTATCATTTGTTTCTCACCACTGATTCAAGTTGGGAACTTAACAGTTACTTGCGGAGATGAGGTGTGCTGGGGAACTGGTTAACCTTTCAGGATCCCAGGAAACAGTGGTTAGTTTAACTGATCGTCTGTTAGCCTTTGATGGCATAAAAATTCTAAATATTCAATCAACCAATCAATCAATCAATCAAATCTCATTTTAAACACTGCAGTCCCAACCCTGAAATTACAAAATGCATCAAAAGCTTATCTATCATTGGAAAGCACTGAATCATTAACTACACTGACCAAAAATGAAAACTTTACATAGTTTTCAAAGTGTCTCTTTTACTAATATACTAATATTTTACTTATATATACTCAGGGTTAAAAAAAAGTTTTCATTGAAGCTATATATGACTATATTAATGAGGCCATCCCAGGGGTTTTGGAGATCTGGAGAACATGGTCATTTATTTTCAGAGATCTGGGGAACAATGGCCGTTACTTTCAGAGATCCAAGGATCAAAGGCCTAAATTTAGAGATCTAGGGATATTGTTTTTAATAAAAACGGAAAAAAGTACCGAATTTGATCAATTTTATCAGAGACATATATCCTTTGTATAACTTATACCGCGATATACCTATTACCGCGAATGCCCGTATGATAACAATCTGGGAAGACATGCGCAAAACTCCAACTTCTATTAGCGTCAGCATTTGTTTGCATTCCGTGTCGGCAACTGTTTTTTACTCAATTGAATATGCTTAATGATTAATTTTTTATTCCAATTTCTTAATTCTAAATGATTGGTTCAAACATTCATGCCAAATGCCTGATTCTAAATACTTGATTATCATTGTATACAATTTGTTTACTGTTTTATTCTTAAATGATACATTCTTCACGCCAAATGAATGGGTTAATTCTTTATGTCTATTTAATGGTAGTGGTAATGGTAGTGGTAGCTATGATTATGATATTGTTTATGATGGTGGAAGTAGTGGTGATAGTGTTTGTGATAATGATAATGGTAATGGTATCGGTCGGTGTAGTGGTAGTGACAGTGTTTGTGATAATGGTAATGGTATCGGTAGGTGTAGTGGTAGTGACAGTGTCATTGGTAGTGACATTTAATATTGTAGTTGTTGTGATGGTGGTTGTAGTAGTGGCAGTGGTTGTGGTAATGTTAATTATAATGCTAATATCATTATAAATGGTATTTATAATAGCAATGGTAGTGGTAGGAGTGATTGTATAGGTAATGGTTGTGGTGGTAGATTATGGCTAAAATTCAATATTTATAAGGAGTTGCAGAATAAATAGAAACACTTTCATTTAGAAGATGAAAAACCAGTCTTCCAGTATGCATTTACATGTAAATTCACATAGTAAAACAAGATAAATAATATATAACTTTTTACAGGCACACGATTGCAGGGCCAGCACAGCAATGGAAAAAGTCCCAGATCTTATCTCTTCGCAAACTGAATATTTACTTCTTCTTTTTAGTGAAAATCTATCACCATATATCTCCTTTAAATCTTGTTAAGGCACGTGGTCCAGTGATAGAGCATCGAACCCAGGATCGGAAGGTGGTGGGTTTGATCCTCCCCACAGCCATGCGTGGTTTCCTTGAGCAAGACACCTTTTCCGCATATGCTAAGAACTGGTTATTCAAGGAAAGACTTCAAGCGTAATTTGTATAAATTGTAAGAATTTGAAGTAAAATAAATCAGTTAAATCTGCACGTGTTGTATATATATATGGAAAATATTCACATTATAAATCATTACTCCTATCTAAAAACAGGATGTTTTCATTGAATCCGTTTTTAAAGTATTCTGGGAATTTGAAAACAAATCAGATAAGCTTGGTGACATTGCAATACACATTCAAGTCTCACGCATCCATGTACGCACCCATGTACGCACATGTTTTACAATAATAATTTATCACGGAAGTTAAGAATCATGGCAGCACTGCATGTATATGTTGTTGATAAAAATATATACGTGACTCAAAACTGAAAAAAACAATACGTATAATTATGCTAAATGTAAATACGAGAAAAAAACATTATCAGGTTGACGTTATCAAAATTATGTATGTTTTGTTATCTAAAATAGAAGCTATAGCATTTGTATACAATATGTTCTATGTTTGTATTTTAATATAAAAATAAATTTCATATCAGCAATATGTTAAGATGTGTTTATTTCTAATATGAGTAAACTCCACGTCCGGACAGCCCACATATCTAAGCGGGGTCTTTAGCAAGTCGTTTACATCCATGTAAGCATCAGTATGAAATATCAGGTTTAATTTATTTAGTGAAGCATTAATTTTAATGGAACTTAACTTCATAATCATGTTTTGATTATCCGTCCAATGTTACAGATAGTGTAGCAAATCCCAGGACTGCGTTCTGTTCAGTTAAATGTTAGCCAACATTTTTTTCTGGATACTGGCTCAACTTAAAATTAGCACACAACACGCAACAAATTATGGGAACCAGATATTAAACATGTTTGCTGTTCATAGCCTAGTTTCTAAAATACTCTGGGAATTTGAAAAAAAATCAGTTAAGCTTGGTGACATTGCAATATACATTCAAGTGTGTATTGCCACCCATAAAAATAAAATAAAATACAATATCAAGATGTAGTGAGGCCGAAATAACAATACTATCATTCGCCATGTTAAAAATATTGTGGATGTTTTCACTGCAAAAAAACACCCAGGTTTCTGAGGAATTCGTAAAAAAAAATGTAAAAACGAAAATGACATAATCCTAATCAATTTTTAAAACATTTGTTTTAGATATTCTTGAAAATGTAAACGTTAAGATAGTATATATGTACATTCCTGGCAGTTATACTTTATTGGATAGGAATGGGAGTAGGGAAAATACCATTTTATAAAGAGTAGATTTTGGGCAACAAAATGTGCTTTTCATGTCCGGTCTAGTTGCAAATCCACTTATTACAAACCAACCACTTTCTGGCTGTTTTGTTAATCTCGTGTAATTTTTTATTGCTGTTTCTTTTTATTTCAAATTTTCAACACATTACTACATGTTTCACAAATTGTATTTACAGCATGTATGATATAGCTTTCAACAGTTATAAAAATATTTTGTTTGGTCTCATCTGAACAATCCTCCAATAACACTTGGTAATTCTCGGTTATTTCCGATAACAAAAAGTCGCGTAGCTGATTGGATGCACGGAAGATTCCGGACTGTTACTTTATATATATACGTACTCCGCCTACGACAACAGCATCCACAGAGGTTCAGATTAATTTCTTGTGGTTCTGTTGTACTAGGGAATACTATAGTAATACTATATTATAGTTTATTTAGTTTTAAAATGCAACAAAAACATTAAGTATAGTGCCTCAAAGTTTTTTCGCACCTAGCACTAAAACCAGGGAGGTCCTCAGAGTAGCTACGGGCCTGAACAGAGATAGGCAACTGATGCACTTGTCTAAATTTCAGGTGGCACATTTGTCGTTTTC
Organism: Panopea generosa; assembly: GCA_029582155.1. Lineage (NCBI taxonomy): Eukaryota > Metazoa > Mollusca > Bivalvia > Adapedonta > Hiatellidae > Panopea > Panopea generosa. The sequence goes on along the minus strand of CM055897.1, from coordinate 22,393,934 downwards.
TAGTTAATTTTAAGCTTATTTATTTTACTTCCATTGTGAAACAAGTTCTTACAGCTTAAACAAACTACGCTCGAAGTCTTCCTGGGTAAACCCAGCAGTACTAAGCATATGTGGAAAAGGTGTCTTGCTCAATTACACCACACATAGCTGTGGCAGAGGATCGAACCCACGTCCCTCCGATCATGGGTTGGGTGCTCTACCACAAGACCACTGCATTTTCTAAATCATGGAAACACAACTCCTCCAAAATTAAACAACATATTTTTTTGTGAGTATGGTATCAAATGAAAGGGCTATGTTTGGTGTGTTTGAGCAAGACACGTTTCCCCATATGCTTAGTACTGGTTCTAACCAGGAAGTCTTCCAGCGTGATCTGCCTAAGTTGTAAAAACTTGTTTCACAATCGAAGTAAAATAAATAAGTTTAAACTTAACGAAAGGGCTTGATTGTAAATTTGGGAGATTAATTTTTCTTTTTTAAATTTAAAGAAATGAAGAATTTTTATGCTTAATGTTATTTTTTTTGGTGATCATTTTCTCTTTTTAGCCCATTTATTAACTAATTTCTTCATCTTTCTATATATTATATTTCTATTTTTATTGTGTGTTGTTTTATTAAGATATTTGTTAAATCAAGACTTCCCTTTTTTTTCGTAAAATTTCAACATATTTCGTTTTCAATCCGTAATAATTTAAATTCAGAAGAAAAATATTAAATAATTGGTAATTGAAATTGGTCATCATTTTTATCAGCTTTACCTTGGTATCAAAGTTATTTAATTCAAACACATTTTCGAAGAGTTATTGAAGAAATATTAAAAGTGCCGTGTACATTATATTGCTATTAGCTGCCAGTCTTTGTAATTAAACACTGCTTTTAAGTATACTTTCTATTCTTGATCATAATTTACTTTTAAAATGAGATGTTGACTGCTTGAAACAGCTTTTGACAGCTTTGGAGGTTTCTGGCAACGTGTTAGTCTGGAACACTGCCCAACTTCATTCCATTTCTTCAGTTTTCAACGAATCTTGACCAAACTTGCACAGCATTTATATAAACCCAAAATCTCGGACAAGTTCTTGAACCATTGTGATTGAACCACAAATGCCCCCTGCCACAGAACTTACAAGCACATTTTTAAGAAAACTTTAAAAACACATTTTTCTGCGAAAGTTCACGCCATAGACCATATATATTTTTCATAAAACAAACAGAAGCATTGTTACTATGGGGTCTTCTGAAAGGGTTGTAGAAGTTGGGTTCCTTGAGTAAAATTTGGGTATTTCACCTGAAGATATCTTATGTGGTATTTCTAGTGAAGTCAAACATGTGTCACCGAACTCCAAATTGTGCCTAATTATTGTCGGCCTTTTGGTTCTAACCAGTTGGTGTAAGCTTAAGCAAGTGGGGAATTAGCTGGTAGGCAACCTACACACAGCTGGTATTTCGATGACACATGTGGGGTCAGTCTAACTTCTAGCCGTAGACTTAATTCAATGTCCAATACAGTACACAAGTCTTTTGGTGTTTAACACTTTTATTTTGGTTTGATTAATAACAATAAAGTAAGATAGTTTATAGGTTCCAAAATATTAAATTAACACCGTTTGAATAAGTTGTTAAGTAAGAATCGTAGTTCTTAGTAATAATTTTAAAATAACTCACTAAATATTTAGTTCCGTTTAGCTATTGTAAATTATATAATGGCTAGCGTTATGCCATTTAAAAATACCAAGTCATATCTCTCCCTCTATTACTTATCTATATGTAATTCCTTCCCCTCTATATTTTTAAAAACCTTTCTTTATATAATAAGTTCCTAAAATGGATTAGCCAATAAAATTAACTTTGAATATTTAACCAATAAAAATCATTTTAACAATTAACCAATGAATTCTGATTTTACATATATTTTGACATAAAGCTGATAAGCTGCTAGAAGTTAATAATTAAGATTTTCTTATCAAAATGTAATCAACATTATATAATCAAACAAACTATAACAATCAAACAAGTCCTGGAAATGAGCAATTATGTCATTCTCATGTCAACACATGTCAACTCAAAATCAAATGATTATATCAACATCTGGAGGCTTTTCTCCAAAACAATAATATTTGGATTTTATAACTGATTGACTAAGATTTCAAAATTTGATATTACATAGAAATGAAAATTTAAATACCTTCTCTTATTAACTAAAATACAGTTGTTTTTAACACCTCAAGGGTTTCTTGTTATACCATGGCTTGTATAATGATTACTATAATGAACTTGTATATACTGCATATTAACAAAATTCTCACCTATTAGTAAAGCTCTACAAACACCAGATACATATACTATTTTACAATAAACATAGATAAAAATTTAGGTTTTACCTTTTTAATTAAAATTTATTATTTTTATTTATTTTATTACTTTTATTATTTGATAAAGCAATAAAATTATAACAGTAATTTTATGCCTGTTACATGTTCTCCTCTGCTCCAATAATGTCTGTCCTCAGACTTAATTATTTAAAGTATTTAGAATAAAACTAATCTTTAATCTAGCATTGTTTAAAATATCAGCTACAAAAACAACACATTATTATGCACATAATGTTTATAACTTGTAATGTTCATGTATATGGGGATCAGACCAAGGATACCGGTATTATAGGAGTGGGTATATAGGCGGGCTAGTCCTAGGGAATATATGGGAGTGGTTATTATATAGGAGTATACATGAATACACTACAGTTAAAACATTTATGAATATCAATTTGAACAAACAAATGAAACCAATATTATATACACTGTAATGACAATGGCTTAGCTATTTACATGTTTAGACATATTGATATGACACTGGAATATGTTATATACATGTACTTGATCATGTATTACACTTCATAATTCATTTATATCATAATTTTGAAATCCTTATATATTTACAACAAAACTGTTAAAACAGGTATATAGTCTATATATAGTGTATAATATTCAATATCTATTGACACATTGTTACTTTTTTACATTTAATATTAATGTTATAGTATCATATTGTTCCATCTTATTTGTTTAAAGTTCTTTTTCTTCTTGTCCTTTTTTCACTTCTTGGTTTCTTCTGTATTCCTTTTTGTCTATTGACTTCTGGTCTCCTTTTTTTTAAATATGTTTTACGTAATTTCTTCACAATTACTTATCACTATTTTCTTTTATATCTTCTTTTTCCTTATAATATTTTATTCTTTATACTCGCTATTGTCTTTCCACTCTTCGCTTGTATTATATCTGTTATATCTTAATTCCTTCATATAATATATTTTAACTTCATTATTACAGTTAAAAATTTATTATTCTCTTATTCATTTATACTATATTTTGCACTCTGCACTTTATTTTCAACTTTTCATTTTTCCATTAATACTATATTTTGCACTTTATATTTTCTTTTCAACTTTATTCTTCTTCTTTTTATTTATACTATATTTGCACTTTATATTTTCCTTTCAACTTTATTCTTCTTTTTTTTCATTTATACTATATTCGCACTTTGTATTTTCTTTTCAACTTTATTCTTCTTCTTTTCATTTATACTATATTCGCACTTTACATTTTCTTTTCAACTTTATTATGTTCATCACCATTTCTCTATATATCATTTCAGATTTTTTGCACATATGCTTATAACATCTTCTGATATTCTATAGTATTTCTTCATTCTTTTATTTCTGTATTTCATATGGTCGCATATAGCTTATTTAACTATTTCTTTAACTTTCCTTGTACAATATTTAATTTCACTTTCGTTTTTGGAATTTCAGTTATTTCTTCTATAAGTCCTGGCCTGTCTTACGCCGAAAATTGTTGTCCTGTATCCTTCACTGTCCTTTCCATCTTTATGAGATTGTACAGTTCTGTGGAATGGTGAGCTGTACTCCAGTTGGAGTATAGGTATCCTCAGGATGGTTTCCTTCATACTACAACTTGTGTGCTGAAATCCTGAAAACTTGATACATGTGACCAAAACCTTAAAGAATTAAAATTATAGTTAATTTTCAACACCTATTATCTTTATTTCTATTTTGTATTTGAAATGCTACATTGACTGTGACTGCACTGTTCAACAGCAATTTAAAGGCAACACATTTAGAAGAACCTGGCTGTCACATTATTCACAAGTGCTCTAATCACCAAATAATTATAAGTTTTTTTAATTGTTATTATATAACACAAAACTTTATTTCAAACCTTATTGCTACATTTATAAACTGGAACTGTATTAATTTTATACTATTGTTAATCTTCTTTTTATTCAATTTTTTGTTTAGTACTGCCTATAATTTCTTGTAACAGACTTCCTTTCTCTATGGGTTCTATATATCATCCAGTGACATTTCTCTAAGAAGTCACTAAAACTGAATATGATATAGTTTGGAACGACTTCAAGTTTCTCCCAAACTGGAGGTATGTTATAACCCAAAAATCCTACAAGGTATTCAGCATTTCCATCAGCGCACATTCGTACTTCATGGACCCATCTTCTGTTTATCCATAATTTGTGAGATCTAATGTTCCCGCTCTCTTTAATTCCTAATGTTCTTTGTATTTCTGCTTGTTTAGTTCTGCAGCGGGCAATTTCTCTTTGATTGGTTATAAAATTTATAGCGAGAATTCCGGCTTCTTTTAAAGATTTTAGTTTTGGTGTATATTGTCCTGTTTGTACTAAGAAATATGGCGTTTGTTGAATTATTTTCATTCCCAGAAGTTTTTCATCTGTATGAATATAGGATTGTAGATTTGGTACAACTGTTGGATATGTAGAGTCTGGATTCTTAAACTCCAGGGTTGGTGTTAATTGTATTGCTGTTGCATTCAGTTGAAATGTATTTGTCCGTGTATCAGGTTTGATCATTTGTTTTGCTGTTTTATTCAGTTGAATGAATGTTTCGTGCATAGCAGACCCATGTGTTTGTTTTGATGTTCCCTTCATTTGTATGAAATCTGTCTGCACAGCAGAGTCATTAGTCTGTATTGCTATACTTACTGTATTCACATTTGTTTTTTCAAAGAATTTATGTTGCCTTTCTCTAAGTGGTACCTTCCTTTTCTTTCCTGCCATAGTTCTGATTCCATGAAACTCTCGGACAAGTTGAGATGGTATTTTGCAAGGGAAATACCAGTCAGTTTTGTATTTGTTGTTGTCTACAAATTTTACTTTGTAATATAGTGTTCCATTTCCTCGTGTTGATGATACAACGGCATCAATTTCATCAAAATTGAAAGGTATGCACTTTCCAAGATTACAATCTCGACAAGATGGTTTGGTATTTTTAGAAATGGGTATTTTCTTGTTACCTGGTGTTTCCTCTGTAGATGTGGATGGCTGGTTCCTAGTCTGTTTGTTTTGTTGATGATGTTTATGTTGATTGCTTTGCTGTTTATTATGTGATGGTTGCTGTTGCTGCTGCTGTCCATGTTGATGCTGCTGCTGCTGCTTATGTTGCTGTTTTGCCTTTGCTGCTGTTTATGTTGTTGCTGATTTCGCTGTTCGTGTTGTTTAGGTGTGGCTAATTATCCTCTGCTTGTATATCTGCTAGCTGCTCTGGATCTAATTCAGCATCATTATTTTATAGTTCTTGGGGAGGATTTGTAGGTCTGTCTGCCGGATCATGGTATGGTTTTAGTCGTTGTGCATTGACTAGTGATTTTACTTCTTTATTAGTTCTACAGTTCCGAAGTCTGAATGTGTGATGTGGACCTAACTGTGTTATATAATATGGTCCAATCCATTTTCGATGTAGTTTTGGAGCTGTTCCAAGTGATACTTTCGTACAGTACAGCCAGACACGTTGTGCAGGATAAAAATGTGGCTCTTTTGTCATACTGTTTTTTATATTTGTCTTGTGCTTCCTGAATGTTTTGAGCTGCAATTTTCCGTGTTATTTCTAAATTGTTCAGAATTCTGCTGAGGAAAATTTTGTGGTTTTGAGCCATATGCTCTTTAGGTGTTAGTTTGGTATCAATGGGCAGTTTCATTTCCCGACCAAACAGCATATAGAAGAGTGAGAACCCGGTTGATTGCGTTGCTGGTGTTGCTCGATATGCCATCATTATTCCTGGCAATAATTCTGTCCAATTGTCTTGTTTGTCCTTTGTTGTATATGCTCTTAAGGCTTGAAGAATTACTCCGTTCATGCGTTCTACTGCTCCATTGGACTGTGTATGATATGAGGTTGTAAGGTGTCTAGTAATTTCAAACAGTTCAGACATGGCCTTCGCTAGATTGGATAAAAAGTTTTTTCCACGGTCCGAGATCAGAACTCTCGGAGCACCGTAGCGGCAAATGATTTCTCTATAGATAGCAGCTGCTATTTCTGAGCTTTCTTGTGTACGGAGTGGTATGGATTCAACCCATTTAGAGTAGCTGTCCACCACAAGCAGTATATGTTTGTACTTGTCTTTTGTGGTAGGTAATCCACTCAAAATATCCATATGCCATCTGTTCAAAACATCTTCCACTGGCTGTGGATGCAAGGGTGGAGGTCTCGCATGGTAGTCACGCTTTGACTGTTGACATACTTCACATGTTCTTACAAACCGTTTAATGTCTTCAAACATGGAAGGCCAGAAATATTTATTTCGAAGAGCAGCATATGTTCTCTCAAATCCCTGGTGTCCTCCGCCAGCAATGCAGTCATGGTAGGATCGCAGGAGATCATCCCGTAATATTTTGGAAACAGCTATCTGTTTTACTAGTCGCTCTTCTTTAGGTACCTTCTTACATCGTTTAAAGTAGAAGTGTTTCAAAATTCTGTCCTCTATCTCAATTGTTGAAGGATTCAGCGACAATTGTCCTTGCTAAAAATGGGTCATCTGGTAGTTCACTGTTCAGTTTGTATTTGTAGATTGGAGGAAACTCCGGACATTGTTGTTGGAGTTTGATCAGATCTTGCATCGGAACATCAATATTAGGAACCCCATGTGTCTGCAGATTAGCGACCACTGCTTCTTCAGACTCCCCTTCATAGACAAAAGTTACTTGTGTGTATTCCTTTGTTGTAGTATTATCTTCCATCATACACACAAAATCCTCTATGTCGGTTGATGAGGATGGCTGAGTGTTCTTATACACCTGTCTTGATAAGCAGTCTGTTGGGTTTAGTTTTCCAGGTTTGTGTATAATGTTAAAATCATACGCTTGTAGAAGTAAGCTCCATCTACCTAGTCTCCCTTGACAGTCCTTGATGTTTTGCAGATATTTAACAGATATGTTTTCAGTATAAACAGAGAATTTTTGACTGGCTAAATAATGCTTATAATGCTGGACAGCTTCTACTAGCGCTAGGGCCTCTTTATCAGTGATGTGCCATTTCAGTTCATTGTTTCTTAATGATCGCCAACCATATGATATTGCATGTTCCATTCCATCATCCTGTATTTGAGATAACATGTATCCCATTGATATATCTGAAGCATCCGTGGTTAGTATGAATGGTTTTTCAAATTGTGGATATGCTAGAATTGGCGCGGTTGTAAGGCGTTGTTTAAGGTCATCAAAACTTTGTTGACAGTCCCTCGCCCAAATAAATTTCTGATTCTTCCGTAATAATGCTGTGAGAGGAGATGCAATCTTGGCATAATCTTGAATAAAACGTCTGTTGTAGAAGTTGGTCATTGAAAGGAAACTTTTTACTTGCTTAGAATTCTTTGGAGTTGGGAAGTTTGTCATTTTTTCTATATTTTCTGATGTAACCTTTACACCATCTTTGCTAACAATATGTCCTAAATATTTCACTGATTCTGTTCCAAAAGTACACTTGGCTGGGTGGAGTTTCAAACTGGCATCTCTGAGGTTGCTAAATAGAAGATTTAAATGTTCTAGATGTTGGTCAAAGCTTTTTGAAAATATCAAGACATCATCAATGTAGACTAACGCTATCTTGAAATTAAGGTTTTTCAGTACTTTAGCCATCAAGCTCTGGAATGTTATAGCACTGTTTCTGAGTCCAAATGGTAACCTATTAAAACTGAACACTCCTCTGTGACATATAAAAGCACTTTTATGCTTCGTTGCTGGGTCAAGAGGTACTTGCCAAAATCCTGATCGCAAGTCCACTGACGAAAATATTTCTGCCTCCGAATCAGCTATGGTATCAAAAACCTCTGAAAGTGTTGGTATTGGAAATGACATTGGAACAGTAACTTTGTTGAGTTTTCTAAAATCCACACAGAATCTGTATTCACTTGTCCCCCGTTTTTTGACGAGTACTATTGGACTATGATAAGGTGATGATGATTCTTCTATAATGTGGTGTTCCACCATTTCATCAAGGGCTTTGTCAGTTTCCCGTACGCATCTGAGGTGTTTGTCTGTAAGGTGCTGAGCTCACTGGTGTGTCATCTTTGGTATGAATAGTGTGGGAATGTAGATTACTCTGTCCTAATTCAGCCATATCTTTAGCAAAAATGTCTCTGTTTTGGCCTAACACATTATACAGTCTATGTTTTTGTTCTTCTGTTAAGTTGGTATGTTCTAAGCTTATTCCTAGATCTAAGACTATGTTCTTGTAGTGGTCCGTTCGAGCTGATAAATTTTCATTAGCATGATTTACTTGTACTGTTGATGGTTCTGTGATGTCCTTAATGTCTGTATTGTGGACTAACTGTGCTTTGGCAATTTTTGTATTTGGGGCCAGAAAGACTGGCAGGCTGGTTGGATTCATAACCATGTAAGTCCCTTTTCCATTTTGTATATGGGTAACGGCTTTCCCTCCTGCTAATGAATGCTCGTTTGCTAGACTCCGCATAGGTTCCAATAGTACAGTAGAGTTGTTATTAAATTTCCTCACATGTACTGGTAACAGCATTTCACTATGCGGTTGTACTATAACATCTGATATTGTAGTTATAAGTTCTGTTGGTATATTGGGATCCAAGGTGGTCCGAATGGTTACGTTTTCAACACATGCACTTGAATTGCTGGCAGATGACACTCTATCATATCTTGGTGTAGGTATCGTAAATGTCATATTTCCAAAGTCTGTTTTGACTTGGTGTTTCTTTAGGAAGTCTAATCCTCCAATTATGACCTTTGCATGTAAAGTTTCCAATATTTTGAAATTATGCCTAAGTTTTATACCACCTATTTCTATTTCAAGCACTGTTTCTCCTAAAATGGGATGCATTTCACCACATACACCCACTATGTTATTTAAAGCACTTTTGTAAACTTTCTCATTTGAGTTTATTCTATTCAGTAAATGTTTGCTGATGCAACTTATACTAGCATCTGTATCAACCAGGCATACTAATTCATGACCTCTGATTTTAGCTTGCACCAAGTTTCTTTCTAGATTTTCAGTGAATCCTACTTCTGTCTGTTTATTAAATATGTAATTTGTAAGACGTGCACATCTTTTTGCACTACAACACCAATTATTTGACTTCAAATGTTTCGGGGCCATTTTATATATTTTTTTACTTACAAACAAGTAAATGATTTAAATTCTATTATTGCATTTGAATTGATGGTCACATGGAATCAAGAATCAGAAATTTTGCATACAAAGTGTGTACTCACTGGTTTCTGTCCTTGGTCCTGGAGTGACGCTTCTTTACTTACGTCCTGTAGTTGGATCTGTTGCAGGTACCATTGCTACCCGGATTCTCCACCATAAACACATGTCACCGAACTCCAAATTGTGCCTAATTATTGTCGGCCTTTTGGTTCTAACCAGTTGGTGTAAGCTTAAGCAAGTGGGGAATTAGATGGTAGGCAACCTACACACAGCTGGTATTTCGATGACACATGTGGGGTCAGTCTAACTTCTAGCCGTAGACTTAATTCAATGTCTTATACAGTACACAAGTCTTTTGGTGTTTAACACTTTTATTTTGGTTTGATTAATAACAATAAAGTAAGACAGTTTATAGGTTCCAAAATATTAAATTAACACCGTTTGAATAAGTTGTTAAGTAAGAATCGTAGTTCTTAGTAATAATTTTAAAATAACTGACTAAATATTTAGTTCCGTTTAGCTATTGTAAATTATATAATGGCTAGCGTTATGCCATTTAAAAATACCAAGTCCTATCTCTCCCTCTATTACTTATATATATGTAATTCCTTCCCCTCTATATTTTAAAAACCTTTCTTAATATAATAAGTTCCTAAAATGGATTAGCCAATAAAATTAACTTTGAATATTTAACCAATAAAAATCATTTTAACAATTAACCAATGAATTCTGATTTTACATATATTTTGACCTAAAGCTGATAAGCTGCTAGAAGTTAATAATTAAGATTTTCTTATCAAAATGTAATCAACATTATATAATCAAACAAACTATAACAATCAAACAAGTCCTGGAAATGAGCAATTATGTCATTCTCATGTCAACACATGTCAACTCAAAATCAAATGATTGTATCAACATCTGGAGGCTTTTCTCCAAAACAATAATATTTGGATTTTATAATTGATTGACTAAGATTTCAAAATTTGATATTACATAGAAATGGAAATTTAAATACCTTCTCTTATTAACTAAAATACAGTTGTTTTTAACACCTCAAGGGTTTCTTGTTATACCATGGCTTGTATAATGATTACTATAATGAAACTTGTATATACTGCATATTAACAAAATTCTCACCTATTAGTAAAGCTCTACAAACACCAGATACATATACTATTTTACAATAAACATAGATAAAAATTTAGGTTTTACCTTTTTAATTAAAATTTATTATTTTTATTTATTTTATTACTTTTATTATTTGATAACAGCAATAAAATTATAACAGTAATTTTATGCCTGTTACACATGACTTCATTGAACTTGATGATGAGGATTACATACATATTCAAACAGTTTTTGTCAAGACGTTTGACATACAGAGACAACAGATGCAGAGGGCGAGCCTGATCTGCCTGCAGAAAGGACAAGGAAAGAAAGTGCATGGATTTTGCTTATTATGATAATGTGTAAATAATAATAGAGAAGACTATAGTAGACGTTTTACTTAAGGAAACACTATTTGGTACTTTTAGGGAACTATGTTTAAAACTTTTGGAGATCTAGGGAACAGTGGAAATACTTTTAAAGATCTGGGGAACATGGACAAAATACTTTTGGAGATCTGGGGAATAATAGGCATTACTTTAAGAGATCCAGTGAACAAGGACCCCCTACCCCACCCACCTGGGAGGGCCTCAGTAATGTTTCTGTGCAATTTGCTGGAAAAAAATCAGACATCGCATGTTTATTCCAGATCAATAAGTGTAGAAGGGTCAAAATGAAAATTCCAGAACAATGAAAATGAACATGTAACATTTGAAAAAGACATAAAGTGCTGATAAAGTGCAATAACTATTTTTTTAAAACGTCATAACTAGTGTGGACTCCCGTTTTTACGTCATCTTTGTGTACTTACGTAACGCTAAATGAGCGTGTTTGGAATACGTTGCCATATCAACAGAAGTGCATTTCAGAGATTGTGTATGGTATTAATATGATGTTTGGACCTGATCCACCAATCCAATTCATTCCATACATGTTCTATGGGGGATACAGAGGCATTGCCACTGATTTCGTGTGTATTGCAAATGACGTCATGTCCATAATAGCTTGATGATGCGCTGTTACAATCTGACCAGTGTATGGCCAACGAGCATGAATTGGAGCATGGTTTTATCTCAAACAGTTTGTCTGTGGATGAACACCGTAACGCCAAGGAGTATGTGTAGCAAGTAAGAAATGATTACGTTGATGAGTCAATGTAATAGCTTTTGAGTACGTAACGTTATAGCACGCACACGACAGGGTCTGACACTCCAACATTTCCAGTAGAATGGTACCGGTTCGCAAGGATGTAAATAGTCTATATGGAACAGCCAATGACGTACAACTGCTATTTACCAATGACCTGACCCTGAGCACACGAAGAGCTTGATTTCTCTCAGTTTCAGAAAGACCTGGCATCGCTAAATAAAAGTGTTTTTTTAAAACAAATTTAAGTATTTTTATCCGTGCTAAGCAACGAATGATTACTTGTCAGTGTAAAACCTGTAACTGAAAAACCGGATTTTGTGCACGTGCAAAATAAGGAAAATGTTTTTTTGTGCTCGGACGCATGAATATTTCGGAACTTTTGAAAAAATATGCATAAAGATTATCCGCAATTAAATCCTGATAACCGTGTAAAACACATTTCCGAACATGTATGTTAACAAAAGAAATATTCAAAGATATAAAGTGTAAAGTTTTCATTTTGAGTCAGTGTACATACCTAAACAAGCTATGTATCCCCGATTATCATAGAATTTCCAAGTTGGCGCTGACACTGCAACAGTCGTCTCATCGTAGAGGTATACCACGTTACAGTATCGTTCAGGCCTAAAATGGCTTCTTATTCTATGACCTTGTAAAAAAAAAAATATTTCATTAATTTATTTTAATTATTATCTAATATCATCTATTTTCTTTTGTTTTGTCAATGAATCTTGCATAGTACTTATGAAATGATCAGTGCTAGCGATAACAGCTGTATAAAAACTGCAGCAATAACAACAACAGCTATTCAATTGCATTCAATGACAGCCATTATCATTTTCTAATTTACAGGGCTAACACATTTTTTTCATTGGACACAAAGTAAGTACATCCGTGTATATATATACACATATATATAAATTCTTAGCAAAGTTGCTTTGGCTTAAATAAATATTGTATTCCCAATATATATGAATATATTTTGTAAATGTAAATTGAAAACATGAATACTTGTACTATAAGAAATAAATATACACCTGGAAAAAAGATGAGCACAACCCCCTCCCCTGATGAGAATTTCATTCTGCAATACAAAATTTTGATTTGTGTTCCAGAGGTGAATGGAATTTAAGATAATTAAAAATGAGATAATGCGAGATTTTTCGTAAATATGCGAGTGTTCATAAACTCTCAATCAGGTGCATTTCCTTCTCTATATAATTTGTTGTTTTCTCATATTGTCAAATGGATAAGTGAACAATATAAATGATTTTTTTTAGCATTTAATTTTAAGGAACTTTTTATGAACATGCAGGGGTCGTGAAAAACCTTTAAAAGCACTCATCCGTCAAGCAAGTGGACTGGTAAAAAGTACTCGTCCGAATGGAAAATTAACTTGTCCTTAATCTACCTTAAAAAGCAATTTTACAACAACTGTATCCATGTTTTTGCATAAAATCATATTTTGAATGTATATATGGAGCCCATTAAATGTTGTATGCAAAATCTTATTTTAATGTCCCGAGTGTACAATTGGTATATACTATTTAAATGCATAGGGTTACTTCTTACAAGTACATTATATCTTTAATATTACAACATATTTTATAAGTAGATGTGTGGTTTTTAACATTTAATCCTGGTCAATGAAGATAAACTATAAAGGTAAAATGAAATTTGTAATAAATATTTATCTAATGCATAAGTTTGGTATTTTTATAAAAAATCTTACCTAATGATTCTTAATACAGCATATATAATCCCTTTTCTAAGGTGATGCAACCTTCATACGAGCTACCTTCCAAATGAAGGATGTGTAATGTTTATTTCAGGGCACTGGCACCTTTTAACCAAATGTGCCAAACATGTTGTACACTCAGACAACACATTAGTGGCAGAAAAAAAAATCAGTACACATCACTGTTTCATCAGACTTGGGGATAACTATTTCAGTATGGACATATACTATTTAAAAAATTAGTTTGATGTAATATATATATATTGATAAGAATTAAAAAAAATAATGATTATTGTGTTCCAAATCATGCACTCTGTGAGGATTATGCTGAGTCAAATGATATAAATGGCTGTAGCTTACTCATAAAAACAAAAAAAAATGCTTTATGATTGATTTTTTTTTAATGTTTACATTATTACAAAGGTATGGCTAGTTCATATTTGCAGGTCAAAATTGTTTTACAGTCATGCTGATTTCAAGACTCCCTTGAATTATTCAATGCAAGATTGCTGATAACATATTAATGTACTGAGGGCGGATATGCTAATATACGTGTAGCAGAAACTAGTTTTGTCATATATCTTATATTTGAAGTGCAATTTAAATATGAAAATGATGATTGAATTGAAATGTCATGCTAAAATCAGTACACTTGGGACATTTTGGGCATATTTTTCTTCATCATTTTTGAATAAGTAAAGCCAATGGAATAAAATTTTCCAACAGCAACACCAGTCATGAAACACTCTTTATGAGCTAAAATTCAGCTTTAATAGAGCTCTGCATTATAAGTTATTAACATATTTAGAAAAGGCTTCTTTTTTTTTAATTCACCCTAATGTGATGAGTAGCAATAACCCTTCAACAATCAGAAACATGCACATTTATCAGTTTAGTGTATCTCCTAAAAATAATATCGAACCACAACAAGTGTTGTTTTTATCAAAAATGTACATGTTTTAAGCATGGAGCCGTAGGCGTTCCCAACTGGATATTTTTTTACTAAAATTGACGTGTATTACATCAACATGACATACTGTGACGCAAACTTCAATAACGTGAATAGCCTTAATAACACACCCAGATGACAGGCTCAACCCACCAGTAAGAACTTTATTGAATATTAAATAAGTGCCCCCTTGGTGGTATAAAAAATCTGGTCACAGGTGTCAGTTGTGAAAACAAATTAGTATTGTCGCTTATTGGTGCGTGCATTTCATTGTTCCATATACCCCAGGACATATATCACGGCTTTGGTAAATTGTCGGACTATAAAGTGACATAATTTACGACACCCACTCCCAAACTTCTAATCCCGGAGCCATAGCGGTTAAAGCAAATGGCTGCGCACAAGATCCGATCCAGTGACTGCAATATTTTTGAAAAATCATGCGTGCTGACTGTGATCATTGACACGGTAATAAATCATTCTTGAAAATTCCATGACCTCGCATGATCACTGACACGGGTATTTAAAATTGGACGCTATTTTTAAATGTAACCTATGGTGCCATGCATAATTTTACTGCAAGGACTGCAATGCTACAGGGCCTTTGAAACATAAATATATATTGTTTTTGCGATTGAAAATGGGGAGATTTCTGTTAGTCCCACGTCAGTCTGGACAATTTAATGATCTCGCGTGATCACTGGTAAATTGAAATGTATGTTTTAAGTGATTGAAAATGTGGAGATTTTTGTTCATTCCCGCATAAGTCTGGGTAATTCGATGACCTCGCATGATCACTGATATGACCCTATTTACGATCGGACGCTATATTTAATTCTAACCTCTGATGTCATGCATAATTTAACTGCAAAATGCGATGCTACACGAATATAAAGATCAAATGGAGAAATAAATTGAAATGTGTTGCTTTTGCAATTTAAATTGGGGATGTTTGTGTTATTCCCGTGTAAGTCTGGTCAATTCAATGACTATATACAAATAGACACTATTTTTACAAAAACTTTAAACAGTAACCATTTGCATAAATTTACGTTGTGAAATGTTACGCTACACAAATTTAAACTCTGAAAAATAAATAACGAACAGGGCATGTTTTTCACGAAAAGGGCCCTTTTTACCGGAAAGGTATTTTTTAGCGAAAGGGGGAAATGACTTGCGAGAGGATTTTTAGCCATAAGGGAAACAAATCGGCAAGGGGAAGACACCGTCTGCTAAAGAAGGAAAAAAAACTGATATCGAACAAACTGAAAATATGACCTTAACCTTTGCCGTCAGGTTCTCATCCTTACACGTCATGTCATCTCGATCCAGTTAGCCAAGTTAAAGACAAAGTTACAGATCAGACACGGAATATTAAACAATTTGAAAGTGTGACTTTGACCTTAGAGGAAAGGTTCTGGATCTTACACACGACATTTCATGTTATGTTGATCAACTGAGCCAAGTGTTTTTGAAATCCATCCATGTACGACAAAGTTAAATATCAGACACGAAATCTCACACAGACTCGAAGTATTTAGTTACACTTTTATATATAAATTCAATGCTTGAGAGAAGACAAACACATTCTTTTCAAGTTAAACAATATTCATATTAACAATGAGAAGAATAAGGACAGAAAGATTGAACGGTTTAGTACATAGATCAAACACAAACTCAGTGTGAGGTACGGGTGTAAGTCTTACGCACAACACATCGTCATGTCGTGCTGATAAATCGAGCCAAGTTTTTTTGAAAGTTATCCATAGGTGACAAAAGTAACAGACCGGATACAAAATCGCAAACAGATTGAAAGTGTTATCAAACAAAGTTAAAGTGTGGCCTTGACCATCGAAGTGGGATTCTGAGTGTTATGCATGACAGGTCATGTTGATCATTTATAGCGAGTGTTTATAAAATCCATCAATACATGACAAAGTTACAGGCCGAACAAGAAATCTCACACAGACTAAAAGTGTTGTAAAACAAAGTCAAAGTGTGACCTTGACCTTTGAGGTAAAGGTGTGGGTCTTACGCGCAACACGTCGTCATGCCATGCTGATTAATTTAGCCATTGTTTAAAAAATGTATCCATACGTGACAGACCGGACATGAAATCTCAAACAGACTAAAAGTGTTGTCAAATAAAGTAAAAGTGTTACCTTGACCTCTGAAGTGGAAGTCTGGGTGTTACGCATGACACGTTGTCAAGTATTGTTGATCATTTGTAGCAAGTATTAATAAAATCTATGTATGCATGACTAAGTTACAAGCCGGAATATACAAGACTGAATTTTCTTTGTAATTTGTCGCATATTATATAAATACATAAAAGTATATATTTTTAACTTTTCAAACAAGGTCTCTATATAATTCCTAGATTCAAATTAATACTACCGGAAAATCAAACTACCTGTTGCCTGGAAGATAAAGTCATTTTCTCGATCCTTTACCTGGACATCAACCAATAACGGGAGTTCCCCGAGTCCATGATATACAGTCTTTATATTTTGATCAGTTTCTCCGGTTGCCTCAATTTCAATCCATGGAGTTTCAAAGTCGGGATAGACAAGAACTATATTAATATAAAAGTGAACTAGATACGTGTCATAATTTATTGTACAACAATTATACATATAGCATGCTTTAAATGTCATTTAAAACTTTTCAGTTTATTTATAGATTGATATCGTAAATATGTTGTTAATATTTAAATTGGTCCAAGATCTCAAATGGGGTATATCAGGAAAAACGCTAAACATTTTATAAAAAAATGAAATAATTGCTAAAATGGATATAATGCATATCATTATCATTAATAAACATATTTGAATGGTTTGGTAAATCCACCGAAACGTGACAAAATTAGTATTTAAATTAGTGTGGTGAACTTGAAACAAAAACAACATTTGCATCCTCATTGGGACTTTTTCTAAGATGAAACAATTTTTAATATAGGTAAACCTGTATAATGGAATCAAAATGAAACCATATGACTCATTTAATATGTCACAAAATATGTGGCAAATTTAAGCGGGAAATCTATTTTAGTCTAACCTAGGAAGTTGGGAAATCCCTTTTCAATATATTATTTTCGCATTTTTAAATAGATATCCTTTTGGCAACAGAGGTCAGTGAGTATTTTTGGGCATGCTATATAGAAAATCATTCTTTTTAGCCATTTTCAAAGATTTGTAAAATCCTGATAAATTCCCTTTAAGAGTTAAAGGATGGAGGTATGTGGAAGACTGCAGATGTGGATTTCTATATTGATAACTAGGGATTTTATTTTGCCCCTTTGTTAGCCCTGGATGGCATAACAGTGCCACATAATATTCAAACAAACAAACAAACTAATACCTTTTGTCTGGCTGGTTTTAAGCAGAAGTTAGTTAACAGATGTTAGTTCAAGTTGACCCATACATTTGAATTTTGGCTTAAAATTACTCCCAAGTTCCATCTTTTTTATCCATTGTCAGTTACAAAAATATTAATGCACTTCAAAACAAGAGACGTAGAAATTCCCCGAAAACCATGTTTTTCAAATATTTTAGCTATTCTGTAACTATAACTCTATTTCATACCAGAATTTTATATACATTGAAGCAGAAAATAAAAAAGCATACAATTCAAATTTTAGTTGTTTAATTGTAAAACATTGATGCAATAGTTTTGTTAGAAAGTGCTATTCACTGGTTGTTTGACTAAAATATTACTTCCTACAATTCACATTATGATAGATGTAATGTGATAATACTCAGAAACAAACTTGCATATTCATAAAATAATACATCAGTATTTTCACATTTTGCATTGAGGCTTAAGTGGTGGTATTGTTTCCAGTGACCACCGATAGGAGGTAAGTCACACGTGCTCAACTGATAGCAACAATTTCTTAAACACGACGTTTGATTCTACAAATATATTACAAAATGCATCAAACATTATTAGAAATTCAGCTGTGTTGTAAAAATTTTAAACGGACCTGTACATTTCTCTAATAAATCATTTGCATTTTTTATAATATTTTTTGCCTCATGGCTATCAAATGAGCAAGGGCTCTGCTAACTATTTTCAAGATAAAAATGTGCATGTTAATGGAGTTTCATTTTAATATATATCAATCCAAACTTTTTTAGTATCTTCATCAAAATAACAAAAGAAAAAGATTATTTTTACTTTACCGCTAGAAAAATTGTATAGCATTTTTGACTAATTAAAGGGCCATAACTCTGAAGAAAATGGTCAGAATTGGCTGGTTATCGAACTTGGCTCAGATTTTATAGAGATACACACTTTGTGTGAGTTGGCTTAAAGACGTTTCTTCGGGTAAGTTCTAGCGCGGAGATTTTTTTTAAAATTTTGCACACAGGTACTTTGAAGTAAGACAAGTTTAAAACACTAAAAAAAATACCATGCTTGTTTTTTTGCTATGACTATTTTTAGACTACACCGTTTTACATTTTTTAAAGAAAAAACAGCAAATGGGTGTTAGTTATAGATCTTGTTTAATTTACTAACAAAGTGATATATTTCAACAAAATATTGAGTTTCACATTTCATACAGTGATTTTCATAAATTTCTACAATTATAGAATTGGCCGTTAACAATGTATTTTTACACTAATTTCAAAATAAAAAAAGTTCTAACGCGGAGAATTGTTTCATTCTTTCTACAAAGAGGCACCATAACAAACTGTATCAGAATATAAAAAATAAAAAAAATATGTCCCCATGCTTGTTACTAAGTTACAGTGCTTAATGTTACCTCCCTTTTCATAAAATGGCCGTAAACGATGCATTTCGACACTAATTCAATAATAAAAAAAGTTCTAATGCGGAGAATTGTTTCATTCTTTCTACAAAGAGGCACTATTACAAATTATATCAGAAAATAAAATAAAAAACATAAGTTGCCTTACTTGTTACTAAGTTACATTGCTAAATATTACCTCCCTTTTTCATAAAATGGCCTCAAAAGATGCATTTTTACACTAGTTCAATAATAAAAAAAGTTCTAAAGGGGAGAGTTGTTTCATTCTTTCTAAAAAGAGGCACTATAACAAACTATATCAGAAAATAAAATAAAAAATCGATGTCCCCATGCTTGTTACTAAGTTACAGAGCTAAATGTTACCTCCCTTTTCATAAAATGGCCATAAACGTTGCATTTTGACACTAATTCAATAATAAAAAAAAGTTGTAACACGGAAAATTGTTTCATTCTTTCTAGAAAGAGGCACTATAACAAACTATATCAGTAAATAAAATAAAAAATATAGGTCACCATTCTTGTTACAAAGTAACAGTGCTAAATGTTACCTCCCCTTTTCATAAAATGGCCGCAATCATGTATTTTCACACCAATTCAATAAAAAAAATGTTCTAACGCGGAAAATTGTTTCATTCTTTCTACAAAGAAGCACAACAACAAACAATATCATAAAATAAAATAAAAGATACATGGCACCTTGCTTGTTACTAAGCTACAGTGCTAAATGTTAACTTTCCTTTTCATAAAATGGCCTAAAATTGTCAAAATGGTGAAAATTATCTGTTGTTATTTTTATAAATGAAGTTTCATTGCAGAGGTAACTTTCATATTTGTAAATGATGCACTAAATAGCAATTATAATATTTGTAATTATAATGTAATTACTGTTATGTTGCTTTTATACATTTCATATATACCGGGTAATTGATGAACATCAATATTTGTAATAGTTTGAAATATTAGAGGCCTAGTGGTAAAACCATGTACTGTCAATCAAGGTTGGATCACCAGTGACCTGCTACTCAACATAATATCTTCAGAGTTTTATCTAGAGTCCATTCAAGTCATTTTTTCTGGTATTTATATTGGCTATAGTAGTCGCACCGTCATCCATTATTATTACATTAACATGAACTTTTTATTCCTGTACTGAGCTACTTCCAACATTACTCTTTGAATTGTCATTCAAATTTTAGAACACTGCCTGGTTAACTGGTAGTGATTGTTCTTAATTTTTCATATTATGTGCAATTCCTAGTCTTTTGAAAAAACATCATATGTTTTTCGAATACTTTTTCTTAACATGGTCCCAATATCTGATTTACTGTCACAATCCATGCTTCTGGCAACACATATTGTAATATATTGGCCTGGTCCTGGTGTACTACTTGACTGACTTCATCGCTGAAAATTAAAGGAAGCTTATATGAGATAAAGAAATAAATGATAATGTTTGTTTGTTTGTATGTAAGCTTAATTTACATCATCACCAGTTTCCCATTTGGGTGATGCACCCAGAAGGGTGAACAGTTTAGTCTTTTTAGGTTTGTGGGGGATAGTGCAGGACACAAATATCATAGCAACCTAATCATATGTTTCACCTGGTTCTTTTGCTTGGTGTATAGATCATCATAAAGGTCATCAGTTTAAAGTCGCAATGTTAGCCAGCCTCAGGTATCAAACTCTCAACCCTGAGCTAGAAGTATTGTGCTCTACTGACTGAGCTCATCGTTCTGGCTAAAAAAACGACAATGTACTTTAATAAAACAGCAAAATATATGGGTATAGTTTGACAACTCAAGGGCTATAACTGAGCAGTAATTCCTGTTTTGATATCTATGTTCAAACCATTGAACAAAATCTTATGGTTATAAACTTGCATGTATGTGGACATTTTTTACTGAATGAAACTGTTATGTTATGTAACAAGCAGTCAAGGGGTTGCAAGCTCAAATCCCCACTTGGCCAGTCTCTGTGATGATTTAAATATATGCAAATTCCAACATTGTGTCTCATGTTCATTCATCTTTAATCACTGATTCAAGTGGGAAAGTTGTCAGTTACTTGCACGGATATTGGGTGTGCCAAACAAGAAGTCACAGGTTTGATTCCCCTCAGATCATCTGCTGTGCTCATGATTATTTTGTTGCATTCCATAGTAGAAATAAGCTGAAACGGTTAAACTAGATTAATAATTACCATTGGCCCCTTTTGATGATATTCACTCTTTCATTTAGTTCTTCTGTACACGTTGTCTATGTCACAATATTAATTGTCTCTTCATAGTTAATGAAACCACTACAGGTATTTAAAGCACCGACATCTCAATCCATCTGTAACCTGAGCCTCTGTTTAGCATTCCTGAAATGTGTTTCTGAATAGTTTCTTATTTTCATAATTCATGTAACAATTTTCTGCTTAACAGGAAACACAGAACGTGACGGTGTATACATTTAATTTTAACATTTACTAAATGTAAGAATACTGTTTGAATCCCCGCCTGGCAACATTCTCCAGGATGATAGATATACAACATTATGTCTCTTTATCAATCGTCTCTCACCGCTGATTCAAGTGGGAAAGCTATCAGTTACTTGCGGAGATGGGGTGTGCTCAAATACTGGTTAATTCCAGGAAACAGTGGTTAGGTGATCGTCTGTTAGCCCTCGATGGCATGAAAATGACGCAAAATATTCAACCAATCAGTCACTTTTCATAGTTGTTCATCTCTAGAAATCATAAAGTAAGTTATCATTTTATGTGATACATCGATATTGATCAGTGAGTTATTATCAAGCATCAACTAACCTTATACTCAATTGCTTTGTGTTGATGTCAAATGATATTGGACTTTTCCTGTTTAATCTATGTGTCTTGTTTGTTTCCACTGATATTATACTTCCACATATACAGTTTATGTATAACATTGACCCATATAAGTGTCTTCCATAATGTCCTTCAATGCCAAACTTTTACATGCATCAGTTCAGCTAAATGTCAAAATTCAAGACTTATTCTTCCTTGTCTTCATCCTGGTATGAATAATATTGTTTCAGGTAAATTCATTATGTATAAAGCGCCTTGGAACAAATTCACAAATGATTCATATCCGAAAATGAGTCTGAGTACTATGAGTATTGATTATATTTTCGTAGTTGTTTCTTCGGCATCGTTATGTACAAGCACTACTGGTGATTTTAGAACAAAAAACAATATACTCTTCCATGCTTTTCGATCACTTCCTTGACAAAATTTACATTTCTGACATCTCGAATGAAAATACTTCGCTTTGTAAATATCCTAATGTGACTCGAGTTTTAATTAACCAAACGGCGAAATTAGACCCCGAAACTGAAAGTAACAGAAAGGAACTACGCGCGAAGCGATGCGCAGTAACAACCCCCAGAAACGTCGTTAAGTTCAGGTAAAGAAGTACTCTAGTTATTGAGCGGAAACAGTCAATTTTAACATTTTTGACTAATCAAAGGGCCATAACTCTCAAGATAATAGTTTGAATTGGCTGGTTATTGTACTTGGCCTAGATTTTATAGAGATTCACATTTTGTGTCAGTTTGTTTCAGTTCTGATAAAGAATACTCTAGTTATTGAGCAGAAACAGGCAATGTTAGCATCTTTGACTACTTGAAAGGCCATAACTCTGAAGGAATTGGTCCGTATTGGCTGGTTATCAAACTTGGCCTAGACTTTTTAGAGTTGCACTTTTTGTGTAAGTTTGCATCTGTTCTGATAAAGAATAATCTAGTTATTGAGCAGAAACGGTAAATTTTGGCATTTTTGACTAATTAAAGGGCCATAACTCTAAAGATAAAATTCTGAATTGCATGGTTATAAATTTGGCCTAGATTTTATAAAGACTCACACTGTGTGTAAGTTTGCTTCAGTTCTAATAAAGAACACTCTAGTTATTGAGCGAAACGGCAGTTTTATCATTTTTTACTAATTAAAGGGCCATAACTCTAAAGATAATAGTCCATATTGGCTGGTTATGGAACTTGGCCTAGATTTTATATAGGTACACACTTTGTGTTAGTTTGATTCAGTTCTGATGAAAAATATTCTAGTTATTGAACGGAAACGAAAAACTTGACGCCGTCCATCCGCACGCCTGCCCACCAGCTTCGCCAATCTAAAAACCAGGTTTCAACTTTGAAAAACCCGGTTAAAAACAAAACTTTCATAGATATTTATCAATAAAACTGCTATTATAAGCCATAATTTCACAAAAACAAAACTGATATTTAGAATAAATAGATATTTTTAATAAAACAGTACCGTTACACTTTACACAGGAAGCAGAGATAACCAGGATAATCAATGAAATGAAATTCATCTTCATGTGATTTGTACCAGTATCTATAGAAAAAAAAAAAAAAAACAACAGTTAAATAGACACATAAATAAACAAACATTGACAGGCACATTATAAACCAAATACAATATTGTGAAACTACGTCATTCTATTTATAGTTAGACTCGTCCAATATAGGTAACATATTAATATTGAATCTATTGTATTGTACAACTTATCTAACAGATAAATGCGCTGTCATCCCTAATGCCGTAGGTGCCATCTAAAAATAGAAGGACCAAGTTCCAAAATAGCATATTGGGTATAAAGCAGTAAATAGCATGTGCTTCACCAACAAAACAAAATTATACAAACACACAGTTAGCTATCGGTGATGTAGCCAAACCACTTCCCAGCACAATGGCTTTGACACGCATCGAATCAGAAAGGGAAAAAAAGAAAAGAAGAATAAGAATATCATATGGATCTGCTGGCTGTATTTAAAAGCAGGTTAAAAACAAAGCAGGTTTATAGCACGAAACAATGTTAAATCTGGACTGGACTGATTTTGATCAAGAGACAATTTCCAATGGACAACAGCGCTAATATTCAGAACTGGTTTGGATTTTACTGTAGGTCATAGAGACTTGTTCGGGATACATGACTTGTTCCTTTATTAAGTACTCTTTGTGCATAAATAAATGAACTTCCACACACATGTTTGGCATTTTGAATGGAGACCAACGACATACTAATTGGTGTAGAAAAGAAACGTATTTTAAATTGACAATTTATAATGTTCAAATCAATTAAATAAAAATAATAGAGGATTTATTCCCAGTAATCACCTGAACAGTTTTGTACACGAGCCTGTTAAATTATAAGAGATGCGTGTTTATTTTTTAAACTTCCGGTTAAGGGATTTAGTCACTCTTAAATTGCTGGGTGCCACGTCTGTCCAAAATGGTTAAAGACGGAAACCAAAACAGATCACAAGGAGAAAGCTCCATTGACAAAAAAATGTGCATTTGGCAAAGCCCAATAACTTACTCTTTTCATGTTGCAAAAAAACTAGTCCAGTCAGTACATGAAAGAAATGTTATGTAACGACACATACGTACATTAGATACACGGTATTTGTACGCTATAACCATGTGCATTAGATACACGATATGTTGTATACTATAGCAATGTACATTAGATACACGATATATTGTATGCTATAGCAATGTACATTAGATACACGATATGTTGTATGCTATAGCAATGTACATTAGATACACAGCATGTTGTACACTATAGCAATGTACATTAGATACACGGCATGTTGTACGCTATAACAATGTACATTAGATACACGATATGTTGTATGCTATAGCAATGTACATTAGATACACAGCATGTTGTACACTATAGCAATGTACATTAGATACATGGCATGTTGTACACTATAACAATGTACATAAGACAGTAGGGCATGTTGTACGCTATAGCAACGTACATTAGACAGTCTGTATGTTGTACACTACAGCAATGTACATTAGATACACGACATGTTGTACGCTATAACAACGCATGTTAGATGCACGGCATGTTCTACGCTATAACAACCCACATTAGATACACGGCATATTGTACGCTATAACAACGCACGTTTGATACACGGCATGTTGTACGCTATAACAACGCACGTTAGATACACATCATTTTGTACGCTATAACAATGCACGATAGAAACACGGCATGTTATACGCTATAACAACGCATGTTAGATACACGGCATGTTGTACACTATAAAAACGCACGCTAGATACACGGCATTTTCTACACTATAACAATGCACGTTAGATACACGGCATGTTGTACGCTATAACAATGCACATTAGATACACTGCATGTTGTACACTATTACAACAAACATTAGATACACGGCATGTTGTACGCTATAACAATGCACATTAGATACACTACATTTGTTGTACGCTATAACAACGACGTTAGATACACGGCATGTTGTACGCTATAACAACGCACATTCGATACACGGCATGTTGTAAGCTATAATAACGCACGTTAGATACACGGCATGTTAGATACACGGCATGTTGTACGCTATAACAACGCACGTTAGATACACGGCATGTTGTACGCTATAACAACGCACGTTAGATACACGGCATGTTGTACACTATAACAACGCACGTTAGATACACGGCATGTTGTACGCTATAACAACGCATGTTAGATACACGGCTTGTTGTACGCTATAACAACGCATTAGATACACGGCATGTTGTACGCTATAACAACGCATTAGATACACGAAATGTTGTACGCTATAACAACGCACGTTAGATACACGGCATGTTGTCGCTATAACAACGCACGTTAGATACACGGCATGTTGTACACTATAACAACGCACGTTAGATACACGGCATGTTGTACACTATAACAACGCACGTTAGATACACGGCATGTTGTACGCTATAACAACGCACGTTAGATACACGGCATATTCTACGCTATAACAATGCACATTAGATACATGGCATGTTGTACGCTTTAACAATGTACATTAGAGACATGGCATTTTATACGCTATAACAATGCACGTTAGATACACGGCATATTCTACGCTATAACAATGCACGTTAGATACACGGCATATTCTACGCTATAACAATGCACATTAGATACACGGCATGTTGTACGCTTTAACAATGTACATTAGATACATGGCATTTTCTACGCTATAACAATGCACGTTAGATACACGGCATATTCTACGCTATAACAACATACATTAAATACAAGGTAAACTGTTACGGCACTCAAACTTTCAGTTGAAGCAACTGACCTATCAACGTGATCAAATGAGGCCTTTCCTGGGACTTTGGAGATCTAGGGAACATGGCCAATTAATTTTTAGATCTGGGAAACATTGGCCATTACTTTCAGCAGGCATCAAAGTCCTTATTTAAGAGATCTAGTTGAAATACTTTTGGGGAACTATGGTAAATACTTTTGTGGGTCTGGGGAACAATGGTCGTTACTTTCAGAGATCCAGGGAACAGGGGCCCCCTCTGAAATGTGGCTTTCTCAACATTGCTATTTAACGGACCTAATCAGGAGCGTTTGGTCCGGTGTGTACAGTCTAATGCTATATGATGTTGTAACCTGATTTCGCTCATAACCTGAATCAGAGACATAGATCTCTGTCTGAATTCGATCACTTCCGAGAATTACGAATATCGCACATGCGTTTTTCAACTTCCTACACAATTGGCAATATTTACAAATAGTATCCACGTGGTCACTTAATGCAATGATAAACATAAAAAATAATGCTTCCAATAAAAGTAAGAAAGTCATTTTATAATAGGCCTACTGTACTGTACAGACCTGAAAAAATGATCGAAAACCCGATAACACAATCATTATGATGGTGTCACCGGTTATCGACAACATAAGAATCGCCGTTAAATATTTCAATACAAACCGGATGTTGACGATAAATGCTTGTATATAACGGTTAATTAACTATAAAATAGTAATTTTCTACCCAAAAGATAACAAAAATATGCTTACTGCTTTCACATTCACGTTAGACCACATTGCACTCCCGTTAGATCACGGTGACCCCAATAATCTACTGAATGACGTAATGTGTCAAAGATACGGGGATGCAGAAGTGCAAATAAATGAAAGTAGGAAATGCGGAACTTACCTTACGAATGAATGAACGATTATGATTATTTCCAAAGAAAAACATTGTTTATCAAAAAAAGTAAATATATTTAAAAAAAATAATACACAAAATATAATACAACAATGTATTTAAACTTCATAAACATTTTTAAATGTGTTAACACTAACTGAAAAGAGCTATTTAGGCTATCTGCAATATTGATAATATAAACTGTTACTTTTCACATGGGCACATAAATAATGTGTGCTTTCTTACAGTGCGAACTTTACAACAAAATCTGAAATGGGTCCACACTGACACCATTTCACAATAACTACGTCAGCGCTCTCTCTTAAAGTTGGTGGTGAATGTCTGTGGCAAACACAACATTTAGACGATTCATCATCTGTTGAACTGCTATCCTCGTCTTCGTTGGAATCCGCAACATAAAATGCGGATGGACCAGGTTGTGGAGAGTCACATTGTTTGTTCTTTTTGGTTTCCATATTTGATTTATTTTGCGTTGTTTTTTTTTTGTTTTGTGTTTGGGTTTACATGTTTTTTTGTTTACATGAAGTTTGGGAGGGTTTTCTTGTTTATACTTTTTCATTTGGCATATTACAGATTCTTCGGTTATAGCTCCACCAGACACGATAGGATGTAATGACTTTCTTTTCTTGCCTTTATTTTGTTTGGCACTAACAATAATAAGACAAGAAAAGAATTCTTCCGCATTTTGACCATTCTCTTCGTTCCTGCAATGTATGCCAACACCATTGATTTGATCATCATCAATAGCGTGCAATGCTGAAGGCTGTGCAGATGGAGATGAATCTCTATGTTCAGGTGTATGTTGACTGTTTGTGTTTGTATCTGCAGGAGCAGGGTGGTCCGGGTTAGCATCTGCAGGATCAGGGTGGTCCAGGTTTACATCTGCAGGGGCAGGGTAGTCCATGGTTACATCAGCAGGAGCAGGGTAGTCCATGGTTAAATCAGCAGGAGCAGGGTGGCCCAGGTTTACATCTTCAGGAGCAGGGTGGCCTGGCTCAACAGCAATGTCAAATATTGAATGCGGTGTTAATTTTGTCCGATCTATGGCTTGTGGGTTCCATTGATAAACACCAGCTTTAGGCCATCGAATAAGAAAGCCATGAAACCATTTCATATTAAAATGTTGTGATTTGTTTTTTCCCCTATATGAACTGAAAGATCTGAGGCAATTTTTAACACTTGGGCTCTGGTTAAACCAAATCCATGCTCGGCCATGTAGGTGATGTATTTCACCAGTCTTGCTTCTTCTTCTTCTGTTAGCAGAGGATCAGGACCAGATTTTACTGTTTCTTCTGAAATCCTACCATCTGCTCTGTCTCTTAGTGTTGTCACAGGCACATTATGATATATTGCGGCCTTTCTTACAGACATATTTTGCTCTCTTATTGACTGTAGAGCACTTGTCATAGCTGTTGGTGACCATATTCTGTACTTCTTTGTCTGTGACGGTTTCTTTGGAAATAACTGGGAACGATAAAAATACAAAATATAAGCATTTTTTAATTAGGCAATATTCTTACTAGTTTACATTTTATTTGTTCACCTCAGTTTATTCCACAACTGCCATTTTAAACTATTAACCATATTCCATTATATTATAACAGAATTTCAATGTCATTTTTCATAAAAAAAAAATCTATAAGAAGGGTGCTCCTCTAGAGCCTCAATATCTTGGCGCAATCTACTATCGCATATCTCGGACACCAAATATTAGCGGGGCGCGCGACGTGACGTCATATTTAGAAAATGAAAGAGGCCTAATAAGGGATAAATCTCAACATGCCAGTATTGCACCACTGAACCAGTACGGTGGGGGTTGAGGGTTGGTAGATGAAGGACTAAGCGGTAGAGAGGGATGACAACGTGGTAGTGACAGAAAAATGAAATAATGCATAAACAAACACGTTATTTGACTATAAATGTGGTAATGGCGACGTAGGGTAAAATCAGTTGGACCTACGGTGCAAGTATTATGGCCTACTCGTACTTTAGTCAAGCCCGGGATGGGGATAAGGGACATCTCCTCGGTCAGGTTGGGGAACCAGTATAGATATTGCCCCCCGCCCAACCCCCCCCCCCCCCCCCCCCCCCAATATTTTAAAAAAACAATAACAACATTAATAAAACTTAACTTTAGCCTATAGCTAGATTGCAGCATTTGGTGTTTTAAATTTAAACATTTTCCGACTCCCCACCAGCAGGAAGGGCTTACTATCCCACAGGAGTAGGATACTCAGATATATACCAATCCCTCCCCACTCTCCTCACATCTACTATTCACGACATGAGATCGCTTACGGGTTTGAAACCCGTTTTCAATACAATTTATACGTTTGTTTTGTGTATTTTACCTCATCAGCGACGCCGTCTCTTCCTAACCCGGCGGAAGTTGGCTTTTTTATCTTGTGAAAATCTCTTTTTTTCTAAGTTTGTTTCTTTGTTTTGTGCGTATTTATGTGTGTTTAATAAAAACATTTAAACGTCATAAAATATTGGAAAAATAACAACCATATTTTTATATTAAAAATCGATAGAACGAAAAATAATATCAGAGGAATCCCCGAACCATCACTGTAGATAAGGGACACGTTCTCTCACAGTCTCTCCTACACCCCGTATGTGTGTTCCCAATAAGAGGGAAAATCCCCATAATACACTCTCCTTCAAAGTCTCGGCTCCCAGTGCACGATGAGGTACCGGGTTTAAACCAGTTGGAAATATTCTTTATTAAAAGTTTGAAAAACATTTTAAAATTTCCATTTTTTCTCATAAATTTACTGGAATGCAGCATTTTATTTTTAAGATATATAAATATATCAACAAGTTTAGTACTCTCTCACTCAGGTTGCCCCAACCCCCAAATTGTAGGTAAGTTTGTAGGAAGTTTAGGCTTAATACCTTGGAGGTGTTGGGTGGGGGGGGGGGGGGGACATTTGACAAGAAAATGGGTACAAATGTGTAAACTTCAAAACAGAGGCACAAATTTTACATTGCAGCCTAAAATTTGGGATTCAAATCTCTACATTTAAACCAATCATATGGATTGAAACTCTGCATTCAAACAAATTATATAGGGATCCAAACTTTATATTTAATCTAAATAAAATTCTGTCTATACAATGCATACGCTCTTGGATTTCATAGAGTAAAAGCCAAGCGGTGTCCCTAGCCTGGAGTTCTTAGTAAATAGGAGAGGATTGAACCCGGATTGAACAAGGGGTCAAAAGTCTACATAATGTGTCCAGAAAGAAGGGTCAAAGGTCTATATCACACTATACAAAAGAGGGGTCAGAACGGCGGCATACATGTACTAACCAATATATAGGGAGTACCTCCCCCGTGTGTTAACCTGTGCGTAGACATGATAGGAAGATAACATACGATAGACAAGCAGATAGATAGATTAAACGTGTAATTACATGTAGTTGGGTAGGTATGCACGTAGGTTAGTAAACATGCGGGCATATTAATAAATAAATATTTTGATAGACATGCAGCCACGTTAATAGATACTTGTGTTGGTAGACATGCAGATATATATGTTGATAGACGTGCAGGCATGCTGGTAGATATGTTAATAGACGTGCAGGTATGCTGGTAGATATGATGATAGACGTGCAGGCACGCTGATAAATATGTTGATAGACGTGCAGTCATGCTGGTAGATATGTTGATAGACGTGCAGGCATGCTGGTAGATATTTTGATAAACGTATAGTCACGTTAATAGATATGTTGATAGACGTATAGTCACGTTAATAGATATGTTGATAGACGTGCAGGCATGCGGATAGACATGTTGATAGACGTGCAGGCATGCTTGTAGACATGTTGATAGACGTGCATGCATGCTGCTAAATATGTTGATAAACGTGCAGGCATACTGATAGATATGTTGACAGACGTACAGGCATGCTGATAGACATGTTGATAGACGTGCAAGTGTATGCTGAAATACATTTCGCAGCATGCTGATAGAAATGTTGATAGGCGTGCATGCATGCTGGTAGATATGTTGATAGACGTGCAGACATGCTGGTAGATATTTTGATAGACGTGCAGGCATGCTGATAGACATGTTGATAGACATGCAGGCATGCCGGTAGATATGGTGATATACGTGTAGACATGCTGGTAGATATGTTGATAGACGTGCAGACATGCTGACAGATATGTTGATTTACGTGCAGACATACTGGTAGATCTGTGATAGATGTACAGACATGCTTATAGATATGTTGATAGACCTGTAGAGACATGCTGATAGACGTTCAGGTATGTTGACAGATTACAAGTATGTTGATAGACATGCAGGCATGTTGATACTCGTGTAGGTATGTTGATATGTATGTGATAAACGTGTATGGGCATGTTGATAGACGTATAGGGCATGTTGACAGACACGCAGGTATGTTGATTGATTACTAGTACGTTGGTAGATATGCAGTTATGGTAATAGTCGTGCAGGTATGTTAATAGGTATGTGATGGACGTGTATGGGCATGTTGATAGAGGTGTAGGTATGATAACTGATATGTTGATAGACGTGTATACATGTTGATAGACATGTAGCTATGTTACAAGACGTGCAGGAATATTGATATGTGTAGGCGTGTTGATAGACATGTAGGTAGATAAACTGAGGTGTATGTAGGTTTGTTAACATGTATATTGATTTGTAAGCACGGAGTATGTAATGAACATGTATGTAAATAAGTAGCCATGTTGGTATGTTGGCAAACTATATATCCTTCAGTTGGTGACATAAGACGATTGCAACGTATCACTTACTTGCTGAGATACGAGTGCTCCAGTACTGGTTATCTTCCAGGACCCCCAAGAAAGAAATGTTAACGGATCGTGTTAGCCCTCGAAATATTCATAAATGTATACTTATTGGTCAAGTGCATTAATTTTTGATAAAAAATGTAATCATATATTTGTTTGTAACTATTGATGTCATGGTGTTACGTGTATGGTTTACACTTTGCAATATTGATTGTTTTAAATGGAGTTAAAGCCATTTTCAACATATTTCAGGCTATACACGAGAATGACATATCCAGTTTTATTGGTGGAGGAAGACCTCAGAATGAATCTGAGTAGAGTTACCATCCTTTTGCAAGTAACTGGCAAACTTTCTTATATAAAGTTTTTGGAGCAAGTGGGATCAAATCTTCGACCGTAGCGGTCAGAGGCGAGTGATCTTGAGATGCTACCTTACACTACTCAGCCACGAGGACCCTTGTAATATTGAAATAATTGTATATGATTATGCTGTTTGTTGATTGTGAAATTAAGCATTAAATAAATAAACTTAAGGTGGAAAGTAAGGTCAACGCTAATGATGAAGAAGCGCCGAGAGAATTTCAGAACCAAAGGTATTTCATTAATGAAAGATCATATTAATAAAATCGTTACTGCAATACTTTTGTACACATATTCTAAAACTGTAAATATTATTAACAATAGGCTGATAATGCTGCTCTCGTCCAGTGTTTCTTTATCACAATAAAACAAAAATAAAACATAATCTGACTACAAACACTTTATTTAAAGTGATTACAAGTAACAAAGAGAATGAAAACAGGAAATCGCCACACATGAACTTCTGTTGTCAAATCAGTGTGATGTCTTTCGGATCTGAAAAAAACAACAAGCAAATACTAGTATTTAATTAAACTATAAGCAATAAAATTGAATTAGGTACATCTGACATACATATATTATACTTTGTACATGTATATCAGGTATACATGTATTATAGTGTGTACAGGTGTATCAAGCATACATGTATTATAGTGTGTACAAGTATATCAGGCATACATGTATTATAGTGTGTATAGGTATATCAGGCATATATGTATTATAGTGTGTACAGGCATACATGTAATATAGTGTGTACAGGTATATCAGGCATGCATGTATTATAGTGTGTACAGGTATATCTGGCATACATGTATTATAGTGTGTACAGGTATATCAGGCATACATGTATTATAGTGTGTGAATGTATATCAGGCATACATTTATTATAAAGTGTACATGTGTATCAGGCATAAACGTATCATAGTGTGTACAGGTGTATCAGGCATACATGTATCATAGTGTGTACAGGTGTATCAGGCATACATGTATTATAGTGTGTACAGGAATACATGTATTATAGTGTGTACATATATATCAGGCATATATGTATTATAGTGTGTACAGGTATATCAGGCATACATGTATTATAGTGTGTACAGGTATATCAGGCATACATGTATTATAGTGTGTACAGGTACATCAGGCATACATGTATTATATTGTGTACAGGTATACCAGGCATACATGTACTAAAGTGTGTACAGGTATATCAGACATACATGTATTATAGTGTGTACAGGTATATCAGCCATATATGAATTATAGTGTGTACAGGTATATCAGGCATACATGTATAATAGTGAGTACATGTATATCAGGCATACATGTATTATAGTGTGTACAGGTGTATCAGGCATACATGTATTATAGTGTGTACAGGAATACATGTATTATAGTGGGTACATATATATCAGGCGTATATGTATTATAGTGTGTACAGGTATATCAGGCATACATGTATTAAAGTGTGTACAGGTATATCAGGCATACATGTATTATAGTGTGTACAGGTACATCAGGCATACATGTATTATATTGTGTACAGGTATACCAGGCATACATGTATTAAAGTGTGTACAGGTATATCAGACATACATGTATTATAGTGTGTACAGGTATATCAGCCATACATGAATTATAGTGTGTACAGGTATATCAGGCATACATGTATAATAGTGAGTACATGTATATCAGGCATACATGTATTATAGTGTGTACAGGTATATCAGACATATATGTATTATAGTGTGTACAGGCATACATGTACTATAGTGTGTACAGGTATATAGGCATACATGTATTATAGTGTGTACAGGTATATCAGACATATATGTATTATAGTGTGTGCAAGCATACATGTACTATAGTGTGTACAGGTATATCAGGCATACATGTATTATAGTGTGTACATGTATATCAGGAATACATGTATTAAAGTGTGTACAGGTATATCTGACATATATGTATTATAGTGTGTACAGGCATACATGTACTATAGTGTGTACAGGTATATCAGGCATACTTGTATTATAGTGTGTACAGATATATCAGACATGTATGTATTATAATGTGTACAGGCATACATATATTATAGTATGTACAGGTATATCAAGGCATACATGTATAATAGTGTGTACTGGTATATCAGGCATACATGTATCATAGTGTGTACAGGTATATCAGGCATACATGTATCATAGTTTGTACAGGTATATCAGGCATACATGTATCATAGTGTGTACAGGTATATCAGGCATACATGTATAATAATGTGTACAGGCATACATGTATTATAGTGTGTACAGGTATATCAGGCATACATGTATTATAGTGTGTACATATATATCAGGCATACAAGTATTATAGTGTGTACAGGTATATCAGGCATACATGTATAATAATGTGTACAGTTATATCAGGCATACATGTATTATAGTGTGTGCAGGTATATCAGGCATACATGTATTATAGTGTGTACAGGTATATCAGGCATACATATATTATAGTGTGTACAGGTACATCAGGCATACATGTATTATATTGTGTACAGGTATACCAGGCATACATGTATTAAAGTGTGTACAGGTATATCAGACATACATGTATTAAAGTGTGTACAGGTATATCAGCCATACATGAATTATAGTGTGTACAGGTATATCAGGCATACATGTATTATAGTGTGTACAGGTATATCAGGCATACATGTATTATAGTGTGTACAGGCATACATGTACTATAGTGTGTACAGGTATATCAGGCATACATGTATTATAGTGTGTACAGGTACAGCAGGCATACATGTATTATATTGTGTACAGGTATACCAGGCATACATGTATTAAAGTGTGTACAGGTATATCAGACATACATGTATTATAATGTGTACAGGTATATCAGCCATACATGAATTATAGTGTGTACAGGTATATCAGGCTTACATGTATTATAGTGTGTACAGGTATATCAGGCATACATGTATTATAGTGTGTACAGGCATACATGTACTATAGTGTGTACAGGTATATCAGGCATACATGTATTAAAGTGTGTACAGGTATATCAGACATATATGTATTATAATGTGTACAGGCATACATGTACTATAGTGTGTACAGGTATATCAGGCATACATGTATTATAGTGTATACAGGTATATCAGACATATATGTATTAAAGTGTGTGCAGGCATACATGTACTATAGTGTGTACAGGTATATCAGGCATACATGTATTATAGTGTGTACATGTATATCAGGAATACATGTATTATAGTGTGTACAGGTATATCTGACATATATGTATTATAGTGTGTGCAGGCATACATGTACTATAGTGTGTACAGGTATATCAGGCATACATGTATTATAGTGTGTACAGGTATATCAGACACATATGTATTATAATGTGTACAGGCATACATGTATTATAGTGTGTACAGGTATATCAGGCATACATGTATAATAGTGTGTACTGGTATATCAGGCATACATGTATTATAGTGTTTACAGGTATATCAGGCATACATGTATCATAGTGTGTACTGGTATATCAGGCATACATGTATCATAGTGTGTACAGGTATATCAGGCATACATGTATAATAGTGTGTACAGGTATATCAGGTATACATGTATTATAGTGTGTACTGGTATATCAGGCATACATGTATTATAGTGTGTACAGGTATATCAGGCATATATGTATCAGGCTTCTCCACAGGCCATTTAAGCACAGAGGCACCCAGGGGTTGACTATCAGAAATGGTATTCCCCTAGCGCTTGAATTCTTTAACTAAATTTTGCAATAGTTAACTTTCCTCTAAATCATTATTTTTCTTTGCATATCTTTTCTTATTTTAATGCCTAAAATGAAACATACTAAATATGAGGATTTAAACTGATTAATGCAAGAATTGCTAATGAAATATATTTAAATGAGTGCCTTACACAGCGCTTGAAAATGTGATTATGCGCTCTCGCCCCAGCGCTTGCATTCCTTCCTGTGGAGAACCCTGCTGTATTATAGTGTGTACAGGTATATCAGCCTTACATGTATTATAGTGTGTACAGGTATATCAGCAATACATGTATTATAGTGTGTACAGGTATATCCAGCATACATATATTCGGTTTTTGTAGGTAAATTGAAAACAGTTAATTTCAAACACAGTTTCCAGTTAAATATATAAAAGTATTTTCCTTTCTATTTTTTGTGCACTTTTACGAGTAGGATTGATTGATTGAATATTTTGTACCATTTTTATGCCATCTAGAGCTAACAGATGATCAGTTAACCTAGCCACTGTTTCCTGGGATCCTGAAAAGTTAACCAGTCCTCAAGCACACAAATCTTCACAAGTAACAATTAACTTTCCCACTTGAATCAGCGGTGAGAGATGAATGATAATGAGACACAATGTCGTATATCAACCATCATGGAGACTGTTGCCGGTTGGGGATTCGAACTCATGACCCCTGGCTTGATAGTTAGACATGTAACCGACTGAGCTAAACGGGCCCAGCTTATGAGTAGGAAGACATCTGAGAAGTTTTTATAGGAAAAGTTTTAGCAAATTTCATGAACTAAAATCTCTTGTTGTATCAGTGTATATGCAACCATGTCATGTTCAGGTGTATATTTGCTATGTTGTTGTACAAGTGTATCAGTGTATATGCAACCATGTCTTGTTCAGGTGTATATTTGCTATGTTGTTGCATAAGTGACTTCAAGTGTATCAGCAGGTTACATGTAACATTCGATTGTTTAGGTATATATTTGCTATGTTGTTTTACATGTGTATCAGTTTACATGTAACATTCAATTGTTCAGGTATATATTTGCTATGAAGTTGTACAAGTGTATCAGGTTACATGTAACATTCGATTGTTCAGGTATATATTTGCTATGATGTTGCACAAATGTATCAGTTTATATCTAACATTGTATTGTTCAGGTGTTTTTATTTCCTCTTTTGTTGTGCAAGTGTATCAGTTTACATGTAACATTGTATTGCTCAGGTGCATTTGCTCTTTTGTTGTTCAAGTATCAGTTGAATAGTTTCATTCTATTCAATTTTCAACGAAATATATAGGTAATTGTCCGTTTACTGGGAAGCGTACATGCAATCTTACATATTCAGTATATATAGTAAGCAATAACCTACTTTTCAAAATATAATATTCAATTTCTATTAATTTTAAGCTCTTGTTAAGAAATCTTGTTTGGATTGAGATGTGAAGTAAGTTTATATCTTATATGAATTACTGTCATGTAGAACTAGTAATGAGTGTTGTTTAAGAGGAAATTGGGTTTAGACTTTAATCTATTATGAGTTTTATAATGTCAAGTGTTGTTTTATCTAAGTTTGTGACCTACCAGCCATGTTTCACAACTGACCCATCTATCTTTCTGATGTATTTATTTAAACTGACACCCGCCAGTCTTCATTGAAATGTACATCATGTCTGAAATAAAAGCAGACTGATTTTTTGAATTATGTAAAATAAAGGTAAATGCTGCAGATGATATATATCTTTTCTTCTGCCTGTACAAATATAGAAATATATATTTTCATTCAAATAGTCCTTTTATCTCTAACCTTCCTATTTATGTAACAAAATCATTTAAATATTTAATTGATCTATACAAATCATTCAATCAGTATCATAAACCTAGAACCGACTGAACCTTTAAAATTCCTAATGAAATACTTTTTGTAACATCATGTTATGCATACAAAATTAATGTTAGGAATGAATGAATGAATGCGGTTTTACGGTGTACCAACACATTATACTAGTAGGTTATTTGACAGCAACAGGAAGGAAGATTCCTGGTTCTCTCTACATGTAAAAAAATATATAAAATGAATTAACATACAGATAAAAAACCTTCAATAAAACAAAATGAACATGCAGAATGAACCTAGAACCAAAATGCAATCCAGAGTTACGGTTCTTGTCTCTGTGTGTTCCATTGATGAACACACATGTGAAGTTTCATTCACATCCAATGGGTGGTTTCAGAGATATGTGAAACTTGAACAACTAAACGCGAAGTTTAACCTGGGTGTCTAAGTCCTAAAAGGGTCATAACTGTGCTAAAATGCAATTCAGAGTTATGGTTCTTGTCTCTGTGTGTTCCATTGATGATGGTGAACATACATGTGAAGTTTAATTCACATCCAATGAGTGGTTGCATAGATATGTGAAACTTGCACACAACTAAATGCAAAGTTTAACCTGGGTGTCTAAGTCCAAAAAGGACCATAACTATGCCAAAATGCAATCCAGAGTTATGGTTCTTGTCTCTGTGTGTTCCACTGATGATCGTTAACACACATGCAAAGTTTCATTGACATCCAATGAATGGTTGCATAGATATCTGAAACTTGTACGCAAAAGTTTTATCTGGGTGTCTACAGACGACAACGACGCCGCCGGGGTCATGACAATAGCTCTCCTTGGACTTCGTCCCGGCGAGCTAAAAATTGAAGTGACATAAAGCAACAAAGAACATAGAAGATACACACACCAATAGAGTGCAATTAAATTATTCAAAATAGTTCAAGCTGGTTACTTAAATTCATATCTACTTTAAATGTATTTACTCGCCTCATTTCTTCATGAATGCTCACTGTATTCAATGTGTTGGAGTGGTCTCTCTAATTCAATTTCCCTGTTCACCATCATTTAGTCATCTGTTTTTAATAAAAAAATAAATAATGATATAATTCATCAAAAACAATTTTGGTTAGATACTTGTTTGTTTTATTTAAAACTTTAAAGTAAACAGTAAATCTATTGAGTATATAAAACTAAATAAAAAAATAAAAACACCGCGGATTTTATAACTTTATTTCTTTCTACTTGTTCTAGAATTAAATACTGCTCCTATGCAGTCTAGGTATTATCTCTTTTTATATAATTAATTTTGTTCATGCCAATTTGGTTTCAAGTTTTGTTTTTATTTATGATATGTTTGTTCCATTTGGTCAAAAATGTTATGCATTCATATATGTAAAATAAAAGAAATGAACAAGTAAAATATAGTAAAATAAGCTCATATATATGAATGATGATTTGGGTAAACACCACTAAGATTGGAAAGTTAGGTTCTGTTACATTTACCAAAGTTTCATGATATTATATTCTGAAAAGGCTTATTTACAATATTTGATTAGATTATAACTATAATATTACAGCAGAAGTCAGACCCCCCCCCCCCCCCCCCCCCATCCCCGCACATTATCACTGAGTAACGTAACACTACGACCCTGGTGTACATCTTTCAATATAATACTTTTGTATATAAAGTAGTTAAAGTTGAGTATGTTACAATAAGTAATGAATATAAAGTAGTTAAAGTTGAGTATGTTACAATTGTATATAAAGTAGTTAAAGTTGAGTATGTTACAATTGTATATAAAGTAGTTAAAGTTGAGTATGTTACAATATGTAATGAATATAAAGTAGTTAAAGTTGAGTATGTTACTATTGTATATAAAGTAGTTAAAGTTGAGTATGTTACTATTGCATATAAAGTAGTTAAAGTTGAGTATGTTACTATTGTATATAAAGTAGTTAAAGTTGAGTATGTTACTATTGTATATAAAGTAGTTAAAGTTGAGTATGTTACAATAAGTAAAGAATATAAAGTAGTTAAAGTTGAGTATGTTACAATAAGTAATGAATATAAAGTAGTTAAAGTTGAGTATGTTACAATTGTATATAAAGTAGTTAAAGTTGAGTATGTTACAATTGTATATAAAGTAGTTAAAGTTGAGTATGTTACAATAAGTAATGAATATAAAGTAGTTAAAGTTGAGTATGTTACTATTGTATATAAAGTAGTTAAAGTTGAGTATGTTACTATTGCATATAAAGTAGTTAAAGTTGAGTATGTTACTATTGTATATAAAGTAGTTAAAGTTGAGTATGTTACTATTGTATATAAAGTAGTTAAAGTTGAGTATGTTACAATAAGTAAAGAATATAAAGTAGTTAAAGTTGAGTATGTTACAATAAGTAATGAATATAAAGTAGTTAAAGTTGAGTATGTTACAATTGTATATAAAGTAGTTAAAGTTGAGTATGTTACAATTGTATATAAAGTAGTTAAAGTTGAGTATGTTACAATAAGTAATGAATATAAAGTAGTTAAAGTTGAGTATGTTACTATTGTATATAAAGTAGTTAAAGTTGAGTATGTTACTATTGCATATAAAGTAGTTAAAGTTGAGTATGTTACTATTGTATATAAAGTAGTTAAAGTTGAGTATGTTACTATTGTATATAAAGTAGTTAAAGTTGAGTATGTTACAATAAGTAAAGAATATAAAGTAGTTAAAGTTGAGTATGTTACCATTGTATATAAAGTAGTTAAAGTTGAGTATGTTACAATAAGTAATGAATATAAAGTAGTTAAAGTTGAGTATGTTACTATTGTATATAAAGTAGTTAAAGTTGAGTATGTTACTATTGCATATAAAGTAGTTAAAGTTGAGTATGTTACAATAAGTAAAGAATATAAAGTAGTTAAAGTTGAGTATGTTACTATTGCATATAAAGTAGTTAAAGTTGAGTATGTTACAATAAGTAAAGAATATAAAGTAGTTAAAGTTGAGTATGTTACCATTGTATATAAAGTAGTTAAAGTTGAGTATGTTACAATAAGTAATGAATATAAAGTAGTTAAAGTTGAGTATGTTACTATTGTATATAAAGTAGTTAAAGTTGAGTATGTTACTATTGCATATAAAGTAGTTAAAGTTGAGTATGTTACAATAAGTAATGAATATAAAGTAGTTAAAGTTGAGTATGTTACTATTGTATATAAAGTAGTTAAAGTTGAGTATGTTACAATAAGTAATGAATATAAAGTAGTTAAAGTTGAGTATGTTACTATTGTATATAAAGTAGTTAAAGTTGAGTATGTTACTATTGCATATAAAGTAGTTAAAGTTGAGTATGTTACAATAAGTAATGAATATAAAGTAGTTAAAGTTGAGTATGTTACTATTGCATATAAAGTAGTTAAAGTTGAGTATGTTACAATAAGTAATGAATATAAAGTAGTTAAAGTTGAGTATGTTACCATTGTATATAAAGTAGTTAAAGTTGAGTATGTTACAATAAGTAATGAATATAAAGTAGTTAAAGTTGAGTATGTTACAATTGTATATAAAGTAGTTAAAGTTGAGTATGTTACAATTGTATATAAAGTAGTTAAAGTTGAGTATGTTACAATAAGTAATGAATATAAAGTAGTTAAAGTTGAGTATGTTACTATTGTATATAAAGTAGTTAAAGTTGAGTATGTTACTATTGCATATAAAGTAGTTAAAGTTGAGTATGTTACCATTGTATATAAAGTAGTTAAAGTTGAGTATGTTATAATAAGTAATGAATATAAAGTAGTTAAAGTTGAGTATGTTACAATTGTATATAAAGTAGTTAAAGTTGAGTATGTTATAATAAGTAATGAATATAAAGTAGTTAAAGTTGAGTATGTTACCATTGTATATAAAGTAGTTAAAGTTGAGTATGTTATAATAAGTAATGAATATAAAGTAGTTAAAGTTGAGTATGTTACTATTGTATATAAAGTAGTTAAAGTTGAGTATGTTACAATTGTATATAAAGTAGTTAAAGTTGAGTATGTTATAATAAGTAATGAATATAAAGTAGTTAAAGTTGAGTATGTTACAATTGTATATAAAGTAGTTAAAGTTGAGTATGTTACAATTGTATATAAAGTAGTTAAAGTTGAGTATGTTACCATTGTATATAAAGTAGTTAAAGTTGAGTATGTTATAATAAGTAATGAATATAAAGTAGTTAAAGTTGAGTATGTTACAATTGTATATAAAGTAGTTAAAGTTGAGTATGTTACAATTGTATATAAAGTAGTTAAAGTTGAGTATGTTACAATAAGT
Source organism: Panopea generosa (assembly GCA_029582155.1). Lineage (NCBI taxonomy): Eukaryota > Metazoa > Mollusca > Bivalvia > Adapedonta > Hiatellidae > Panopea > Panopea generosa. Next base: position 22,351,568 of record CM055897.1, on the reverse strand, counting down.
AATGAATATAAAGTAGTTAAAGTTGAGTATGTTACTATTGTATATAAAGTAGTTAAAGTTGAGTATGTTACAATAAGTAAAGAATATAAAGTAGTTAAAGTTGAGTATGTTACTATTGCATATAAAGTAGTTAAAGTTGAGTATGTTACAATAAGTAATGAATATAAAGTAGTTAAAGTTGAGTATGTTACCATTGTATATAAAGTAGTTAAAGTTGAGTATGTTACAATTGTATTTAAAGTAGTTAAAGTTGAGTATGTTATAATAAGTAATGAATATAAAGTAGTTAAAGTTGAGTATGTTACTATTGTATTTAAAGTAGTTAAAGTTGAGTATGTTACAATAAGTAATGAATATAAAGTAGTTAAAGTTGAGTATGTTACAATTAGTAATGAATATAAAGTAGTTAAAGTTGAGTATGTTACAACTGTATATAAAGGTTGTCATCTTTTTTTCTACAATAGTTTCGAGAGGAAAATGAAATAATGATATACGTATGACCTTGTGGTTTTCATTTTCTTTTCTATCTTATACTCGCAGATAAATGCAATATTGTTATTCATGTTGTTGTGGTCATGTTGCACAGATGAAGGCATAAAATTGAGCGCTTATGTTATGCTATTCTTTTTGTTAGCATACTGTACAATAATGCTAGCAATTAACTTCTAGGTCATTGTTTTTGTCGTGTACGTATGTCTGTAGTATAAATATTAAGGTAATGCGCAAGCATTTCAAAAGATATACTATTCATATAATTGATTATAAGCATAATATTTTACTTGTAGCTTAATTTGTATGTATATATATTAATACCATGTAAGTTATCAGGCGGATAATGCTATAGGACTATAAATGTGGCGTTAAAACTCTTGTTAATAAGGCAAGAAATAACCTTCTTAAGTTATGTGTTATAACATAATCATTTTCTCATGTTATAGAATTTTTCAAACTGAGAAATATTGTACCTTATGAATAGCATTACACGTAGCAGTGTGATCCTTACTTGATAACGGTTATCGGTGATTGGGCAATGAGCTTATGCTCGACATGCCGCCTTTATGGTGATCCTTTCTTATACATCCAACTTCAACAGATGCGAAAGGGAGGAGCTCGACTATAAGAATGGTCATGGGTTTTAGGTTCGGATACAAAATGCTCTCCTAGAGATAACTGAGGCTCTGCCGAGTTACGTGAAATTAGTTATCCTTATGGACGGAATGTTCTATAAGAATGGTCATGGGTTTTAGGTTCGGATACAAAATGCTCTCCTAGAGATAACTGAGGCTCTGCCGAGTTACGTGAAATTAGTTATCCTTATGGACGGAATGTTCTATAAGAATGGTCATGGGTTTTAGGTTCGGATACAAAATGCTCTCCTAGAGATAACTGAGGCTCTGCCGAGTTACGTGAAATTAGTTATCCTTATGGACGGAATGTTCTATAAGAATGGTCATGGGTTTTAGGTTCGGATACAAAATGCTCTCCTAGAGATAAATGAGGCTCTGCCGAGTTACGTGAAATTAGTTATCCTTATGGACGGAATGTTCTATAAGAATGGTCATGGGTTTTAGGTTCGGATACAAAATGCTCTCCTAGAGATAACTGGGGCTTTGCCGAGTAACGTGAAATTAGTTATCCTAATGGACGGAATGTTCTATAGGAATAGTCATGGGTTTTAGGTTCGGATACAATTGTGTTACACAAATAATATTTATCAATTCACAATACAATTGTGTTGTGCAATATATGTTCATCAATCCACACTACAATTGTGTAACATAGGTAATGTTTATCAATTCAAACTACAATTGTGTTAAACAAATATGTTCATCAATTCACATAACAATTCTGTTACCATGTAATGTTTGTCAATCCATACTACAATTGTGTTACACAAGTGATATTTATCAATTCACATTATAATTGTGTTGTGCAAGTTATGTTCATCAATCCACACTACAAATGTGTTTCACAAGTAATATTTTATTAATTCACACTACACTTATACAAAAATAATGTTTATCAATTCACAGTACAAGTGTGTTACACAAGTAATGTTCATCAATTCACATTATAATTGTGTTACACAAATTATGTTTATCAATTCACACTACAATTATGTTACAAAAGTAATGTTCATCAATTCACACTACAAGTGTGTTATACAAGTAATGTTCATCAATTCACATTAAAAATGTGTTACACAAGTAATGTCTATCAATTCACACAAAAATTGTGTTACACAAGTAATGTTTATTGATTCACACTGCAAGTGTGTTATCCACGTAATATTCAATAATTCGCACTACAATTATACACAAGTAATGTTCATCAATTCACACTACAATCATACACAAGTAATGTTCATCAATTCACATTACAATTGTGTTACACAAGTAATGTCAATCGATTCATACAACAATTGTGTTACACAAGTAATGTCCATCAATTCACTCTACAATTGTGTTACACAGGAAATGTCCATCAATTCAAACTTCAAATGTGTTACACAAGTAATGTCCATCAATTCACACTACAATTGTGTTACACAAGTACTGTTTGTCAATTCACACAACAATTGTGTTATTCAAATAATGTCCATCAATTCACACAACAATTGCGTTACACAAGTAATGTCCATCAATTCACACTGCAATTGTGTTACAAAAGTAATGTCCATCAATTCACACTGCAATTTTGTTATACATGTAATGTTTATCAATTCAGAATGCAAATGTGTTACATAAGTAATATTTATCAATTCACTCTACAATTGTGTTACACAAGTATTTTTGTTTATTCACACTACAATTTTGTTACACAAGTAATTTTGTCTATTCACACTACGGTTGCATTACACAGGTTATTTTGTCTATTCACACTACAGTTGCGTTACACAGGTAATTTTGTCTATTCACACTATAGTTGTGTTACACAAGGTATGTTTATCAATTCACACTACAGTTGTGTTACCCAAACAGTGTTTATATATTCACACTTTTATTGTGTTGCCCAAGCAATTTTATCTATACACACTTTAATTGTGTAACTCAAGCATTGTTTATCTATTCACACTGCAATTGCGTTACCCAAGAAATAGTCTAGTCTACTAGTTAGGATAATCATACTGTGCTTGTATAGGGCAGTTTACTGTCAAGCACATTCGTTGTGTGATAGTATAGACCAGTTAAGTGCTGAGCATAATAATAGTGTGGTGGTATAAGCCATTTTAGTGCTGGGGACAATCATACCGTGCTAGAATATACTAGTTTAGTGCTGAGCACAGTCATACTGTGATAGTATAGGAAGTTTAGTGCTGAGAACAATCATTGTGTGATAGTATAGGCTAGTTTAGTGCTGAGCACAGTCATACTGTGATAGAATATGCTAGTTTAGTGCTGAGCACAGTCATACTGTGAAATTATTTGCTAGTATAGTGATGAGCACAATCATAATTCGCTAGTTTAGGCCAGTTTTGTACTGAGCACAATCAATATGTGATAGAATAGGCTAGTTAAGTGCTGAGCACAATCATACTGTGCTGGTAAAGGCTAGCTTACTGCACAATCATTGTGTGATAGTATAGGATAGTTTAGTGCTGAGCACAATCATTGTGTGGTAGTAAAAGCTAGTTTACTGCACAATCATTGTGTGAAAGTACAAGCTAATTTAGTGCTGAGCACAATTATACTGTGCTAGTATAGGATAGTTTAGTGCTGAGCACAACCATACTGTAATAGTATAGGCTAGTTTTAGTTCTGAGAACAATTATTGTGTGATAGTATAGGCCAGTTTAGTGCTGAGCACAATCATTATGTGATAGGATTGGCTAGTTTAGTGCTGAGCGCAATCATACTGTGTAAGTGTAGGGTAGTTTAATGCTGAGGACAGTCATAGTGTGCTTGCGTATGCTAGTCTAGTGCTGATTACAATCACACAGTGATAGTATAGGATTGTCTAGTGCTGAGCACAATCATACTGTGCTAGCGTAGGATAGTTTAGTGCTGAGGACAACTATACTGTGACAGTATAGGCTAGTTTAGTGCTGAGCACAATCGTACTGTGCTAGTATAGGCTAGTTTAGTGCTGAGCACAATCATACTGTGCTAGTATAGGCTAGTTTAGTGTTACGCACAATCATAGTGTGGTAGTATAGACTACTTTACTGCGCAATCTTTTTGTGATAGTATAGGTAAGTTTAGTGCTGAGCACAATCATTAGTGTTGTTGTATAGGCTAGTTTATTGCTGAGGACAGTCATACTGTGACAGTGTATGCTAATTTAGTGCTGAAAAAATCATAGTGATAATAAAGGCTAGTTTAGTGCTGAGCACAATTATTGTCTGATAGTATAGGCTAATTTAGTGCTGAGCACAATCATAATGTGTTAGTGTAAGATAGTTTAGTGCTGAGGTCAGTCGTACTGTGATAGTGTATGTTAGTTTAGTGCTGAACACAGTCATACAATGATAATATAGGCCTAGTTTAGTGCTGAGCACAATCATACTGTGCTAGTATAGGCTAGTTTAGTGTTATGCACAATCATAGTGTGGTTGTATAGGTTAGTTTACTGCACAATCATTTTGTGATAGTATAGGCTACTTTAGTGCTGAACACAATCATACTGTGCCAGTTTAGGCTAGTTAAGTGCTGAGAACAATCATAATGTGCTAGTATAGGTTAGTGCTGAGCACAATCATACTGTGCTAGTATAGGCTAGTTAAGTGCTGAGCACAATCATAGTGTTATTGTATAGGTTAGTTTACTGCACAATCATTGTGTGATAGTATAGGCTAGTTTAGTGCTGAGCACAATCATTAGTGTGGTTGTATAGGCTCGTTTACTGCACAATCATTGTGTGATAACATATGCTAGTTTATTGCTGATGACAGTCATACTGTGCTTGTATAGGCTAGTTTAGTGCTGAGCACAATCATACTTTACTAATATAGGCTAGTTTAGTGCTGAGCACATCCATTGTGTGATAGTATAGGCTAGTTTATTGCTGAGCACAATCATAGTGTGCTAGTAAAGGCTAGTTTAGTGCTGAACACAATCATACTGAGAAAGTATAGGCTAGTTTAGTGCTGAGCACAATCATACTCTGCTAGTTTAGGCTAGTTTAGTGCTGAGCACAATCATACTCTGAAAGTATAGGCTAATTTAGTGCTGAACACAATCATACTGTGAAAGTATAAGCTTATTTAGTGCTGAGCACAATCATACTGTGCTAGTATAGGCTAGTTAAGTGCTGAGGACAACCATATTGTGATGGTATAGTATAGTTTAGTGCTGAGCACATCCATTGTGTGATAGTATATGCTAGTTCATTGCTGAGCACAATCATAGTGTGCTAGTATAGGCTAGTTAAGTTCTGAGGACAACAATATTGTGATAGTATATTATAGTTTAGTGCTGAGCACAAGCAGTGTGATAGTATAGGCTAGTTTACTGCTGAGCACAAGCAGTGTGATAGTATATGATAGTTGAGTGCTGAACACAATCATACTGTGCTAGTTGAGGCTAGTTTAGTGCAAAGAACAATCAGTGTATGATAGTAGTTTAGTGCTGCTGAGCACAATCATAGTGTGCTAGTATAGGCTAGTTAAGTTCTGAGGACAACAATACCGTGATAGTATAGTATAGTTTAGTGCTGAGCACAAGCAGTGTGATAGTATAGGCTAGTTTACTGCTGAGCACAAGCAGTGTGCTAGTATAGGCTAGTTTAGTGCTGAGCACAATCACTGTGCTAGTATAGGCTAGTTTAGTGCTGAGCACAATCACTGTGCTAGTAAAGGCTAGTTTAGAGCTGAGCACAATCACTGTGCTAGTATAGGCTAGTTAAGTGCTGAGCATAATCATACTGTTCTAGTATAGGAATAGTTTAGTGCTGAGCACAAGCATAGTGTGATATTGTTAGATCATTTAGTGCGGAGTACGATCATAGTTTGATAATCGAATAAGTGATATCACCTATTTGATAGGAATATATACAATGATTTCTCCCAAGGATATAAAAATATTTGATATAATATATATTGAGAATAAAAACGGAAATATTAAATTTATTGTTTAAAAAATATTGTGTAATAATTTGTTTTAAAATAAATATTATTGTGAATGTAGAATATATAAAAAATTATATTGGTTTATTCATTAATCATTTTATCAACCTATTTATTTTATCGGCTGAGGTTTTTCGCGTGGTGTCCTCTTCCGTCGGCTGCAATCAAATAAAATGGCTCCTTATCTAGATCTAACCTGGATTAACCAATCAATACAAAAATAAACAATACAAAATTCTTTCTCTTCATTTTGCCAAAATTGTTTATAAGAGTCTACTTGCAGTCAAGATCATTTAAGACACATGATACTTTATTTTAATGAAAGTGCATCATAAACAAACATTTCGATGCAAGCAAAACACGAGTAATTTTAAAGAAAATAAATATTGTTGAAACTCATTATTCTAGGATTCAATCTCGGACCAAACAACCAAACGGGGGACTTAGGATTTCTCTAAGATTCAATTGATATAAAGTCGAAAAGTGTTACCATATTTTATTTTCACAATATTACATAATCAAGTATTCCCAAATTAAATCAAATCACTTAGTTTGTTTCAGTATAAGTGGAGCGCATGGTCATGTCCGTTGTGACTTCAACAGATAACTGTTATTGAAGCTAAAGAATCACGCAAGGAAGCGACCGAGGGCATATATAACCAAAACTTTGTTGCGCTTAAGTATGATAGCCACACACCCCTTTGGTGTACTAAAAACCAAACCAGGTACCCCATTGGTACCATTATAGCAACAAGTACCCCATTGGTACCATAATATCTGGTACCCCCTTAGTACCAAATAAAAGCAGGTGCCCCTTTGACACCATAATACAACCAGGTACCCCTTTGACACCATAATACAACCAGGTGCCCCTTTGACACCATATTACAACCAGGTGCCCCTTTGACACCATAATACAACCAGGTAACAGCGCAACTTCGCCTACTTCCTGTTTCAATATAAAGTAGTCTTACATAAACGGGTGAGACAATGTAAGAACGCCTAGCCCTTATCGCTCTCTGGCCAGTTCTTACATGCTCCGAAAACCACTCCCAAAAAACTAATTTTTAGCCGCATGAGTCTCCTCCATATCACAGATGACTGCTATGGTATGCTGAAAGACCCATAGGCATGCAAAAGAATGAATTTGAAATATGCCAATACATAAGTAATATTTCGTTATGCCCCCGATCGCATCCAAACGTAAGAATTTTCCGCCACAAAATAAAATATTATTTTATTTCCCCAAAAATCTTATTCTAAAATCTTTAACAGATACTCCCTAACTGCGTCTAAATAATAGTCAATGCCTGTACGCCGTCGTTCCGATAGAAACCAGGAGTTTTAGTAGTTTTTTGATAAATGATTCTGAGATATCATACCAACTATTAATTTTATGAGAAAATGACAGTCCTGATATATATGTTGAAATAGTTTTTGGCGATTTAGGTTTTTTCGAAAAGGAAAACAATGAAAAGGGTGATATCTTTCATAGGCGCCGTCCACGCATCTGGCAAATTATAAAGTGTATGGAATGATTGAAAAGCGTTTAACGCCGTGTTGTAAGTGAATGCCGTATTTCTGGCTATCCCTGCACGAACCAGTTGCTTGTATCTATTGTGAAGATATCCCAAAGTTGGCGTGGCCCTGGTGTTGGGTTCGAGTCTGCTTCCGGCGCCAACATTCTGAACCGGGAGAGTTGAAAGCGAGATAACGCATCACTTACTTCGTTTTTTGCCCCAGGGATATGCGAGGCTTTAATCAAGCAATTAAAACGCAAACACTGCAGTGAGAGTATTCTTAGTAAGGTTACTACCGGCGATGACTTTGAAGTCATGGTATTTAAGATGTGAACAACAGCTTGATTATCACAATGAAAGCGTATTTTCTTGTTACGCAACTGCTCGCTCATATAAAAACCGCTACGACGATTGGAAACAATTCTAACGCGGTAATATTTTTTGTTATGCCGTTCTCTTGCCACTTTAATGGCCACCTCGCATTACACCAATGTCCCTTAAACCAAATTCCGAAGCCTATGCCGCCGGCGCTATCGGTGTACAATTGCTCGTCGTCATTTGACACCCAAAACTTGTCATGAAATACGGAGATGCCGTTATAATTTCTGAAAAAAATGTAGCCACATTTCTAGATCTAGTTTTATTTCTTTGCTCACGCGAACGTGATGGTATGAACTTGTCACGCCGCAGATGGAATTAATAAGCCGTCTACAAAACGGTCTTCCTACAGTTATTGCGCGACAACAAAATTTTAGTGACCCTATGAGCGACTGCATTTCTTTTAATGTTACCGACTTTTTTGACAGAGTGAATTGAATTTTTTTAATTACTTCAGTAATTTTCGCTAGCGGGATTCGAACCTCCATTTTCTGAAAATCCAGTTCTAAGCCCAAGAAAACAAGAACTTGAGTCGGACCTTCGGTTTTCTCATCTGCTAGCGGTACACCCAAGTCTTGCATAATCGTTGTAAATACTTGCATCAGAGCATAACAACTTGCATGGCTTTTTTCGCCTCCTAAAAAATCATCTAAGTAATGAATAAGACCGCCTGATTTCATGTTAGTCTTGACACAGAATTCGAGGAAAGTTGAAATTTTTTTTTTCAAAAAGGCTCGGAGATATGCTACCGCCAAAAGGTAGTGATTTATCAAGATAAATTTTACTGTTGAGAGAAAACCCTAACAGCTCGTAATCTTCGGGGTGTATTGGCAATAATCTAAACGCTTTTTTAATGTCCATCTTAAATAAAAAACAGTTTACCCCAAGATCATGAATTATTTGAATCGCTTGGTCGAATTCTGTGTACTTAACCGAGCATAATTTGGGGTCGATGAAATCATTGATAGACATGCCCTCCGGGTATGATAGGTGATGTATAAGTCTATATTCCCCTGGAATTTTCTTGGGAACAATGCTTATAGGTGAAATTTGTATGTTTTTAATAGGGCTGTCGTCGAAAGGGCCTGCAAACCGGCCCGCGTCGATCTCTTTTTGTATTTTTTTTCTTGAGCGATTTCTGGTAGTTGCTTAATAGATTTGAGATTTTTTTTTTTTTTTTTTTTTGACAAGCGGGTTTCACGTGGACCCGTGTAGTTTAATTTAAAGCCATGTTTAAAACCGTTCAAAAGAATAGTGGCATCCGATGACTCATAATTACTTAACCAAAGTTGTAAGGCTTGTATATTGATTGGTAAAAAAGCAAGCTTGACGGTGTTAGATAACATGGGTGTGTTTTTAACTTCTGCTCGAGCCTCGTTGACCACGGGGGTAGCCACGCTGCCCTCGCCACATTTCCCGGCCACGAAAAGAACTAGTACTGAAAACTGGCGGGGCTTGGTTCGCTTTGTCCACTATATTTTCTGTTTGTGGGGCGTACGGTGCTGTGTGGGATTTAGCGCCCGTGTTACAGTGAAGCAAGGCATGGAAACGGCCACAATGGAAACAGACATGCCTGAATTTGCAGTTTTGCCACTGACACGCACCCTTAATGAAAGCTATACAAATTTTAGCGGCATACGGTTTTTGTTCCACGTGACTAGCAACTGGCTCATTACTGAGCAGCATGCACCTTATCCAAAGGTCGTGATTAATCGCAGCCCACGAGGCTGGCGTAAGAGCTTGGCGCATGCGAAACTACTGATCGTACACTTTCCAGAATTTCCCCCCATGACGGGAGGAACATTCACGGATTACATAAAGATATTGCAGCAACTCGTGAATTTTGTTCGGATGTGTCGCCAAATAAATAGACATGTAAATTATAAACGCGTCTGTCCAGCGTTCAATCGAGCCGATATCATCTTTACACTCGCTCGCGCGGCTTTCTATAATACCGTTATGTGATAATCTCAAAGTACTACCTGAAGTAAATTCGGCCAGTTCCACCGCACCCTTTAAAAGTAAAGCCAAATTTAGATATTCGCCTTTACATATTTTCTGTTTTAGCGTAGATGGAACGTGTAAGGCGATATCATCTTGTGCTATGCGTGCAAAATAGCCATGTGAACTAACGTTATCAAGGTTCGGTAATTGATTAATTCCTGTAAAAATATTGCTATTCGGGTCTGTCTGTTGACCCACGTGTCTGATAACGCCGGGTAGGTTCGAATCCGGCATGTCACTAACAGTGTTGAAATCTTTAGGCGGGTTATCATGCACATTACTCGTGTTAGTTTTGCCATTTTTCCCAGTCTCCCTCTGAGGTAAAATTTTAGATGCCTGAATAATTTGTTCAAAATCGATGACGTTACCTTTATCTACGTCCGTTCCATCAACCACTGAGGGTTTCCGCCGTTTTACAGCTGCCCGTGTAACTACCTGTCTCCTCTTAACATCTTTACCCCTCCCCGGCATAGCTATATACGATATTGATGTTTTGCTTTTACCTGTGCAATATGAAAGTGCGAGGGCGACGTGGCGGTCACATGGCCTTATATACCCGACCAGTTCACGTCCGATCTCGCGAGGATTAGTTACTATAGAGAAACTAGCGTCTTTAAAATACAACTTGCTTCCGTAAAGCGTGTCCGAAAATATACGGAAATTGTTACCAGAATAACCAAGATTAATCTTTAAAATTAATCTCTATTATTTTAACTATTTCTGTTATTTCAGACTAATGTACTACTATGTATTACACATTGAATACATTTTAAATGTTGCATGTTGTCATGGCAGTGATTGTTTTAAATTAAATCAAAAATTACAGCTAGCAAAATGTACTGTAGTTAGTGTATAATTTGTAAAGGTCATGTGACCTCATATCAAAATTATTCTTTTCCTTTATTCTTTACAATGAGCTGACAAACTTGACGTAAGAAAAGATAATGAACAACAATTTTTCAAATGCTTTTTAACAAAACACTTTATTGATATGTGTGTTAGGTAGGATCAGTGATCGACTTGGTGAGTGAGTGAGTGAGTGAGTGAGTGAGTGAGTGAGTGAGTGAGTGAGTGAGTGAGTGAGTGAGTGAGTGAGTGAGTGAGTGAGTGAGTGAGTGAGTGAGTGAGTGACCTAGTGAGTGAGTGAGCAGTGAATGAGTCAGTGATTGAATGCATATATGAGTGCATGTCATGAGTGCATGTACAGAGTTGAGTTCAGTTGGTTGTGACAAGAACGAAGGCCTACTAACGTTGAAGACTTTACAATGTCAGAATTCTCGCTTATTTTATCAGTATGTGAAAATTGTAGTTTACTAAAACATCCCCCAGCTACTGGTGTAATTGTTTTTATCTAATGAGAGTTCAATCAAGGAATAATTCATTGCAGGTGGCTCGATGGGAAATCTCTATGGGATGAACCTGGCTCGGTACAACAAATACCCAGAAATAAAAACAAAGGGGTTGTATGCACTCCCTAAACCCTTGTGTCTGTTTACGTCCGAGAAGATATATAAAGTTGTACAGCATTTTTTGAAAAGATACTTTAAAATTGAATTAAGTTGGATTTGCTCCTTTAATCAGACTTGAACCAAGGAGTTATATAGAAGGATAGGAAACTAAATGTTGATAAAACAGCATGCAAAGAGTTAATGATTTGGCAAATTAATCATTCAAATTTCATAGGGAACTGATCTGTTTTACATGAAATGTAAGGTGTATGTAACCTTAGATGTTTTATAATGTTTTAAATGCACATTATGATCATGTATTTAAAATATTGCAGTTTGAAGTAAAATTTCAAGTACTTTTCTTGACTTTTTAGTTGCAGTATAATTTCAAGTTAGATTTGTTTTTTCTGAGACAGAAGAAAGTTAAGATATTTGAAAATGAGACTGCGTGAATACGCGAGCATTCATAACATCTCATTCAGTTGTGTTTCCTTCTCTATATAATTCCTTGCTTGAACCGAGATTGTTAATAATTAAGAAAGTCGTTATTGAAAATAAAATTTACATATAATTTCTCTATAAATACTTAACTGGTGATGTTTACTTTGTCTTCTCTCTTCTCCCGTGAGTACTTTAGAAGTAAATGGTAATGACGGGAACTATTGATGTACTTATTAACGATATAGTTAACATGATATTATGAGTTGTAAATATGTTACTGTAATGTTGTATTTATGTACAAGTCTGAAATAAAATATCTGTTCTGTTCTGTTCTGTTCTGTTCTGATCTTATTCTGAGGTGCAGGATATGTTGCTTAACCCAGTAAGTAAATTAGTAAATTGAAACTGACAACTCCAAATTGACTTGGATCATCAAGAACACAAGAGTTTTGAAATGTTCCGAGTTTCTGAAGTTTTACCTGATAATATATAAATTTCAAAAAAATTATTGCTTCCCCAGATAGTCTAGTTCACATTATTGATATTCCAGGCCCATTATTCTATGAAGAAAGCTGCAGCAGTTCTGGGTCTGGGAACAGACTGTATCATTGCTGTAAAGACGGACAACAAGGGCAAAATGATACCATCTGAGTTGGCCATGGAGGTCGACAAAGCTTTAGCTGAGGTAACAATGTAGAGTAAATAAATAAGTGTTGAAAGTCACAAACAATTGTTTGTATCTTGTAACCATTGTCAAAACATGGGATCTTGCATGGTTGAATCATCAAGGTCCTGCCTCGATATCACTTGTATGAGGCTATGGGTTTGAGCCCGGCTTGGTCCAAAAACCTCTATGTGAAAAAGCTTAACTGGTACATTTTGATATCTTCCTTCACCAATAAAACTGGATATTCCATTTACAACAGGTATTGTGGTGAAAATGGCATTTAAATAATTGAAAAAAGTTATGGTAAGGCCTTAATAAATTAATTGCTAGATTACCACCCTACACCCCCCGGTCCTTTTTATTTTCATTAAAAAAAAAAAAATAATAATAATCCTCCCTCACTGTTTTTAAGAAAAAATTTGGAAGGTAATCTAGCTGTCAATCTATAATGGCCTAGTGATTTTTTCTATGTATTGTCTTGTGTTTTCTTTCTCGTTAAAGTCATAATTACCATACAAGATCATCAGTGCATGAAGTGTGATGTTTATTACAATTCAATGATGAATTACCTTGATATTTGAATAAAGAATTCTTGAACTTTTACAAAATATTTTAATAACATGGAGTTTCATTTTTCTGTTGTCGTTTTAGTATTTTAAGCCTCATCCAAAAATGACCCCGGGGTCATTTTACCACTATAGTAAAGTGATACCCCCAACAGTAAAATAATCCCCCCTCCTCTCCCTAATTTATCGTCCTTATCACTTTTTAAATCCTCATATGTAACAAACAATGTTTAATTATGGATGCATCTCTGAATATTTACAGAAGGAAAAAAAAATCAGCAGTGCAGGGACCATTGTATGGTGGCCTTCATCCCCCTTCCCTCTCTTCTCATCTCTGCATGTTTTGAGAAATTATCACATTATAATTATTGTGTAATGTGATCGTATATTTTCCAGCCTTTGTGAATGTACAGTACAAGATACTCATTAATACAGTTATGTACATGTAATAATATAATATATCCTGGATCTCCGCTTAAGCATGCAGTAGATACTGATGTCATTAACTCATACATATAAAGGGAAATAGTTGAAATCACAACAGAATTTTCCAATTTTTGGGATCTTTTCAGATGCACATTCTGACAAGGCTATCCTTAAAAAAACAATTGTTTGCTATGCTCCGACAGTATGTTTTTTATGTGGGTAAGTAGGCAGCTATTTTATTTTTTGGCTAAATTTTGATTTTGTAGTCATTTTAAAGAAAAATATACAGAAATCATAAAAAAAAAAATTAAATGCTTTGAAAGTAAAAAAACAAGTTTGGGTAGCTGCAATTTTGAGGGAGTAGGTAGGAGCAATTCAAACATTTTTTTTTAATGACAGCCTTACATACAAATACAAATTGTGGAGAATGATTCAGCATATATTTGAGGGTTGGAAAGTGATATTTCAATAATAGTAGATGTCAATTTTAATTCATGAAATGTAATTAAAGATTTATACAGCTGTTGTTCTCTGTTACGGAAAAATAATTCTTTCAATATTTTAAAGTGGGAATGAGTCATTTTGATGGATGCCCCATTACAAATATTTATTGTAAGTAGTTGTAAAAGGCCATTGTAAATTAGTTTAGTGCATTTTGGCACAGTTATGACCATTTTTGGACTTAGACACCCAGAGGCGAGCTTTGTTGTCTTCTGACTCTTGTTAAATTTTTTTTATGAAAATGAAAAGGGTCGAACGGCATGCAAATTAGGGGGTGGGTGGGGGGATCATAATCTAGCAGTTAATCTACTATGACCTAAACAGCAGTTGAATAAACTCCATATATTGACAACATAATTGTAAAAAAAAGTGAGAAACTTTCTATGCTGTATTAATTGATATATGAAATTCTTTAAAACTCAGGGATATGAGCCATTCTTTGTCAATGCAACAGCTGGTACGACCGTGATGGGCGCGTATGACCCCCTGGATGAGATAGCTGATGTATGTGAGAAACACAAGCTGTGGCTGCACGTGAATGGTGCCTGGGGAGGCAGTGTGGCCATATCAGCCACATACAAACATCTCATCAGCGGTATCAACAGGTAAGATTATCTTTATTTAGGGAGAATTATAGTTAAAGCCACTTATTGGTCAGACAGGATAAAGTGACTACATGTCGTACTTGTAGTGTATGCTCCCATATGATGTTTACATTGATATAGTGTGCGGCTGATTTATTGTTTACATTGATTAAGTGTGTGACTGATTCATCGTTTACATTGATATAGTGTGTGGCTGATTTATTGTTTACATTGATAAAGTGTGTGACTGATTCATTGTTTACATTATTAAAGTGTGCGACTGATTCATTGTTTACATTTTTATAGTGTGTGACTGATTCATTGTTTACATTATTATAGTGTGAGACTGATTCATTGTTTACATTATTATAGTGTGCGATTGATTAATTGTTTACATTTTTATAGTGTGGGATTGATTCATTGTTTACATAGATATAGTGTGTGATTGATTCATTGTTTACATTATTATAATATGTGACTGATTCATTGTTAACATTATTATAGTGTGCGACTGATTCATTGTTTACATTTTTATAGTGTGTGATTGATTCATTGTTTACATTGATATAGTGTGCAACTGATTCATTGTTTTCATTGATAACGTGTGCGGCTGATTTATTGTTTATATTGATAGTGTGCGACTCTTTCATTGTTTACATCAATATATTGTGGGGCTGAATCATTGTTTACATTGATATATTGTGGAACTTATTCATTGTTTACATTGATATATTGTGGGGCTGATTCATTGTTTACATTGATATATTATGGAACCTATTCATTGTTTACATTGATATATTGTTGGACTGATTCATTGTTTACATTGATATATTGTGGGGCTGATTCATTGTTTACACTGATATATTGTGGGACAGATTCATTGTTTACATCAACATATTGTGGGGATGATTCATTGTTTACACTGATTTATCGTGGGACTGATTCATTCTGATTCATTGGTTACATTGGGATTTATTCATTGTTTACATTGGTATATTGTAGGACTGATTCATTGTTTACATCAATATATTGTGGGACTGATTCATTGTTTACATCAATATATTGTGGGACTGATTCATTGTTTATATTGATAAATTGTAGAACTGATTCGATGACATGGAATCCCCACAAGATGATGGGAGCCCCTCTACAATGTTCCATGTTTCTTACAAAACACAAGGTGGGCATATTTTTAAATTTGTTACTTTTATATAAAAAGTGATTTCGAAAATAGCCTTTTCCTTATCTCATTCCATTTCATCTCATTTGTCCCATCCTTTTCCGTCTTTTCCCATTCTATCAATTGATTTGCATTCATTATATCCACATCATAAAAATAAACACTTCTCTGTTATGTACATGTACATGCACAGATGAACAAAAATAAAACTGCTGCCTGGTTTAGCGGAATAGCGTCCACCTCACATGTGGAAGGTTGTATGTTCCCAGCTTGGTCATACCAAAGACTTGAAAAATGGTACAAGAACTTCCTTGATTAGTGCTCAGAATTTAGAGGATATTTCTAGATCTGGTCAGCCTGGTGTCAGTATAATATGACTGGGTGGGGTATCATACCACATACCTGTGGCACGATACTCCAGTGTTGCAGCGCTAGGAATACACTCTGTAGTAGACACTGTCACAATATGACTGAAAAATTGTTGAAAATGACGCTAAACACTATATAACAACAGCAACAAAACAAATAAAACACTTGGCTATACACAGATTTGTAACCTTAATAATCCATTCCATTATCATCTAAAATGATTTTAATAAGTATTAACTGACTGCGAGGCAAACAATGATCATAAGACTACGTATAACTAACAGACTGATCTTTGTAAATGGCAAGCTAGGAGATAAAGCTAGTTTTAAAATAATATATTTTCACTTACAGGGGGTGCTGCAGGAGTGTCATTCAGCCCACGCCCGGTACCTATTTCAGCAAGACAAGCACTACGACACAGCATATGACACTGGGGACATGTCTCTGCAGTGTGGACGTAAGGTGGACGTTCTCAAGCTGTGGATGTTGTGGAAGGGGAAGGGAGATAAGGGCATGGAGAGAGATATAGACCATTATTTATGTTGTCAAGGTAACTGAGCACTAAATATATGTCATGGTGACACATATTTTAAGATTGTCATAGTAATACATCTCATTCTGTTTGTCAGACAGTGGTATGAAACAAATTGGTCTATACAGACATGTATAACGAAGTGGTCTCTGATGATAGATATAACAAAGTGGTCTCCCAAAACAGGTATAACAAAGTGGTCTCTGGAGACAGGTATAACAAAGTGGTATCTGCAGACAGGTATAAAATGTGGTCTCTGCAGAAAGGTATAACAAAGTGGTCTCTGCAGACAGGTATAACAATGTGGTCTCTGAAGACGGGTATAACAGAGTGCTCTCAGAAGACAGGTATAACAAAGTGTTATCTAAAGACAGGTATAACAAAGTAATCTCTGAATACATGTATACATAACAAAATGGTCTATGCAGACAGATATATGTTTGAAAAGAAAGAACACAGTGGTCTATGCAGACAGGTGTAACAAAGTTGTCTATGCAGACAAGTACTACAAAGTGGTCTATGCAGATAGGTATAACACAGAGGTCTCTGAAAACAAGCATAGCAAAGTAGTCTCTGCAAACAAGTATAACAAAGTGATCTATGCAGACAGGTATAACAAAGTGATCTCTAAAGACATGTATAACAAAGTGGTCTCTGAAGACAGGCATAACAAAATAGTCTCTCCTAACAGGTATACCAAAGAGGTCTTTGCAGACGGGTGATTTATACTAGAGAAACTGTTTATGTTTTTGATTCAATAATTGGTCTTTAAAGGGGCACAAATCAGTTTTATAAAAAATATCCTTTATGGTTTACTGATAAAGGTAAACACTAGTATAGATCTGCATCCAGTTTTACCAACATTTCAAGTGAAAACTTGTACTGGTATATGTATTGTTTGGATATTTTGCATCATTGTATGCCATCGAGGCCTAACAGATGATCAGTTAATCTCATCACTCTTTGTATCCTGGAAAGTTAACTAGTATTCAAGCACACCCATCTCTGAAATTATCTACTTAACCCTTTACTTCATATAGACACCTTTTGACACCTCCAATATAGACACATAATATAAAAGGCTTTTGAATTATTTGGTGAATTATGTTTATATTAATTGACAGAGTGGAAAACAGTGCAGGAAGTGTTCAGTTTGCTCGTTACAATCTAAACTCTTCCTGCACTGTTTTCAAAGGCCTTCTGTGATTGGTGCGGGAAAACGCGTATCTATGGAGTAAAGGGTTAATTTATAAATTTGAAATTTATCTTTATCAGTAATTTGTATATAAATCACCACCAATGTATGCCTGTATGAATTTGGTTGAACAACATAAAACCAAAAAGACAAAATCCTTTATATACTTTATTTTTAACATTGCCATAGAGATATTTTATAATAATATTCATGTTCCATTTATCTCAGACTGTTGATAATAAGAAGGTTTGAGTTGATGTTGGCAATAATAGACTGTGTTTGTTACCAACCAAGTATCGCTGCACATAGGTGAAGTAAATGAATTAATTACTTATTTGAATTGCATATTTGGTAGACATAAAGACAATTATTGTATTTGATATCTGTCTCTAATTCTATTTTAAATCCAAGTAATGGCCCTTCACAACTAAAACCAGTATTAGCTGATTATCCGATTATCAAGAAATTGAACCAAACCGACTGTAACCAATAATTAGTTGTGAAAATATTAACCGTTACCCACCATTACCAAGTACATGTAATGTGACTGTGTCCCGGCTGTATTTCAGATATCTGGCAAACAGACTGAAGCAGACGGCTGGTTTCCGTCTCATACTGGACCCAGAATGTACAAATGTGTGTTTCTGGTATATACCACCAAGTCTTAGAGAACAAGAAGAAAGCAAGGAATGGTTGGACAAACTGAGCAAGGTAATTAGTGTAATTGTGGACAAACTGTGCAAGGTAATTAGTGTAATTGTGGACAAACTGAGCAAGATAATTAGTGTCATTGATGTACTTCATTATTGGTAATGGCAGAGTTCATTTATATTACGTGATATTGCGTCCATCTGTCTGGTAGTGGAGTTTCTATGGAATTTTTTTTTCTCTTCCTTCATTTTTTTACAAAATCTTTAACGTTATATTTTCAAATTAAACGGGTGTTATAGTGACTGGTAGTGTATTAATTTTATATAAACATTGTATGAATAAGAAAATATGTAATGGCTATTTTTACATCCAGGTTGCCGCAGCGATCAAGGCGGGCATGATGAAGTGCGGCTCAATGATGATAGGTTATAATCCAGATGGAGATCTTGTCAACTTCTTCAGAATGGTTCTCTCTAATTTTGACACGACCACAGAAGATATGGACTTCCTGGTGGCTGAGATAGACAGACTGGGCAGAGACCTATGACTCAGTAATTGATATACAATATCAAAGGTCAACCAAAGGTCAACAAAGTCTGTATGAAGTCAATATATCAAAACATGAAGTCACAAATATGTCTGTGTATATGAATGTTAATATATTTATAGATAGGAACATGTTCCTCATTTTTGCATATTTATAAGAGCGCAATATATTTTAAGAATATTTCATATTGTATTGCTAGAACAATTTTATTTACTGTATTGGCAGGCCACAACATGTCAATTTGTTTGTATCTGTATTTGAGCAGGATCATGACCATATCTTTATAAGGAAATAATACAATGGCATGTGTGATATATCTTTTATGACTGAAATCGTACTGTACAATTATAATTTAATTGAAAAAGTTATTAGTATGTAAGAAGAACAAACATCCATATATTATTCCAGAATTCTATTGCATAATTCAGATTATTTAGAAATATGTTTCCTTTCTCAAAAGAAAAAAAAAAAAAAATTTGGTATAGAAAATGTGTGCCACAAGGGCTTTCATATAAATGGATCGCTAACCTATTTTGTAGAAATTTGATGATAATTAAATAAACATTATGCTCTATTAGATGTTCCATGGGAATAAGGCCTCACATGGGTTATGTGACAATATCTCATGGTACAGTCCATAGAAACAGGACATCATATAAGTTACGTAACAATATCTCATGGCACAGTTCATAACAACATGACATTCAGGGTTATGTGACAGTATTTCATGGCACAGTCCATACCAACTGGACATCATAATGGGTTATGTGACACTATCTCATGTCCCAGTCCATCACATGAGTTATGTGACAATATTTCATGGCACAGTCCATAGTAACATGACATCACGTGGGTTTGGTGACAATATCTCATGGCACAGTCCATAACAACATGACATCACATGGGTTATGCGACAATATCTCATGGCACAGTCCATAGTAACAGGACATAATAATTGGTTATGTGACACTATGTCATGGCACAGTCCATAATAACATGACATCACATGGATTATGTGACACTATCCTATGACACAGTCCATAACATCATGACATCACATTGGTTATGTGACAATATCTCATGGTGCAGTCCATAGCAACAGGACATCATATAAGTAATGTAACAATATCTCATGGCACAGTCCATTACAACAGGACATCATAATGGGTTATGTGACACTATCTCATGGCACAGTCCATAACAACATGACATCACATGGGTTATGTGACACTATTTCATGGCACAGTCCATAACAACATGACACCATAATGGGTTATGCGACAATATCTAATATCTGCATTATCTTGTGCCATTATGAAACATGTGAATTCCCTGGAATTATACATCCTGCTCTGTTTTCATGGTTTTCTTTATAGTTAGATGTGCTCCCCGTAGTCTGGTCTGTACATTTATGGCTGTCTAGTTGTTCACAAATAATTATCTCCATATAATCATACATTGATAATGTGCATCTGAAAAATCCCCAAAATTTGAAATTCCATTGTTGTGATGTCTGTACTTTCTATAGCATGTGAGAAGTCATGAATCCTTTTTGGATCCTACTAATATAAAGCTATCAGTTCTTGTATGTAAATTGTCTGTCCAGTCCAGAGGTGTTGCATGTAAATCCATAGTATATAAGTCATGGTTGACACCAAATCAATTGGTTTGGTATATGCATTGATATTGTTTCTATGGTTTGCATTTAGCTAGGTGTGCTCGACATAGTCTGGTCTGTACATTAATGTCTGATTGTTCACAAATAATCATCACCATATATATCATACATTGTGAATGTGCATCTGAAAAAAAAAAAAAAGAAAAAAGAAAATTCTGTTGTTCTGATTTCAATTATCTCCCTTTAAATATATATATATATATATATATATAATGTCTAATATAGAGATGTTCAACATTATCAAATTGCGGTCAGTCTACTGAAACTATAGTTATATTATTCATCAAATCTATCATTAATTCCAGTCATTTTGCAAGATTTATTTTCAAGTGACAGCATTGGTGACATTTGTTAGATTTATTATCAAGCGACAGCATTGGTGTCATTTGTTAGATTTTTTAATCAGTGACAGCATTGGTAACATTTGTATGATTTATTATCAAGTGAAGCATTGGTGTCATTTGTTAGATTTATTATCAAGTTACAGCATTGGTGACATGTGTTAGAATTATTATCAAGTGATAGCAATGGTGACATTTGTTAGATTTATTATCAAGTGACATCATTGGTGTCACTTGTTTGATTTATTATCAAGTGACAGCATTGGTGACATTTGTAAGATTTATTGTTAAGTGACATCATTGGTGACATTTGTAAGATTTATTATCAAGTGACAGCATTGGTGATATTTGTTAGATTTATTATCAAGTGACAGCATTGGTGACATGTGTATGATTTATTATCAAGTGACAGCAATGGTGACATTTGTTAGATTTATTATCAAGTGACATCATTTGGGTCAGTTGTTAGATTTAATATCAAGTGACAGCATTGTTGTCATTTATCAGATTAATTATCAAGTGACAGCATTGGTGTCATTTGTTAGATTTTTTAATCAATGACAGCATTGGTAACATTTGTATGATTTATTATCAAGTGAAGCATTGGTGTCATTTGTTAGATTTATTATCAAGTTACAGCATTGGTGACATGTGTTAGACTTATTATCAAGTGACAGCAATGGTGACATTTGTTAGATTTATTATCAAGTGACATCATTGGTGTCACTTGTTAGATTTATTATCAAGTGACAGCATTGGTGACATTTGTCAGATCTATTATCAAGTGACAGCATTGGTGACATTTGTAAGATTTATTATTAAGTGACATCATTGGTGACATTTGTAAGATTTATTATCAAGTGACAGCATTGGTGATATTTGTTAGATTTATTATCACATGACAGCATTGGTGACATGTGTATGATTTATTATCAAGTGACAGCAATGGTGACATTTGTTAGATTTATTATCAAGTGACATCATTGGTGTCACTTGTTAGATTTATTATCAAGTGACAGCATTGGTGACACTTGTTAGATTTATTATCAAGTGGCAACATTGTTGTCATTTGTTAGATTGATTATCAAGTGACAGCATCGGTGACATTTGTTAGATTTAAATGACAGCAATGGTGACATTTGTTAGATTTATTATCAAGCAACATCATTGTTGACCTTTGTAAGATTTATGATCAAGTGACATCATTGGTGACATTTGTAAGATTTATTATCAAGTGACAGCATTGGTGACATTTGTTAGATTTATTATCAAGTGACAGCATTGGTGACATTTGTTAGATTTATTATCAAGTGATCCCCTGTGGTTCCGGCTATAGAATCACTGTCAATCTCTGCAGAGGGGTAGGAATCCTCCGAATGGGTATCATGTTCATTTTATCATTTTTTGTCATGTTCATTATTGCGGTTAAATCATCAACCCCTATGTGGTTTCAGGGAACCATGAGTGATGGCAAGAATAAGATCGCTGTGGCTTATGCTTGTCTTAAGAAGCGACAAATTGAGTAATACGATAGAATTAGCTGAAACTCAGCAGTTCTGTAGGTATCAAGGTTCTAGGTTCATTCTGCATATTCATTTGTTGATGTATTTTTTTTTAATCGGTATGTTAATTTGTTGTTTTTTTACATGTAGAGTGAACCTGGAATCTTCCTTCCTGTTTGGCATCAATAACCTATAATGTGTTGGTACGCCGTAAAACCCCGTTCATTCATTATTATCAAGTGACATTATTATATACAGGTTCCTGACAATGTAGACTTTTAAATGACATGTATATATAGTATCACTATGAATACACACCTTTGATTTTATCACTGTTCCTAGTTTCAAAATTTACAAAAAAAAATTGAAGATAAAAATGATTTCTGTACCAGGTTGTGTAAAATATTTAAATGTTTATCAATTAACAGTTAAGCTAATTATAGTTGTGTATGGATATATAAATTATTATATAGATTGTGTATGTTTATTGTTGATACACTGCATGAGGTTCCCAGTAGTTTATTTACAGTAGTGTCATTGAACATATCATAGGCTTTACCAAAAATTTTAACTGTTATTTCTGAATTTTGACTTGTTATTTGTGCAGATATGAGAATAAAATTATTGATTGTTGGATCAAAATGTGTTCGATTTCTTTTATTTGCCTGTAATATAAATTTTTAACAAGATTTTGTCAACAAAATACCGTATCCAGATAAATTCATTTATTTCTCACATTATTTTCGAACTGAAGCAATTTCGTCGTCAACTAGACTAGTTTATTTACAGTAGTGTCATTGAACATATCATAGGCTTTACCAAAAATTTTAACTGTTATTTCTGAATTTTGACTTGTTATTTGTGCAGATATGAGAATAAAATTATTGATTGTTGGATCAAAATGTGTTCGATTTCTTTTATTTGCCTGTAATATAAATTTTTAACAAGATTTTGTCAACAAAATACCGTATCCAGATAAATTCATTTATTTCTCACATTATTTTCGAACTGAAGCAATTTCGTCGTCAACAGACTGGCTGTGCCCATGACAGGAGAAATTACCCAGGCTGACCTTGCACATGACAGGAGAAGTTAACCAGGCTGGCAGTCCACATGACAAGAGTAGGTAGCCAGACTGGCAGTGCACATGACAGGAGAAAGTAGCCAGACTGGCAGTGCACATGACAGGAGAAGGTAGCCAGAAAGGCATACGACATGGCAAGAGAAGGTTGTCAGGTTGACAAACAGACCATATGCCAGGAGTGTAGCCAGGCTGGCAGTGCACATGACAACAGAAGATAGACAGGCTGATAGTGCACATGCCAGGAGAAGGTAGCCAGACTGGCAGTGCAGATGACAGGAGAAAGCAGCCAGGCTGGCAGTCCACATGACAGATGAAGGTAGCAAGGTTGGTAGTACAGGTATACTGGCAATCCACATGACAGGAGAAGTTAAAAGATAGTCAGGCTTACAGTCCACATGACAGAAGTAGTTAGCAAGGATGGTAGTCCATATGTCAAGAGAAGATAGCCAGACTGGAAGACTACATGACAGGAGAAGTTAGCTAGGCTGGTAGTGCATATGGCAGGAGAAGGTAGTCATTCAGCCATACCACATGGCAGGAGTAGGTAGCCAGGTTAATATATAGACCATATGCCATGAGAGGTAGCCAGACTGACAGTGCAGATGACAGGAGAAAGTAGCCAGGCTGGCAGTGCACATGACAGATAAAGGTAGCAACGTTGGCAGTGTACATGACAGGAGAAGATAGCCAGGCTGACAGTCCACATGACAGGAGAAGGTAGCCAGGCTATTAGTGCACATGACAGAAAAAGGTAGCCAGACTGGCAGTTCACATGGCAGAAGAAGTTAGCCAGCTTGGCAGTGCACATGACAGAAGAAGGTAGCTAGTCTGGCAGTCCACATGACAGGAGAAGATAGCCAGGATGGCAGTTCACATGGCAGGAGAAGGTAGACAGGCTGGCATTTCACATTGCAGGAACAGATAGCTTGTCCACATGACAAAAGAAGTTACCCAGGCTGGCAGTCCCCATGACAGGAGAAGGTAGCCAAACTTGCAGTCCACATGACAGGAGAAGTTAGACAAGCTGCCACTTCATATGGTAGGAGAAGTTAGCCAGGCTGGCAGCCACATGGCAGGAGAAGTTAGCCAGGCTGGCAGTCCACATGAGAAGAGAAGGTAGCCAGGCTGGCAGTCCACATGACAGACGTTAGCCAGGCTGGCAGTGCACATGGCAGGAGAAGGTAGCCAGGTTGCTAGATAGATGTCCGACACTGGTATACCTTACAGGTCTTTCACGAGTATAAGCATAAATAAGAACGGGTCGAGTATCTACTTCAACTTCTCCTCCGCACAATGTACCTACACGATGATATTGTTCAGATACCCCCCCCCCCCCCCCCCCCTCACACCCCCCGCTCGTGCTTGGGGCGTCAGCAATTTCATATTCCAAGCGATTTACATATTGCCGCCGGGCTCCTCCAGACTCCATTGCGCTTTCGTCAGCCTAGTGGATGCAGACACCCTGTATTTGTACAAGTTATCTCTCTCCAGTAAAGTCCACAAGTATTTGATAGTTTTGCATATATGTGTGTTGTGTTAGCACATCCGTAAACCGCATTCGGCGGGCCTGATGGGGATACTCCGTTACATGTCCATTTACATCGCGGTTACGACAGAATGTCGTTCACGCCCGTGATTACATTGACATCGTATAAAGGCTCATGATCGAACCAGATAATCCAGCATAAAATAAATTGACTTTCGGAGCCCCATCACCACTTAAGCGGTCATATAAGGCTCGACGCAGGTCTATTCCAGTATACACATGACCACATATACCTTCAATGTACCAGCCCGGGGTCATTTATCCTTTCCAGTACAAATTGTTTCTGAGACCGAGTCTTGTGACACTAGACGTATACGTCCCCTAATCGCATATTATAGCTATTTGACGATGTGGCCCGGGGTACCTTAAAATATCGGCACTACTTGTCTTGTACTACCCGCCTCCGAACAGGGTCGCAGAGTAACCCAATCTGTCTTGGCTCGACGCAGGTCCATTCCAGTATATACATGGCCAGATATACCTTCAATGTACTATGCTTTTTTACTTCACCATCTTTCGATTCGGAGAAAAGAACCCGACAGGTCCTAAACATGATGCCATGGCCGCCACATATTGTCTGTCAATTTTGATTCCAGACCATTAAGAAGTGCGTCCACTCCATAAAGGTCTGGAGTTCCCAGTAAGAAAGTGCGTCCACTTCTTACAATAGGTACGGGAATATAAGCAAACATATAAATTGACATAAGCCATTGACACATGTGCGCCATGTTGACCACATCATGTTATAGCCAACATAGTTGACTCTTGAGCTCTCGGAGCAGTGAGTCTCCGTATGCTCGAATGAGCGTTCATCCTCAGGCGAACCCCCTTGAGCATGCGGAAAAGCAAGCCTCCACGCCTATAATGCGTTTGAGGTGTCCACGGTTGTCTTTCTCGCCGAGCTGCGGTACTGGACGACGCCGTGTACTCGCACACTCCCTCGCGGTCTGCCCCTGAGCATTGGCTGTGTCGCGATGGCGGGAGTGCGCTGTTTGTTACTGATCGCGGACCGACAACCGGGTGAACCGAGGCAGCCTCTGCAGTACCAGTCAGGTGGCTGTTTACAACAGGCCGATGAGCTTCTCGGGACCAAGAAAACCCGCTTCGCCTCTGACGGGACGATCCCCGAGTCCGTTGCTTTATCGGTGCGTCGGCCGGAAGCTCGTTCCCATCTGATGGCGACATATTTTGCCATTACCAAAGAGGCCGTTAGCCATGCTTGAATCCGCTGCATAATGTCGGCTTGTCCATGCAGAAGTTGGCTGCAAACTTAGCGACTCACCGTGTTCTCACCAATCCAAGCATGTTACCGGTTCACGGCGCGAGGAGCCCGTCTCTAAGTAAAACAAAAATGGCGCACAATCCAGTTGTCATACAAGAATACTTACAACGCATGAGCTTATGTTTACCGTGTATGCGTTATCGGGGGGGGGGGTTACCGCCGACTGCAATGTTGATGCATCTGTCCATTCATTTGTCGGACTTTTATTTATATATAAGGCTACACCAATAATCCAAGTTCGAATCTGAGTCTGAGCCAGCCAGATCCGGTGACAAAATGACCAATGGCTAGTTTTAAGTCACAGATACGGGCAAAGAATCACTTACACATCGTGACTGCTTCTTTTTCAGACCAAACTATAAGACAGGACTTTATGTTCTGAATTAATTTCAACATTTGTAGACTTTCGACATTTGTAGACCGCTAATGTCCACATGCAGAGCCGTCGCAAGCCAGGCTGACAGTCCAAATGACAGGAAAAGTTACCCAGACTGGTAATCCACATGACAAGAGAAGGTAGTCAGACTGGCTGTCCACATGAAAGGAGAAGTAACCCAGGATGGCTGTCCACATGACAGGAGAAGGTAGCCAAACTGGCAGTCCACATTACAGGAGAAGTTAGTCAGACTGGCAAGCCACATGACAGGAAAGATAGCCAGGATGGCAGTCTACATGACAGGAGATGGTAGCCTGACTGATCTTGCACATGCCAGGCGAAGGTAGCCAGGCTGGCAGTCCACATGACAGGAGAAGTAAGCCATGCTGGCAGTCCACATCACAGGAGAAGTTAGCCAGGCTGGTAGTCCACATGGCAAGAGAAGGTAACCAGACTGGCAGTCCACATGAAAGGAGGAGTTAGCTAGGCTGGTAGTGCACATGACAGTAGCAGTCAGCCAGGCTGGCACTCCACATGACAGGAGAAGTAAGTCAGACTGACAGTGCACATGGCAGGAGAAGATGGCCAGTCTGGCAGTCCACATGACAGGAGAAGGTAGGCAGACTGGCAGTTAACAAGATAGGAGAAGTTAGTCAGACTGGCAAGCCACATGACAGGAAAGATAGCCAGGATGGCAGTCTACATGACAGGAGATGGTAGCCTGACTGATCTTGCACATGCCAGGCGAAGGTAGCCAGGCTGGCAGTCCACATGACAGGAGAAGTAAGCCATGCTGGCAGTCCACATCACAGGAGAAGTTAGCCAGGCTGGTAGTCCACATGGCAAGAGAAGGTAACCAGACTGGCAGTCCACATGAAAGGAGGAGTTAGCTAGGCTGGTAGTGCACATGACAGTAGCAGTCAGCCAGGCTGGCACTCCACATGACAGGAGAAGTAAGTCAGACTGACAGTGCACATGGCAGGAGAAGATGGCCAGTCTGGCAGTCCACATGACAGGAGAAGGTAGGCAGACTGGCAGTTAACAAGATAGGAGAAGTTAGCCAGGCTGGCATTCCACATGACAGAAGAGTGAGCCAGGCTGGCAGTCCACATAACAGGAGATAGTAGCCTGGCTGATCTTGCACATGCCAGGAGAAGGTAGCAAGGGTGGCAGTCCACATGACAGAAGAAGTTAGCCAGGATTGCAGTCCACATGACAGGAGAAGTTTGCAGAAGGCAGCCAAGCAGGTATACCACATTGCAAGAGAAGATAGCCAGGTTGATAGATAGACAATATACCAGGAGAGGTAGCCAGGCTGGCTGTCCACATGGCAGGAGAAGATGGCCAGTCTGGCAGTCCACATGACAACAGAAGTTAGCTAGACTGGCAGTCCACATGGCAGGAGAGTTAGCCAGGCTGGCTGTCAACATAACAGGAGAAGTAACCCAGGCTGACTGGCCATATGACAGGAGAAGCCAGGCTGATTGTGTACAAGACATAAGAAGATAGCCAGACTGGCAGTGCACAGGACAAGAGAAGGTAGCCAGGCTGGTAGTCAACATGACAGGAGAAAGTAGTCAGACTGGCAGCCCGGATGACAGCAGAAGATAGCCAGGCTGGCAGTTCACATTACAGGAGAAGTTAGCTAGGTTTGCAGTCCACATGACAGGAGAAGTTAGCCAGGCTGGCAGTCAACATTTCAGGAGTAGTTAGCCAAGCTGGCAGTGCACATGACAGGAGAAGTTAGCCAGACTGGCTGTGTACAAGACAGGAGAATGTAGCAAGGCTGGCAGTGCACATATCAGGAGAAGTTAACCAGACTGGCTGTCCACATGACAGGAGATGTTAACCAGGTTGGCAGGCCACATGACAGGAGAAGGTAGTCAGGCTGACAGTGCACATAACCGGAGAAGGTAGCAAGGATGGTAATGCTCATGATAGAAACAGTTAGCTAGGCTTGCAGTCCACATGACATGACAAGTTAGGCTGACTGTGTTCATGGCAGGAGAAGGTAGCCAGACTGGCAATCCACATGCCAAGAGAAGTTAACCAGACTGGCAGTCCAGATGACAAAAGTTAGTCAGGCTGGCAGTACACATGACCGGATAAGTTAGCCAAGCTGGCAGTACACATGACAGGAGAAGATAGCCTGGCTGACTGTGCACATGACACGAGAAGGTAGCCAGGTTGGCTGTCCACATGACAGGAGATGTTTGTCAAGCTGGCAGTCCACATGACAGGAGAAGTTAACTAGGCTGACTTTGCACATGACAGGAGAAGGTAGCCAGGTTGGCAGTCCACATGACAAGAGAAGGTAGCCAGGCTTGCAGTCCACACGACAGAAGAAGTTAGCCAGGCTGACAGTGCATATGAATGAAGAAGTTAGCCAGGCTGACAGTGCACATGGCAAAATAAATTAGCCAGGATAGCTTGGCACAAGACTGTAGAATGTAGCCAGGCTTGCATTGCACATGACAGGAGAGTTAGCAATGCTGGCTGTGTACAAGACAGGAGAATGTAGCCAGGCTGGCAGTGCACATGGCAGAAGAAGTTATCCAGGCCGGCAGTCAACATGACAGAAGATGTTACCAGGTATGCAAGCCACATGAGAGAAGAAGGTAGTCAGGCTGACAGTGCACATGACCGGAGAAGGTAGCAAGGATGGAAGTGCACATGACAGTACCAGTTAGCTAGGCTTGCAGTCCGCATGACATGACAAGTTAGTCAGGTTGACTGTGTACATGGCAGGAAAAGGTATCCAGACTGGCAATCCACATGACAAGAGAAGGTAGCCAGACTGCCAGTCCACATGACAGAAGAAGTTAGCCAGGTTGGCAGTCCACATGACCGGATGAGTTAGCTAGGCTGACAGTGCACATGACAGGAGAAGGTAGCCAGGCTGGCTGTGCACATGACACGAGAAGGTAGCCAGTTTGGCAGTCCACATGACAGGAGAAGGTAGCCAGACTGGCAGGCCACATGACAGGGGAAGTTAACCAGGCTGGCAGTCCACATGACAGGAGAGTTAGCCAGGCTGAATGTCCACATAACAGAAGAAGGTAGACAGGCTGACAGTTAATATAACAGGAGATAGTAGCCTGGCTGATCTTGCAGATGCCAGGAGAACGTAGCCAGGGTGGCTGTCCACATGACAGAAGAAGTTAGCCAGGATTGCAGTCCACATGACAGGAAAAGTTAGCCATGCTGGCAGTCCACATGACAGGAGAAATTAGACAGGCTTGTAGTCCACATGCCAAGATAACAAATCCAGACTGGCAGTCCACATGACAGGAATAGTTTGCTAGGCTGGCAGTGCACATGACAGGATAAGTACTGAAACGTGCTGATCAATATGAGTAGCTGAAGTTTAGAACTGACAACGTGCTGATCAATATAGGTAGCTCAAGTTTAGAACTGATAATGTGCTGATTAATATAGGTAGCTGAAGTTTAGAACTGACAATGTGCTGATCAATTTAAGTAGCTCAAGTTTAGAACTGACGGGAGAAGTTAGCCAGGCTGACCTTGCACATGACAGGAGAAGGTAGCCAGGCTGGTAGTCAACATGACAGGAGAAGGTGGTTAGACTGGCAGCCCAGATGACAGCAGAAGATAGCCCGGCTGGCAGTCTACATGACAGGAGAAGTTAGCCAGGCTTGCAGTCCACAAGCAGCTACTTATATCGATCAGCACATTGTCAGTTCTAAACTTGAGCTACCTATATTGATCAGCACGTTGTCAGTTCTAAACTTGAGCTACCTATATTGATCAGCACGTTGTCAGTTCTAAACTTGAGCTTCCTATATTGATCAGCACGTTGTCAGTTCTAAACTTGAGCTACCCATATTGATCAGCACGTTGTCAGTTCTAAACTTCAGCTACCCATATTGATCAGCACGTTGTCAGTTCTAAACTTCAGCTACCTATATTGATCAGCACGTTGTCAGTTCTAAACTTGAGCTACCTATATTGATCAGCACGTTGTCAGTTCTAAACTTGAGCTACCTATATCGATCAGCACGTTGTCAGTTCTAAACTTGAGCTACCTATATGGATCAGCACGTTGTCAGTACTAAACTTCAGCTACCTATATTGATCAGTACGTTGTCAGTTCTAATCTTCAGCTATTCATATTGATCAGCACGTTGTCAGTTCTAAACTTCAGCTACCTACATTTATGGCATTGCTTTACCTGATCCAGAGTGGTAATTTTCATGCAGAGGAGCACCACATCTGGCTGTGGTAAAGGTTGTTTTCCATCTTGCATGTAGATACACAGTGTCCGTTTCAAAAACTTATGTATTTATATATTAAAATCCAAAATTGAGGAATTAGATTCAAAGTGTCTCTGTACTTTTCGTCAATGTTTGTTTGATAGAAGATGAGCTCCGTTTTAGATTTTGATTAAAACACTCTATTTATTGCTACAATATAAATCAAACTACTCTTAAAACAAGGTTATCGCTATTACAAATTATGAACACGTTATCTAAATTGAAATGCCGAAAGTTTCATATCAATTGAAAGTACAATACCAATTGAAAACACATTTGCGATATGGTTCCTAACCGGAATTTTACGGTTCTATTTCTTGCATAGTTGAAAATTACCAATGTTGTTGAGCAGAAAACAGTTTGTAAACATTTGAGTAGATGACACAGAATTATTGATTTTAACCTCGAAGTAAGAATCTTGAATATATATAAATGCTATGTAGTAGGCCATCCAAAAAGCAAAATGACCCTTATTTTAACTTTTGATGGCAATTTTTAGTATAATTGTTTTAGTTCCATAACATCATTCCCCAATATGCATAGCATCGTGTGATGATGGATGCCACTCATGAAATTGCGTTTTAAGGTCACAGTTCATGTCAAAGGTCAATCAGATGCAAAAATTAACAAAACGGTATTGTATATAAATAATTGTTACTAATGTTACAATTATGTTGCTTTATATATTTTTTTCTGTAATGACATGTTGTTAATAATCTAATGAAACAGTGTAAAGGACAATGGAGCATCTATTTAAAGGATATTGAAGCATGCCTGTCTTTCTGCTTGTTTTTATACTTTTGACGTTTTCTGAGTATGATTCTTTGAAGAAAAAAACTAAACATTTGCGTTGATATATGATGTTTCAAACATGCAGAAAGTTCAGGTTATTAAAGATGAAAAAAAACTACTTCAGAGTCTATTAAACATTTAAATGTTTAAAAATATCTTTGTCAGCTGTAAATGCTAACTGAAATGTAGAAATTGGTTCTGTGCTGAACCACAAGTTGTCCTTGGTACCTCTGCCAGTTGCTAGGGTTGTATGATTTAGGAACTCTACCACAAAGACTGGATTATTGAATGCCTCTTAATATGAAGTGATTTTAACTTGATGTCTTTCCCAATTCTTCACTGCTATGATACATAATCATGGAGAGTCACACTATGATTTAGGCTTTTGGAATGCATGCTATCCGAATAGTTACTTTCTGCATTCTAACAAATATCCTTATTATATAACAACGTATTAACTAGTATACTAGTGTAAATTAAAACGACTATCAATCATTAGCTTTCTTTGTTGAGCAATATCAGAGAATGTTAACTATTTCTATACCGCTATTAGTTTTGTCCGACTTCTATTGTGACCTTATGAAGCTCTTTCCTTCTATTTTAATAAGCTAAATTTCTCTAAAGGTTTGTTTATGTATTCACTTCATTCGATTTAAAATACTTGCCTGTTCTTATGTATTGGAAGCTTGCATTTCACAAGAAATTCAAAATTCATAAATTTTACCCACTTTTTGACCTTTGACCTCAATTTGACAACATAATTTTTAACATATTTTATTCATTTTCCTAGTAGTTGCTTACAACAGACATATTTCTATAGTTTACAGTTGAATGCATAAATAAATATTTTAACAAGACAGTTTCCTTAATTCTATATATCAATTACTGCACCCAGTTGACTTTTGACCTAATTTTGAGATTATGAGGCGATTTCATGATTGGCATCCACCCTCACAGGTTTGTATACATACCAAGGAAGACATTAAGCATGGATGCCAAATTCTACTCAAATTTTTTCCCCTGTGTTTGTTTGGATGGCCTACTAATGTGTATACATCAGCTTCGGCCTGTTGGACAAACTCTTCACATATACGGTGTAGTACAGGAGTGATTTCATTGTAACAATCACACATTTACTCAATATTTTGTTAAAAATAGGTAATGTTATTTGCAACTCTACTTTTGTGTTGAGCATTAGTTCAGTGGTACAACATCTTAGGTCAATCCCCCAATATGAACAAGACTGTGTGTTTTAGCAAGGCAATTTATCTGATTAATATTAGTACTTAATGATTAATAATATAAATTGCAATATTCAGCCTGACCTAGTTTTCTTAGGTCTTCTCCCACTAATAAAACTAAATGTTATATATCACCTGTAATTCATGTTAATCCCATTTACCTACCTCTGGTGTTAACGGTTTATTGGACGTTACATTTGACAATCTCTTTCCAAGTTTTCTTAAATCTTCATTTGACACTTGTCGTTAGCAATGAAAAATGTAGACTGTAATAGTAATGTAATATGATCATTTAGGTTATCTTATCGTGTATATTGACATTACATATGTTTTGGCATAGACTGTTGCTTTGTAGTTTTGTTGGTTGTAATTTGAGACCCTGACAGAGACGAAAATAACTATATTTCTGATAAAAGCGAATCAAAGTATATTCAATTTTAAAAAAAGTAAATATGTTTTTATTTTAATGTTCCAAGTGATCAAAGAGTTGGATAGCTAATATGCATATATATATATATAAATTCCTCTGGTTCTTTCAACTTCTAAACATAAGAAGTCAACGATATGGTGTCGTTATTCATAAATTTATAAATGAAAATCAAAATAAATATAATCATTGTGACTATATATATATATATATATATATATATATATATATATATAAGATATGGGACATTGGAGAAACAGCAAGTCTTAGACACGTCTCAGCACTAGCGACTGGCAAATTCTAAAATGTTAGACCTGTGAACAGTGAGACATGCTGCATATAGGATATCCAAACATCCCAAAATATTGACAGAGGATATATAGCACACTGGAAATTGCAAAATTTTAGATATTTCTACTGAAGGTTGTACTGAATATTTCACACTGGAGAATATTAGATGTATGTAAAGCGGGATAAAGCCATATTTTATGATAGGATTGACTGGAGGAATACAGCATCGAAATAAAGATATATGTATCTGTTTTTATCAAGGCAAACCCAATTATATTCAAATCTAAATGTGTAGAATGAGATCAATCATAGAAGGAGAACTGATGTTATTTCCATCTGACAGTAATTTATGCTTTAAAGTGATTGAAATGTTAAAAATTCAACTATAATGGAAGAGAAACATGTATAAGACAGATGGTATGATAATTTTATATGCCTTTTATAGAGGATTTCTTTTACATTTCATTGAACTAGTTGACATGAAAATTAAAAAAATTACCTACCCACATAAAGGATACTGTGAAGGATCACAGCCAAAAAAAAACACCAACCTTTTTTTTAGGGAATATATCGGGATTTTTCTAAACTTTAAAGTTGTCTTTAAACATTTTTTCCCAATATATCATGCCTTTATATGTACACTCACCGACCAGGTTTTACCATAAGGATATAAGGGCTATGCGCCTAGGTTAGGCTAAAATGGAATTCCCAGAATTGCAACATATTTTATGACAAATTAAATGAGTAGCGATTTCAATTCGGTTTTAATTTGATCTGTTATACAGGTTTACATGTAGTAAAAAAATTCATCTTGGAAAGATACTGAATGATGATGTGAAAGTCGTCAAGCAGTATTTAAGAGCTGTTTATTCTAAGAATGGGGATTTCTTTACAGGTTTACCACTCCATTTTAAATACCAATTTTGTCGTTTAGTTGATTTGACATACTAAACCATTCAGATGTTTTATTTATTAATGACATGAGCTTTTTATCCATTTTAAAAACAACTTTATTTTTTAAGACATTCATAATGTTTTTTTCATTTAAGGATGGCCTCCTGACTACTACAAGTATACTGCATTTTGAAGTGACTCCCAAGATAGTATGGCTGCAATTTACTTATTGGATATGATCTTCAACAACATGTCCACAATTAAAAACTTGTTGGTTAGTTGTTGCTTACCTACCAATCCAATCCTCAATAAAGATCTAAACAATAAACTTACCTACTACTGACATCCAGGGTAGGGAAACAGTAAATATATAGTTATTCAGTGTTTTCCCTCACACTTCAAAGTTAGGCGTCATTTATCCCCCGTAGGCAGTTTGGAGAATTTTTAATAGTTTGTTGATTATATAGTGTGACAAAAATGCAAAATTTGAGAGTCATGGAAACCCCTGGTTATTTAAGGATGCCAGGTACATGTATTTGTTTATAGGTGAATACTGTACACAGTTCTAAGTAACAAAAATATACTTGCGAGAGAAGTCTTAAATACAAATTGTAATGCAATAAATTTTAAACATTTTACAGCTAAATTAATTAAAATGTAAAAAAAATGACTTGCTATGTAAAACTATTTTAAACAGATTATCAAATAATTTTTCAAATTATGATTTGATAAGATCTAAGTTGAAACCACAGTGGTTGTTTAGTGGTAGAGCGTTTGGTATTGGTGCATAAAAATTGATGTTAAATAAGGAATGGAGAAGTTAATCAACAATTAATAATGAAATTATGAGTTTTACAAACAAGCCCTAATTTTAAGTGCTATTATTTGAAGATCGAAAGAAAATGGAAAATAGTTGTGTAACATAGGTTGTGCTATTTTAGATTGTGAAAGTTCTTTTCCAGGTAGCTTAGACATAAATATACTTTAATATAGTCAAACCTGTCTTAAGCAGCCAGTTAAGGGATGGATCAGAAGTTGCCTGTTAAGAAAGGTTGTGTAATGCAGGGTAATTTGCTCTGAAAGCATATGAATGGGAAATAACAAATGTGGCTGTTTAAGACAAGTGGATGACTAGTAGAGATGACCACTTATAAAGGTTTAACTATAAAACTGTATTGTAAAATGTAAATGAACGTCTCCAGACTCTGGTATAAAGTGTTTTGTCTTTATGTTGTCAAGTTGTATTGTAAATTAAATGATATTCTAAACAGCGAACCAACTATTTTTGGGACATTTTGGTATACATTTAATTTTTCATTTACCCGTTTATGTATGTCATTTTTTTAACTAAAATGAGAACTTTCCTTTTCACTTCTTGTTATTAAACAACATTTGCACATTGTAAATATCTTCTTTGAAGTGAATACTGAGAAAAAGGTATTGAAAGAAAGATGAAGTACCTGTTTTGTCCGTACAGAAACATTTAAAAAAATGAAATAAATATACCTTTTCATTTATAATTGTTTGTCATGCTCATTCAAAGTGGTAAATTTTACTGAGATTTTAACTGTTTGAAATAATTTAAATATCTTAAATTTAAATATTAAAGGATATGCATTAAGAATGTTTAAATTTGTCATTAGGGAGTACACTTCTGTTGTTGAAGAAATTGATATAAACAAAAAAATGAATAAAAAATACAAATTTATTTGTTTTGATATTCAAGTTTTACCCAAGAATTTCATGAAGTCATTGTTTGTTTATATGTGTAAAATATACAACAATCATTAAACTTTTCTTACCATGCCACATGAACTATTGTACTTGACCCAACATTGGCGTTGATATTTCATATTAAAAGTTTTTATCAGGTAAGATATCTATGCAACCTCATTGGATATGAATGAAACTTTATTTGTGTATTCAGCATTATAATTGGAATGCACAGAGACAAGAACCATAAATCTGGGTTGCATTTTGGCAGAGTTATTGCACCTTTGGACTTAAAAATTTGGTTTTTGAGCAGGTACATAATTATTTGATCGTTGGATATGAATAAAACTTCACATGCATATGCAACATCATCTAGGAAACTCATAGAGACAAAAACATAACCCTTGATTGTCCTTTGACATAATTATTGCCTTTTATACATAGAAAATATGGTTAGAGTTTTTAAGCAGGTTAAAGTATTGAGTTGGTATATATTTCATCAACTTATAATTGGACGTGAATGAAACTTCACATTTGTGTTCAACATCATCTAGGAAACACATAGAGACAAGAACCATAACCCTGAAGCTAGTTCCCCTTTCAATAAACACATTGTTTAATAATACAATACAGAATCGGAAAACAAGCTGTCCAACCGCGGTATATAAACGCAAATCCCGTGCAGCCTGCTCACTTTTATCTACATGACACAAGAGTTTACAAAATTGGAATGTTAAATAAGGCATAGCTTAGAATGCCGCGTGGAAGATGGAGGCGGCGAGTAGCCCACAGAGAGGGCCAGGAATGTAACAGGCAAAACGCTAGGCAGGCAGCCCAGCCTCAACAAAACGAGGACAACCGCCCGCGGACGAGAGGCAGGAAACGGAATGCCGACGAGGCAGGACGACAACGCCGCAGGTGCGGAGATACACGTGGGCGCGCAAGGCCAGACGCACAAACTCGACGCTGATGACAACAGGCTGCTCCAGGATGATGCCGGTGGGTGTAATAACAATTTTATTGATTTTGAAAATGTTTTACAAAGTTCTGGTATGTTACCTCTTAGAAATACTGTTTTAGAGAATTCAGGTGTTAAATCGGAGTGTGGCGATGTGCGCGGCAATAAGTTGCCCGTCTGGCCGCCAGGTCAAATTTCGAACCAAACAAGTCAGTATTCTCTGACCTGTAACGCGCAAACTGCGCCTTCAGTCCGTTTGGCTTGTGATGATTTGGCAACACATGTCCCTCCATCTCTAAAGCAACAGATCGGCAAGGGTGAATATATAAATTTAGCCCTTTTACTCAAAGGGGCAGTAGAGCTGTCTAATTTTTGCAAAGGGGGCGTTTTTAAATTAACAGCCGACGGTCACATTGAGACCGCTGAGAAGGAGTGCAAAAACAAAATAACAAGTATAGAACAATGGACAAACGCGTTCATTATATACTCTTCAATTTATCTATATTCGCACAGTGATAGAGTTCATGAAATGCCCCACTACCGCTATGCGTCAGGGAGGCATGGCATTGCGTACATACGACGAGCAGTTCCGCTTACGTCAGGCCATATCGCCCGCATCCTGGTCGTAAATCAATAATGACCTGTGGTGGCGATGCATGCAAGTTAAGGACACGCAGAAAGTTGCCCAATTAAGCACGCGTAGATACACGTGTTACGACTTCAATAACGGTAACTGTGTCTGGCAGAACTGCAAATTCGCCCATGTCTGTAGTACCTGTTCAGCCCCACACCCTGAGGTTAATTGTAATAAGCAGAGTTTGTCCGCAAATTCTCGAATTTCAAGACTTCCTAGTAATTTTCGAGGCAGGGGGTCTCGTAGACCTTTCAGAGGTCAAGGGCGGGGTCAGTTTCAAAGACAGTAGCTCAAGCGAGTTTACAACTGAAGAGCCTTACAATTTGGATATTGATATTGTCAATATAGCAAAATCGCCAGTCAAGGTAGAAGCTTTAAAACGTTATTCATGCTCTTATGATAAGGATGAAGCGAACTTTTTAATTCAGGTTTTTTCACAGGGTTTTCCCATTCAGTATAGTGGACCAAGGTTACCACGGGATTCGAAATGTTTACGCTCTACAGCGTTGAATCCTGATATAATTGTGTCTCAAATTAACAAAGAAACATAGCAGAACAAGAATAGTAGTAGTAATAATAATATAGCAATAAACCTAGCAGAAGTAGAAAAGTAGTAGTAACAATAATATAGCAATGAACCTAGAAGAAGCAGTAAAGGAACTGTAACAATAATATAACAATGAATCTAACAGGAATAGAAAAGTAGTAGTAGTAACAATAATATAGCAATGAATCTAGCAGAAATAGAAAAGTAGTAGAAGTAACAATAATATAGCAATAAACCTAGCAAAAGTAGAAAAGTAGTAGTAAAAATAATAAAGCAATGAATCTAGCAGAAATGGAAAAGTAGTAGTAGTAACAATAATATGGCAATGAATCCAGTAGAAATAGAAAAGTATTATAACAGTAATATAACAATACACATAGCAGAAGTTGAAATGCAGCAGTAACAATAATATGGCAATAAACATAGCTGTAGTAGAAATGTCATGGTAACAATAATATAGCAATAAATATAGCAGAAGTAGAAAAGAAGTAGTAGTAGCAATAATATAGCAATACACATTGAAGAAGTAGAAAAATAGTAGTAACACTATTATAACAATAAATATAGCAGATGTAGAAAAGTAGTTGTAACAATAATATAGCATTAAACCAAGAAGAATTAGAAAAGTAGTAGTAATACTATTATAACAATAAACCTAGCCGAAGTAGAAACGTAGTTTTAACAATGATATAACAATGAACCTAGCAAAAGAATAAAAATAATAGTAATAATAATATATCAATAAACACGGTAGAAGTAGAAAAGTGGTAGTAACAATAATATAGCAATAAACATAGCAGAAGTAGTAAAGTGATAATAACAACAATATCGCAATAAACATAGAGGTAGTAGAAAAATAGTTGTAACAATAATATAGCAATAAACATAGCCGAAGTTGAAAAGTAGCAGTAACAATAATATATAACAAGAAACAAAGCAGAATTAGAAAAGTTGTAGTGCCGACGGTGTACATCTTAACGAGGTCGGTCTCGAATTTTATCTCGATTTGATAAGAGAATCGCTATTGAAAAATAGGTCTTCCGTTCATTAGAATTTTTTGGGGATAAATGTTTCATTTATTGTGGCGGAAAAAATTCTATCGGCCGAGGGTGACCAGGCGTAAAAATAAAGAGTGCAGTCTTCGGCATCCATTTTAGCACCGGATGTTTGGCGGTAGACCCTAACTTTCAATGTGGCATTGGTTTCCGGTGCGTAGCCGTTGTAAGCTGGGGCCTATGGTCATGCATTCGGGTGGAGTCTGTGTGCTTGATGCCGTCAGCCAGTCCGTTGTTGACTTGTGGTGTATTGCGTGTTGCTTCAATTTGCCTTTATTTTAATCAAAAGCTGGGTCTCTGTTAATTGGAGTTTGCCTGTAGCGGCTGGTCGCCTTTCGGTGGTGGAATCTATACACCATAGAGCGGCTTAAACATGCCAAGCCTATTTACCTTTTAATAGTATAGATTATGATTGTTTATTATCTCGCAGTTTGTTACTGCACAAACGTAACTATATATGTTCAATAAACATAGAAAATGCTGCACGTTTTCCTTTTATTTCGAGTTATATTAAATAATAAAAATTATTTCCCTTAATAATAATTTGGTTTATTTATTTGAGAAATATTGTTTGTCCGTTGCTACGGATTCGTAGCTCTTCAGATTTTATCGTCCGATAAGCTGGTTCCCCTTTCAATAAACACATTGTTTAATAATTCAATACAGAATCGGAAAACAAGCTGTCCAACCGCGGTATATAAACGCAAATCCCGTGCAGCCTGCTCACTTTTATCTACATGACACAAGAGTTTACGAAATTACCCGCCCGCCACACCGCTAGAAGATGTTTTTTATTGCATGCTCAATGGCAACTAGTGTATGTGATAAGGACTTATTAATCCTGGTTACATATATGCATGATTTTGTGTCAGAATTGCTGTTCCCAGTATATTTTTCAGGATCTTGTACGTTAAAGCAACACATCCACGTTTAAATTTTTTTAAAAAGTTTTTCAGTTGAGTTGTGAGCACATTTCCCATACATAAATATATGGTCAGTGAGCTGTATATGTGCTAACAAACACTATCCAGAACGCTTTAGAATTATAAAAGAAGATGTCCAAATTATAAAGCGTGACAAACGCTTTATAAATTATTTTTAAATTGCCGAGAATTCCAACTTGGCTTCAAACTGAATTATGCGAGTCGTATTATAAAACTTCGTTTTAGTGCGTAGTGTACTTTACCTGCCTTGAAAGTCATTTTGATAATTTTTTTGACTCTGGTGAGTTACACGCTTGTTTTATAAAGTGTTAGTCACGCATTATAATTTGGGCATCATTTTGTTCGGGATTGTGTTTATATGCTCATATACAGCTAATTGATCATATGTTTGTATGGGAAATGTGCTCATAACTCAATTAAATTTTTTTTTTAAAAGTTCAAACGTGGATGTGTTGCTTTAAGATTTAACGAATGCGGTAACAACTGATGTGCATTAAATGGTCTCCGATATCCAGTTCACTGCCACGTATATACTATCATGGATCTTCTGCCACGGGTACCGACTTTGGGAACATTATCCTACTTCTACCTTGTACGAACAGACACTTTGTTAATCGTTGTGGAACAGGATGATACGTTACATGCATTGTGTACCTAATGCCTAGATATCGGATTCGAAAGCGACTTAGACTATCGTTAAATTGCACAGAATGTTTGAGTTGGCGTTTGTTATTTAATATTTATTTACAATTGAATATGATTAGTGCCTCACTAACATTAAGAACAGTTTACTATAAGTATGATATAAAGTGTTGATCAAAAGTATTTATTTTAAACTTTAATTGCTAGAACTGTCGCTCAAGTTGGGTTCATCGGAAGGGATCAGGCGTTCTGTTAATAGCCAAATATTTTATTTTTGTATAACTGTGGTTCTCAACGGTGTTATTGTCACAGATTGAAAAAATTGGTACCTTGTACTAGATATTGTGGCAACAAGCATTATACCGTTGCTGTTGGTCTTGAGCTGTGTCATATGGTGTGCCCACGTTTCGCATCAAAAAGTTTGCACCCAGACTGTATTTCGTGTGTTTGATGCAGTTGCGGTTTGTGTATTTGTCTGAAAATTGTACATGATGCATGTTGCCACTTAATAATGGTAGACTCGAGTTGCTTCGGGTCACTAGGTCTGGCCCTTATAGTACGTAAGACCTAGATTGCGTTGCTGCTTGGTGACTCAATGCATCATGAAGGACATACCAAAGTTGGTCAGTTGTATGAGTAACTGTATTGTTATACGAGTTTATGGTGGTTAAAGTAACCACTGTTATGCTGGTAAACCGTAGGATGGGCTGTATCTGTCTGAAAATTGTACATGATGCATGTTGCCACTTTATAATGGTAGACTCGAGTTGCTTCGGGTCACTAGGTCTGGCCCTTATAGTACTGGTAAGACCTAGATTGCGTTGCTGCTTGGTGACTCAATGCATCATGAAGGGCATACCAAAGTTGGTCAGTTGTATGTGTAACCGTATTGTTATACGAGTTTATGGTGGTTAAAGTAACCACTGTTATGCTGGTAAACCGTAGGATGGGCTGTCATTCCCACCAGTATTGAATAACTACAATAGCAGTTATCGGCACCCCTTTTAGCACCGGATGTTTGGCGGTAGACCCTAACTTTCAATGTGGCACTGGTTTCTGGTGCGTAGCCGTTGTAAGCTGGGGCCTATGGTCATGCATTCGGGTGGAGTCTGTGTGCTTGATGCCGTCAGCCAG
Source organism: Panopea generosa (assembly GCA_029582155.1). Taxonomy (NCBI): domain Eukaryota; kingdom Metazoa; phylum Mollusca; class Bivalvia; order Adapedonta; family Hiatellidae; genus Panopea; species Panopea generosa. The sequence goes on along the minus strand of CM055897.1, from coordinate 22,309,141 downwards.
TCCGATGTTGACTTGTGTTGTATTGCTTGTTGCTTCAATTTGCCTACATTTTAATCAAAGCTGGGTCTCTGTTAATTGGAGTTTGCCTGTAGCGCCTGGTCGCGTTTCGGTGGAGGAATCTATACACCATAGAGCGGCCTAAACAGGCCAACCTTTATTTACCTTTTAATAGTATAGATTATGATTGTTATTATCTCGCAGTTTGTTACTGCACAAACGCAACTATATATGTTCAATAAACATAGAGAATGCTGCACTTTTTTCCTTTTATTTCGAGTTATATTAAATAAAAGGTCTTGAACCCTGACCCTATTTAACGTTGTGTACATTCGCGTGCACAGTTTTCATTTGATATTCGCCAGACTTAAACAGAAGTTAAATTACCATAATATCTTGGACAAGATATTTAATAGCGGAGTTATAGCCCTTGAATCACAGAAAATATACTATTTGGTTTTACGTGCACTATAACACTCGCAGTTATCCAGTGTTTTCTCCAGCTCCAGTTTTTTGGGCGGTCACTGACTAAAAATCTGGTGGTCATTTTCAAAATATAGGGGTCATTAGTTGACTAATTTAAAAGTTAATGAATTTGAAATAAAATAGAGCTGAAAAAAAGACATATTTGACTAAAAAAGTTTTACTTCCTGTTCCACACAAATTTCACTTCTGACAACAAGAAACTAGTCTTTATTTCCAAACGGCAATGTGCGATATTAACTTTTTTATGTTCATGACAGTAGGTCCTTGGAACTTTTTTAATTGTCAAAATCCCAGCTAAATTATCATGGCCCTTAACTATTTTTAATGAAAATTTCTTCTGGCTCATAGCTAGACACATTTTAGAGTAATGTTACCTTAAAAATTAAATAAAAAAATTAATTAAGTTTCTCAGAATATGTAATCATATTTTTAGCAAAAATTATTTATTTCAAAATGAATATTATTTTCTAAAAGTTTTATTTCTTTTTATGATAACTGTTATAACTCATGTTTGGATAAACAAATATCAATGATTTGGAAAAAACTCTATCGAACATTCAAATACAAGATACTAGTATCATATTATTTGAATACTGGTATGTGAAAGCACAGATAAGTACCGTAAACGGCTCTCCATACGCTGAGGGATTAAATGCTTTATACTTTGGTAATGGATAAACTAAAAGATAAACATAATGCCGTGCATTTTATTAAATTTTAACACAAAAAGCATCAACACATTAATATCAGAATTTTAAACCCAAAAACATTTTAAAAGAACAGCACAGTTTTACATAATGTAATTCCATATCTCTACTGCAATCGATCTAAATGAAAAATATAAAATCACTGCATTTCGTTTCCAAAAGAAAAACATTTGTAGCTAGGTAGAGCTAAAATGGACTAGTTTACATTTCATTGATAGGCAGTTTCGGGCAGGGGGGTGGGGGAGTCATTTTCATACCAAGGTGTTGTTAGGCCAGATAATTTCAAAAATGCTGTCAATGGCCATCTTACTATCAATTTGATATAACATTGATCTCAGAGGTTTTTTTTATTCAGTTTCCCATGCAGTTTTTTAATTAGAACTTTTTCATTTCCAATAGTTTTTTTATTAAAGGTACACTTTTAATTTCTGTAATTTATTAATATAAGCATAGTATGCATGAACGGACAGCATAAAATCTAGCACTCACTGTGATAACGTTAGTTGTGATTATTGTAATGTGCAAATATTGCAATATGGAACTACAGTTAATCAAAATGGTTATTTTTTTAATATTAGTTTGCAGCTGATGGAAGATAAAGATATTGTCATCATCTATGTGATTATCCATTCTGTGTAAAACATATCAACGTTGAGAGAAAGAATGACGTGTAGCATGAAAAAAAAACAAAGTCATTCATTTGAAACATTGCACGAAATAATTTTCGGCATCCTTTTTTTTTGTTCCAATATTTCTCTCATAAATTGTTATTAAGATTACTACAACCACGGGTGGTAAACTTTTCTTTTTTATAAATTTTATGGTCACCGGTATGCCAAATGAAGGAAATTCTTAAAAAATTGCAAATGGAAGAATTTTCTTCGTCTTTCTACCTAATAGTTTTAACAATTAAGAAATCCAAAGGGAGCGACCAGGGTTTCTTAATTGTTAAATTGAAACATTAAATTCAGACAATGGTTGAAAAAAATATTAAAGAGATGCTGAAGATGCCACCTATAATTCCAGCCTTGTATATTGGACTGATATAAAATCATCTCTATAATTTCATCACTGCATTTTTGCATATCGTTTTAAAATTAACAGACATTATACCCCCGGAATTCATGTTAATATACATTTATAGTGTTTGACAATACAAAAATTTATGTATGATTTTTTTGTATATAATACAATCACTAATTAAAGTCGCAATGTTTCCATTAATATGTGAAATTTCCGTTTTAAAATGTAGTATACATTATATTGATTATCAATCAAATATATGAATCAAAACTACAGCAGCTAAATCATTTGACAAAAAACATCGTTTTCTAAATGTTACGCCAATAACTATGACTTTAAGGGCAGCTTAATGTACAGTTACATACGTCCGCAAATATTTGGCTTCCTGCCATAAACCATTTTTGAAGTTGCTTTTATTAAATGCCTATTAAAGTTTATCTAGTTATTGACTCAGACCACCATTCACACATCACATATTGAAATTCCTTCATAATTGTTTAACTTCATAATTTGGTATGCTTGATACTTCAAAATCAACAAAAGTGTCCCTCCAATAAAAATAAACACGTAAATGAACAATAAAGAGTGAAATTTATATATAGTTAATCAACCCAACATTATTATATCAATCAACCAAACATTATTAAATAAATCAACCAAACATTGTTATATTAATTGACCTAACATTGTTATATTAATCAACCCAACATTGTTATATTAATTGACCTAACATTGTTATATTAATCAACCCAATATTAAACAATGCAACATTGTTATATTAATCAATTCAACATTGTTATATTAATCAATCCAACATTGTTATAATAATCAACCCAACATTCTTATATAAACGACTTAACATTGTTATATTAATTGACCTAACATTGTTATATTAATCAACCCAACATTGTTATATTAATTGACCTAACATTGTTATATTAATCAACCCAATATTAATCAATGCAACATTGTTATATTAATCAATTCAACATTGTTATATTAATCAATTCCAACATTGTTATAATTAATCAATCCCAACATTGTTATAATAATCAACCCAACATTCTTATATAAACGACTTAACATTGTTATATTAATTGACCTAACATTGTTATATTAATCAACCCAACATTAATCAATGCAACATTGTTATATTAATCAATTTAACATTGTTATATTAATCAATCCAACATTGTTATAATAATCAACCCAACATTCTTATATAAACGACTTAACATTGTTATATTAATCAATTCAACATTGTTATATTAATCATTCCAACATTGTTGTATTCATCAATCCAACATTGTTATAAAAATCAACCCAACATCCTTATATCAATCAATCCAATATTGTTATATAAACGACTTAACGTTGTTATATTAATCAATTCAACATTTTTACATTAATCAATCCAACATTGTTATATTAATAAATCCAACATTGGTATAATAAACAACCCAACATCCTTATATCAATCAATCCAATATTGTTATATAAACGACTCAACATTGTTATATTAACAAACCCAACATACTTATAATAATCAATCCAACATTGTTATATTAATCAATCCAACATTGTTATATTAAATATTAATAAATCCAACATACTTTTATTAATCAATCCATCATTGTTATATTAATCAATCCAACATCATTATATTAATCAATCCAAGATTGTTATATAAACGACTCAACATTGATATATCAATAAACCCAACATACTTATTTTAATCAATCCAACATTATTATATTAATCAATCCAACATTGTTACATTAATAAACCCAACATTGTTATATTAATAAACCTAACATTGTTGTATTAATCAATCCAACATTGTTATATTAATCAGCCCAACATTGTTATATTAACCAGTCAAACATTGTTTTATTATTATCAATCCAACATTATCTTGTTTTGAAGACACAACTGGTAAAAATTTAAACAAAATTATGTTTTTAGTGTGCTGGATCAGAGAGTATCAATGAAAAACATGAACAATGTAGAAAACAATTCCATTACTATTATGTGTTATGCTTTTTACTTGGGGTTGGTGGTAGCACAGTTGTTTGGAAAACGCAGTGTTCATATTTGAATCTGTTTACACTTTTCTACCTGTTTACACTTGTAAAAGGTAGAAATTATACAAAATGGACAGAAAATTTCAATTTACGTATTATGAAGGCATTCACAGAAAAAACATGAATTATTGAAACAAGATCAAGATTTCCCATCAATATAATGATTGTCCTAAAATGTTTTGGAATACAAAAGACAAAAACATTTCTTGTTTGAAATAAGATTCAAGAAAATAATAACTATGTAACTGTATAGCAAAGAAAAAGTAGTCTTAAGACATAAATTTGTGTTCATCATACGATGTATACTTCTTTGTTTGTGAAGAAAAAAAATAAAGGCTATTAATATGATTTTGATTATCAAACAATTATTTGATACATATTTTATACTGTTAAGAGTTAAAATGCAAACCACTATAGAAATACAAATTTTAATATCAATACATACCAAACCGTATTGCACCAAATAAATTTTTAAAAAAGGTCACATTTATTTCGGTAAATTAAAAAAACACACACTTTTTTTTAAGCCTTTTACAAGAACTACTGTGTTTCAGAACTGTTTAACAAACAAATACTCATTACATAGCTTTACTAGGGGTTGATCCTTCATTCCAGAGAATACAGTACGTTAAGCTTATAAGGATGTAAAACTTAAATCGCTGTATTTTCAATTTAACAACATGAATTATCGATTATCATGAAAAGTATGGGAGCAGAATATTGTACGACAACTATAAACAACATAGAAACTAGCATGTATATAGAGCGACCATTACCAATGGGAAAGCTCACACAAAGCATTGGCATTTTCAAACACAGTGACAATAAAGCTCCGTTCTCCAGTAAAATTCTGTCCTCCCAACAGTTACTTTATGCCAATAACCATTTTTGCCTTGTTACATATATAGTCAATCAACTCAAACTGATTTTTCTGTGTTACCAACTTATGTTTAGTCTCTATCCTTCCCACATTTAAAATTATTGTAAATAAAGTCATTAGGCAATAAACCAAAGTAAGCATAAACAGTATCACAAATATGGGACCCGCGAACCTAAATACGCCAAATAAATGTTCAAAATCTGCATCACCAAGCAAGAGCAGAAAGTTGGACATCAGAGAATTCCCAAATCCACTGTACGCACCCAAGGAAGGGCCAAAGGCTATGTAACAACCATGCCCAAAGGCGATGTTCCCTATAATAAAGAGAAACGCAAACGAAATCAACGAACTGTATGTATTAGCCACTGTTTTGGCAATGATATTAATCCTTTGATTGAAGCGGAGTAATTTAACCATCTTCAGGATAACAAACCCAACATGGAACGCCATTACATACAACAATAAGCCATCCCAGAATGCAGCAGGGTAGAAGTTGATAAAGTTGCTGTGGCCATTTTCGTGGAAGTCACTGATAATGTTCTGCACACATATTGTTTTCTGTACAAAGAGTGCAACCACTGTGAAAGACACCAAGATTTGTAAAATTTCAACATGATTCCAGAAGTCTGCAAAAAATGCTTTTCTTCCATTTGTTCGATATTTCCTGATCTCGGTGTAGACGAACATCACATTGAAGAGCACGAACAACACTTCACATGCGGCACCAACCATCTCTTTATCAGTTGAGCTGAAATACAGACTGGTCGTGAGTATTTGGTGGCTTGGGGACACTGTTCCAACATTGGAAAACTCAAACAATAACATGACTATAGTGAATAAGTTTGTGTTGGGGTTGTACAACGTGAATTCTATAAATACTGCTCTTGTTCTATCATCAATCCATCCAGCACGACTGAGATGTTTCAGCAAAACTGAAAGAAAACAATGACATCATAAATGCAGCTGTATACACGTATCATATTAATCATATTAAGTATATATATATATATAAAGGGAGATCATTAAATTCATAACAATAGAATTTACGATTTTTTGGGATCTTTTCAGATGCTCATTCACAATGCATGATATATATATGGAGATAATTATTTGTGAATAACCAAGACATAAATATACATACCAGACTACAGTGAGCACGCCTAGCTACAATGCAAACCATAGATACAATTTCAAGGCCTCAGCCAAATCAATAAATTTGGTGTTGACCATGACTTACATACTATGGAATTACATGCAACACATCTAGACTGGGCAACAAATTTACATACATGAACTGGTAGCTTCATATGAGTAGGATCCAGTTACGGATTCATGACTACTCACATGCTATATAAAGGACAGATTTATAAACTCGTGGGATCATAGAGATACCGTGAATTAATATATATTTTAATTGCGTGGCTGTTATGTAACCGAAATATGTCTTGATACATTATCTCTGTGTAATGAAGGCCCAAATCAATTTTTAATTTTTGTTGTTAATAACTGTTGATCGGGAAACACTATTGCTTTGGGTGGGGCCACATGTATGCAAATTGTAGTATCTTTAGTTAGTTTTAGTTTTATTTAGTTTGTTAGTGATATATTTTGCTGACATATGTGTTATATGTAGACTAGATGATACAGAACAGTTTGTTTTATTTACTTTTGTCTTCCTTTGATAAATGTGTAAATCCAAAGGCTAGTTAACGATATTCTTTTTTTATGTTTTAGCACTGTTAAATGGTAATACTCTCTAGAATACAAAGACACTACACTAGCATAGTTTGTGAATTATCACAGATTGATAGATAATGTAATGAAGCAACAACCAACAACATATTTAAATTACTAACATTTCAAAACTATAAACAAAAAACTTGCGGAAGAAAATCAGTTATCAATACCCAAAGCATTATAATATGAGAGTTTTACATGACAAAGTACATTTTGTCAAATAATCCTTAAATGTAAGGTTATGAGTGGATACCCTTGATTTATTTCACGACCAATGATGACTTCCCACAGATTATAAAACTTTACTGAGTGCTCAACTCACAGTCCAAGAGATTATTATGTGAAACTTTGTTTAATGCTCAACTCACGGCCCCCAAGATTATTATGTGAAACTTTGTTCAATGCTCAACTCACAGCCCCCGAGATTATTATGTGTAACTTTGTTCAATGCTCAACTCACGGCCCCCGACATTATGATGTGAAACTTTGTTCAATGCTCAACTCACGGCCCCCGACATTATTATGTGAAACTTTGTTCAATGTTTAACTCACAGCCCCCAAGATAATTATGTGTAACTTTGTTCAATGTTTAACTCACAGCCCCCTAGATAATTATGTGCAACTTTGTTCAGTGCTCAACTCACGGCCCCCAACATTATTATGTGTAACTTTGTTTAATGTTTAACTCACAGCCCCCGAGATAATTTTGTGAAACTTTGTTCAATGCTCAACTCACGGCCCCCAACATTATTATGTGTAACTTTGTTCAATTCTCAACTCACGGCCCCCGACATTATTATGTGAAACTTTGTTCAATGTTTAACTCACGGCCCCCGACATTATTATGTGTAACTTTGTTTAATGCTCATCATGGCCCCCAACATTATTATGTGTAACTTTGTTCAATGTTTAACTCACGACCCCCGACATTATTATGTGTAACTTTGTTTAATGCTCATCTCACAGCTGCCCAGGAGATTATTATGTGAAACTTTGTTCAATGTTCAACTCACAGCCGACCAGGGGATTGTTATGTGAAACTTTGTTCAATGTTCAACTCAGCCCCCCGAGATAATTATGTGTAACTTTGTTAAATGCTCAGCTAAAGGCCCCCGAGATTATTGTGTGTAACATTGTTCAAAACTCAAATCACAGCCCCCGAGATCATTATGGGAAACTTTGTTCAATGCTCAACTCATGGCCCCCGAGATTATAATGTGAAACTTTGTTCAATACTCAACTCACGGCCCCCCCAAATTGTTATGTGAAACTATGTTCAATGCTCAACTCATTACCCAGGAGATTATTATGTGAAACTGTGTTCAATGCTCAACTCACGGCCTCTGAGATAATTATGTGTAACTTTGTTCAATGTTCAACTGACAGCCAAGGAGATTATTATGTGTAACTTAATATAAGAATCGGACATGGGTTCGAGGTTCAGATAGAAAAATCTGTCCCAAGGGATAACTGTTATGACCAGAATGAAGCTTTGCTGTTATCCCAAGGAACAGAATTTTCTATCCAAAATGAAAACGGAATGAACAATTTTTTTCTTGCATATCAAACATATTGAATCATATTTTTAATTTAATTCATCTTTATATTTGAACCATGATCGCTTCTAAGATGTTATATTATAAGATTTACGTCATATATTTTATCATTACGTCATAGATGGTTCCTACATCACAGCATCAAATCTTATCTTGGCCCTGGGCTGAGAGAGAAATACAGCGGTAAAATTGCAGATATCTTTATTCGGTGTGCAAGACAAGAAAATCCTCTATAAGAATCATTTTACCTTTGTCTTTGGGCATCTGTAGAACATAGCCACCACCAGAGTATATCGCAAATGTTCCAGAATAGGGCATTGTCTTGAGATCCCAAGTTGTATGGTACATCCAGGGAGTGAAAGAAGTATGCTTCGCACTCGAGCTGACCATGGGCCTTGACCAGGCTCTGTTGTAATATTGGCTATCTTCATCACTCATCTGGTAGGATTCTTGGCAACCATCCGGAAAAAGTCTGTCTAACACTGAAGTACACGATCCTATGAAAAGAACAAGACACAGAGAAATAAATTAATAAAAGCTTCACTTTGATGCAGTTAATTTTTAAATTTTTCACAATTTTTATGTGAGATTGAAAAAAAAATTAGAACAGTAAAATGGGGCAAAGTTCTGTGAGGTTTGGTCCGATGCCTCGAGGACACAAATCACATGTATGCACTTTGCTTTATTGGAATGAATCAAAATAACAAATAATAAACTTGAATGAGATGCGTTATGATACAGTGTCCCATTTGGGCCTCGCTGCATATTTTTAAGATCGAATTAATGATCATAAAAAGTCGAAACAACAAAACTACGATGATGAAAAGTCAAACTGCAATGGCGAAAAGTCGAAATGTCGAAACTATGATGGTGAAAAGTCAAATTTATTTTGACTTTTCACCATTGTAGTTTAGACTTTTCACCATCGTAGGTTTTGTTGTTTGAACTTTTCACCATCGTTGTTTCACCTTTTCACCATCGTAGTTTCGACTTTACCCCATCGTTGTTTCGACTTTTCACCATCGTTGTCTCGACTTTTCACCATCATAGTAACATGCATAATTTTTAATATTTAGTTTAATAGTTCCGTAAGATTTTATGAAACTATCAGGTTACTGTTTTTTAAAATGTTCATTCAAATTGGTACTTGTTTCCGAATAATTATTTATAAAGTTGTAAGACAAGGACAAGGAATGAACAGAGACAGATATCGCTGCCTGAAACTTGTCATACATGTTCAATCATTACCTCATCCCGGGCCTGAGTAGCTCAGTCGGTAGTGGACCCGACTATCAATTCAAGGGTCGTGAGTTTGAATCCCCGCTCTTCAGTCTCTGTAATGATTGATATATGACATTGCTCCTCAGTCTTTCTTTTTTCAACACTGATTTAACTGGGAATGTTGTCAGTTTCTTGTGTAGACGCGTGTGCTTGAGTACTGGTTAACCTTCAATACAGCCATTAAACGTTCTCATGGTGCTAACGTCAACACCGAGAGTGTCTTCAAGTGGTGCAGAAGAGGCTTCGAAATTTACATAAGGTAGGTCGCCGTCAAATATCAATAATAATTTCTTTTTATAGAAATAAATCAAACAAGAAATGCGTCAATGGGACAGAGATGCCCACACTTTGTAACTACATTGTAGAAATCAATAAAGCCAAATATCATATTTCATTAAAATCGGTCCATCAATTAAGATTTTAGAGGTCGGAAACCGTCAGCCAATCAGAGTCAAGATCACCTAATTAAAATGCGCAAAATCCATCCATTGTCGAACTTGAACGGGGTCTTGTTGATATAAAGTCAAATATAAATTTGTCCAAATCAGTCCATAAATAAAGACTTTAGAGGTCGGAAACTATCAGCCAATCAGAGCCCAGAACACCTAATTAATATGCAGGGATTTTGACGGAAATCAAACTTGAGCTGTAGTTTATCAGCATACATCTTTCTAAAAATATGAATAAAATCCATCCAATCCTTCAAGAGATATCGAGCGGAAACCAATTTTTTGACATTTGTCAATAATCTAAGTCCAAAAAGGGGCCTAACTCCATCAAAAATCATCAGACCAAAACGAAATACAAACTTGACGTGTATTACCTGAATGTGAAGTCACACACCAAATTTGGTTTAAATCTGTTTATTAAAACTAAAGATATAAGCCGGAAACCATTTTCGTACGTACGTCCCGTACGGACAGCGCTGATACTATATGCCCCCGCCACACCATTGAAAATGGCAGGGGCATAAAAAGTTAACCAGTCATTCGGTCTCCCTATGAATGCTCTTTATTCACTCCAACTGTCCGCATCAAAATACAAATGGTTTTCAAGATAGTACGCTCATATGAGCTAAACATTTTAATAGGTGTTCATCGTGGCTTACATGTACTTACTTATGTGATATAACAAAACCATTCCCACCAATTACCTTTTTTAATTCTGAGTTGCCTAAACCTGTAAGGACCTACAAGATAGATGTTAGATCCCAATGCAGCATGCCTATGGTTTCTGTTGGTGATGACAGACATGCCAGGCAGCAGTGTCTCCTGAATGTAATCGTAAAAGTCCTCTGCTGAACTGACCTGCAGGTAAAATAGTAAATACAGTATAATATGGCACAATAGTAAAGTAAATATAAACTTTCTTTATTTTTGTCTTTAATTCTTTATTTCTTACAAACCATACAGATTGTATGATCTAAACTAAACTTGGCATTTACAAAACACTATTTTGGTACACATCTATGTGTTATAAGTCATGTAATAATGTATTTTAGAGAGTGAAATCAAGATACATAGGGAGAATACAGGTATACCTAAGTTAAACCCTAGGGTAATCCAGTCCAATACTCTCTATTTATCACCTGTGGGATATTACACTAGTTTTGTGTCATTTGGACCAAGTCACAATGCAATCATATGATTGGTTCCTTTGCAATTTCATCGAGGGCCGTTTTGATAAGACGTTGTAAACGTAAGTTGTAGTTTGTTATGTTCTGTTAAAATAAAACGACGCAGAGATAGTGTAATTTCCCATGGGTGATGGAGAGAGAGAATCGGAATTGACACCCATGGGTATCCGACGATGGTTAAAATGAGCAAGGTCGGAGATATTTGGATAAAATATACATGTATTTAAATTCAACAGTAACTTTTTTATATTAAAATAAAATTTGCCACTTTTTCTCACGTAGGTCCGATTAATATTTCAAAGAAGCTATAAATAAATAAGTTTTGCAAATATCAGAACAACCTTTGACGCTCTGTTTTTGCAAATATCTGAACAAGCATTGTTGCTCTGGTTTCGCAAATATCTGAACAAGCATTATTGCTCTGGTTTCGCAAATATCTGAACAAACTTTGCTATTTTACTTTCACAAAAAGCTAAACAAACTGACCAAACAAGCGTTGCTGCTATACCTTTGCAAATACTTGAACAAGCTTTGGTACTCTGCTTTTACAAGTACCTGAAGCTTTGGTTTCCTTAGATAACAAAACTGTTGCAACACGATGAATGTGAAGCTATGGTATAAATGATTGCCTACCTCTTCTGTTGATATACCATCTTGTGGATGGACAAAAATGTTCTTAACTGTCTCTGAAGACTGGTACGCAAGGGTGACATTTCTGTGTCCATGTACCATTAGCACAATCACGGCGACATAGACGAGATACATTACCATGTCCTGTAGGGTCATGTCCATCAATATTTCTAGCTGAAATTAATATTTTTTTAAACAGTCAATGAATAAAACTATTACTAATTTTATTCTATAGAACAATATATAAAACACATTTTTATTACTACAGTGAATAACACATTGTTGCAATTGTTACATACTATCATATTATATTTATGTTTAAACATATCTTATAACATATATTGCTATATATAATTTTTATTTGATAGATTATTAAAATAAGAAAATATCGGTGGAACCGATAGATGCTCCCCCAAAGTGAGTGTTTGATTCTGTACTGGCTACTTGGTTAAAAAATACCAAACTGCATAGCAGGAGCAATATGTGGCTCTGCACATGGCAGAACTCATTCGAAAATCATTGAACCGGAACAAAATGACAATATATGCATATCCAAGCTAGTTTTACAAAATTTAAACCAGAGGTTGTAGCAAAATAGCGTCATGAAGACAATATGTACATCTCCACTTGGTAATGATGCATCCTGGCAAGTTTCATAAAATTCCAACCAGAGGTTGTAGAGAAATAGAGCGGAGAAGAATTTGGTCACAGACAGAATGAAAGTGCCATAACTCCGTGAAAAATCATCGAATCGGAACACAAACATAGCAAGTTTCATAAAATTCCAACCTGAGGTTGTAAAGAAATAATGCAGACAATAATTTGGTCACAGACTCAATAAAAGGGCCATAACTCCGTGAAAAATCATCGAACCGGAACACATAGGCAATATTGGCATCTGCTCTTGGTAATGATGCATCCTAGCAAGTTTTATAAAATTCCAACATGGGGTTATAGAGCGGACAAAAATTTTGTCACAGACATAATCAAAGGGCCATAACTCCGTGAAAAATCAATGAACCGGAACACAAAGACTATATGCGCCTCTGCACTTGGTAATGATGCATCCTAGCAAGTTTCATAAAATTCCAACAGGAGGTTGTAGAGAAATAGTGCAGACAAGAACTTGGGGACGCATGGACGGACACACTGACGGACGAAGCGGCGACTATATGCTTCCCCCCCCCCCCCCCCCCCCCCCCCCTTTAGGGGAAGCATAAATTGTTTCACACCAAATTTGGGTAAAATCTGTCAAGCAGTTTCAGAGGATAAATTGTTTGAAACAAACGTTAATGGACAGACAAATGATGCTGGGTGATTACAAAAGCTCACCCTGTGCCTTTTGCACAGTTGACCGAAAATGATCTCCAGCTAATACAATCAAGTTGACAGTTCTGTAAAAAAGTATATAAAATATATCATGAAGTGCAGGGAACAAACAAAAATAATTTTTACCATCAAATTACATTACCGAAGGAGTCTGGCGTTTAAAATCCTGCAAAACATCATGCACTCAGTCCTATTTCATATCATAAGTGGTTTACAGTAGATTTTACTGTTTAAAGGAAAGAAACAATTCATTAACCAGGCTGGCTTCTAAGCTCATTTGTAACTTAATAGTCATTTTATTGACCGTTTGCTTAGATCAAAGAATTATCCTTCTTCCTCATTTTCAATAAAGACTTTTGATTAAGCATACCAACCTTGAGTTTATGTTTCAACTGATCTAAAAACTTCTTTGTGAGAGGCTTCATATAGGGGATATGGGTCTCTGGTTTTTCAACCAACTTTTGTACATACTCCTCATCTTCAGCTGTAATTATATCACATCAAAACTTACATTTGAGCACTTTTCACAAGTCCATTTTTTATCACGTGCATCACAATTGAATACCAGTAAATGTTATAAATGTTGTCCCATTTCTCATTTTGAAAGAACCAATTCTACTACAAAATTGTACCACAAAACTCAATGGGAACTTATATATAATTTAATGCAGACATCATTAAGATCACAGACAATATCACATTCGTGTCACCCAAAATGAAATTCTCTACTATCAAAGGAACATCCTGGAATGTTTGGTTAAATTCTGTTGAATACTTTCAGAAAGGTAGATTTGTTCAAATCGTACAATCAGAAAATATCAAACATATTGAGTATTGAAACGGGACAAAAATACAAAATTGATAGTGGAGTATGAAAGCAGTTCTGAAATGTTTCATTAAATTCTGTTTAGTCAGGTTTTGTGAGAAGATTTTTTTTAATCAACCACTTATAAAAAAAATATTCACTCTGGTTGCCATATTATATTTCTTATCAGAAGCAACATCTGAAAATATCAGGATTTGGTTAAATTCATTTTCAGTGGTTACAGAGAGAAGGATTTTTTTAACAAACATTATTCCCCAAGGCTGCTTTATTGAATTTTCAACAGGATGAAAAACACAAGATTGATGGATGAGCATTCAACGACCAAATTCCTCCAATGTTTGTTTAAATTTGTGACTAGAAAAACTTTTAGGCCAGATGAACTAATGAAGACTTTAATATTTTATTTAACATATATACCAACTGTTAATAAAGTTAATTAAAAAGAAATCACAAGCTTTCAAGTGTATTCTAATACTATATCTCAAAAATAAATTTAATTGGTATTATATTTTTGCTTTTGTAATTTAATACACAGCCCTTGGCAAAATGTCTTGAAAACACATGTTTACCTAGTTGGACATCTGATCCTATGTCATCTACGTCTGCAGATTTCTTTAAAATGAGAGTAATCACTACAGAAAGACATATAACCTGAAATGTACACAGCAAAATTTAAATACTATAACTTATTAAAATAAATACAAGTTATATCATTGTAAAAGGCTCTTTTGGAAAATGTAACGCAACCAAGGAAATGAAATTGAGTCACGAGAGGTAAAGTACTGTTAAATGCAACACCTCTGACGTAGTCTAACTCAGAACCTGATATCTTCCGAATCAGGGCTATTAACCCCCAATGAAAAGGCAGGGAATTCTATGCCTGTCACACATTTCATAGCAATTAAACGCTCACTAAACTGTGACGTCATTCAAACTTTCAGTTGCAACAACTGACCAATTAACGCACTCAAATGGGGCTTTCCAAGCATTTCTATTTAACGGGCCCAATCGAGAAAGTTGGGTCCCAACTAGACTACGCTAGGTTTCAGCACTATTTTATTTGTCAGCCACCTTGAAGGAGCACCATGATCCCAAAGGAGCAGAAACAGTGTAGAGAACACCCATTTCTGCCACCATAACCCCTTGGAGCAGAAACAATAGTGTAGAGAACACCCGTTTCTGCCACATTAACCCCTTGTAGCAGAAACAATAGTCTAGAGAACACCAGTCTCTGCCACCATCCAGTCCCTACCACCACAACCCCCTGGAGCAGAAACAATAGTCTAGAGAACACCAGTCTCTGCCACCACCAGTCTCTGCCACCACAACCCCCTGGAGCAGAAACAATTGTGTAGAGAACACCAGTCTCTGCCACCACAACCCCCTGGAGCAGAAACAATAGTCAAGAGAACACCCGTCTCTGCCACCATAACCCCCTGGAGCAGAAACAATAGTCTAGAGAACACCAGTCTCTGCCACCACAAACCCCTGGAGCAGAAACAATAGTGTAGAGAACACCAGTCTCTGCCACCACCAGTCTCTGCCACCACAACCCCCTGGAGCAGAAGCAATAGTGTAGAGAACACCAGTCTCTGCCACCACAACCCCCTGGAGCAGAAACAATAGTCAAGAGAACACCCGTCTCTGCCACCACAACCCCCTGGAGCAGAAACAATAGTCAAGAGAACACCAGTCTCTGCGACCACAACCCCCTGGAGCAGAAACAATTGTGTAAAGAACACCATTGTCTGCCACCACAACACCCTGGAGCAGAAACAATAGTCTAGAGAACACCAGTTTCTGCCACCACAACCCCCTGGAGCAGAAACAATAGTGTAAAGAACACCAGTCTCTGCCATCACAACCCCCTGGAGCAGAAACAATAGTGTAGAGAACATGAGTCTCTGCCACCACAACCCCCTGGAGCAGAAACAATAGTGTAGAGAACACCAGTCTCTGCCACCACAACCCCCCTGGAGCAGAAACAATAGTCTAGAGAACACCAGTCTCTGCCACAACCCCCTGGAGCAGAAACAATAGTCTAGAGAACACCAGTCTCTGCCACCACAACCCCCTGGAGCAGAAACAATAGTCTAGAGAACACCAGTCTCTGCCACCACAACCCCATGGAGCAGAAACAATAGTCTAGAGAACACCAGTCTCTGCCACCACAACCCCCTGGAGCAGAAACAATAGTCTAGAGAACACCAGTCTCTGCCACCACAACCCCCTGGAGCAGAAACAATAGTCTAGAGAACACGAGTCTCTGCCACCACAACCCCATGGAGCAGAAACAATAGTCTAGAGAACACCAGTCTCTGCCACCACAACCCCCCTGGAGCAGAAACAATAGTCTAGAGAGAACACCAATCTCTGCCACCACAACCCTATGGAGCAGAAACAATAGTCTAGAGAACACCAGTCTCTGCCACCATAACCCCCTGGAGCAGAAACAATAGTCTAGAGAACACCAGTCTCTGCCACCACAACCCCCTGGAGCAGAAACAATAGTCTACAGAACACCAGTCTCTGCCACCACAACCCCCCTGGAGCAGAAACAATAGTGTAGAGAACACCAGTCTCTGCCACCACAACCCCCTGGAGAAGAAACGATAGTCTAGAGAACACCAGTCTCTGCCACCACAACAACATGGAGCAGAAACAATAGTCTAGAGAACACGAGTCTCTGCCACCACAACCCCCTGGAGCAGAAACAATAGTCTAGAGAACACCAGTCTCTGCCACCACAACAACATGGAGCAGAAACAATAGTCTAGAGAACACGAGTCTCTGCCACCACAACCCCCCTGGAGCAGAAACAATAGTCTAGACAACACCAGTCTCTGCCACCACAAACCCCTGGAGCAGAAACAATAGTCTAGAGAACACCAGTCTCTGCCACCATAACCCCCTGGAGCAGAAACAATAGTCTAGAGAACACCAGTCTCTGCCACCACAACCCCCCTGGAGCAGAAACAATAGTCTAGAGAACACCAGTCTCTGCCACCACAACCCCATGGAGCAGAAACAATAGTCTAGAGAACACCAGTGTCTGCCACCATAACCCCCTGGAGCAGAAACAACAGTCTAGAGAACACCAGTCTCTGCCACCACAACCCCCTGGAGCAGAAACAATAGTCTAGAGAACACTAGTCTCTGCCACCACAACCCCTTGTAGCAGAAACAATAGTCTAAAGAACACCAATCTCTGCCACCACAACCCCATTGAGCAGAAACAATAGTATAGAACACCAGTCTCTGCCACCACAACCCCTTGTAGCAGAAACAATAGTCTAAAGAACACCAGTCTCTGCCACCACAACCCCCTTGAGACTGCTGTTTTGGAAGTCAGTAATAAAAGATTAATATATGGGTGAGATATATGGATGATAAGTAAGCTTTAGTGATAACAGCCCCGAAAAGTGATAATGACACTCGAGGGTCACTGTCACTCTCCGAGGCTGTTATAACTACAAGGCACTGCTCTTTCATCAATCAACATCTAATGTGTTATTGTATTATACACACTTTCCTTAATATTTCAACAAGCCTGAAATTTGAAAAAATAATATTCACGCGTCTTGAACACACGATCTTCAGATTAATAAAAATGTAATGACTACACTTTAATAGACTTCTCAATGGACTATTATTATTCAAAGTTGTTACTTTCTTTAAACTATTGACCTCCGAAGATATAACTTACCATAAGCACTATTTTGGGGATATTTTAGCATTGAAATTTCGGAATTTTAATTAAAGGGACCTTAAAATAAGCATTGATTTTTCTCAATTTCAATATTAATTAGTTAAATGGCAATTTGATAAGAATGTTCATTTTTACCCTTAACATTTTGAAAATAAGCATTGCATACTAATTTAAGGGGTAAAGTACTCATTTTAAGAAAAGCTTATATGGAGCACTGCAACACATATTTGAATTTTAGTTTTGATTTCTGAGTATCTGTTGGCACTGTTTTATATTTCCTTGTGTGACCGATTCATATTCTTCATTATGTCTCTTTCTAACATCAAAGAAATTATCATTTTCGTTATTGCAAGAATTCAATTGATGTTCTGTGAATAAATCTTTTGTCAGTTCTTCAAACGAATTTCGTTTTCAATACTTTAGTTCAATGTTACTTCCCTTACATTCAACAGAAAGCAATGCAACCACTTATGCAGCCCTTCTTGTTTCTTTTAGAATGTTTCTTCACATGAATCTAGATGTAACATTACCCATTTGATATGGAAGACAGAACTTGTTCTGCCATTGTGTTTGTAACCTGTTAGAAGAGAAATATATGCAAGTAGTCCGACCAGCTCAATCGGTAGAACATTCGGAATTTAGGTCTCGGGTTTGAGTCCCAGACTGGCTGCATATTTTTTTCGTCCTGTTACCAGTATATATACATGAAATTATCATAATATGAGAACATCAGTCAATCCGACAACATTCACATAGAGCACTTGGACTGAGCTGTGCTAAACCATTATCATAAGACAGCTCCTTTGACCATTTAGCCCCAAATGACATTTCAAACTGTAATCACACTGTCTCGTAACTTTATAGTTTATTACATGTATGTAGGTATTTTCTATAAATAATGGCTCAAGTACAATACCAACCTTCAAAGGTTGTTGAATGAACAAACTTTGTGCAAAGCCAGTGAAGAAAGACACGAGCCACTCCACACTGCGTTCGTATCCGTACTTCAGTCCGTACAGCATAACAAAGAAGGAGGAGATGAGGCATGTAGCCATGACAATTATCCAGGCGATATACACGAACCACCATGGCAACCTAATGTATAAATATAAACATACAAAAATAAAAAGAAGCAAAAAACAATTTGTGTGAAACAAGAGTTATTAGAAGTCTCAGGGATGAATCTCCACTCAAACAAGATCAACCATGATGTTTTAAATATTACAAGCAGTAATGGGTAGTAGTGTTCTAAACTAAACAAAAACTTCAAAATTCCAAGACTTCCTTATGAAAAGGAAATGTCCCTCACTGACTGCACACTACGAATGAAACCGAGATTAAATCATGGTAGTTATGCCAATATATATCAATAGCCAAGCTTACAATAAAAGTATTTGCACTAATAGCACATATATCCTGAAAACCAATGAATACCACAAAAAATAAAAATGGCTTTCAAACCTTCTCGTCAGGTTTTCATCTTTGAAAATCCCCATCCAAAGATTTCAAATATACCCTAAGATATCAACAATTCAAAAACTCGTGCCATTTATGCCATTCTATTTTTACAATATTTTTGTCTCAAAGGTTTTAGAAACCTGTTCTCTCTTTACATTGAAGGAAAAATTAAAAAAAATATGGTAATATGCAATGCTTTGGACAAAATATCTTTTTATTTTAATGATTTTGATTATTATATTTTATGAATTTTTGTTTGCTTTCTAAGAGAATTATTAAACATAAAACAAAACCAGAAGTTCCACATTCTGATATTCATATCATACATACCCTTTACTTTTATTTTGGTCATCACCTATGGTTGAAGAGTGACTTGTTTTTGTTCCATCACTACCGATGACAGAAGAGTAATGTGTGCTTGTTCCTTCACTAACATATTGATTAACCATATCCTCATCTCCATTAAAAAAGTTGTCTCCCTTCAAAATATCTTGTTGCAGCATGGTTCGCATTAGAGTTTTTTCACTGAATGAATCTATATCAAAATATGACAGGCACTCTCTGAAATCATCTGTAATATTTTCTCCAAGATTTAGCTTGATTATGTTTTTTTCTTGAATTATTTTTTTTCTGCTTTTATTTACAGTTTTTGAGTATTTTTGATGCCGTTCTTTCGATGACTGACTTGTTCTCAGTCTTCGTGGTTTAGGTTTAACTTTCAGGAACAGTTGTACAATCAGTAAGTTGACAGGAAACATGATAATGCTACTTTCTATACCTGCAATATAGTAAGCATTTCTGATTGAGGCACTGATAGTTCAAACAGAACATGTATCTCCCTTCCCACATAAAATAATGTTTGGTGAATATTCTTATTCCATTTGAGATAGCAAGTATTTCCAGGAATGCAAAGTAGTTTATAAGGTCTAAATTTAAATGGAATAGTGTGTGTTTGCCGCTTCCGGTCGACCCACAACAATCCCGTCTCTCAGAAAAATGTTTTGGAGTGTTCATCCAAAATATTCTCTGTCATGGCATGTCCTTTAATTAAAACAGAGTGATTACATTAAAATATATAAAGATGCCCATTCACAATGTATGATATAATTGAGATAATTATTTGCGGCTAACCAGACATAATTGTTCATACCAGACTACGGCAAGCGCGCCTAGCTATAATGCAAACCGTAGATACAATATCAAGGCCTCTGCCTAACCAAATAAATTTGGTGTTAACCATGACTTACCGGTTTATACTATGGATTTACCTGCAACATATCTGGACTGGATGGACTATTTACACACACACGTATATATATATATATTTTACTTGACCTACCTCACCACCTCTAAATGGTAAGGGTCAGAAGTGGCAAACAACAGTTTTTAAGGGTAGTATAACCATTCAATATATGGGCGAAAATTTATATTTGACCACTTCATTGACCAGAGCTTCAATTCATTTCAGTTATTGTTTCCGATTCCTTGAAATTATGGAGTTTGCTAGTAACTTTGATCATACTCGGTTTTAAAGTTTAGATGGTGTAGTGCTGATAAGATGTACAATTAAAAATAATGAAAGAGCCATAACTCCACCAAAAAACAATTAATTATAATATTATTATGAATTAAAGGGCCACAGCTGTATTAAAAGTTGATGGATCGGAACACAATGACAATATCACTACACTATAGTACGCTTCATACTTATCATCCCTAGCAAAGTTTGACAAAATCGGTTGACAAATTTAAGAAAATAGAGCTAATAAACAAACAAGAGCTGTCAGAAGACAACAAAGCTCGCCGATGGGATAAAACTCACAAAAGTTCAACCTGCTTGTATGGCTAAGTCCAACGGAGGATTGCCTTACATGGGTCAATGTATATATCAAAAGCATAAGCAGGAAAGTAAATGTGAACAGAATCAGAAAGATAGTTTTGAACTTGGAGGCAAAAACCAAAACTTAAACTGAACACAAAAGTTTAACCTGATTGTATTGCCAAGTCCAATGGTAGATTGTCTTACCTAGGTCAATATATATATATGTATCAAAAGCATAAAAAGCAATGTGTAATGAAGCAGGAAAGTAAATGTGAACAAAATCAGAAAGATAGTTTTGAATTTGGGAGGCAAAAACCAAATCTTAAACGCAAACGTTTAACCTGGGTGTCTAAAGACGACGCCGACGACACTGGGATCATGGCGATAGCTCTCCTTGAACATTCATCCGGGCGAGCTAAAAAGCGATTGACCGATTACCAAATATGCGCAATCAAACAATAGCATTCATTTTCATTTCCAAAGAGCTAAAATGTGTATTTAATATTGAACTAGTTAAAGATGTAAAAGTGGAAGTTACTACATGTATATAAGATTCATATATAGATGTAAACAACTTAATGAAATAACTCGCAGTCTAACCAAACAAAAGATAATTAATGAAATGTATAGACCATGTTAACTGATATTGCTCTATGCTTTTCGGCTAAATTGTGGCCTACGTTTTTTCTGATCTAAATAAAAACATGTTTTTGTTGACACTTATAGATACATAGAAAGCCAAAACCAGAGTTATGGTTCTTGTCTCTGTGTGTTTCAATGATGATGGTGAACACACATGTGAACTTTCATTCATATCCAATGAGTGGTTGCAGAGATATCTTACGTGATAAAAAACTTTAACCTGAAAAATTAAATAATAAAAGGGCCATAACTGTGCCAAAATGCAACCCAGAGTTATATTTTTTATCTCTGTGTGTTTCAATGATAATGGTGAACACACATGCAAAGTTTCATTCATATCCAATAAGTGGTTGCATAGATATCTTACCTGATAAAAAAACTTTAACCTGAAAAATTAAGTTGAAAAAGGGCTATAACTGTGCCAAAAATGCAACCCAGAGTTATGGTTCTTATCTGTGTGTTTCCATTGATGATGGTGAGCACACATGTGAAGGTTCATTCACATCCAATGAGTGGTTGCATAGATATCTTAAACTTAAACGCAACTAAACTCAAAGTTTAACCTGGGTTTCTAAGTCCGAAAAGGGCCATAACTTTGCCAAAAAGCAATCCAAAGTTATGGTTCTTGTCTCTGTGTGTTCCATTGATGATGGTGAAAACATATTTGAAAGTTTCATTCACATCAAATGAGTGGTTGCACAGATATCTTAAACTTAAACGCAACTAAACTCAAAGTTTAACCTTGGTGTCTAAGTATAAAAAGGGCCATAACTGTGCCAAAATGCAATCAAGAGTTATGGTTCTTATCTCTGTGTGTTCCATTGATGATGGTGAACACACATGTGAAGTTTCATTCACATCAAATGAGTGGTTGCATAGATATCTTAAACTTAAACGCAACTAAATGCAAAGTTTAACCTGGGTGTCTAAGTCCAAAAAGGGCCATAACTGTGCCAAAATGCAATCCAGAGTTATGGTTCTTATCTCTTTGTGTTCTATTGATGATGGTAAACACACATGCAAAGTTTCATTGACATCCAAGGAGTGGTTGCATAGATAACTGAAACTTAAACGCAAAAGTTAACCTGGGTATCTACAGATGACGCCGGGGTCATGACAATAGCTCTCCTTGGATTTCGTCCCGGCGAGCTAAAAAGTGTGAATGATTTACCATTGAAAAATAAAGAACATAGCTCCATCAATGGACTAGAATGAAATGATATGCGCAATTGGACTTCATACTGATACCCACTAGCAAGTTTGGTGAAAATCAATTAAGACATTTAGGGGTAATTAATTAGTTGACAAGAAAATGTGACGTACATAAGGAGAGGAGAAATTATACATCACCCCCACCTCTCGGCCCCATAAAATAGAAACAAAGCAGTACCTATAACAAACTGTGACAATGAAAGTGAGAATCCCCCTGCTGTCACCTGGTCATCAGGATCATCGGTAGGTATTCCATAGAACATGATGTTGGTCAGCATGGTGGTCAGCAACAAGGAAAGGGCACATGTGAGTCGCTGGACACGTGTGAATGTACTTCTGGCCGGTTTGGAGAAAATACTGAACCAAATATGGCCATCGCGGATATCATTCGTTGACTTCATCATGAAATGGTACTTCTGTTTGAATTTCATGTCCTCCTAGATATGAAGGATTAACAAACAGATTTGTTAGAGATTCATTCGAAAGTAAATTTGGTACATGGATATAAGATTTTTATCAAGATATATTGTAACACTGTACGGTAAATTATAAATAGATACGTTTGTCTAAACTAAATAAAGCGAAGCAATAAAGACGATAAACTTAATTTTTTATCTTTGAAGACATTAAGACTTGTGTTAGAGTAAGTCATAAATAGAAAGAGAGCTAGAAAATAAGCGGATGTAAAATACAAAAACAAAGTTCAAGAAAACGTGTATTGATTGTCCAGTAGTTTTTGAAAAATCGTCATTCACTAGTTTTCTATTTTAAATAGCAGTACTTTTTAAACATAATTATGGCCTTACTAACAAAAACTAAGTTGTCCTAATATTTTGATGATTATAAAGATTCTGAACAAAATCTTAGTTCTGTCAGTAATCGTATCACTTTACATTTGAAAATAATTACCAATACTATTTGCCATAATTTAAACATTCAAGCAAGTTGGAACTCAAGAAGTAGCTTGTTATTCTATATACGAGAGCTGTTTTTGGTCTCGTCTGGCTGGTTAAAGGTCTCTTCAGAGTTGTCAACAGCATTAATACACTGACCATGCTGAGGTTCAATATATGTTGCCATAGAGATAGTCCAGTCCGGTTTGTTCAGTTAGTAATGCATCTGGCTATCAATACAGGGGTCGTGAGCTCAAATTATCACCCAGCCAGTCTTCGTGATGATTGATATACAACATTGCGTCACACTGTCTTCATCTCTCACAGATGGGAAAGCTATCAGTTAATTGTAGAGATGTGTGTGCTTAAATTCTGGTTAGCCTTCCAGAATCCCAGAAAAAAGTGATCGACTGCTTAACCTCATTGGCATATAAATGAAGCTAATTATTCAAAACATCTATAGCGATAACAAGGCAAAATTCAGCATTTCCCCAAGATAAAACCTTATGACTTATCAGTACTTGTGGTCTCACAAAGCAACTGTACCTCAGTGAATGCGGACAGGGTGGTAGTGGTTAAACGAATATTGCCCCGGTCTACTGCCAACCAATCGTTGTAAATAAAGGTCCACGATTCCTTCGTCTGTATGTCCTTTACATATACTGAATTCACATACCTAAAAGTATTCATCAAACTGAATCAATCTAAATGGTTTGTTATAACATAACTGTATGTATCATATCTAGTAACACGATGAATATTATATGAACTACATTGTATATTTTAAGTTCTACAGATCACAATATAATTTGAATGATCTTAATTGTATTTTGATGGCAACAGAGTAGAGCATACCCTGTATTATAGTTAATGCTGGAGATGTTGTATGGTGTTAAGCATCGCTTTGATCAGTTTTTCATTTATACTGCGACATTGTCTACTTGAGCCAGTATTCTGAACACTCTCAGGTAGGAGTATTATGCCGCAGACACATGGTATGATACTCCACCAAGTCACATTATACTGACACCCGTTCGATCAGACCTAGGACTAGTCTCTAAGTGCTGAGCGCCAAGTGAGAAAGCTACTAGTACCATTTTTCAAGTCTTTGGTATGATCAAATCCACGACCTACTGCATGCGAAGTGACTGCTCAACCCAATGACCACCGCTGGGGTAGTGTTATAGTCGTAAAGTACTCCTTTCTCAAGTCATAATGGTCTACAGACAAATACACATAACACACTTATTTAATGAGTTGTAACTTGATGCCCAAGAGTAAAAGAAATCCTTTAACTGACACCTCTATTTTTTTTTTAAACATTTTACATATTGCATCTCCTAAATTATACTTAAATACCACAAAGTTTGTCTTTTTTTCTCAACCAACTGAAATAAATCATTTTAACCATAACTGAAACAACAAAAACAACATCTACAACAATAACAACAGTAACATCAACAATAACAGGATCAACAGCAACTGCATCACTAACCAGTGTGGACTGGTACCCGAGTTATTATGCCACAGTGTGACAGTTTCTAGGTGGCCAAGACTTTGTTCAGTCGTAATAAGAAACCAGTTTACATCTCCACTCTGGAAGCACTTTCCAGCTCCAGCTGACAGGCATCTTTTAGGGCTAACTCCTTCAGAGCCTAGAATTTACAAACACCTGCAGATTCTTTTTCAATTGTCATAAAAATGTTTCAAATTATTGATGCTGAGACAATTTTTAATTTACATTTACTACCATGAACCTCTTTTTAGATTATATTGGACTGTTTTACTTATATCTCAGATGTGTAATTATTTATGGTCCTTTGACCATCCAATATGTAGTTTGTCAACAAGAAAGTAGTTCAGCATTACCAGTATTGTTGTTATAGTTGTAAACTAATGATGTGGTGAAGTAATTTGTCTAAAAGAAAGTAGTTCAGCATTACCAGTATTGTTGTCATGCATGTAAATGAATGATGTGGTCGAGTAATTTGTCTATAATAATGTACTTCAGCATTACCAGTATTGCTGTCATGGATGTAAACGAGTGATGTGATAAGTAATTTGTCTACAAAAAAATAAATCAGCATTACGAGTATTCACCAATGATGTCATGGATGTAAACAAATAATGTGATAAGAATTTGTCTACAAGAAAGTAGTTTAGCATTATCAGTATTGTTGTCATGGATGTATATGAATGATGTGATAAGTAATTCGTCTACTAAAAAGTAGTTCAGCTTTACTAGTTTTGTTGTCATGGATGTAAACTAATGATGTGGTCATGTCATTTGTCTACAAGAAAGTAGTTCAGCATTACCAGTATTGTTGACATGGATGTAAACTAATGATGTGGTCATGTCATTTGTCTACAAGAAAGTAGTTCATCACTATCAGTATTGTTGTCATGGATGTAAACTAATGATGTGGTGAAGTAGTTTGTCTACAAGAAAGTAGTTCAGCATTACCAGTATTGTTGTTATAGATGAAAACTACTGATGTGGTGAAGTAATTTGTCTAAAAGAAAGTAGTTCAGCATTACCAGTACTGTTGTCATGGATGTAAACGAATGATGTGGTAAAGTAGTTTGTCTACAAAAAAGTAGTTCAGCATTACCAGTATTGTTGTCATGCATGTAAACGAATGATGTGGTCAAGTTATTTGTTTACAAGGAAGTAGTTCAGCATTATCAGTATTGTTGTCATTGATGTAAACAAATGATGTGGTCAAGTATTTTGTCTACAAGAACGTAATTCAGCATTATCAGTTTAGTTGCCTGATTGTAGACCAATGATGAGATGAAATCAACAAAGAAGTAGTTAAGGAAATGCCAGTACCTTTGATATCAATATAGACACTTGCTGTGGTGAAGTAGATTGTCAAAAGAAAAGAAGTTCAGTTTTAACTGTACTATTGAAACTGATGTAAACAAATGGAATAATTTGTCAAAAAGAAAGAAAGTTCAGCTTTAACAGAACATGTACCTTTGATATGGATGTAGACCATTGCTGTGGTACCAGCCTGCTTCCACCATCCTGTTGTCACACGTACCAGGTATATATACGTATGTAATGGGGAATTATCACAAACAATCACTCCTACCTGCATTAATCAAAACCAAGGAATTTTAGAAGAAGAGAAATCGAAACACAATTTAAGCGCCCCATTTAAAGTTTAGACAGCTGACGAAGATACAAGACTTCACATGAAATCTCGTTTTTGTGAGATTTTACGCGATTTCATGAGATTTTCAATAGTTCACACCTTACACAGCCGCTTTTTTTTATTCCTACAAAGCGGTGGAAAAGCTGTAAAAAAATCTGTCATTGTCGCCAATTTGGAGTTTAACTAACCTAAATGCAAGTGTGTCTATATTGTACTTTTCATGATGATCACATCCCTATAGCTATATCACCAATTTTCAATATTCACAATACACAAACCGTGTTTAAAATATTGGTTTGAAAACTGTTAAAAAATAAACTGCACAAGATGTCAGTAAAAGTGTAATCCATTCTCTTTTTTCACAATAAGTTCATAAAAATTATCAATCTGAATCGATGCTTAAATAATTTCTTTGGAACATCAATTAAACAATCATCATCGTTAACTTGATTTTGTAGTTCTCAACGCATGATGAATCTACCTAAAATATCGCATTTTTTCTTGTAACTTGCATGTTTTCGGTTACAACATATATTTTCAGATATAGTCTTCCTGCACAGTGCATTATATTTGATACGTAATTTGATGCATTTTACATCATTAAAGACTGTTAATGTAAACGTTCATATTTTGATCTGTATTCCGTACTTTATTTTTTGCATTAACTGACATCTCGATATCAGTTATTTTTAAGGAACATAAACTATCAGATAAATGTTGAGTTGTTTTTTAGAACATGAACGAGAAATGTAATTACAGTTTTGAGTAACTAATTTCCCAAAGGTTTAGTCCAGATATATACTTTATCATATATAGTGAAAAAATGATTTTGCACCTTGGGTTAAAATCATTGAAAAATAAAATCTGCTGGAGATGCCTGTACAAGAAAAGTACCCATTATCTATTTAGGAAAAGTATCAGTTATTACCAGAAATGAAAATGATAATTAGTAAAATAGAAACTAATACTATGACTAGAAATGCGTCCATTGGACACAGAGATCGCCGCTTTGTAATTACATTGTAGATATCAATAAAGACAAATATCAAGTTTCATCAAAATTGGTTCATCAATGAAGATTTTAGAGGCCGGAAACCTTCAGCCAATCAGAGTCCAGATCACCTAATTAATATGCGCCAATTATATCCATTGTCAAACTTGACATTTTTCTACCAAATATGAATAAAATCCATCCAATCCTTCAAGAGATATCGAGCGGAAACCAATTTCTTGACATTTGTCAATAATCTAAGTCCAAAAAGGGGCATAACTCCATCAAAAATCATCAGACCAACACGAAATACGAACTTGACCTGTATTACCTTAATGTTAAGGCACACACCAAATTTGTTTTAACTCTATTCTTTAAAACTAA
This sequence comes from Panopea generosa, assembly GCA_029582155.1. Taxonomy (NCBI): domain Eukaryota; kingdom Metazoa; phylum Mollusca; class Bivalvia; order Adapedonta; family Hiatellidae; genus Panopea; species Panopea generosa. Next base: position 22,280,697 of record CM055897.1, on the reverse strand, counting down.
AGATATAAGTCGGAAACCATTTTTGTACGTACGTTAGGACAGCGGTGATACTATATGCACCCCAATTGAAAATGGCCGGGGCATTACAAAGTATCGAATTTATTACAATATTAAATCATCACCAACATTATATCACATAATTATATCAACATTTTCCTCTCCACTCAAATTTGCATAGGTGGACAACTGCCCTTCCATGGTTTTGCAAAGGCAGACATTTGCCCTTCCAGTTTTATATAAATATATGTCCGTACATATATTTATATATCAAATAAAATATATCAGATTGAGTTAAATATCAGTTTTCAAATTCCCTCGATCAAAAAAATAAAGCTAAACTCTAGCCGTTTTCTATCATTTGTTTTGTTTTTCATGTCTTTTGCATTATAGATCTAAATTTATAATTTACTTTCGCTGATTACACTTATGTTACCATTTCGTCTTAAATTAAAATCTGTATACCTTCTCACTGAATTAATAAACACGTTCGATCAAATGTATTTGCAATTCATATGAATTTCTCGTAATGTACATCTTATATAATAAACATATATTTCATTAATCATAGTATTATATAGTTATTCCTATTAACTGTTTTATTTATTTTAAATAGCGTGGACGAATTCCATCAAGTAAAACAAAAATACCGGAGACTGTCTATATGTTATGAAGTATCAACGAGTATCGCTCGTTAATTTCCAGAAATTCCCGATAGCAATTACCTGTAGCAGACGAAATATTGATTTTCAGCAGATGATCCGCACAAAGAGTAATGGGTAAAATGGTACAACATAATGTTTTTGGATATTGGTGCTAGTTGCGATTCCTTTCTATCAAATTACTTGTGAAAACTAATACAATAATTGAATTTTAGATATTTTTGAGCAATCATGCTTTGCTTAATGTGCAGACTAGAAAACTAGAATGGATGCCCCAATATATGTTGGTATATTTTATAAAAAAAAATAAGTAAAAAGGGGCCATTTTTATCCTTGTCGAAATGGGACTGTAACTTCTGTTAAATTTGACCAACGTTGACAAATATCACACTTGGCCTGTATTTCATGACCAACAGCAGTACATCAAAAATAATAACTAAATACATTAAAACGTTTCATAAGTTTTTAACTGAAATATATCTAATGGATAGATCTTATGGGACACCAAAAATTTTTTTACAATCACATATTTTCCAAATCACATTATGAGAATATAGGAATTCATCACGAGTATCCATGCAGAACAGAAAAAAACAACATCCAAGGGGTCAAATATGCAGGGACAAGGCTCTCCACATTGATGAACTTAGGATAGATTTTTAAGACCTATGAAAAATTAGCTATATACGTATTATACGTATTTTGTAAAGCATATCAAATATGAATGTGTTTATGATTTAGTTTAGTCAATATAACAAACCGGTAAGTAGTTTACTGAGAAAAAGAGAAAAAGCTGAGCCACACAAAAAACTTTTACCAGAAGCCACCTCTGCCAAGGTCATGACAGTAGCTCTTTGATTTTTTTAAACAAGCTAATAAAATGACACTGGAACTATCTGTAGATTTCAAGTCTGGTTAAAAAAATTAGAAGTTGAATAAGTGCTTCATTACTGGCATATTTAATGGCATTTTACAAACACTTTGAACAAAATTAAAAAATACTTTGAAAAATACATCATCCAGTGACATTTAACTGGGCTAGGGGTTATACGATATATTTCCCCATCATTTTAAGGTTTGGGCATAAACATTATAAGACAACAATGACAGAAAAACAACTGTATTTCTTCCACACTGGATAGGGATATCTGCATTTTTACAAGTGTTAGATAATTCTTTCTCACTCTAGGGCCGAGATAAAATTCTCGCACTGTGACGCTGAAACCATCTAAATGACGTAACGTATAAAGTGTGACGTTAATCATATAATTAAATGTCTTAAAAGCTATTGTTGTAAAATCTATAATAATGAATATTCAATGTGTTCGGTATGCAAGAAAAAGAACAATTTATTGCTTTTTCGGTTCTGATGGAAAACTCCATACATTTGAATAACTGTTTTCATGTGAACTCTGCACCAAAACAGTTATCCCTCAGGACGGAATTTTTTATCCAAACCTCAAACCCATGTAAGATTCTTATAATCTAAACTATGTTTTCTCATGCTGGGTTTACAAAAATACCTACCTTTTCCAAATCTTGTTTGTCAGCTCGTTTTGCCCAGTGAGCCAGAAAAATGTATACCATCCATACTATGAGCACTGCTGTAACCACTACAGGGTTGTCAAAGAATGTAAGAAACAGTTCAATATCAGCTATCGGGTCTATAAAAACTGGCATGACGAGAACACTGCTTGCAAAGGCTGTCATGTGGTCACATATACATTCTAGCATATCAGGTGTTGTCTTGTTTGATGGCTGAAATGAATAAAATAACAATAGTTTGCAACTTGTCTATTTTGTCAACAACCCTGTTTTTATTTACTTTATTTGCTTCTGTAACATTATTTTCATTAAGAAATGCCCTTTAAAGTTTGATTCTCAAGTAAAGAATATGGAATGAATGTTACATTGGATTGGAGATCACACTGTTTTTTTAATTCTTTAAATGAGGAAGTCATAACGACAATCAAATTCTCACCTATGGAATCAGAGACTGAGCTAAATTTAATGCAAGAATTTAAGAAAAATGAAAATGAATTAATAATTAAGAGCCATCATTTAGTAGCCTGTTTTTCGTCAATTAATGACAAGGATGTGCTGAATCAAGCTTATGGCTCATGTGTTGGTTGGTATATCAGTCATTTCACTCAGTTCACATCACTTACAATATATCAACAGAGTAATTTCTATTGTTTGATTATTTAGCGTCATTTAATGCCATCCAGGGCAAAGGAACTAAACTTCTTTGGTGTGGTCAAAAAGACCCAATGGTCATGACATGAACAGTTTTGAGAGAACTGCACATAATGAATCACATTAAATTTGCTGTCAAGCAGTTTCAAAGGAGAAATCATTAAAAGCAAAAAATTAACAACGATAACAAATAAATACAGATGCCACCATCCACTTCATTTCTAATTTGAAATACTAAATAAATTATAGTACTAATGAGAATTCTGTAAAGAAACTGTTCTATGAAACTGACCCGACATCCATCACTGGAATATATCTCATTATTACCGTCCCAGTACAGGCAGGCCATTGTATAAGATGTCATTTGAACACTAAAGTTCAAGAATGATGTACACACATTCCAATTCCCACCAAGACACTCGGGGTCAAGCATTTCTATCTCTGCTCTTGTTGTTACATCAGTCCAAGTCAATGCTCACTCCGATTTGCAAACCATACGACAGGACTTCTTCATTGAACATCGACATGTTTGGTGTAAAGTATATAACATCATCATCCAAATTATGACAATCATTGGTCCAGTTATAACAGTAAAAGGAACATATATCGTTTGTGTAAGATGATAAAAAGTTTCCAGTCATATTCAAGCATAATTCTAGGCAGACTTCAGATGAATTCAGAGATTGATCTTCTGTGTTATTGGTACATGCTGATGTGTTTTGCAAGGGATTAGTAGCAGGACACATACTGTGTAAATCATTCAAGAGAGTTTCACACACCTCAATGTTGTCCGCAGATTCGGAAAGAATATCTGTCAGATCAACACTAGAATTATTCGATGCAACATCTGAAGTGTTGTCCTGACTTAGACTTTGCTCAATACTGGAATTATGTGAGCCAGTATTATTCAGGCTAGGATTTTGTTCAATACTGGAACTATGTGAGCCAGTATTATTCAGGCTAGGATTTTGTTCAATACTGGAATTATTGGAGCCAGTATTATTCAGGAGAGGACTTTGCTCAATACTGGAATTATTCGATGCAACATCTGAAGTATTTCCCAGAGTTAAGTTCTTCCCAGATTGAATAGCTTTCATGCACATGCTCATAAATGTTTGTTTCCTCTTTTCAATAAACTCAGCCAAGCATGAACTCTTATCTTTTCCAGCCATGTAACTACTATATTTCTCTATAATAATATTTCTGTCCTGTGGAAATTGGTACCCAGCACGTAGAATATCATCTAACTCTGGTTTCCCACCTATAGCTATGTACAATTTGACAGAAGTCAGGTTCTCTGGTACAACAAATGATAAAGCAGCTATTCTATTTGCAGTCATTGTAAAATTTAATCGGGCCATGCTCGGGAAATACACAGTTGGACTTAAAGTCAAATTATCTTCTTTCTTCTCTATTTTTACATCCAATGGAACTGACAAATGCTGTTCAATTTCTGAAAAAGAAATCATGTACATTTTAACAATTATAAACAACCCATTCAACCAGCCTGTAACTTGCTGTTGGACAACCCTATGATGTAGACTTGCAGTCAATAAATCGTGATAATCATCATTTTTACAATTTTTTCATATTAAAATTGAATCAAGCCTGGGCATCTAGTTATGTAAAAGCAAGAGGCCATAAATAGTATATACACATTAAATTTAGCCTTAAGACTGATATAATGAGAGTGGAAATGAAGAAAAGTTTATAATTACATCTAAACTAAATGGTGCATATTTTACAATTCAAATATGAATGTTACTGGGCGTACTAAAAAGAATATATAGCAATAGCAATACATTGTACGTTTCAGTCTATGAGTCGGGGATCTTGCTCAGAAATTAATCCACTTTAAAATTGATGAAACTGGCGTGTAATCAAGGCATAGTGGACATTTCAATATGTCCATAAACAAAGCATAATTCATTAAAAACGTCCCTAGCCCATATACGATTCTTTATATATGATCGTGTTTCAGACGTTACAAATAATAATAACGTTGGGATCGTCTTCCAACTATTATCACATTAGTATAAACGAGTAGAAAGTGTGTAACTAGTTACAAGTATGGCTATACTGTGAACAGATCAGTACAATTTCAATATCCATAGGCATGCATAAAATATCACCAGAATGATCCATGAAAATAATTAACTGAGTAACGATAAAATACATTCATTTTTGAATGCCCCATGTAATTACAAGTCAACTATTGTACACATTTTCAAATATAAACATGTATCATTTCTTCAGAGCTGAGGTGGCCAGTAAGCATGCATACTCAAAAACCCAGACATCAGCAGTTCGATCCCCAATGGTGTCATGTCGGGACGAGTTTTCATAGCACTCCCCGAGTCCCATATTCCAGCAAGATGCTGTGAACGTATGCCATCTTTTGGAGGGGATGTTAAGCAGTCAGTCCTGCGTGCAAGAGTCATACCCAGTGTACATTAAGGATTTCGCTGAACTTCTACATTAATCAGTGATTTATGCCCATAAAAGACAGTTTCTGTAATAATCAATTCAGTATTGCCAGAAGAGTATAAGAGAAAAGAAGAAAAGAAAGCAAAGAAAACTACGCATAACTTACTCTTAAAAGCAGTTGACATTTTGACTGGTTCTGTGAGGTTTGTCATTTGTACGACATTGTTGGATGAATCTTTGAGGGTAATGTCCAGAATAGGAGATGTGATTTCATGTGAATTCCTTGACCACACATATGGATTCTTTTTTAATAACATCACCTGTAATACAAATTTGGTCCTCACTTAAACTAAAACAAGAACAAGTTTGAACGTTCTTTCAAACTCGTTAATGGTTATTAGTACATTTGATACATAGTGGACAGTGTGGTTCTAACATTTTCTGATCTCGGGGCCTGTTTCACTACCATTCCTAAGCTTACAAACTTCTTAATGTTATATTTGAAGTTATTAGCCTTTAACTCTAAACATTTGTAATAAAATTTGTACTTATCATTGTAGATAAAACTAGGCCCTGCTACTGAATGGAAACAGTTTTTTTTTCCACTAAAATTAGGTAAAAAAGGTTCTATAAAATTAAACTGACATTGACAAACAGAGCACTTAAACCTGTATTTTATGATTAAACGTGTACACACAAAATATTTACTGAATACAGTCATGGACTCCTTCAGAAGTTATTGATACGAAACCATTTTTTCCCAAAAATAAACGAATGAATGGACGAATAGGGATAACACTTAATGCCCCCATCACCCTTCTTTGAATAGCGAGAACATACAAAGTTGAAGATAGGTGAAAACATCAGTATCAGGTAAATTATATCAAGTGTTCATTAATTAAATCTGTAACACAAGCCTGTTTTTACAATAAAACTAGAAATGTGTACACACAGCATATGGCATGGATTTCTCTGTTTTATGTTGGTAAATTTTAGCAAAAATTAAATCTAAAAGGGGCCATAACTGCTGTAAAATTTGACAAATGTTGACAACCTCGAAATTGATTTGTATTTTATAATTATAAATCTACACACCAAATATTGATATGGTATATAATCCTTTAGAATGTTATTCAATGGAAACAACATAGGAGGATGGACACACACAGAGCGTTAACACTTAATCATGGTTACAATTCAAACCGAAATTCAAAATTCCATGACTTTTTCTAATCCAGCATAAGAAACATATGTTAGGCCTCCCAACTCTTCTTAACATCTTGAATAAAAAATAAATCAAAACAGATTCTGTTCAGTGGTTTTGGAGAAATCGATCAATCAGAAAATAATATTTAAACTGATGGCCATATTGAATATTGGAACCTGATAAAAAAATACACTAAGCAGAGGATTATCAAAGGAACATTTCAACAAAGTTTGGATGAATTTGGCAAAGAGGTTTGGGAAGAGGAGATTAAAATGTAAAAAAGTTAACAGATGATGTTGATGCCAGACGCCACGTTTAGTTACATTCACATGGGTGTGCTTGAGTGCTTAGTGTGATGTTTCACTACACAGTTGAATTGTACTGTATGTTCTATATGCAATTATAAAGTGGTCAAGCTCTTCCACATTGTAAAAAAATTTCTTCATAGTTTTTAAAAAAAATGTTTTTGTAGATTTTCATAGCTGGAATGTATCCACTCGGCAACAGTGCATAAACTTATAACTGATAATTCAATAGTTCAATTTAATTCACTCAATATTTAATCTAAATGTTAACCTTTTTTTATTTTTACAAAAGATGACCTCAACTACTCTTAATATTGCCGTTTGGTAAATCTAATAAAAGTCACATGATTAAAATTGGTGATGTCTTATATCGCAGTATGTGCTATCCCAGTTTTTTGGTCTTTGCATCAAATTACAATCCCATCATGAGTCACAATAACAAAAATTGAAATCCAACAGGATAATTTTACAGAACTTGATTCCTCTAACCTCTATCAACGCTTATTATTCGGTGTACATTGATATCCTACTAGATGTAATACCTGTAGCCCAACTGTCTCATTTTCATTTCCTAAATCTAATGCCTTTGGAAATGTGAAGCTTGACTTGGACCCCGACTCCTGACCCTCAGGCTGTATATTTGTTCCACCCAGTTGACTAGCCTTCTCCTTTTTGACTGCTATACTCATGGATTTTGTCACAACAACTACTGGTTCCTGTCCCACCTCCTGTCTCATAAGTAGTATGTTGGACACCTTGGCCACATATTTCAGAAGCCCAACAGTTGCATTCTTAACCTGAAAATCAAAATTTAAACTTTACAAACATGTCCTATTCAGTTTTAAACATGGTAATGGTGTTCAGCACACAAGTTTTAGCCAAATGTTATTATTGTGTTTTGTAAAATATAACAAAAGGATGATAATTAATTTTAGCAAGGCATTTTTCAAGATCACATGCAATTTTTAGTCCTGATCAATGTCAAATTGTTTTCAAAATACTGTTTATACAATGCAAAAGATGGCAGAACTTTCAGAAAGAATGGGGAGGAACAGGACTCAAGAGCTCTGAGCTTATTTTGTTTTTGAGCTAAAGCAAATAGAATAAATTAAACAAAACAGAAATTTCTTTTTTTCTACAAGTCAAACCACACATTTCATTGTATTTTTTTTTTTTTTTTTTTTTTTTTGAATGGGGTTTAACGCCATTTTCAACACATTTCAGGTTATATATGGCATATCCAGTTTTACTGGTGGAGGAAGACCTCAGACTGAGTCAGACTGAGTAGAACCACCGTCCTTCCGCAAGTAACTGGAAACTTTCTCACATAAAGTTTTTGGAGCGAGCGGGACTCGAACCTACAACCATAGCGGTGAGAGGTAAATGATCTTGAGACGGCGCCTTAGACCACTCGGCAAACAGCAATTACTCTCTCCTTAGCTTATTTTTCAATTTCTACCACCACTTTTATTGTACAAAGAGCACTTACTATTTCTTTACAGCTCCTTATCATGATGAACTACCTTTATCATTGTATAAGTATCACTACAGTTTCCTTCAAGTTCTACCACCTTTTCATTGCATAAATAGCACTACATTTTCTTTTGCCTTTTCTTCAAGTTATATCACTTTTATCATTGTATAAACAACAATAAGTGTTCGTTTGCTTTTTCTACTACCTTTTCATTGTACAAATAGCACGTTTTCCTCTATCTCCTTTTTCATTGTCTAAACAGCACTTCATTTTCTTGAGTCTTTTCTTAAAGTTCTACCACCTTTTCATTGTACAAATAGCACGTTTTCCTCTATCTCCTTTTTCATTGTCTAAACAACACTTCATTTTCTTGAGTCTTTTCTTAAAGTTCTACCACCTTTTCATTGTACAAATAGCACGTTTTCCTCTATCTCCTTTTTCATTGTCTAAACAACACTTCATTTTCTTGAGTCTTTTCTTAAAGTTCTACCACCTTTTTCATTGCATAAACAGCACTACCTTTTCTGTAGCCTTGTTCATAGTTTCATCAGCACTTACCCTTTCTTTAGCTTTTCCTTCAAGTACTACAACCTTGGGCTCAGGTTTTGGAGTTGTTGTAGGTTGTGTATCTGCCTTGTTTGCTGTATCTGTATTGTCTGTGTTATCTTTTGTCTCGTCCGTGTTATCTTCCATATCTGAATAATCAACAGTTATGTCTGGTGTTTCAGCTGCTGCATCTGGCTTATCCAGTGTCATATCTGTGACAACATCAAGCATAGAGGACATCCCTATCAATATTGTCCTGTAAATAAATCATTGCGGTCATTCAGTGTTGATATAGCTGAAGTTGGTGCTTAGGGGTGTGAGGGTTGTTGCATATTGCAATAAAGACCAGTATGTTCTTTCTGTTCTTAATTGCCTTATGTGCCCTTCAAAAGGTATTTTTCATCATATGCATATACTTTTAAACAACATAGGTTACTCACTCCTTGCCAAATATATGTTGATTGTCATTGGCGAGTATGAAAACACTAAAAATACAAGCGACAGCTATATCCCCACTGCTGTTTTTGTACGATTAAGTTGCACATGTTTTGAATGTATTGCAACAATGCCGACAAGACCTTTTGCCTTTAAATAAGACATTGGCCTTCAATTATCCACGACTGGAAGTTGGGTTCTGCATACCATCTCAGTATGATGAATAATGTGTACCAAATTACCAGTACATGTATATCAAATTCCTTGAAGGGCTTAAAAGGAAATTAGATCAGACACAAACGTATCCCTTTTTTACTAATTTAGACATTGAGGTTTAAGTAGGACTTTCATCCCAATCATACGCAACTGGATGTCAGGTTCTCTACGCCATCTACACTTGTGCATGTGTAATTACTAGTTCTATCAAAAACGATTTATATCAGTATACTATAATACAAGATGAAAGATTGAGGTCCATGTATACATACCCTGCAGTGTTTTTGAATTCTTCAGACATTTCTTTTTCCTCAGTTTGAGCAAAGCTATCAGTCAGATCCTTGTAGGTATTCATAGCAACATCCTTGAAAGAATTTAAATTAACAAAATTCTAAACTGATACAACACAATTCTTTAATGAATGCAGTTTCAGAGCAGAAGGAAACTTTTCTATAAAACTTTGATGCCCTGGGACAGGACCAAATATGACCTCATAGTTCAGGCCTATGCTACATATGACAAAGGAAAGCTACAGCGTTTGAACTTTAAGCTGAGACGATATTTAAAAGTTTCCCAAAGCAAACAAAAGGGCAAAGCAGTCAATATACATGTTTATACATATATGCCAGCTAGAACTGTAAAATATCTATCAAACTAGAGCTATCACTGAAGGTGATGAATACCCCCGAACGCTGCCATGACAGAAAATGGTTTACCATTGTATGAAGTTTTATTAAATTATATCCAATAGTTTTAAAGTTATGCTCCGAACAAGGGAAATATATCAAAGGGCAATAACTCTGTAATTAGCAAGAATAGAGTTATGTTTCCTGTACACTGCACTTCCTGTCATTATATTCTACCATTGTATGAAGTTTGATGAAATTCCATCCAGTACTTTAAAAGTAATGCTCCAGACAAAGGAAATATATCAAAGGGCAATAACTCTGTAATTAGCAAGAATAGAGTCATGTTTCTTATACACTGCACTTCCTCTCATTATATTCTACCATTGTATGAAGCTTGATGAAATTCCATCTGGTACTTTTCAAGTAATGCTCCGGACAAGAAAAAATATCAAAGAGCAATAACTCTGTAATTAGCAAGAATAGAGTTATGTTTCTTGTACACTGCACTTCTTCTCATTATATTCTACCATTGTTTGACGTTTGATGAAATTCCATCCAGTACTTTTCAAGTGATGCTCCGGACAAGGAAAATTGCAACGGACAGACCGACCGACAGACCGACCACAGGGCGACTCCAATATACCCCCTCAAACTTCGTTTGTCGGGGGTATAATAAATTTACGAAAGCTTCTATTTAAAGCTTTGAATTTATTCGGTAACCTTGATCCAATTAACCTATAATTAAATCTCAGTGGTCCTTTTCATGTTAGGAACCTATACAATTTTTTCATCAGATGTACTTAAATCAAAGTTATTTCACAGAAACTGTTTTTCTTTTTCTATTACAGTCACTTTTCATCCCAAAACTAATCCCATGCTTTATGTGAGGAAGTTTCCAGTTACTTGTGGAAGGATGGTGGTTCTAGTCAGTCTGAGGTCTTCCTCCACCAGTAAACTGGATATGCCATATCTAACCTGAAATGTGTTGAACATGACGTTTAACCCTATTAAAAATAAATCTTAAAACTTCAGTTATAAGCACAAACCACTTTCCCCACCTGCCCGGGCATATAGGTGCATAATCAATGTACAAGTTTATGTGTGGTACTGAAATTCAACCCTGTGCATACTGTGATGATAAACGTATGCACCATTTTGTAAAGAATCAGGCAATAATTTGTTATTAAGCAAATGTTCAATAAAATGTAATTTTACAATAAGGGGACATAACCTTGTGTAACATTATATGTGAGAGCATAAAATGCAATCCCATGCAAGGCCTAATGATAAGCATTCTTGTGTAATACAAGTAATTTAGGTTTGCACAATATGTGTTGGAGTTATTGAGTGGATATTGAATAAAACATGATTTTATGGTTAAACAATGATTTATTGATTGGCTGAATATTTAGCGTAAATTTTATGCCGTTGAGGGCTAACAGACGATCAGTTAACATAACAAATGTTTCCTGGGAGCCTGAAAGGAGTGCTTGAGCACACCTCATCTCTGCAAATAACTGATAATTTTCCCACTTGAATCAGCGGTGAGAGACGAATGATAACGAGACAAAATAATGTATATCAGTCATCACAGAGACTGTTGCCGGGCGGGGATTCGATCTCATGATTTAACAAAGACTATAGTTTTTTTTAATACAGGCCTGAGCAGGCTGATTGTCGAACCTGACCAAAATATTACAGTTCAGTTTTAATTTATTTATTTTACTTCAGTTGTGAAACAAGTTATTACAACTTAGACAAGTCATGTTCGATGGTCGAAGTCTTTCTCGGTAAAATCAGTACAGGATGTCAGTAGCATATTTTGTAGACTGTACACGGTATGACTCAAGTATATTATACGGGTCTTTACCAATGTAAGTTGTTGTTTTTTTTTGTAAAATTGAACATATTAAATGTATGCACTGAAAATGGTAATAACTGTAATTGCTGGCGCAGATCAAACTAGTTAACGTCTTTGATCAAGTAAAGAAATAACTAATTACGGCATTACTTCAATACAGATGACATTTAAGACTGAAATTCTTGTTTCAAGGCATAACAGACCATTTTCACACCTGATGATTGAACAATGTTCCTGTAATTGGCACAATCACCATAAAAATTAAAATAATTTAAAATGACATTGTCCTAATTTCGATTTTTTGGTTAGTTTCGAGTTTCAAAGTATGTAACTCGGCAAGACATTTGCCTTTGATCATTTACAATGATTACAGAAATATGGCAAAGACAATAAAATACACTTAAATACAATGCAAATAAATATATGATGAAAGTAGAATATAAATTAAGAAACTGTCAAAGTTTTAAGATTAGTGTTTCTAATGTGTAATGCTTCTTTGATGAATTTTATTTTTATTATCTGTTGACATAAAAGTATTGCATGCACGCCTTAAATATATGTTTTCCTGATATCAGAATACATTGTACAACACAGGATGAAATGACATTCAGATTCAAGACAAGAAGTTGTTTTCTCACTGCATTATTATCTATTTTATCAATATAATCTCTAAAACAAAAGGAGGTCTAATCCATTGAGCATCAAATATAACAGTGTCATAACTATAAATATACACCATAGAGTTGAATTGTTAAACATTACCTTCTGGATAATAGTCCTCGTCGCATACCAACGGGTGTCAATTCCGATACTCTCCATCCAGTACCCATGGGAAATTACGCTAGCTCTGCGTCGTTTTATTTAAACAGAACATAACAAAATACAGCTAACATTAACAACATTTTATCAAAACGGCGTTAGCATGAAACTAGCGTTGCGATTGGATAACGTCCCCTTCATGAAATCATGAAGGCACCAATCATATGGTTGCATCGTGGCTCGATAGAAGCAATGCAAAGCAAGTGTAATATCCCATAGGTGATAAATGGAGAGTATCGGAATGGATTATGCGTGAGTATCTGACGATGGATAATAGTGTGTGATAAAAATATTGCATCTAGACAGTGAAAATTTACAGACACCTGCAATATTATACTGAACTGAACAGGCAAACGTGAACAAATCCTTTGCTTATGTACACATTACTTAGCTTGAACAAGAATTAAAAACAATGTATTAATACAAATATTATTCTGTGCGGCATGCAAAATTATGAAATCTGCATAATAAAGCAATAACAAATCCTTAACGAAGTACTTTTTTAGTTTCTTAAATTTAGACATAATCAGAAAATGAGCCATGCTCTATTCTTTCTGTGTTTTTTTTGTAATTTATTTTTAACTTGTTTGAATACATTTTTCATTCTGTCATGAAAAATATTTAATTTTTTATAATGAAATTTTTTTTTAAAGATTCAAGACTCTTTATTTGTAACTTAAACATATTATGTTTCTCATTACACACATATATTATACACACATCCATTATATATTTATTTATCACGTGACACATTTTATGACACAATTTGTAAATATTCTTAAATATTTGTAACACATAAAGTAGCATCTGAACATCTGTAGTTTATATTTAAAAAAAGGCTGGACTTTATTATTCATAAATGAATTTCGTTAACAATTCACTTTTTTAAAAAAATGTACTTTTTAAGTTGTGTGGGCTGGCTAAAGTACCAAAATATTATCTTGTCCCCGAATTATATCCTAAATTAAAATTTGTAATAACACTAATAACACACTGATTGGAAAGTTAATTAAAAATTAGAGTTATAAATGGCCTAATTGATGTTCAATGTTTTGATAAGAGGCGTAAACAGTTATATCAGTTATTAAAAATAATTCATTTGTTTTTGAAATCCTTCGCTTGTCAATGGTTAAAATGTTTGAAATGGAATACAGTTTTTGTAGCAGTTGTCTATTGAATTAAACAAAACTTAGGCTAAGCACCGGCAATAGTGACATGAATATCTAAAATTTTGTTCACACGTTTCAAATAATGTATGATCGATTTCATGTTGCTCCATGATGGGTGTAAATGTCTTATAAAGTACTTGTTTTGTAAACGATGTATTATGCTTCATTTGTACATAAAACATAGAGTAAGATTCCAGTATTGTTCTTAATTTTATTTTGTTACTTTAATACTGAGAGTTTGTTTTTTCGGATAATACCAAAAAAGTGGGTGATTTTTGTACATGTTCATTTATATGGACTATAAAAATCGGCGCACACTTTAAATGCAATAAAATATAAACAAATAGATTTGGTTAATTATTTAAATACTGGAAAACTACATGTAGGCGTATACATTCGTAATCAAACCTATCAACTTGTAGGGTCTAATTAAAATTCCAAGTATAATATATAAGGGATTATTACACAACGTTTGGGGCAGTTTATGCATGTCCATGCGCAAAAACACTCTCCCTATGATCTTACTACATTAATTTGCACCAAACATTTTTTTTACATACATGTACTGTAAATGTGATCACACAATACCACTTACCTGTATTTCTACGCGGAGGCACGCAGAGTGACAGCGATTCGCATTCCGAGTCACGCTGCAAACTGGCTCAGTGTCAATATTTTCAGCATGCGGAGTGGAAATGTTTCTGAGGAGTCCAATAACAAAAGCACACCCTAACTAACTCAGTTGGTCTTGATTATCAATCCAGGGCTCGTGAAGTTGAAACCCATTACTCAGCCACAGTCTCCGTGATGATTGATATTGTCATTCGTCTCTGACTGATGATTCAAATGAAAAAATTATCAGTCTCTTTAGGTTTTAGAGATGGGTGTTCTCGATAACTGGTTCACCTTCCAGGATCCCAGGAAAGAGTTGTTAGGTTAACTGAGCATCTGTTCTTGGCGGCACACAAATGACGCTAAATATTCATACAAATGAAAATCAGCGCAATTTCTTAAATATCATTATACATTACACTATTTATTTATGAATGTATTTACCTGTGTTTCTTCAGAGAGGAATTCTTTTTTTTCAGTCAATTTGTTGAGGACTGTAGATACACTGGCCACATGGGTTATATCACTCACATTTATCTTTGCAATGTTGTCTACTAACAATGTAAACAAAACTTCCTGGTAAAAAAAAAATATGGAATTTATGAGAGGCTTAAGATGAACAAGAGCAGGCTTGCGTGGTAGGGCATGATAGTCATGAGTGTTTACAAATAAAAAACCCAAATCGATAACTTTTTTAAAAACAAAAGTTTCATATACATGTACCATACAGTTTGATATTGCCAGATATTGTATTTTGAAAATCTCTGAAACAAACAAACATTTGACATTATGTAATGGTCTAACAACAAGTTATTATATATAAAATACTTATTAAGCTTTGAGCTTCAGTTTGGATAACATTATTAACTGTTGATATAATCATCAGATTCACCTCCACTGATCTGATTAAATTGTATGTATAATTAATAAAATCTGACTTGATCAAATAACCCAATATGTATTGTGATGTGGTGATCCTGTATGTGAAAGTATTATCTCTGATAGACAACACTTACAACAAAACTCTTACACATCACTTGATTACCTTTTCCTCAGCTGTATCAATTTCTTCTTCTGGTTTCACAGTTACTGTTATCATGTCTGTAAGACCGTTTAATATTTGTACTTCTCCTGAAAAAAAAGAAGCAAATTCATTGAATTTATCATTATGTCCCCCGCCAAAAACATCTACAGCTATTTTGATTTTTATTAACTTTTACATTGATATATACATTTTAAACAAACACTGATGAAAGAATTGAAAAGGATCCTTTTTAGAACACGTGTTTACCAAATTTTTAGCTATTTTGATTTTTATAAACATTTACATTGATATAAACATTTAAACATACACTGATGCAAGAATTGGAAAGGATCCTTTTTAGAACATGTGTTAATCAAGTTTTCAGCCATTTTGATTTTTATAAACAGTAACATTGATATAGTTACACATTTTAAACAAACACTGATGTAAGAATTGGAAAGGATCCTTTTTAGAACACGTGTTTATCAAATTTTCAGCTATTTTGATTTTTATCAACATTTACTTTGATATATACATTTAAACAAACACGGATGAAATAATTGGAAAGGATCCTTTTTAGAACACGTGTTTATCAAATTTTAGCTTTTTGGATTTTTATAAACTATTACATTCAATTAATTTGATATATACATTTAAAATACACTAAAGAAAGAATTTGAAAGGATCCTTTTAGATTAATAGTGGGGAAGATTTGTGAGATAATTGTGCATTTTTTTACAAAAGCACCAAACTTGATAGGCAAGACTATTCCCAGCGAAAATGGCTATAGAACCAGTTTTTAAATGGTCACAATTCAAAATGGCCGCCATTTTAAAGTTAATTGTTTTTATGGGAATAAATAACCCAATTATGACAAATATGATCATGGTATATTGTGTACAGAATTGCTTGACGTGATAGAAAATAATATATGTATGTACACATTTTTAAAAAAAAAAAAGAATTACTGTTGAATTGATACAATCCGTAAAGAGAGTTATATTTTCTTGGAAATTTTTGAAGGATGGATATTACACCAAAGGAATTTCATTGGTGTAATGTACGTATAAAAGTCCCTGAAAGTGTCAGACTTGTTTATGTCATTTCTTTCAAAAATTTAAACAGTGTTGTCAGAATTCATAGGAAATATATCAAAACAATGGATTAAAGCTAAATCAATGATGATAAACCGGTATGCAAATTTTATTTTAATTTCAAATGCTATATTTGTTTTGTTTAAAGTGAGTATAGTATGCATCAATGCACTTTTGTGGGGGGAAAATTCTTTCCCATAACATGGCTTGTGGATCAAAGAAATTACTGACAAAACACATTTCTGATATGGCTCACTGATCAGTATGTGATCAGTGAGCCATATCAGAAATGTGTTTTGTCAGTAACAAGCGTTCTGCTAATACTATGATTGACTCTCCCGAAAATCTTCCCTACTATTGATAATGGTTTAGTCCAATTTTATGGGTTTTATACGATCGATCAGTAGGAAATATTTAGACACAAAATTTATAAAATTTCGAGAAGAAAAAAGGTCTTGAAGAAAAAAATTGGTTCAAAGACAAAAGTACTGTCGATTTTAAAAGCCCTGTCACAAGGCATAAAATTTTAATAAACTTTTGATTAAACTGCTGTCAAACTCGCCCTTACATTTATTTCTGGAAAAGCCCTTTGACTATTTGATGTAAGTTAAATGAGCATATGCATGAATATGGTGTTCTGGAAATTAAGTGACTGCCAGTTCCCACCCGATCATTATGTACACTGCTTACATTAATTTCATTGACAGCAATGTGTGATTCTTTCGTTGATACACAAAAGACTGCAGTTCCAGTACTGGTCAGAAATCTATCAGGATTTTTAAAAATTTTATAGTTGGCTAAAAACATTTTTTTTCCAATATATATGACTATATATACTCACTGACCTTGTATCTATTTAAACATGCCAAAATAATATTTCCTAACTTGGGCTACGCACCCAAGTTAGATTAAAATAGATCACCCGCTTAAAATTGCAACATATTTTGTGATGTATTATATGAGTCACATGATTTCATTTTTATTTCAATTTAATCTGTTATACAGGTTTACACGAATTAAAATGTTTCATCTTCGAAAAAGTCAGAATGACGAAGCGACGGTTGTCAAGCGATATTTAAGTAATGTATATTTTTAGAATGGGGTATTCGTTTCAGGTTACCACTCTATTAAAAAATCAATTTTGTCATGCTTTGGTGGATTTGACATACCAAAGCATTCGGGTTTTATTGATAAATGATAATGAGATGCTGCTTAGTTAATATTAATTTATTTGAGCTCGATTGCAATGAAAGCTCAAAGCTTATATGAATCGCTCTCGGGTCTGCTTCCTGGGTAGAACAAGTACCGAGTGTTGTTTTATCTATGAATGGCATTGGGTCAAGCTGGGGATCGAACCCGTAACCTCTGGCTTAAACGACAAACACTCTATCCATTAGACTACCACCCTGCAATTGCTGTTTATTCATTTTAATAATTTTATTTTTTAAGACATTTGATAGCGTTTTTCCTGATAGCATTACTCCCTTTAAATCCTTCT
Source organism: Panopea generosa (assembly GCA_029582155.1). Classification (NCBI taxonomy): domain Eukaryota; kingdom Metazoa; phylum Mollusca; class Bivalvia; order Adapedonta; family Hiatellidae; genus Panopea; species Panopea generosa. The sequence goes on along the minus strand of CM055897.1, from coordinate 22,262,526 downwards.
CTAACATCAACAATGAGATGAAGCTATACAAACTGTCAACATCCTTTTGTTCATCTATGTCATCTCCGTCATCACCCAACACATCAAAAAATAACTCTGTTGATGAACCACCACCTACAGTTGGAAATGTAACCTGAAAAAAAAATCAAATAAGCAAAGTTCAGAAAATTACAAAAAGGGCAAATGATATAGCATTGTAAAACACCCGATTGTGCAAGTTAGCAAATTACAATGAATTATCTTCAGTAGTTTTTAAGTTATGCTCCTGGCAAATTAGCAGATGGATGGAAAATTTAAAAACAGAGAAGGACATATTTATATACCCAAATTCTATTCAATAAAGTGCATTAAAAGTATACTTTCTTAGCACAAACCAAACATGGATTTTGAATACTGAATGCACTGCTTAACATAAGAAATAGATAAGAGTGCACTCAGATATATTATACAAAGAAAGTATTATAATGGTTGAAGAACCCATGTATAAATGATGTAAGCAATGTGCAATGGTTGCTTGATTTTACAAATAATGTTTTATAATGGTTGCTTAGTTGCAGAGCTCATGTATAAATGATGTAAGCAATGTGCAATGGTTGCTTGATTATACAAATAATGTTTTATAATGGTTGCTTAGTTGCAGAGTTCATGTATAAATGATGTAAGCAATGTGCAATGGTTGCTTGATTATACAAAGAATGTTTAATAATGGTTGTTTAGTTGCAGTGCTCATGTATAAACCATGTAAGCAATGTGCAATGGTTGCTTGATTATACAAAGAAAGAGCTGTTTGCTAATTTAAGATGTGATCATAAAAACTAACACAAAGTATAAACAATAACATACCTCTACATTAACTACAGTTTTAAAGAAGAGAATATTTTTGACCTTGGCAACCAACGTCACATTTATGCTCTCCCCTGGCGATAATATCACGCGAGTGTTGTTTGGTGAGGCTCCCGATACCAATTGTGTCGCTGAAACATTATTAGCAGTACATAATTATACAGTCAAACCTGTGTTAGTGGTAACCTCTATGAAGCAACCACTTGTCAAAAACATTTTCTATTGACCATTTATATAGTTTTAGTTTTAATTAACCATTATTAAGCAGCCACCTGTCTTAAGGGATCAATTTTGGTCTTTTTCCCGTAAGTGGCTGCTTAAGACAGATTTGACTGTACGTATAAGACAATAAATGAAAATTTGATATATAATTATGTAAATTCTCTGTAAAATGCTTTATATTTTGAATTGATATCATACATATAATTTATATACATATCTGTATAATATTTGTATAATTACATATACTTATATACATATCTGTATAAAATTGATATCATACCATATAATTTCAATTGCTTTAATAAATCGCATATTTCCTGTTAGATAAAATTTTCACACAATCATTAGAACATACATAAGATGATGTTAATGTACTTAGAAACAACCAGGATGGGGAGATTCATACCTTAAGTTTGTGGTTTTTGATACTGAAGTATATTGGTCTAAAAAAATATTCACATTTAAAAACACTCAACTCAGACCTAACTTCTCAATCAAATTAAAACATTCATATGTTGAGTGCCTCCTAGAAAATCTTAAAGAAACGAGAAATGTCACTAGTAAGTGTGGCATGCTCCCCAAATGGTCTGTGAAAGAAACGATATTTGTTATAATAGGTAGCAATGTATTCATGAATATCAAGAGTCATGGACTGACCTTTCAGACTAGACACACAATTTCATGGGTTTTTTATTACATTAAAGTGTGACCTTAACCTTTGTGTAACCTTGACCATGACATCTAATGTAAAGGTCTAGGTATGTCTGCAGGTAAATAAATGCAGGCAACACATCATCATGACAATCATGTTGATCCCTTGTATTAAGCTATTTTAAAATCCCTCCATGTATAACAAAGTTACAGACCAGAAATGAAATATAAAACAAACTGAAAGTGTGACCTTGACCTCTGAGGTAAGGTTCTGGGTCTTAACTGACACTTCATCTTATCATGTTGATCAATTTTTTGAAATCCATCCATGTATGATAAAGTTACAAACTGAACTTGAAATCTCAAACAGACTCAAAGTGTTGTTGAATAAACTGAAAGTGTGACCTTGACCTTTGAGGTATGGGTCTGGATCTTAAGTGCGACACATCGTCATGTTATTTTGATTAATTGAGCCAAGTAAAATACAAAGCTACAGACCAGACACAAAATAACAAACAAATTCAAAGTATGATCTTGACCTTTAAGGAAAGGTTCTGGGTCTTACTCGCGACACTTCATCATGTCATGTTGATCAACTCAGTAATTTTTTTTTGAAATATATCCATAGGTGACGAAGTTACAGGTCGGACATGAAATCTCAAACTGACTGAAACTGACTGAAAGTGTTGTCAAACAAAGTTAAATTGTGACTTTGACCTTTGAAGTGGAAGTCTGGGTGTTATGCATGTCACGTCACCATGTTATGTTGATCATTTATAGCAGGTATTTATAAAATCAATATATGCATGATATAGTTACAGGCCGGACACGAAATCTCATACAGACTCAAAGTGTTGTCAAACAAACTCAAAGTGTGACCTTGATCTTTAAGGTGCGGGTGTGGGTCTTACGAATAACACGTCATCATGTCATAATGGTGAATTGAGCCAAGTGTTTTTGAAATTTATCCATAGGTGACAAAGTAATTACGAAATCTCAATCAAACTAAAAGTGTTGTCAAACAAAGTTAAATTGTGACCTTGACCTTTGAAGTGAGAGTCTGGGTGTTAAGCGCGACACATCATCATGTTATGTTGATCATTTGCAGCAGGTATTTATAAACAAGAGGCCCAAGAGGGCCTGAGGACGCTCTACTGACTCATGAACCCTCAGGGGGGGGGGGGGTCATTTTTAACCCTAGGGACACCATTTGAACAAATCTAACAATACTATAGTTGGTCATCATTACTACATAAACATTTTGAAAATATATTGGGCCATTCATGAGAAGAAGATTTTAATTTTTGGACTATTTTTAGTAACGGCAGCCATCTTTAATTTCAGATCGAAAAAAAATCTTCTGTATAGTCTCCTATGCAACAGAAACATGCATGTGAAGTTTCATTTTAATTGGCATAGTGGTTTCAGAAAGGATGAAAGAAAAGAGAATTTTCTGTTTTCCCATAGTTTCCCTATGTAAAATTCTAAGTCCCCTTACAGGGCCCCTATAAATTTTAGCCCCTTAATTCTTATCTGCAATCAAACCCCTACACATAGGGATAATTTATGCCAAATATGAACAAATCTGACATACAGGTTCTCATGAAAACGATTTTAGTAATTCCCCATCTTTACCCTTTTTGGGCCCCTCCTGACCCCTTAAGACAGTGGAACCCATTCATTTTTACAAATCTGAACCTCCTTCACCAAACAATGCTTCTGTGAAGATACAGGCAAAATCATTTCCTTTTCTAAAAAAAATAAAAAAATATTATAGTGACATGTGTCCCCTAATTGAACCGTCGGGGTCGGGTCATATTTAACCCTAGGGACACCATTTGAACAAATCTAACAATACTGTAGTTGGTCATCATTACTACATAAACATTTTAAAAATCTGTTGGGCCGTTCATGAGTAGAAGATTTTTTAAGTTTTGGACTATTTTTAGTAACGGTGGCCATCTTGAATTTCAGATCAAAATAAAAAATCTTCTGTATAGTCTCCTATGCAACAGAAACATGCATGTGAAGTATTAGTTTAATTGGCCTAGTGGTTTCAGAATAAATAAAAGAAAAAGAGAATTTTCTCTTTTCCCATAGTATCCCTATGTAAAATTCTATGTCCCCTTACAGGACCCCTATAAATTTTAGCCCCTTAATTCTTATCTGCAATCAAACCCCTACACATAGGGATAATTTATGGAAAATATGAACAAATCTGACATACCGGTTCTCAAGAAAAGGATTTTAGTAATTCCCAATTTTTACCCTTTTGGGGCCCCTCCTGACCCCTTAAGATAGTGGAACCCATTAATTTTTACAAATCTGAACCTCCTTCACCAAACAATGCTTCTGTGAAGATATAGGCAAAATCATTTCCTTTTTTAAAAAAAATAAAAAAAAATATTATGACATGTGTCCCCTAATTGAACCGTCGGGGCGGGGTCATATTTAACCCTAGGGACACCATTTGAACAAATCTAACAATACTATAGTTGGTCATCATTACTACATAAACATTTTGAAAATCTGTTGGGCCATTCATGAGAAGAAGATTTTTTAAGTTTTGGACTATTTTTAGTAACGGCGGCCATCTTTAATTTCAGATCGAAAAAAAATCTTCTGTATAGTCTCCCATGCAACAGAAACATGCATGTGAAGTTTCAGTTTAATTGGCCTAGTGGTTTCAGAATAAATGAAAGAAAAAGAGAATTTTCTGTTTTCCCATAGTATCCCTATGTAAAATTCTAAGTCCCTTTACAGGGCTCCTATAAATTTTAGCCCCTAAATTCTTATCTGCAATCAAACCCCTAAACATAGGGATAATTTATGCCAAATATGAACAAATCTGACATAGCGGTTCTCAAGAAAACAATTTTAGTAATTCTGAATTTTTACCCTTTTGGGGCCCCTCCTGACCCCTTTAGACAGTGGAACCCATTCATTTTTACAAATCTGAACCTCCTTCACCAAACAATGCTTCTGTGAAGATATAGGCAAAATCATTTCAATTTTAAAAAAATCTTCTGTATAGTCTCCTATGCAATAGAAACACCCATGTGAAGTTTCAGTTTAATTGGCCTAGTGGTTTCAGAGAAAGTGCTGCTAACAGACAACAGACAACAGAGGACAGACGACTGACGACAGACAACGCACCATCACATAAGCACTTCTTGCCTTTGGCCAGTAGAGCTAAAAATCATCTATTCATGACAAAGTTACAGACCGGACACGAAATCTCGGAGACTCAAAGTGTGGTCAAACAAACTTAAAGTGTGACCTTGACCTTTGAGCTACAGGTGTGAGTCTTATGCATGACATGTCTACATGTCATGCTGAAGAACTGAGCAAAGTGTTTTTGACTTTTATCCATAGGTGACAAAGTAAAGACCAGACAAGAAATCTTACAGACTCAAACTCAAAGTGTGACCTTGATCGTTGAGGTACAGGTGTGGGTCTTATGCGTGACATGACATCATGTTATGTTGATCATTTGTAGCAAATATTTATAAAATTCATCTATGCATGACAAAGTTACAGGCCGGACACGAAATCTCATACAGACTCAAATTGTTGTCAAACAAACTTAAAGTATGACTTTGACATTTGAGGTACATGTACAGGTATGGGTCTTAGGCATGACAGGTCGTCATGTCATGCTGATGAATTGAGCCATGTGTTTTTGAAATTTATCCATAGGTTACAAAGTTACGGACCGGACATGGAATCTCAAGCAGATTGAAAGTGTCATCAAACAAATTTAAATTTTGACCCAGCGGGAGTCTGGGTGTTACGCGCGACACGTAGGCAAGTTAAGTTGTAGCAGGTATTTATAAAATCCATCTATGCATGACAAAGTTACAGACCGGACACGAAATCTCACACAGACTCAAAGTGTTGTCAAACAAACTCAAAGTGTTACCTTGACCTTTGAGGTACGAGGGTGGATTTATCTCACGACACATCGTCATGTTATGTTGACCATTTGTAGCAAGTACAAAATCCATCTTTGCATGACAAAGTTACAGGCCAGACAGAAAATACCGGACGGAATGAGGGACGCTGTGATTACTTTATGCCACCCCAAAAATTTGTGGGGAGGGGGCATAAAAAAGGGGCCATAACTCTTGTAAAATTTGACTGACATTGTTAAATGTTAAACTTGATCAGTTTATTATAACTATACATCAGTAATTAAATACAAAGACCATTTAAGAAGTTTTTCATCTGAAACCTATCTGATGGAGGGGTAGGCGTGGGAAATCTGTATAAACTGTTTACCTGGATTTCCAACAACACCACTGTCTATATACACCGAGTACGTTGGAATGTAATCTTGTATTAATACATATTCACATGTTATTGCAAACTCGGTTTTAAAAGCAACTCCTGATGATGGTTTAATGTCACACGGCACATAAGATGGCTGATGCAGGTACTGCCAAATGTAGAAGGCCATTCCTATCCTCCCATCTTGCAATGTCACTATAATAAAAACAAGTGGGCCTAAGTTTGCTCTCTTAAACAAAATGATTGTGATTGCATAAAACAAACATTTTATTTTTGTTATTCAAGGCCATTTAATTATGATCAAAATATAGAACAAACTAAACTGATTACTGCAGGGTAGACGGGAATAGCCATTGTTACTGAAATATTTGATTTCGGTAAATAAACATTTATGACACACACTTTAGTCACAGTTCACAACCGTAGAATGTTTGTGAGAGATTTGTCCATTAAGAAAGAAAGTTCAGTCGGGACAAGATTCTGTCTACAGACGGACAAACACGCAGTGACACCAGTATACCCTTCTTACAACTTTGGCTCATCATTTTTTTGTTAAAATTGTTTTGTCATAGCTTTAAAAGAGTTCTAGAATAAAAAATAATTCAACCATAAATTGTTTCAACTTTGTATTAGATTTTGCACCATTCTCAAACGTATCTCAGTTATATAACAGTGGTCAGGACACCTTATCAGTCAGATTGGCGAGTAAATGGAACTAGACTCCCATAACTGACCGGCAAAGCAGTTAATTGGACTATGCTGGACATATATATTAAACTATGAATTAATTCTACCTTTTAAAATCAAACTAAAATGAGTCCAGGTTTTGTCAATTAATTCCTCAGTGTAATGGTCAGTGAATAGGAAGTTTTGGTTTGTGTTGAAGTTTGTCATGTTTATTGTACAGTGGTTGCACATGTCTATATCGAAGTCAAAGCATTCCCTCATAGTCCATGTATAGGTACTGCTCTTCGCACAGTTGGGGCATACTGCAGAAAACGTTATCTCTGGACCCATTATGGCATCACACTCAGGCTTGCAGCTGAGAAAAAAAAGTCACAATTAAACAAAACTAAAATATGAGAGAAATGTCTTGTATGGTGTTCAACCTTACCCATGGTGTCATATCACGAGACTATCTGCATGGGCCAGTGAGTGAGTATTACATGGATGTATTTGCACAAGAGATAATTACAGTTATGCATCCGCAAAAGACAGTATTCCATGCATCTGCATAAGACAGTATCACATGTATCTGCATAAGACAGTATTACATGTATCTGCATAAGATAGTATTACATGTATCTGCATAAGACAGTATTACATGTATCTGCAGAAGACAGTATCGTATGTATCTGCATAAGACAGTATCACATGTATCTGCATAAAACAGTATTACATGTATTTGCATAAGACAGTATCACATGTATCTGCATAAGACAGTATCACATGTATCTGCATAAGAGAGTATCACATGTATCTGCATAAGACAGTATCACATGTATCTGCATAAAACAGTATTACATGTATCTGCATAACACAGTATTACATGTATCTGCATAAGACAGTATTACATGCATTTGCATAACACAATAATACATGAATCTACATAGCACAGTAATACATGCATCTGCATTAGACAGTATCACATGCATGTATCTGTATAAGACAGTATCACATGCATCTGCATAACACAGTATTACATGCATCTGCATAAGACAGTATCACATGCATCTGCATAACACAGTAATACATGCATCTGCATTAGACAGTATCCCATGCAACTGCATAACAAAGTAATACATGCATCTGCATTAGACAGTATCACATGCAACTGCAAAAGACAGTATAACATGTATCTGCATAAGACAGTATTACATGTATCATATAACATGTATCATAAGACAGTATCACATGTATCTGCATAAGACAGTATCACATGCATTTTCATAACACATTATCACATGCATCTTCATAACACAGTTTTACATGCATCTGCATAAGACAGTATTACATACATGTATCTGTATAAGACAGTATTACATGCATCTGCATAAGACAGTATTGCATGCATCTGCATAAGACAGTATCACATGCATCTGCATAAGACAGTATTACATGGAACATTAGACAGTATTACATGTATTTGCATAAGACAGTATCACATGCATCTGCATTAGACAGTATTACATTGAACATTAGACAGTATTGCATGCATCTGCATAAGACAGTATTACATGGAACATTAGACAGTATTACATGTATCTGCATAAGACAGTATTACATGCACCTGCATTACACAATAATACATGAATCTACATAACACAGTATTACATGCATCCGCATATGACAGTATTACATGCATCTGCATAAGACATTTCGCATGCATCTGCATTACACAGTATTACATGGATCTACATAAGACAGTATTACATGGATCTGCATAAGACAGTATTACATGCATCTGCATAAGACAGTATTACATGTATCTGCATAAGACAGTATCACATGTATCTGCATAAGACAGTATTACATGGATCTGCATAACACAGTAATACATGAATCTACATAACACAGTAATACATGCATCTGCATAAGACAGTATAACATGCATCTGCATAAGACAGTATTACATGGATCTGCATAACACAGTAATACGTGCATCTGCATAAGACAGTATAACATGCATCTGCATAAAACATTATTACATGGATCTGCATAAGACAGTATTACATGGATCTGCATAAGACAGTATTACATGCATCTGCATAACACAGTAATGCATGCATCTGCATAACAAAGTAATACATGCATCTGCATAAGACAGTATTACATGGATCTGCATAAGACAGTATTACATGCATCTGCATAAGACAGTATAAAATGCATCTGCATGTATCTGCATAAGACAGTATTAAATGGATCTGAATAAGACAGTATTACATGCATCTGCATGTATCTGCATAAGACAGTATGACATGAATCTGCATAAGACAGTATGACATGCATCTGCATATTACATGAATCTGCATCTGCATAAGACAGTATTACATGTATTTACATAAGACAGTATTACATGCATCTGCATAAGACAGTATTACATGCATCTGCATAAGACAATATTACATGCATCTGCATCAGACAGTATTACATGCATCTGCATAAGAAAGTATTACATGTATCATAAGACAATATTACATGCATTTGCAAAAGACAGTATTACATGTATCTGCATAAGACAGTATTACATGCATCTGCATAACACAGTAATACATGAATCTACATAACACAGTATTACATGCATCTGCATAACACAGTATTACACGGATCTGCAAAAGACAGTATTACATGTTTTTGCATAACACAGTATTACATGGATCTGCATAACACAGTAATACATGAATCTACATAACACAGTATTACATGCATCTGCATAAGACAGTATTACATGCATCTGCATAAGACAGTATTACATGCGATTACATAAGACAGTATTACATGCATCTGCATAAGACAGTATTACATGTATCAAGGCCATATTAAAGAATATGTTTATAGGTTGCTTATTTTGGAGTGGTAGCTATATATTCTAGTTTTGGAAGGAGTAGGGAAATCATCAGGAATGTTGTTTATGATAACAGCGAAACAAGACAACTGACGTCTAATATTAACAATACATGTTTGCATTCAATACTGTTTGGTTTGTTTAAGGTAATTCAGAAATAAACATGATGTTTATTCCTTTGGTTTATCTTTTAACTTAAATTCTTTTCAAATACTGGCAATGCTGTATATTTTTTTTTCCAGCCTGGCTGTCTATTTATGTAATGCATAAAGCATAATATATTATAGTTGTATTGAGTTCCCCTTGGCCAAACATTCTAAGGCATTGTCATTTATTTACCTCTAACCTCTCATTGCTGAGGTTGTAGGTTTGGGCCCAGCTCGGTCCAAAACATTTATGTATTACTTGTAGAACGACGATGGTTCTACTTGGATTCTTTCTGAGGTCTGCCTTTACCAATAAAATTGGGTTATCTTCTCTCCAGGATACAGTTTTTTATTAAAGAAGAGCTATTGAAATTTCATGAAAACAAGGTAATTTATTTATGGTATGGCACCACAAAGACTAGCAAAACAAAAACAAGAGGGCCAAGATGGCCCTATATTGCTCACTTGACTGACCTTGAGTCACCCAACATAAGTAGATTATATAATACATGAACACTCAAAATTCCAGAAAAATGAGATGGGCAAGTAGTTAGAATTTTGATTTGTTTTGAAGATGTAACAGATGCGTAGAAGAGTTCAAACTTGGTAGAGGTTCACCCATAGTAAATGTCAGTGAAATAACATCAAAATCAGGTCAGTAGGTTCTGACAAGAAGGCTTCTGAAGTTTTTACTATAGATGCTAAGTCTTCAAACTAAGATAAAAATCCAGTTCCAGCACAAAACTAACCTGTTATGTTTGAGAACGGTTTCAAACTAAAGCATCAGACTAAACTATTGTGCATGAAAAAATCCTCAGTTCCAGCACAATAAAAATTCCTATGAGTTTCAAGCACACGCCTTCCCAAAGTATATCACTTGAAAGAATCTTTGACGCCGTGCACTCTCCCCCAAAAACAATTTTTTGACAATGAAAACCTCAAGCAGACTTCTTGCTGTGATGAAACTAGCTAAAAATAAGGTATTGCTTTATTATGAAGCAGTAAACCATCCCTGTCTGAACCACAAAAACATTGACTTTTATATTCAGAAAAAAACTACTTTAAAATGGTTAATGATATTTGAATAATATTCAATCATTGATTATAATTGTTTCATTCATCTTTTTATGATGAATTATTTTTTTAAACTTATATCTAGTATAATATTGTATAATAATAGCAAAAAAAAGTTTATTTAAAGAGTTTATTACCTCTTCTTATAATAATTGCTATATACAGAAACAACAGGGGGAGTAATTTGACAAAAACTAACCCACCCCCTGGCTGCCATGTTTTTTGACGAATCAAGATGGCTTGAACAAACTTGGTAGAGGGTCACCCAAGGAACATTTCTGTGAAATTATTTTAAAATCGAGCCAGTAGTTTCTGACAAGAAGATTTTTTAAGTTTTTACTAATCAAACTTGCCCCTCCCCCTGGCGGCCATGTTTTTTGAAGAATCAAGATGGCTTGAACAGACTTAGTAGACAGTCACCCAAGGAACATTTCTGTGAAATTATTTTAATATTGAGCCAGTAGTTTGTGACAAGAAGATTTTTTAAGTTTTTACTATAGCTTATATAGTAAACTAACCCCACCACCTGGCCGCCATGTTTTTTGACGAATCAACATGGCTTGAACAAACTTGGTAGAGGGTCACCCAAGGAACATTTCTGTGAAATTATTTTAAAATCGAGCCAGTAGTTTCTGACAAGAAGATTTTTTAAGTTTTTACTAATTAAATTTGCCCCGCTCCCTGGCTGCCATGTTTTTTGATAAATCAAGCTGACTTGAACAAACTTGGTAAGGAACATTTCTGTGAAGTTATATCAAAATTGGCTCAATGGTTTCAGAGGAGAAGTTGTTAGAAGCTAAAAGTTAATGACGGACGACAGATGACGGACAGATTACGAACACCAGGCGATCACAAAAGCTCACCTGTGATCCTTCGGCTCAGGTTAGCTAAAAAGTACTAAATATGAGACTAAATGATTACTTACTGTACACAAAATTTGTAAAACAAAATTTCTCTATGCAGACAAAAGTTACATTTAGTGTTGATCTATTCAGTTGTTTTTAAAACTAATCTTTTCGAGTGGAAAACGTTTTGCTAATTTTAGTAATAATAAACTTGATATCCCATAAGCAATCCCACCTTTACAGTTTCACAATATAACCAACTTAAGCACCAAGTTCGAAAATCTCATGTTTCCTTTAGTATTTGAGAGAGAACTATTTTCAGTAATGTTGACCTTGACCCAAATGAATAACGGCGGTCTTGTCAACCTACCGGTTCGTCTACCTTAATTTCTATATCATTCTATATATATAGAGTGAGCCATGAGTGGTTTTGTCCACCTTATTTTATGTAGTGAGGGATAGGTAGTTTGGTTTATATTACTATAATTGTCTAATCTGGTTAATCAAAACAATATTATATTAATTAATTAGCAGTTTGTGTTTACACATGTTGACTTTTCAAAACGTTTGGCACCAAAACTACAACAATCATATGTCTATCAATTAGCAGTTTGAGTCTTTATTTAAAGGACAATTTGTTTGAATTGGTAATGTTGATAATAGTGATGATATTAACAAGGAATTATTCAAGTCATTGATTTACTAAATTATTAAATATTTACATGCTATTTTATCAACATGCAAGTTTCCTATCCTTCTGTATACATTTTATCAGTATGGCAATGCTTATTCCAAAACCTGCTGATAATGATAGATGATTGCTTTATTTCAAATCATCAAAAAGTCGTTATCAGATTAAAAAAATTACAAATAAAAAAAATGACGCTAAAAATATATTCAACTATCATGTTCACACAAATGAAAAGGGTGTCTCCTTTGCAGAATGAAAAACACAATTTTTTAAGCTGACTGACAATGAACATATAGTAATGTTACTTACACAATTGAAACATCTTCATCTCCCTGAGTGAATGTATCATCTTCACACACGGCTGAAATTACATAAATAACAGTCATAATGCTGATATCAAAGGTTTCATTTTTAAAACACCACTTTCTCATGTTTTGTGCAACCTATAGCTTTCAGCAATGACACAACATACAACCTCCGCCACCTCAATAAATGCACTGTGGTATTTTCATTAAAATAAATTGTTAATTGACAATTGTTATGATAATGTGGTGAATAATTTTATTTGACAATCGGTAATGGGAGTATCGGAAGTATATCTGCTTTCATTGTTTAATTTAACCTTATTTTAAATTGTAATCAATCTTCAACCAATAATGTGTCCTCATTTTATCAAATGAAACAGATCACATTTATATAACGGAAATGTTGTCAAAAGGGAGATAACTCCATGAAAATCTAAAAAACTAAAAAGCTGTATTTTATGTTACTAAATGCATCTATGATAACTGATATCTTTTTAAATAAAGGGTATTTCATCCTTTGTTGTATATAACAAAGTATGTTTTGGTATTGATTATTTTATATGTATCACTGACTAAACATTTTTACATCTGTTTTACCATGGTAACGCTTAATAATAGTTCTTTTAATCTAAATGCACGATGTAAAATATGCTAGTTGACTAGTCAACAAGAGCCTTAGAGGTTGCCACCAACGTGGTCATATCCACTGCCACTTCATTAACCCTTAGAGGCATTTCCAGAGAAGTGGATTTAAATTATGCAAAATGAAAAAGTCGCCAAGCACAGAAGTCACATGTAAATGCTGCAAACTGAAATACGTAGCCAACTGTTATATGACACATTGTCTTGCCCCAGTAAGCACTGATATATTCTAAATCAAACCATAAATATGTAAGTTATAACCCCAAAACAAAAGAAACACTATCTCTGATAAAGAGACTCAACTCATTTGCATGACACATTGTCTTGGGGTGGTTAGCATTTGTGCTAATTAGTTTAAAAATCCAATCACAACTAAAGAAGATATGGTCCGAACAGCAGTGGACGGACGGACGGAACTGTGACCTTGACCTTTGAAGAACAGACCCAAGTCAATTGCATGACACATCGTCTTGTCATAGTGAACATTTGTGCAAATCTATTTAAAAATGCAATTACAACTAAAGAAGATCCGGTCCGGATAGGACAAAACATGGTGTTTACATTGGATTTTCAAACACTTGATCTTGAGCTATGACCTTGACCTTTGATGAACAGATCTAAGTAATTCGCATGACACATCGTCTTGTCCTAGTGAACGTTTGTGGCAAGATATTTAAAATTCCAATCACAACTAAAGAAGATAAGGTCCGGACAGCAGCAAACGGACGGATGGTGCTGTGACCTTGACCTTTGACGAACAGACCCAAGTCAGTCGCTTGACATATCGTCTTGTTCTAGTGAACATTTGTGCCAAGTTATTTAAAATTCCAATCACAACTAAAGACGATTCAGTCCAGACAAGAGGAAACACAGTGTATACAATGGATTTCCAAACACTTGACCTTGAGCTATGACCTTGACAGTTGACAAACAGACCAAAGTCACTCGCATGACACATCGTCTTGTCCTAGTGAACATTTGTGCCAAGTTATTAAAAATTTCAATTACAACTAAAGAAGATACATTGCGGACAAGAGGAAACATAGTATGCATTGAACTTCCAAACACTTGACCTTGGGCTATGACCTAGACCTTTGACGTACAGACCCAAGTCATTCGCATGACACATCATCTTGCTCTAGTGAACATTTGTGCCAAGTAATTTAAAATTCCAATCACAGCTGAAGGAGATATGTTGTGGACAGCAGGGGACGCACGGACGAACAGTCGGACGCAGCCCATTTCTATATCCCCTGCTCTGCTCTATGAGCGGTGGCAGGGGATCAAAACAAGAGAACCTGAATGCTCTACTGGCAACAGATGCTACATGTAAAATATCTAAGTTCTACGCCTTAAATTTCAGAGAAAATGTTTTTTAAAATTTTACTTAAAATGCGGGGGCATTTGTAGATGAATCATGCTGTTTCAAGAAATAACCCGAGATCTAATGGTTATATAACTGTTATGCAAGTTTGATTAAGATTCAATGTAAAATGAAGGTGCTATCGTCTCTATAACATTTTCCCTATATAACTCTGTGTAAAACAGGTGTGGGGGGGGGGCACTTGCTATCAAATCACACTGGGTCAAGAACTCGTCCGAGATCTTGTAGTTATAACTGCTGTGTAAGTTTGGTTAAGATTCGAAGAAATATGAAGGTGCTATTGCGTCTACAACATTTTCCATTACATAACTCTATGTAAAGCAGTGACCACTGTGGCAACCCAAAATTGACCCCAGGGAACCGTTTCAACAAATCCTTTAGGGGACCTTCATGCAATGCTTCATGTAAAATGTCTAAGGTCTAGGGCTTGAACTTTCAGAGAAAATGTTTTTTAAAATTTGGTTTAAAATGTGCTTATAAGCCTCGTAGTGGGAGCATTTGTGGTCGCATGACGCTGGTTCAAGAACTCGTTGGAGATGTTGTGGTAATATAACTGCTGTGCAAGTTTAGTTAAGATTCAGTGAAAAATGAAGGTACTATCGCATCTACAACATGTTCCTTATATAACTCTATGTAAAACAGTGGGTGGCCCCTGTGGCGGCCCCAAATTTGACCCAAGGAACCCGACTTCAACAAATCTTTTAGGGGACCCCCATGCAACGTTACATGTAATATATCTAAGGTCCAGGCCTTAAACTTTCAGAGAAAATGTTTTTAAAGTTCGTTTAAAATGTGCTTATTAGCCCTGTGGCGGGGGCATTTGTGGTCAAATGATGCTGGTTCAAAAACTCATCTGAGATATTATGGATATATAACTGCTGTGCAAGTTTGGTTAAGATTCAATGAAAAATGAAGTTGCTATCACGTCTACAAGAAAAAGGTTAACAGACATACAACGACGGACAATTTACCATGACATAAGCCCAGCTGCAGGTCTTTGGCCAGTAGAGCTAAAAATAATTGTCTAGTCTAAATACCTCATGGTACGAGGGAGTTTTTATTTTAATATTTTTTCTGTTACCATGGAATGAAATAGCCAAAATTTATTCACCCAAAAACCGTTTAAGGTAACATCACAATATTTTGTAAACATATGTCAACCTCATGGACAAGAAGTGCAATTTGGTATTGGGAAATTGTCATTGTCCAAAATCTAATGATCTTGTAATGCATTTTGCTGTGAGGGAACTCCAAACATCTAAGTAAAATACCCATTTCCGGGGATATTTACGACAACATCTTCCTGTTTATTTCTTCGAAAGTTAGATAATATATACAAGTGGGTTACAAAACATAATTTATTTAATTATATTAAACGTGCAGTTTGCAAAATAGCTCAGATTTTTCAAAACAGCACATTCCATTTTACATAGAACGTCATGACCGTCTGTCACTGTTGACCTACCCAGTCAATGAAATGAGAAAGGAAATCAACATCTAAGCCGGTTAGAAGTTGAATGGAATTTGAAAGTGATTTCTAATCTATACAGAATTTAACAATTAAGAAATGCCGGTTGCTCTATTAAGGTTTCTTAATTGTTAATGAACACTAACTATAACGAGGAGTTTGTTTTTCACTTTTATTTTGGGCCAAAATCACCCATTAACGCACTTTTCCCTTAAAATTGTTATCTACAGTAAATATTATTTATATGTATAAAATACCAACTTGCAGAGGGTTATTAGCGGAAGAGAGTTTATTTTGGAGAATACAGTAAAATTTAACTCTTCTCACTTGTTTACTAAACTTAAAGTAAAACAAGAAAGATGTATCTAGTTAAAATTTGTTTTTTAGTAAATCAACTTTCGAACAAAACTACAGACTGATGTATGAAAAGAACAAATGTGTATAAGAAGTACTTGCAATTTATATAAAACGACTTAAACAAAACTTAATACAAAATATGCCGGCCACAGTTCTCTCCCCTTTTGCGATGAAAACAGTGTGAAAGCAAGAATTGATGGCAGTGCAATATATTGTCATGTTATGCCAAACACTTATTTAACAAGAAGGCCTAGATGGCCCTAAATCGCTCACCTAAATGACCTTGAGTCACCCAACTTAAGTAGATTATATAATACATGTACACTCAAAATTCCAGACAAGAATTCTGTGGAATGATAATCTCGCCGTGTCCGCTTTGACCGTTAATACACACATGGGAGAGAAAAAATTAAAATATTATATTCATGCAAGAGTTATCTAACTTGGTTAATGTAGTAGTTTTCATGACTAAGAAATATTGTAGGAAGTATTGTGTGAAGTGATTTTTGAGATATGAACTTGATGGTAGTTGCACACAAAACTTTAACTAGTATTTCTAAGTAAAACATATTTAAAAAAAAACAAAAAAACTTTAACCAGTATTTCTTAGTCAAACATATTTAAAAAAAATAAAAAACTTTAACCAGTATTTCTAAGTAAAACATATTGATAATGTGATGCAGGGTGTTAGTTGTAACTATGATCCAAGTATGAGTGTCCTAGCACTTGTACTTGTTGAGCAATAGTGTAAAAACGTAAACTTAACGTTGGAGCTAAATGCAAAATTCAGCATCAAACAATGTCAATGGACCATGAAATGTAGGTCACACTCTGCATCTGCAGTATATAATGTGATGCAGGGTGCTAGTTGTTACTATGATCCAAGTATGAGTGTCCTAGCACTTGTACTTGTTGAGAAATAGTGTAAAAAAGAAAACTTAAAGTTGGAGCTTAATGCAAAATTCAGCATCAAACAAGGAAACACAAGGAACATTTCTGTGAAGTTATATAACAATTGGCCCAGTGGTTTCTGAGGAGAAGTTGTTAGAAACTAAAAGCTAACGGCGGACGACGGACACCAGGCGATCACAAAAGCTCACCTGTGAGCCATTGGCTCAGTTGAGCTAAAAATAGGTATATGCATGTGTGAATTACAGAGGATACAGCAGTGTCGTATGGTAAAAGATCAGGGTCAAAAGCACCGGTAACGGTCCAACGCTATTATATCAGTGCAACGATATATTTTTTTTCAACGGTGCACTGCTAAATTTATCGGTCCACATGTATGTAATAGCGGTGCACCGTCAAATAAAATATATCGATCCACCGCTATTGTCACACCGCTTACTAGGATCTTTGGCATTAGCCAATCAAAAGCCTCGTTCCAAAATCATTACAGATATCGGAGGAGGCTAACAACAATCAATACACACGGTTGAAACTTAGGGTCAAACTTAGCACTTCTTTAATAACTTTTCGTAATAATGTCTGAATTTAATAATTAGTGTACTTAAGTAAAGCTGATATAATTGTTGACAAGTTTAAATAACAATTATAAAACAGTTTTGCTCAGAATTCAAATGAATTATGGATTGAAAACTTAAAATGTCAGAGTAATGGTAGTGTATTTGTTTGACAACGTCTTTTCACTACACAAATGTTTGACTACTCAAATTAAAAAAAATTATTTATTGAAACATTAACCGATTAGAGGTTCAAACTCTGAAAAATCCATAAACTATTATTCATGTTATACTTTCTAAATAAGCATAACTTAATAAAAGTAAGCATCAATTTAGAGAGTATACAGTTGTAAATCAGTTGGATACAAGTAACCGAATGAAATTCATTCATCAATTGATCTTTAAAACAACTCAATTGAATACTACAACTGTGTATTCTTTTTTAAAAAATGTATAACTGTACATGAGAAATATTTACCAGTTCTATTTATTCGTTACAGTTTATACGCTATAAAACTTCCTTGAATTTGATACAAACAATTATACTAATTAATATCCCAACACCTGCTTCTGACTTATTAAAAACACTATTATTTCAATCAATTTTATTAAGATACTGTGTTTTGCTGTTTTTCATACTGTACATAACACAAGAACCTCTATGTGATATATAATACCTTGATAACACGTGTTAATTATGGTTATAAAATTGAGGGGTTGTGACTTTATGACCCCTTGTCGCAGTTGAGTAATTTTCTTTTGATAACAAGGTGCAATTATTCGCATCTATTTCCTGTTGAAAGACAGTGTGTGGTTTAAATTAAAACCTTTATAGTAAAGCACAATTGTTAGCGAATTTTAAATACGTATAGTAACTAGGACGTATACGGAGGGAAAGGAAACACAACAACTAACGTCAAAACTGCCATGAATCTCATTTACAATTTTTTTATTCTGCCACTAAAATGAACAAAATCCCAATCTGATTACTCAACTTGATTTCTTTCATTTTTCTCTAATCTCACTCTCCATTTCCACTTTATTTCCCTAAACCTCTCTCCTATTCCCTCCTTCACTATATGTATCACTCTTTATCTGCTTCAAGCGCTAATTCCATTTTTCTTCCTTTCTCCCTTATTAATTTTCTTTTTTTTTCATCCCTTTAACTATTTTATTTTATTTTTAACTCAGTTTTTCTTTCCTTTCTTATTTCCTTTTCCCTTTCTCCCTACAAAAAATCCACATTATTTATAAGATATAATCCCTAAAATATGGCTCTGTTGTTTATAATGATATCAGACAAATATAACTGAAAAAGCTGTTCAAATTGATATGCATTACAGAAATCTATCAGATGAAAAAAAACTTACTTTGTTGTTCACAAATGGAACAAAATGACACACTTAGCTAGTTTTACAAAATAAAAACCAAAGGTTGTTGCGAAATAGCGTCATGATGACAATATGCACATCTCCACTTGGTAATCATGCATCCTAGCAAGTTTCATAAAATTCCAACCAGAGGTTGCAGAGAAATAGAGCAGAGAAAAATTTGGTCACAGACAGAATGAAAGGACCATAACTCTGTGAAAAATCATCGAACACAAACATAGCAAGTTTCATAAAATTCCAAGCTGAGGTTGTAGAGAAATAGCGCAGACAATAATTTGGTCACAGACTCAATGAAAGGGCCATAACTCCGTGAAAATTCATCGAACTGACACACATAGACAATATGCACATCAGCACTTGGTAATGATGCATCCTAGCAAGTTCCATAAAATTCCATCTTGGGGTTGTAGAGAAATAGCATGGACAATAATTTGCTCACAGATTCAATGAAAGGGCCATAACTCCGTGAAAAATAATTGATCCAGAACATATAGACAATATGCGCATCTGCACTTGGTATGATGCATCCTAGCAAGTTTCATAAAATTCCAACTTGGGGTTGTAGAGAAATAGCGCGGACAAAAATTTGGTCACATACAGAATCAAAGGGCCATAACTCCATGAAAAATCATTGAACTGGAAAACAAAAGCAATATGCGCATCTGCACTTGGTAATGATGCATCCTAGCAAATTTCATAAAATTCACACATGGGGTTGTAGAGAAATACCGGGGACAAGAATTTGGTCACAGAAAGGATGAAAGGGCCATAACTCCGTGAAAAATCATTGAACCGGAACACAAAGACAATATGCGCATCAGCACTTGGTAATGATGCATCCTAGCAAGTTCCATAAAATTCCATCTTGGGGTTGTAGAGAAATAGCACGGACAATAATTTGCTCACAGATTCAATGAAAGGGCCATAACTCCGTGAAAAATAATTGATCCAGAACATATAGACAATATGCGCATCTGCACTTGGTATGATGCATCGTAGCAAGTTTCATAAAATTCCAACTTGAGGTTGTAGAGAAATAGCGCGGACAAAAATTTGGTCACATACAGAATCAAAGGGCCATAACTCCATGAAAAATCATCGAACTGGAAAACAAAAGCAATATGCGCATCTGCACTTGGTAATGATGCATCCTAGCAAGTTTCATAAAATTCCTACCCGAGGTTATAGAGAAATAGCCCAGACAAGAATTTGGTCACAAACAGAATTAAAGGGCCTTAACTCCGTGAAAATTCAATGAACCAGAACACAAAGACAATATGCACATCTGCACTTGGTAATGATGCATTCTAGCAAGTTTCATAAAATTCCAACATGAGGTTATAGAGAAATAGCCCGGACAAGAATTTGGTCACAAACAGAATTAAAGGGCCTTAACTCCGTGAAAAATCATCGAAACCAGAACACAAAGACAATATGCACATCTGCACTTGGTAATGATGCATCCTAGCAAGTTTCATAAAATTCAAACCAGATGTTGTAGAGAAATAGCCCGGACAAGATCTTGGGGACGCACAGACGGACACACACGTGGACGAAGCGGTGACTACCGTATATGCTTCCCCGCTTTTTCAAACAAGAGACGTGGACATTCCCCGAAAACCATGTTTTTCAAACATTTTAGCTATTCTGTAACTATAACTCTATTTCATTCCAGAATTTTATGTACATTGAAGCAGAAAAAAGGAGCATACAATTCAAATTTTGTTTTTTTATTTGTAAAACAGTGATGCAAAAGTTTTGTTAAAAAAGCATGAAATAAAGTTTTCTCTTGTTTCTGTGCTATTCACTGGTTGTTTGGTAAAAATTTTACTTCCGTAATTCACATTATGAAAGATGTAATGTGATTATTCTCGGAAACAAACATGCATATTCATAAAACAAGAGGGCCAAGATGGCCCTATATTGCTCTACTGAGTGACCTTGAGTCACCCAACTTAAGTAGATTATATAATATATGTATACTCAAAATTCCAGAAAAACGAGATGGGCGAGTAGTTAGAATTTTGATTTTTTTTTGAAGACGTAACAGATGCTTAGAAGAGTTCAAACTTGGTAGAGATTCAATCATGGTAAATGTCAGTGAAATTACGTCGAAATCAGGTCAGTAGATTCTGACAAGAAGGCTTTTGAAGTTTTTACTATAGCTGGCTATATAGTAAACTATCACCTCACTGTGGCGGTCATGTTTTTTAAAAAATCACAACGGCTTGAACAAACTTTGTAAAGGGTCACCCAAAAAATATTTCTGTGAAATTGTTTTAAAATCGATCCAGTGGTTTCTGACAAGAACATTTTACTATAGCTTAATAGTAAACTAACCCCACCCCTTGACGGCCATATTTTTTGACGAATCAAGATGGCTTGAACAAACTTGGCAAAGGGTCACCCAAAGAACATTTCTGTGAAATCATTTTAAAATCGAGCCAGTAGTTTTTGACAAGAAGATTTTTTAAATTTTTACTAACCTAACTAACCCCACCCCCTGGCCACCATGTTTTTTGACGAATCAAGAACAAACTTGGTAGAGGGTCCTCCAAGAAACATTTCTGTGAAATTATTTTAAATTCGAGCCTGTAGTTTCTGACAAGAAGACTTTTTAAAATTCTACTATAGCTTATATAGTAAACTTTTCCTACCGCAAGGCGGCCATGTTTTTTGACGAATAAAGATGGCTTGAACAAACTTGGTAGAGGGTCCTCCAAGAAACATTTCTGTGAAATTATTTTAAAATCGAGCCAATAGTTTCTGACAAGAAGATTTTTTAAAATTCTTCTATAGCTTATATAGTAAACTTATCCCACCAGAAGGCGGCCATATTTTTTGACGAATCAGGATGGCTTGAACAAACTTGGTAGAGGGTCCTCCAAGGAACATTTCTATAAAATTATTTTAAAATCGAACCAGTAGTTTCTGATAAGAAGACTTTTTAAGTTTTAACTATAGCTTATATAGTAAACTAACCCCACCCGCAGGCGGCCATATTCTTTAACAAATCAAGATGGCTTGAACAAACTTGGTAGAGGCTCACCCAAGGAATATTTCTGTGAATTTTTTTTAAAATCGAGCCGGTAGCTTATGACAAGAAGAATTTTTAAGTTATTTAAGTTTTAAAATTAAACTTGCCCTGCCCGCTGGCGTCACCCAAGAAACATTTCTGTAAAGTTATATTAAAATTGGCCCAGTGGTTTCAGAGAAGTTGTTAGAAGCTAAAAGTTAACGACAGACGACGGACACCAGGCGATCACAAAAGCTCACCTGTGAGCCTTCGACTCAGGTGAGCTAATAATACATCAATATTTCCACATTTTGCATTGAGGTTTAAGTGGTGGTATTGTTTCCAGTGCCAACCGATAGGAGGTAAGTCACACATGCTCAACTGATAGCAACAATTTCTTAAACACGATGTTAGATTCTACAAATATATTACAAAATGCATCAAACATTATGAGAAATTCAGCTGTGTTGTAAAAATTTGAAACGGACCTGTACATTTTTCTAATTAATCATTTGTATTTTTTATTATATTTTTTGCCTCATGGCTATCAACTGAGCAAGGGCGCCACAAACCATTTTTTAGATAAAAATGTGCATGTTAATGGAGTTTCATTCTAATATAATTATTTATTATATCAATACATCAATCCAAGCTTTTTTAGTATCTTCATCAAAATAACAAAAGAAAAAGATTATTTTTACTTTTCCGCTAGAAAAGTTGTATAAGTTTGGTTGCGGAAACAATATGTTTTAGCATTTTTGACTAATAAAAGGGCCATAACTCTAAAGATAATGGTCAGAATTCGCTGGTTATCGAACTTGACTCAGATTTTATAGAGATACACACTTTGTGTAAGTTGGTTTCAAGTCAGATAAGAATACTCTAGTTATTGAGAGGAAACGAAAAATTTTAGCATTTTTGACTAATTAAAAGGCCATAACTCTAAAGATAAAAGTCTGAATTGACTGGTTATTGAACTTGGCCTAGTTTTTAACGAGATTCACACTTTGTGTAAATTTGCTTCAGTTCTGATAAAGAATACTCTAGTTATTGAGCGGAAACGGGCCATTTTAGCATTTTTGACTAATTAAGGTCTCATAATTCTGAAAATAATAGTCGGTTTTGGCTGGTTATCGAATTTGGCCTAGATTTTATACAGATGCACACTTTCTGTAAGTTTACATTAGTTCTGATAAAAAATACTCTAGTTATTGAGCGGAAACGGTAAATTTTAGCATTTTTGACTAATTAAAGGGCCATAACTCTAAAGATGATACTCTAAATTGGCTGATTATTGAACTTGGCCTAGATTTTTATAGAGATTCACACTTTGTGTTAGTTTGCTTCAGTTCTGATGAAGAATACTCTAGTTATTGAGCGGAAACGGGCAATTTTAGCATTTTGACTAATTAAAGGGCCATAACTCTGAAGACAAAAATCCGTATTGACTGGTTATCATACTTGGCCTATATTTTATAGAAGTTCACACTTTGTGTAAGTTTGGTTCAGTTCCGATGAAAAAAACTCTAGTTATTGAAAGGAAACAAAAAACTTTACGCCACCCATCCGCCTGCCCGCTGACTAGGCCAATCTAATAACCAGGTTTTCAACTTTGAAAAACCTGGTTAAAAATATTTTAAACTCTTTTTAACTTTCAATTCATAATTACTTTTGAATTCTGTGAAAAATATTTTATGATCATTATTTAAACTTGACAATATACATATCAGCTTTACTTTAATACCATAATTATTGAATTCAGACATTGTTCCGAAAAGATATTAAAGAAATGCTAAGTGTGACCCTAAATTTCAACCGTGTGTATTGATTGCCGTAAGCCTCCTCCGATCTTTGTAATAATTTTGGAACGAGGCTTTTGATTGGCTAATGCCAAAGATCCTAGTACAGGGGTGAGACGATAGCGGTGGACCGATATATTTTATTTAACAGTGCACCCCTATTAAATATCTGTGGACCGATAAATAAGTAATGGTGCACCGGTAATAAATCGTCGGTCCACCGTTAAAATATAGCAGTGCATTGATAAAAATATAGCATTGCAATGTTAAAATAAAGCGATGGACAGATAAAATATAGCGGTGCACCAGTATATAATGGTTCATCGATATGTTGTAACGGTGGACCACCGCTTTTAACAGTGTTCAGATATATTTTAACAGTGCACTGGTATATTTTATCGGTGCACCAATATAATAGCGATGGACCGATACCGGTGCTTTTGACCCTGATTGTACACCATAGTGTCGACATTGCTTTAGCCACTAAACCAGTATTCAACTGACAATTGACTAATTCCTCCAAAATCTAACAGACCAAAATGTGACAAGGACGTTTGTGACTAAACTTCAAACTGATACTAATTAGGAGTAGGATTGACAAGCAAGTGTGACATACATGTGTAGATTTATCATTAAATTATAATCAAACGGCCATGCAAACTAAGCCAAATATCGATGGACCTCAACATGACAAAGAAATGGACAACTAGACTTCATATTGATACTTTCTAGTAAGTCAAAATCAGTTGTGAAGTTTGGGAGGAATAGAACTGACCAGCAAGTGCGACGGATTTATCATTAAAATCATCAAACGGCCATAACTCTACCAAAATCAATCCAATAGAATGTGAAAATAATATATGCAAATGAACTTCATACTGATACCTAGTAGTAAATTTGGTAATTATTCATTATTGGTAAGAAGTATATTAGGAGGAGTAGAACTAAAAAGAAAATGCGCTGTGTGCATGTTCAGAAAAGGACAATTTCATATGCCCGCTTCCTTACCCTCTCCATAACACATTTTTATACTTACCATCAACGCTACCAGATTTACAGTAAATTGTTTTCGGACAATTCTTGGGTGTAACAACACCGTGGGTAGATGCGATTGATCCGGACTGCTTCTCTATAATTGCCTCTGATTGGTTACAGTACTGATGGACTGGACACAGAAGACAGTCTGCCTGTCCTCCCATTGACTGGTAATAACCAGATGCGCAGGGTGTCATTTCACCTAAATGTAAGCAATATTAACATAGGTTAACACTTAATTTCTGTACACCACAAAGACATTGAAAAGGGATACAAAACCCGGTCTCCAGTGCTGTATGTGACTGGAAACATGAGAAAGAAGTACCATGATGAGGTGACAAGAGAACTGGTGTAATTAGATGCTTAATGGTCATAAAACCTTTCAACAACAACTTTCAATGCACAACATTTTGGTTGGTTGGAATAGTAAGCTTTAGTCAATGAAATTGAATGCAAATGGACAATCAGTTAACCTAGCCACTCTTTCCTAAGATCCTGGAAGGAGAACTAGTCCTCAAACACATCAATCTTCTCATTTAACTGATAACTTTCCTACTTCGATCAGCGGTGGGAGACAAACCACAATGAGACACAATGTCATACTAGTACATGTATATCAATCATCACGGAGACTGTGACCGGGCAGGGATTCAAAGTCACAACACTGGTTCGATAGTCAGACATGCTTCCAACCTGTATTTCATAGTAACACAGCTTCACATGAAACATTCATTAAATACATAGATCCCATCAAAAGCTATTGATCAGAAACCATCTTTTACTGGATGCATGGACAAACAGACCGACAAGGGAACACATAAAGCCCCTCTACCATTCTTTGGAATTGGAAAGCTGGAGCATAAATACTCACAGATGTTAGATCAATGAGTTTAAAATGAACACACACACAGCTTTACTAGACAGAGATCCTTAGTTCTTCATATTGGTCAGGAGTCAAATATATCATATAAAATGATCCTTCGGAGGCATGCATCATAACCAAGAAAAGAAATGGATTTGGATTTTATTGAGTCTCTTCATCTGGTGTGGTATTAAATGCACATCCCTCAGGACCCTCACCAGCTAGCTTCTCAGGACCCTCACCCCTTAGATTCTTAGGACACGCACCAGCTAGCTTCTCAGGATCTTCAACCCTTAGATTCTCAGGACCCTCACCCGCTAGCTTCTCAGGACCTTCGACCCTTAGGTTCTCAGGACCCTCACTCACTGGCTTTTCAGGACCTTCGACCCTTCGGTTCTCAGGACCCTCACCCTTAGGTTCTCAGGACCCTCATCCTTAGCTTCTCTGGGTCCTCACCCCTAACTTAATTAGTATTTATTTACAAACTACTTTGAATAAGCTTGGGCAATGCTTTCATGAAAAATAAACATTTCCATACTCACGTTGTACACATGCATGGCCAGGTAAACATTCCCCGATTACTATCTGCTTTGAAATGTCATCCCAAAAACAATATGATCCGTAAGGACAGGTGACTGTAAATATAATTAATCTGGAGTTTAAAAAATATTTTCAATGAAACTTGACCTGAATGTGCAAACTAAAAGTTTGAAAACAATGACAATACTAGAAAAATGTCGCCATCATATAACATATGCCCCCGAATTGGTAATAACAGTTAACAAAAATTGTAATTTTGGTAAAATTGCTTGTCTGGTTTTTTTTGTTTGGATATTAAGCATCATTTTTAAGCCATCTAAGACTAATAGACAATCAGTTAACCTAACCACTCTTTCCAGCGGATCTTTGAAGGCTAAGCAATTGTCAAGCACATCTTCGCAAATAAATGGTAACATTCTAATTATCAATATTGAGGAATGGCAATGAGACGCAATGTCATATATCTATAATTGTGAAGATTCTGACAAGGTGGTGATTTGAACTCTCAACTGATGGTCAGAGGCGCTACTAACTGAGGTAAGTGGACCCAGTTTTAAATTGTTAGGGGACGCTAATATTTCTGCAAATTTAAAACAAACACAAGACATATCACTGGCAAGTGCCACAATTGCACTCCTTCGTGGTCTGTAAAATAACAATACATTTTATAAAAAGAGTGTATCAAAAGTTCTATTTTAAACTTACATACTATATTTATTTTACTGGACAAGGTGACCTTGACCTTTGTGTCACCTTTACCGTAACATCTGATGTACAGACCTGGGTATTACACATGACAAATCATCGTGGCATGATGATCACTTGTTCTCAGTTACTTTAAAATCCCTCCATGTTACAGACCAGGCACAAAATCTCAAACAGACCGACCATGACCTCCAAGATATGGTTCTGGATCTTATGTGTGTCACATCATCATGTAGTATTGATCAATCGAAGCAAGTGTCATGTTTGACAGTTACAAACCAGAAACAACATCTCAAACTGACTGACCTTGACCTTTGAGATATGGTTCTGGATCTTCTGTGTGGCGCATCGCCATGTAATGTTGATCCATTGAGCCAAGTGTCATGTTTGACAGAGTTACAAACCAGAAACAACATCTCAAATTGACTGACCTGGACCTTCAAGATATGGTTCTGTCCTTCTGTCTGGCACATCGTCATGTAATGTTGATCCATTGAGCCAAGTGTCATGTTTGACAGAGTTACAAACAGGAAACAAGATCTCAAACTGACTGACCTTGACCTTCGAGATATGGTTCTGGATCTTCTCTGTAGCACATCGTCATGTGATGTTGATCAACTGAGCCAAGTGTTACGTATGGCAGAGTTGCAAACCGGAAACAACATCTCTAACTAACTGACCTTGACCTTCGAGATATGGTTCTGGATCTTCAGTGTGGCACATCGTCATGTGATGTTGATCAATTGAACCAAGTGTTATGTATGACAGAGTTTCAAACCGGTAACAACATCTCAAACAGACTGACCTTGACCTTCGAGATATGGTTCTGGATCTTATGTGTGGCACATCGTCACGTGATGTTGATCAATTGAGCCAAGTGCTATGTATGACAGAGTTACAAACATATACAACACCTCAAACAGACTGACCTTGACCTTTAAGATATGGTTCTGGATCTTATGTGTGGCACATCGTCATGTGATGTATATCAACAGAGCCAAGAGTCATGTATGACAGTCACAAACACAAAAAGACTCAGTGTTGTTAAACAGACTTAAAATGTAACCTTGACCTTTGAGGTACGAGTCAGGTCTTACATGCGACACATGCCATAATTACAAAGCCTTTTTAAAATACATCCATGTACAACTCGAAACCTCGGATTTTTTGACTGACAAACATACAGAAAGCAGAAAACAATATGTATCCCTGAGAGGCAAATGAATATGGACCCTTAGTTAATGTTGTATCAATTCTCTCCCTTACTCATGTCACCTCCAACAAAACTAACACTAACTATGAATCACTTGGATAATTATTCACACTGTCATACATGGTGGTGAAACCGATGGTATGGAATGATGCAGATCAATTTATAATAGTTCATGACAATTCTTGAAACAATGACGAACGCTGTCTCTGTAGATATAAACAATCAGTGCTATCAAGTGGCAATGCTAAACACCTTTTTTTTGGCAAAATGGCGTATTTTGGTAAATTTGTACATTTTACCACACTACACCATAATTTTGAGTAAATAACTGAACAAATTATGCTATTGCATTGATCACCAAAAATATAAGTTTTGCATAGTACATTCGGATATAGCACATTTACACAGATTTTGTTTTGTTTTTATAAAGACAATTTCAGTGGTTTATATTAAAAAAATTGATATCAAAACATCAGCTTTTGGTAGTGGTCAATACAAACATTTTACATTTAAAAATCTGTCACATAAAACATATTTTACAACAACTGAGTTTAAATGGGGAAAATCAATCCAAATCTGGTGTTTCCAAAAGAAGCAACATTTAGATGATGTTGGCAACAACTTCTGATTGTGATTATGTTTTCAGCATTTATCAACATTAATAGCATGTAACATAATTATATCAGTTAAAATTAAAATTAATATCATTTGTTTATTTCTTTTATTTGCATTTTAAAAATTAACATCCATCAATTAGAATTTGCCTCTTTTTGATATATCAAAATGTATTTATTAACTGAATATGTAATTTTTTATTTACCACTAAAAAAAATGATACATTATTTATGTTTTCATCAAAAACAATTTTAATAAAAAAATGATAAAATATTTTGCTGAAACAAGCGCTCCCAATCAAAAGCTTGTTTATCATACTTAATTCACAATGCGTTCCCTCCCATTCCGGAGCGCAGGAACATGTGTACTGGTTCACACCATCATTGCATGTGGCACTATTCTGACAGGGGTCACTAACACACTCATCAATGTCTAAAATATAAGAGAAACAATAAATAAATTAACAGTTTTATGTTATTATTGCTGTTATCCACATGACTCGGGGAAACGAGCTATCACAGTACCTGTGGTCCTAAACTAAAGTGGACGTAAATGAGAAAAAAGAAGTAAATAGTTGTCTTTTGTTGGTATTAAATTTTAAATCTGGAAAAGAAAAAAATAAATCTGTGATTCGACCTATCATATTTTCTATAATATCATATGTACAGTAAACGTCACGACATTTGGTGCATTTAACCATCATGTCTTCTTTCTTTAATTTCTTGTCAAAATACGTATTTACCTTTAAAAGCTTGAAAGACAGATAGAATTTTTTTATCATAAAAGCGAAAACATTTTTTTAAAACAAACAGATAATGATCTATGGATAATTTTTAGTTGGTGATGACATAATTGTATTCACTTTTTTTTTATTGTACGCCTTTTTGACCCATCAAACACATGATCATAGTTGCTATGTATGTTGCAACAGAAGTCTTCCATAAACACACAGGTCCCATTATAACACGGTCCGATATAGCGCAAAACTCGTTATAACACAGATTTTCTATGGCTCCTAATTTAATCTTGATATTTTCAACAGATTTATTAAAAACTCGCGGTATTATAATTGATGAATTTTAATAAAAAAAATGATAAAATATTTTGCTGAAATAAGCGCTCCCAATCAAAAGCTTGTTTATCATACTTAATTCACAATGCGTTCCCTCCCATCCCGGAGCACAGGAACATGTGTACTGGTTCACACCATCATTGCATGTGGCGTTATTCTGACAGGGGTCACTAGCACACTCATCAATGTCTAAAATATAAGAGAAACAATAAATAAATTAACAGTTTTATGTCATTATTGTTGTTATCGATATGACTCGGGGAAACGAGCTGTCACAGTACCTGTGGTCCTAAAATAATCTGGACGTTAATGAAGGAAAATAAGTAAATAGTTGTCTTTTGTTGGTATTAAATTTTAAATCTGGAAAAGAGAGAATTAAACCTGTGATTCGACCTATCATATTTTATATCATATTATATGTACAGTAAACGTCACGACATTTGGTTCATTTACCCATCATGTCGCCTTTCTTTAATTTCTTGTCAGAATACGTATTTACCTTTATAAGCTTGAAAGACAGATAGAATTTTTTTTATCATAATAGCGAAAATATTTTTTTAATAAAAAATAGATAATGATCTATGGATAATTTTTAGTTGGTGATGACAATTGTATTCCCTTTTTTTTATTGTACGCCTTTTTGACCCATCAAACACATGATCATAGTTGCTATGTATGTTGCAACAGAAGTCTTCCATATACACACAGGTCCCATTATAACACGGTCCGATATAGCGCAAAACTCGTTATAACACGGATTTTCTATGGCTCCTAATTTAATCTTGATATTTTCAACAGATTTATTAAAAACTCGCGGTATTATAATTGATGAATTGATCCAAAATCTCAAATAAATCAAGCTTGTTACATTTTTGCAAGTTTACAACTTCTTATTGTTATAAACATCGCTTTCAATTGATTTACACCAACAAACAACAGTCTGTCATTTTTATCATACATGTCATGTGTTTGTTTACAATACTTTGACTTGAACTAGTATTGACTAATAGTGTAGCACAGTGCACCTGGGTATATTTATAATGCAGTTCGGCGCATATCACAATTTCATTCCATGGATTCTCCATCTGAACTGTGTTATAACTAGTGTAATGTTATTAAGTTACGACCATTAAAATCATATAAAACATAATATTTGAATAACAAATGAATTTTATTTTATGATAAACCAAAAAATCTGTGGTTGATAGATAGAACGAAAGAAACGAACAAACAACATAGTATAACAACGACTGCTTCACTTATAATTTTGAGACTATCACCATATAATTGTCCCTGACCAAATCGTGTGAACACAGCAAAAAAAACTCTGAGCAAGTGCTGTTGAAAAAATCTAGTATTTTGAATGTATTTTGTTGATATAGAGAATACTTTAAATGTGGCAGGTATACTAAAAGTTCTGATTTTAAAGCACATGCATAAAACAAGAGGACATGAATTGCTGTACTGGCAACAGATGTTACATATAAAATATCTAAGGTCTGGACCTTACACTTTCAGAGAACTTTTTTTTATAAATTTCGCTTAAAATGTGCTTATAAGCCCTGTGGCGGAAGCATTTGTATTCGAATCAATCATGCTGGTTCAAGAACTCGTCCGAGATGTTGTGGTTATATAACTGTTATGCAAGTTTAGATTCAATGAAAAATGAAGGTGCTATTGTGTCTACAACACTTTCCCCTTAATAACTGTATGTAAAATAGTGACCCCTGTGGAGACCCCCAAATTTGACCCCAGGGACCCGACTTCAACAAATCTTTTAGGGAACCCCCATGCAATGCTACACGTAAAATATCTAAGGTCTAGGCCTTGAAATTTTAGAGAAAAAATATTTTGAAAGTTTCATTTTAAATGTACTTATTAGCCCTGTGAAACTGATGCTGGTTCAAGAACTCGGCCGAGATCTTGTGGTTACATAACTGCTGTGCAAGTTTGATTAGGACTCAATGAAAAATGAAGGTGCTATCGCGTCTACAACATTTTCCCTATATAAGTTTATATAAAACAGTGACCCCTATGGCAACCCCAAATCTAAATAAAAAAATCAATTTTGCAAATAAATTTAATACATAAATACTATTTAAAATTGAATTTTATAAAAAAAAAAAATTTTTACTTGTAAATATATATTATTACAAACATGAAACACAGACTGCTTTAGAATACTGTTTTCTAATTCAAACTTTCTTTTTGTAAAATCACCTTTTGGTTTTTTTATCAAAAGAGTTCACCCCTCACATATATCACTCTTGTCCCACCATGTGACGGAGAGAATAAACGGATCATCTGAAGGTGATTAAAATAGATATATACACTCGGGTTACAACAGATACACTTAGATCATGTATATAATTAATAAGTAAAAAAAAAAAAGAAAGAATAAAAAAAGAAAAACGTTTTCCCGTTTTGATAAACTTGACCTATATTTTAAAACTATAGTTACGCACTGAATATTAAAAAGTTATATAGAAGACCCTTTCAGAAGTTATTTATTGGAAATCAATTTGACAGATGGACACATGGAGGAACGAACAAGGGCAACACTGAATGCCCCATAACCATTCTTCCAATGGTGGAAGCATAATAATATATTTTCACTCCATGTGGAAGTCACAGCATTTAGAAAAGGTGACAAAAGTGTGACCTACCTGAAGGCCAGAGTTTGGCCATATCTGATCAGCTTTAAATTTTTTAATGAGCTGCTTGAAGGGTGCTACCATACCTGTGGTACAGTTGTAGTCAGTCCATCCCGCTCTACAAGTGCATGTGTATCCCCAGGCATAATTAAAACATGTTGCTCCATTTTTACACAGATTATTGGCGCAATCGTCGACATCTCCAAAGAAATTAAAATATTAAGAAAATGAAGAAATATGGCAATATTTCGTTAAAATTCTACAACCTGATATATTGTTCTTTGAAATCTAATAGTTTTGCTTTATTTTTACTGTTCAAAAGCTACTCATGCAACAATTTGCATATATAAAGCTTTATATGTAGTTTATCAGAAATAAACACTATAAAGTTCAATGTCTTAAAAATCTAAATTATTTTTAACATCCTGGATACAAAGCATATCTCATTATCATCAATAAATAGTTAGGTACATATACATCAAATCCACTAAAACATGGCAAAATCTGAATGGATAGGTACATGTATAATAAATCCACCAAAACATGACAAAATCTGAATGGACAGGTACATGTATATCAAATCCACCAAAACATGACAAAATTTGAATGGATAAGTACATGTATGTCAAATCCACCAAAACATTACAAAATCTGAATGGATAGGTACATGTATATCAAATCCACCAAAACATGATAAAATCTAATTGTTTAGGTACATGTATATAAAATCTACCAAAACATGACAAAATCTGAATGGATAGGTACATGTATATCAAATCCACCAAAACATGACAAAATTTGAATGGATAGGTACATGTATATCAAATCCACCAAAACATGACAAAATCTAAATGGTTAGGTGCATGTATATCAAATCCACCAAAACATGACAAAATCTGAATGAATATATATAGGTACATGTATATCAAATCCACCAAAACATGACAAAATCTGAATGGATAGGTACTGTATATCAAATCCACCAAAATATAACAAAATCTGAATGGTTAGGTACATGTTTATCAAATCCACCAAAACATGACAAGATCTGAATGCTTAGGTACATATATATCAAATCCACCAAAACATGATAAAGTCAATATTTTAATCAGAGTGGTAAACATGAATTGAAATCCCCATTCTAAAAGAACAGCACTTAAATAATTCTTGGTAGTGACACTTCACATCGTCATTCGGACTATTTCTAAAAATCAATGAAACAAAATTCAACGTGTAAACCAATGACAGACAAATTCAAATCAAAATGAAATCATGTGATTCATTTGATACATCACAAAATATGCTGAAATTTTAAGCATGAAATCTATTTTATTTTAACCAAGCCAAGTATATATAGGCATGCTATATTTGAAAATAAAATATCAAAAACCCAGTTGAAAATTTGAAAAAAATCCTGATATACCTCGTCACATTTAACAAAACTCAAAATTTTTTGACCATTTCTGCTCATAGAAGATACCGGTTTTCCCCATGGACGAAAACTCTATCTTCCATATCACATAATAGCTTCTCACATTGCCTGACGAAAATCTGGGACTTAATCATTTTTTGTAATCTATTTCCTTATCCACCAATCGTAATCAAATACTTTTTCATTTTCACATCTATGAAAATATTTTAAAACTTGATTTTGTTGTAGAAAACTGTAAAAAAGAGATAGACGCTACGTCATAATAATGACATCAACATATACATTTATGACGTCTTGCTTACTTTCAAGAAAAAGGTCAGAGTAAAAATTATATTTGAAGTGAATTATTTAAACAAACACTGTGCGGAGAGATTAACAGGTGTAATTTCTGGTACATTATATGGAACTTTTAGTATATACTTTAAAATGTCCATTTCTTTATATATATTTAAAATTTTGGGCGTTAAACACGCATCAAAAGTAGTATATTTTTCTGGTGAAGGCCATTATCAAAGATCTATCATTTGACTGAGATGAATGGGAGAAAATAAATCCATCACCAGTTCATCCATGTGGGATAGAAAAATCTCACCCTCTCATTTAAATCAAACTGAACAATTTTCGACAATTCAGTTTTCTTTATAATGACATTGATCTATATACACATTTTGATGTTGATAAAGTCAATAAGTCCAGGCACAGATACAGACAGGGTTAGTTATATATCAATGAAAACAAACGCTTAGTAGTGACAAATATTATGTAAAAGTCAGTGAATTCTTTATACAAGATATCTACTAGGTAATTTCTTAAAAGGACTGCAATAGAACTCTTTCAAGAGAGATACACATTAGATTGTTTTTTTAAAATGTTTGTCATGCTCCTACTTGCTCTGACTATCAAAATTGCTACTACCAAAACGTTTTGAAATTGATTTTTAAAGCACTGAAAAAAGTTTTTTCATGTTTTTTTCAAGGATAGCTTTATTCTTTTCAATCAAAATATAATATAACATTATTGTTTAAAACTGCACTTACCTAATTTCCACACATGATAAACAGCCTCACCATCAGAAGACCCTTGACTATTAGTCCCATCTGACATCATATTTGATATGCAAATCAGTTTTCCGATCCCCATTGGCTGCCAAAATCGGAACTCAGACGCATTATATGTATATGTTAGACCACCATAAGAGCAAGGGCTTGAGGTTACACTCTCCGTATAAGTATGAGCTCCACTGCCTAAAAATCTGTAGCCATTATTGGCACCGCTTGTACTCTTAACCTATAAATGAAAATCTGACTGTTAAAAACCATTATGTGTATTATAATATTTGTTACTATCCATATTGGCACATAGAAATAGATTCCATGAACGTGGAAATATACCCCCTTTAAATCATCTTAATATCAATATTCATTAATGGCGAGTTTAGACGGCAAAACACTACAACAGCATCATCTATTAGCAAAGTGGATTATGCATATAAAGGCTAATTCGCAGCAAATTTTGTCATAATGTGGTTGTTGGTTTTGGAGAAGAATGAGATATTTCATTCTGAAAATTCACAGGGCTGTAACTCGGCCAAAGATCACAGAATGAAAACGAGACAGTAGTACAGTGGATAGTGTGGGCCACTCAAGCAAAAGGTTGTGGGTTCAATCTCCAGCTTGACACGTTGACCTCTCATAAACAACACTCAGTACTGGCTCTACACAGGAAATTGATTCAAGAGCGATTTATATAAGCTCTGAGCTTTCTTTGCAATCAAGCTAAAATGAATTAATGTAAAGTAAAACACACAAATATGCAAAACTAGTAAGTTTCAGTGAATTCCAACTAAAGGTTCAAGAGAAGAAACCTGTACAAGATTCTTCATTCAAACATTCAAAACACATCGGAACAATTTGGCCTAAAATTGTTGAAACAGAATGAAAGAGGTGCCGTGGTCCAACTAAATTTCAAAATGGTCCTTCCTGGCAAGTTTCAGTGAAATGTCAGTGTGGGGTTAAGAGAAGAATCGCTTACTTTTTTATTTTAATTTCAAGTTAAAATTCCAAAAATACAAGACAAGATTTTGTGACAGATGGTTGATAAATTGACAGACAGATGGAAAGCACAAAAATACTGTTTCTCTGGTTCTTTGTACAATAAAGCAGGTTCATTCTAAAAATCATTAATAAATAAAATCCAAGTGCTTTGATAAGTCAAATACACCAAAATGTAATAAAGTGGTAATAAAATTGGAGTGGTAAACTTGAAACGAAATCCCTATTCTCAAAACAGACAGTACTTAAATGTTCTTAAAATGTAACTGCTTGACGACCTTCACATTGTCATATGGCCTTTTCCTAAGATGAAACAATTTTACGTGTAAATCTGTATAACGGTTTAAATTGAAATCAAAATGAAATCGTGTGACACATTTAATATGTCACAAAATATGTTGCAATTTTAAGCGCGAAATCTATTTATGTCTAAATTAGTCGTTAGCCTAAGTTAGGAAATCCTATTTCAATATATTATTTAAACATGTCTAAATAAAATAATTTTGGCAATAGGGGCCAGTGAGTATATATACGAATGACGTATTGGACATTTTTTTTTAGGCAATTTTAAATTTTTTAAAAATTCTGATCAATTCCCTTTAAATAGACAGTTAAATGCTGAATGTCAGTAAATGTTACAAATTTGTGGAGTACATTGTTTAGTATTGACTGTCAAACACAGGTTTTAAGTGTTATACCAGGGTCTCCAGTCAGTCATTTATTGTGTCCATGAGCAGAACATTTTATCTTTGTATAATAAATACTAAACCATAAAGAATAATCCAACTTGTTTCTGTCAAATAAATGATTGAAAAAAAGTCGCATCATTCTGAGGTCTATATTTGGTTCAGTGTCATTTAAAGTTTTCAATAATGACTGTTTAAACTAAACAAAACAGACTACTGAATTTAAGTATGCAGTAAAACCAGTTCTAGGCAGCCAGTCAAGGAAAGAGGAAAAGTTGCCTTTTAAGACAGCTTGTTGCTGAATACAGATTAAATCCCTCTGAAAGCTTAGACATGGGAAGTAGCAAATGTGGCTGTTTATGACAAGTGGCGTCCCAATATACTGGTGACCATTTACGCAGATCTGACTGTATATAATTATTTATTATATCTGTTACTATAAATTACAATTGGCAGAAAAATAATAAAATAATCGGAATTATCTGAATATAAAAGATGCATGGTCTATTGCAGCATATGTAACAGGCATAAAATTATTGTTATAATTTTATTGCTGTTATCAAATAATAAAAATAATAAAATATATAAAAATTATGAATTTCAATTTAAAAGGTAAAAGCTAAATTGTTTACTTATGCTTATTGTAAAATGGTGTATGTATCTGATTGTTTGTAGAGCTTTGTTAAAAGGTGAGAATTTTATTAATATGCAGTATATACAAGTTTCATTATATTAATCATTATACAAGCCATGGTGTAACAAGAAACCCTTTAAGTGTTAATAACAACTGTATTTTAGTTAATAAGAGAAGGTATTTAAATTTTATGTAATATCAAATTCTAAAATCTTAGTCAATCAGTTATAAAATCCAAGTATTATTGTTTTGGAGAAAATCCTCCAGATGTTGATATAATCATTTGATTTTGAGTTGACATGTGTTGAATGAAATAATTGCTCATTTCCAGGGTTTGTTTGATTGTTATAGTTTGTTCGAATATATTATGTTGATTACATTTGATAAGAAAATCTTAATTGTTAACTTCTAGCAGCTTAACAGCTTTAGGTCAAAACATATGTAAAATTAGAATTCATTGGTTAATTGTTAAAATGATTTTAATTGGTTAAATATTCAAAGTTAATTTTATTGGCTTATCCATTTAAGGAACTTATGATATTAAGAAAGGTTTTTAAAATATTGAATAGATACATATAGATAGATAAGTAAGAGAGAAAGATAGGACTTTTAGGATAGTATTTTAAATGGCATAACGCTAGCCATTATATAATTTATGATAGCCAAACGGAACTAAATCTTTAGTCAGTTATTTTAAATTATTACTAAGGACTACTATTCTTTACGAACTAATTCAAACGGTGTTATTTAATATTTTGGAACCTATAAATCTTAAACCTATTGTATTCAATCATCAAAAATAAAAGTGTTAAACACCAAAAGACTTGTGTACTGCAATGGACATCAAATTAAGTCTACTGTTAGAAGTAGACTGAACCCACGTGTGTCATCGAAATACCAGTGTGTATGCTGCCTACTAGCTAATTCCCCACTTGCTTAAGCTTACGGCAACTGGTTAGAATCAAAAGGCCGGCAATAATTAGGCACGATTCAGAGTTCGGTGAAACATATACACCTCTGCCAAATTACTAAAGTCAATGATAATTGGAACATAGCTTGACGGACAAACTGGCAGCTAAATACTTGCCAATTGAACATAATAAAAAGCAATTTCTTTAAAATACATAATTATATGCAAAGTTTCATGCTTTCTTCCAGGAAGAAACATCTTTGGTTTATATAATCAGGAATAAAGTTTCTTTTATACAATGGTCAAACATACTGAACAAAGAAGGTTAAACAATACCAAGTTGTATAATACCAATGTTATAACACTTACCCAAGCTCTAGAAAACGTTTCACTGACTGACCCAATACTAGCAAAAGGCGCTCTTAAGTCGTTAGCAGGCACAGATTCTCCCATGACTTTTACTCCTGTCACGTTAGGTGTCAAGGTAGAGGTTTTCCATGCATACAGATCCACTCTTCCATAATTAAAGCATTCTTGATTATTCCACTTAAAATGACCATACCTGCCCGAGAAAATAACTGCGCAAAAAAAAATATTCCTGGCTAAGTTTTTATTAAATTCTTTATGAAAAACATAAAAATAATCGCATTCTCCGCCGCCCCATTATTATTGTCCAGTAACAAGTTTAAACTAGTGCCAGTAGTACTACTACAGAAAAGAAGAACTGCACAGTGATTTAGGAGTAGAGTGTCTTTCTTACATGCGGAAGGTCGTGTGTTTGATTCACGGTCGGGTCAAACCAGACTTGAAAAATGGGACTAAGTTTTCTCACTTGGCATGCTCAACATTTAGAGGATAGTTTTAGGTCTGGTCAACTGGGTGTCAGTATAATGTGACTGGGAGGGGTATCATACCATGCACCTGCAGCATGTTTATAGGGTTGAGGGGGAGGCAACTTGCGGGTAGTGTGTGGGAAGAGTGTCCCTCTCCCACTGGTGGTGGTAATTCTACTCTACTCCCGGGATATGGTAGCTACGCCGTTGTGTCACTCCCATAAAACTAGCACTGGAATCGCTGCCAACAGGAATAATTAGTGTGCCATGTACAGTGTTTTATGTATCAAGCTTGCAGCTACATCGTCAAGTTTTTTTATCAAAATACATGTTCGGACAACGTATATGCTGACCCCACTCACCTCATCAAACCTAATCATTGTAGTAGGATCATCCCGCTCCGACTGCCACGCCTTTGCTTTCATGTGTTTATTAACGGTGTGACCAACTTTCATCGGGGGTAAATCATTATTATACTGACTTGTTCTAATATCATTTCAACAATAACCTGTATACTAAATATCAGGGTATATTTTAAACGTTTTACCCCAAAAATATTTAATAATACCCTAAAACTATCAAATCCGTTACCAAGTAAATAAAATTTGGCTAACGGTATCCAACCTATATGAAATGGACTCTCACTAATATTTGTAATAAATTGGCAGTTTGACAGGAAAATAGCAAGCAAGTCCAAAAAGAAAGGGGATTGATTTCCACCAGTCATGGCATATTAAATTGTGCTTTGAAATAAACAACAAAATTAGCGATAGCACCTACAAATCAAACAGAAAGAGTAAAACCCAGGTTATACCAGGGTTTCCTATATCTATTTACATGGAAGATGCTAATACTCGTACAGCGTTGATAACCTGTGTATCAAAATAAACAAGTCTGAATATCTTTCATAGTCTTGATCATCTCCGACACTATGCTGTTATGTTAAGAGACAGTATAATGGCCTATTAATAAAAACAAGTTTAATGATTGACTAAACTGAGACAAGCAGACCTTTAAAAAAGGAAATCGTAGAAGGTGGTCAAGACTATATTGCTTTGTAAAATAAAACATAGACAATTTTGATGGTACCCTGCGCCATATTGCGTTTTACTGACTTGGTTCATTTTGAACAGAGTACGTAACAGGAAATCTTAATACTTAGGCTGGCCTCAGTTGGGGCAAGCCAAAAATGTAACTTTGATGTGGATCAAATGATTTAAAATCCATCTCCACATTTGGTCAGATCAAAAATGTGTCCAAGACATTATGGTTTACTTTCATAACTGCTGCTTAATTTCAAATAAAAATACAGGTGTTAAGAGTGTAAATAAGGTGTAAAGGTGAAATCTTCGACAGTTCAATAACCCTGACAGTAAGCCGATTTAGCCAGTTTGAGATATTATGTAAGATTGGTGAAGATTTAAAAAAACAATGTTGGTTCTAGAGTAGACGTACAGAACAAAATGTTTACGGACAGCAGATCCATGGCAACCAGAATAATAAGCTCATCTTGAACTTTGCTCACAATTTATATTAGCGACATAACTATTTGTACCACATAAAACACATGACATGCTTCAAATTTATTTATAGGCCAGATTATTTTTTTATTTTTTTTTATTCGTTGGTTTACAGATTCTGACCAAAACTATTGAATAGGTGGTCGAAAATAACAAAACTTTGCAATACATACAATCCTTTGAGTAAGTCGAAACCCATACTCGGATAGTTGCATCATTAAAGCCACAAACGACATAGCCATTGTGCACATTTGGGAATCCTTTGAACATAGATACCGTGGCACCTGAAATAATGTTGATTAATGACAACATGTAAAATATTACTCAGTCTGTTGGCGAGTAAATTCAATTTTTTTGGGAGGAGAAACAATTAAAAATTTGCCATCACACTCATGTGACTATTGTTTGTAAACAAACCGACATGTTGCAGCTAACAACATTATACTAACGGTAAAGTAGATAAAATCAAATTACATATCACACACGACTTGTCATTATTAAATGTCTTCTTGTGTAATCCTTTTTTTTATGATTTCACAAGAGTGAATCATTTTATGTGCGAGCTGTTCTCCAGGAACAATGGTGTTATATATTTTGTGATTACTAGATGTCTGCTAAAGCACAATTGATTCTTTTATCACTGCGAAGAAATTCCGAAACGTGGCTGCTGTAGCATCTGAAAGAAAGCCAAACAATGACAAAGTTCTTCTTTTGCTTCTTGGCAGGGGATAAAAACGCTGAGTTAATCCAATAAACAAATGATGATCAAATGCTTTGGACTCAAAGCACAAAAAGCATATATTCTGTATAACCCGCCTGATTACCAAATCCACACGTTCAAGCATGTGGCACACAATGTTTACTACATGTACTACCAAACGAGCTCTGCTGTAACGTACAAATTGTGAACAACTATAAAAATGTGCCTGTTTACATGAATGATCTGAAATCTTTTTTACCATCAATTAAGTTGAAAAGGGCAATAACTCATGTAAAGTTTGACCAACGTTGACAAGTATGTAACATGTCTTATATTTTATAATTATACAAGTATACACAAAATAGTTTTTTAAATACATATATCCGTTTTGATGTTATTGATTGGAAATCATTTGTTTTACCTCAGACGGCAAACAAACGGATTGTCAGGGATTTAACTTGATAACCCTTTCAACTGTCTTCGAATGGCATGGGCATAAAACATCATTACACTCGTTATAACGCAGTAGCCGGGATCCACGGAATGAAACCCCGATATACGTAGAACCACGTTATAAATATCCCAATGTGCACTGCGCTATATTATTTTGCAATACTGTTTCTGGTCGAAGTACTGTTAACAAACACGCGATAATGTGTGGTAAATATGACAGACCATTGTTTGTCGGTGTAAATCAATTAAAAGATATTGTTTATAACAATAATTACGGCTACTTTTTTATAAATAGTCTAGTTTATTTCGGGACTGAA
Source organism: Panopea generosa (assembly GCA_029582155.1). NCBI lineage: Eukaryota > Metazoa > Mollusca > Bivalvia > Adapedonta > Hiatellidae > Panopea > Panopea generosa. Next base: position 22,220,142 of record CM055897.1, on the reverse strand, counting down.
ATCACACCCATTGCATAAATGAGTGATTTTTACGGCAAAGTGAATCTCACACAGTTAATTTTTACATCAACACCGCCAAAGGTGAATTATTTGAGTAAAACCGCTAATCTTCACTTTGAAATTAGCTCTCAAAGCGAAAACATCATATAAAATCAAAAGGTAAATAAAATGTGGACACGAAGTCAAGATAGGAGGGGAAGAATGTGGCAGTGAAAACGGAAGAGATAATGCAGGCAACAGCGGTGGAAGAGACGGATTACGAGGCAGCACACGGTGGAATTCATTTCTTGTATCTGGTATCTTGTATCTTGCATTTGTACTTTCGTCGACTGAAGACAGGTAATGTGTTAGACACGTGGCAGAAGGCTATTGAAACTTGGATGACTTCTCCTACCCGGTACTTTGATTATGTCAAAGTATTAATTGTACTGATGCCATGTCTGTATAGCAAATATACATTAAATTGGCAAGTTTGTTAGGTCAAGACAGAAAAACGGATGGGCCCCAGCAAACGTTTGTTAATAAAGATGGTTTGATAGAGTGTCAAGTTTATGAAAATAAGAGCATAACAAGTATAAGAGCATGGACAGACGTTTTTATGATACTTGCACTCATTTATTAGGTTCAGTTCCCAGAAAAATTGACAGAAATTTTCAAGTACATGTCTGTGATGAGGGAAGCAGAATTTTACTTCCCACATACGGCATGGAAAATGTATTACGAGCAATTCAGGATTCATCGGACTGTAAGTCCCCATTCATTAGGGAAGCTCAACCCTAATTTATGGTTACGAATTATGACTGGGTCAAATTAGGGACTCGCCATAAACGGTAGCTATACAAGAAGAATTGTTGGCAATTATGACTGGGTCAAATGGATGTTTGGCCATACAGGGCAGCCGTACAAGAAGAAAGGTTGACAATTATGACTGGGTCAAATTGGGGTCTGGCCAAACAGGGAAGTTGTACAAGAGGAAAGGTTGGGACCTTTGTTCATAATTGGTCATCAGTAATATGTAAAGACGGACTTTCGATCCGTGTGAATTCTTGCATGTCTACTCTGCACTTCGTAGGGAGTTTACAGAGAGCCATTGTTACTGTATTAGCTAAGTAAAGCCTTAATTAATATATAGTGTGGTTCCTATAACATGGAAATACAAAATAGGTTAAGTAGGTAGGTAAATTATATATATTTTTGTAAATTATTTATAATATCGAAACGATACACAGGACGCACCAGGACGAACGATCCACGAACGATAAAAAATGATAATACAAACGTTAAACGCAACAAAGATTAAATGCGTTTTTAGGAAATGCCTTCGAGATTCGAGATTCGGTATGACTAAAATACGCAATGTCGATTTTTCGGCGCAATGTCAATTAAAACTCAAAATAACGTGAAAAGGGATGTTTTAAAATCATTTATTTTAATTAAAAAATATCAATATTAATAAAACAAGTATTTTCTGATCATACTTTTTTTAATTTTAATTTTTCATCGACATTACGCTCAACGAATTGTCATTCAGCCATCGGTTATAAATATGAAAATTTATAATAACTTTAAATATTATTTTGTAAAATCATTTATTTGAATAACCAGGTATAATTATTAATGAAATAAGTATTTTACGACCATAAATTTGATGTGCTATAAAAATGACAATTTTAACTGTTTTATCGACATTGCGCACAATGAGTCGTCATTTCGTCGTTGGTTGAAATATGAAAATTTATAAAAAATAAAAAAAATAAAAATTTTAAACTTATTTATTTGAATAATAAACTGTAATTATCAATATAATAAGTATTTTCCGACCATAAATTTGATATATTATAATAAAAATGACAATTTTAATTTTTCATCGACATTGCACTCAAGGAATCATCATTGCGCCGTTTGTTAAAGATGTGAAAATTTATAAAAACTTAAAATTTTATTTTTATAACTCGTTTATTTGAATAATAAATTGTAATTCTTAATGAAATAAGTATTTTCCGACTATAAATTTGATATGTTATAATAAACAAGAGGCCCAAGAGGGCTTGAGGACGCTCTACTGACTCATAGTGGCCATAGCACTTTTTGAAATTCTATTATGCAATAGAAACATCGGGGCGGGGTCATTTTTAACTCTAAGGACATCATTTGAACAAATCTAACAAAACTATAGTTGGTCATCATTAATACATAAACATTTTGAAAATCTGTTGGACCGTTCATGAGAAGAAGACTTTTTAAGTTTTGGACTATTTTTAGTAACGGTGGCCATTTTGAATTTTAGATAGAAAAAATAAATCTTCTGTATAGTCTCCTATGCAATAGAAACATTCATGTGAAGTTTCAGTTTAATTGGACTAGGGGTTTCAGAATAAATGAAAATAAAAAAGAGAATTTTCTCTTTTCCCATAGTATCCCTATGTAAAATTCTAAGTCCCCTTACAGGGCCCCTATATATTTTAACCCCTAAATTCTTATCTGCAATTAAACCCCTACACTTAAGGATAATTGATATCAAATATGTACAAATCTGACATACTGGTTGTTAAGAAAACAATTTTACTAAATCCCAATTTGTACCCTTTTGGGGCCCCTTCTTACCCCTTAAGACATAGGAACCCAGTCATTTTTACAAATCTTAACCTCCTTTACCTAACAATGCTTTAGTGAAGATATAGGCAAAATTATTTCCATTTAAAAAATAAAAAAAATATTATATTGACATGTGTCCCCTTACTGAACTCTCAGGGCAGGGTCATTTTTAACCCTAGGGACACCATTTCAACAAATCTATCAGAACTATAGTTGGTCATCATTACTACATAAACATTTTGAAAATCTGTTGGGCCGTTCATGAGAAGAAGATTTTTTAAGTTTTGGACTATTTTTAGTAATGGCGGCCATCTTGAATTTCAGATCGAAAAAAAAAATCTTCTGTATAGTCTCCTATGCAATAGAAACACCCATGTGAAGTTTCAGTCTAATTGGCCTAGTGGTTTAAGAACAAATGAAAGAAAAAGAGAATTTTCTGTTTTCCCATAGTATCCCTATGTAAAATTCTAAGTCCCCTTACAGGGCCCCTATAATTTTAAGCCCCTAAATTCTTATCTGCAATCAAACTCCTACACATAGGGATAACTTATGCAAAATATGAACAAATCTGACATACCGGTTGTTAAGAAAACAAATTTAGTAATTCCCAATTTTTACCCTTTTGGGGCCCCTCCTGACCCCTTAAGACATAGGAACCCAGTCATTTTTACAAATCTTAACCTCCTTTACCTAACAATGCTTTAGTGAAGATATAAGCATAATAATTTCCATTTAAAAAAAAAAAAAAAAAAAAAAAATATATTATATTGACATGTGTCCCCTTACTGAACTTTTGGGGCAGGGTCATTTTTTTTACCCTAAGGACACCATTTGAACAACCCTAACAGAACTATAGTTGGTCATCATTACTACATAAACATTTTGAAAATCTGTTGGGCCGTTCATGAGAAGAAGATTTTTTAAGTTTTATACTATTTTTAGTAATGGCGGCCATCTTGAATTTCAGATAAAAAAAAAAATCTTCTGTATAGCCTCCTATGCAATAGAAACACCAATGTGAAGTTTCAGTCTAATTGGCCTTGTGGTTTAAGAACAGATGAAAGAAAAAGAGAATTTTCTGTTTTCCCATAGTATCCCTATGTAAAATTCTAAGTCCCCTTACAGGGCCCCTATAAATTTTAGCCCCTAAACTCTTATCTGCAATCAAACCCCTACACATAAGGATAATTTATGCAAAATATAAACAAATCTGACATACCGGTTGTTAAGAAAACACATTTAGTAGTTCCCAATTTTTACCCTTTTGGGGCCCCTTCTGACCCCTTTAGACAGTGGAACCCATTCATTTTTACAAATCTGAACCTCCTTCACCAAACAATGCTTCTGAGAAGATATAGGCAAAATCATTTCAATTTTAAAAAAAAAATAAAATATTATAATGACGTGTCCCTTAATTGAACTCTAGGGGCAGGGTCATATTTAAACCTAGGGACACCATTTGAACAAATCTAACAATACTATAGTTGGTCATCATTACTACATAAACATTTTGAAAATCTGTTGGGCCGTTCATGAGAAGAAGATTTTTTAAGTTTTGGACTATTTTTAGTAACGGTGGCCATCTTGAATTTCAGATCGAAAAAAAAAAATCTTCTGTATAGTCTCCTATGCAACAGAAACATGCATGTGAAGTTTCAGTTTAATTGGCCTAGTGGTTTCAGAAAAAGTGCTGCTAACAGACGACAGACGACGGACGACAGACAACGCGCCATCGCAGTTTGGCCAGTAGAGCTAAAAACAGACACGTGATGAAAACCGTCAATAGTTATACTAACTTTCCTTTTTCTATTTTCTTCTGTTACATCAAAGTTAGAATCCTGACTTTCCATTCTTACCGTATTGACGTAGGTTTGAGATATTTTATATTTTATAAATCTGTTATAAGAATAGTTTGTCCTCCGATATTAACGAAGTAGGTTTTGAAACTATTTCGTCGTCTTTTAAGTATGCACAAGTAGATACACGGAATCAATACGATTAAACATACCAACACTATTATTCCTAAAATATGTACCAGTTTAAATTCTCCCATGCGTAAAAATATGACAAATGCAAATATCTTGTTGTTACTTCGTATGTCCTTGGATGATTAATGAATCAACCTTAAGGGTAAATATACTAATATCAAATGATTTTCTGTTTGACATCTTAATGTTGTTGATGCTGAAGTTTGTAAGAACCTTAACAAGTATACGTGTAATCTTTAAATAACGAACGTATGATGAGAATACTATTTTGAAAAATCTAATAAAACAATTTACACAAGAACATTTTTACGTCTGCTTTTTTATGTTAAGTTATATATACATAATGTAAACAAATAAAACTTCGAGCTATTTCCTTCTTTTACCTTCGAATCCGCCTACCGAAATAAAAGCCGATACTCGCTCGGTCGTTTCCGTTTAAGATCATTTGCGATAACTACGACTAATATACCGCGTTCGTTCGCCTTTGGCGATTATTAGTTTAAATAAGTGAATTGTGTTTCATGAAAAAGTAAGATTAAAGGTAAATATAGTCGTGTTAGGTCTAGTGCTTATAAAATTAAAGATAAAAAGTGTCAGTGTTAAAGTGGATGTAAGCAAAATAGAGTTTTTATATAATAATGATAAAAAAAAAAGTAATTAAAACTCCTTGAAGTTTAAATTGAGTATTTGAAATAAAAAAAAAGGAAAAAATTATTCATTCTCTTAAAGTGGATGTAAACATAAAGGTGTTTTAGAAAGAAAAAGTGTTAAGTACCTTGAACATTTAAAATTGAGTGTTGAAATCTAGAATTAATTCATAATGTGTAAGTGAATGTAAATAAAAGGGTGTTATTTAAAGGAATATATTGTTGGTGGAATTCCTTGAAGTTAAAATTGAGGGTTTAAAATTTTGAAATAATTCATTTAATATGCATTTTCTTTGGAGCAAATTAGTGTTCTGATTACAAATCCAAAATGTGTTATTGTAGCTGTTAATATAGTATATATATATATATATACATGTATATATATAAAATCAAAATGAGTTATCAAGTAGATGAAGAAGTCAACTTTAAATTAAGAATGGAATTGACCGAAGCTACTGATCAACATTGCTTCTTCATCCAGAAGTTACAATAGAGAGGCCCTCCCGGGGGTTTTGGAGATCTGAAGAACATGGCCATTTATTTTCAGAGATCTGGGGAACATTTGCCATTACTTAAAGAGATCCAGGGATCAAAGGCCTAATTTTAGAGATCTAGGGATATTGAAAAAAGTACCTAATTTGATTAATTTTATCAGAGACATATAAACAGAGATAGACAACTGGTGGCACTTGTCTAAATTTCAGGTAGCACATTTTGGCTTTTTCTAGTTTAGTTTGAACTTATTTATTTTACTTCGATTTTGAAACAAGTTCTTACAACTTAGACAAAACACGCTCGAAGTCTTCCTGGGTATAACCAGTATTAACCATATGTGGAAAAAGTGTCTTGCTCAAGGATATCACACATAGTCGTGGCGAAGGGTTGAAATACCCACGACCCTCCAATCACGGGTTCGGTGCTTTACCACATCCTCCAGAATCAAACAACATATTTTTGTGATTATGGTATCAAAAGACAGGGCTTGATTTGGGAAACTATTTTTTTTCTTTTTTAAATTTAAAGAAATGAAGAATTTTACGCTTAAATTTTTTTGTGTGATCATTTTCTCTTTTTTAGCCCATTTTTAGATAAGAAATAAGAAAAACTACTTCAATAAAAATCAATATGAAACTTTCGCCACCGATGGAAAACTTACTGCGTCATCTTTCTTTAATTGTTAAATTCAGACCAAGATTCGAAGAGTAATAATAGAAATACTAAAAGTGCCGTAAACATTATATTACTATTAGTTTGCCAGTCTCTGTAATTAAGTCACTGATTTGATGTATAATTTTATACTTGATCATAATTTACCTTTAAAATGAGATGTCGACTGCTTGAAACAGCTTTGGATGTTTCTTACGTGGTCGTCTGGTGTCCTGCACAACTTCATCCCATAATCGTACGTACCCGAAATAAATTTTGGATGGTAATTCCGAGCAAAGATATATTTACAGTACTGATGAGTAAAGGCAGAATAGTGCAACGGTTAATATCGTCGATTTCGGATCGTAAGAGATCGTGTTCAATGCCACCCGTTTTTTACTTTTTTTTATTAGATCGTGTTTACACAATAAAGTCAATTATTTATGTGTTTTTATTGCCTTTTGTAAATTAACCGTTCTGCTGTTCATATTTTTTGTTTCTTCTATCCTTCCATCGATATCTTCTTTGGCTCTACTTTCCAAAGGCCAGCAGAGCTTATGTCGTGGTAGATTGTCTGTCGTCCATCTGTTAACCTTTTTCTTGTAGAAGCTATAGCATCCCCTACATTTTTCAAAGAATCTTATCCAAACTCGCACAGCATTTGTATAACCACAAACTCTTGAAGTTCTTGAACCAGCGTGATTGAACCACAAATGCTCCCTGACACAGAGCTTACAAGCACATTTTTAAGGAAACTTAAAAAAAACACCTTTTCTCTGAAAGTTCAAGCCATAGACCATAGATATTTTAAACAAGAAAAAAAAGACAGTACATGGATTTTGCTTATTATGATGATGTGTAAATAATAATAGAGAAGATTTTAGTAGACGTTTTACTTAAGGAAACACTTTTTGGTACTTTCAGGGAACTATGTTTAAAACTTTTGGAGATCTAGGGAACAGTGGAAATACTTTTAAAGATCTGGGGAACATGGACAAAATACTTTTGGAGATCTGGGGAACAATAGGCATTACTTTAAGAGATCCAGAGAACAGGGACCCCCACACCTCCACCCATCCCACCCGCACCCCTGGGAGTGTCTCAACAGACAACCAAACAACAGAAGAAGAAAACACGATTTCATCTAGCTTCTCAGGCTTTCCATCAGTTGATATAAACTCTAATACCTCTAATGACAAGAATGATGATGCCTTTCAAGACCGGTTTAATGGAATACTTTGCCATGTACTATTTGCAGTTGGACAAATCACTGTGATATTGTCAACCTTTTCAAGAAATTTCACGATGGTTTAAAAAAGGAGTTTCATTCTAATTCAACAAACACAGAAAAATCAACATACACAACATATGTAAAAAGGAAAAAATTATTTTGACATGCGACTCAAAGCACAACAAAATCACGGTCACAGGGCCAGGTTATCTTATATGGAGAGAAACTACTTTTATTAGACTTTCTTTGGGACTTTTCAAACATTATTGTGAAGAAACACAAATGAACAATAATGCTTCAAAACTTCAATCGCAAAAATCCATGACTTCAACCCCTACTGTGAGCAGTCATGCAAAACTGATATCACCGGCTCTGTCACCTAATCTGCTGGCTGAATCAGCGCCTGTTTCACAACAGGGGTCAGGAAATGCCAACCATGAGGAAGTCATCAGGGAAATAACAGCACTTCATGTATCACCATCTTTCTTCAAAACCAGATAACAGAAATCAATGCAAAAGTTGACATGTTGGTGCAAATAGCAATAAATATGCAAATATACCAGTCAGCACAGGAGGCAACTACTAGACCAGTGGAAGACAGACAACAATCCCCTACTTTGAAAGTTTCACATTCTGCCAGCTCATCCAGACCAGTGACCACCTACAGTGAGGCCCTAACTAGTACAAGTGCAATCATTATTAATTCAACAAACGAGGCACCAATAAAGAATGATAAAATTGATGAAAAAAATCCGGAAGGTCTAAAACATCAAAACCCAACAACAGACCAAAATAACCTCAGGTAATAAGCAGAAACAAGTCAAATCTACCAAAAACATTAATTATTGGAGACTCAATTCTTTCTGGAATAAACAAAACAGGATTAAAAAGATTAAATGTAGAAAGTCAATCAATCCCAGGCACCACAATTGATTTAATAAATGAAAAGATCAAGATCTTTAATTTGACTCACTTTTCAGACATTGTTGTTTATGTAGGTGGAAATGACTCTTCAATTGGAATGGATATAAATTATTTTGAAGAAAAGTATGATCAATTAATCAATACAATCAAAAACACCAACCCAGACTGTGCAATATACCAATGTAATGTATGCCCACGTGGAGACACAAATTCAACCAGCACAAGTATTGTAATGCAAAGATTATGCAATGTATACAAAGCAAACTTTGTCGAGGCAAACACTGGGTTTTATGACAAGAATAAACAACTTATAAGTCATTTTTACCGCGATAACATACATCAGGATCTGGTATAAAAAGACTTCTCTCAACAATAAATCAACATATTTGTGTAGTGGAAAAACTTTAACGACTTAATCTTCAAGAAAAGCGGGGAGCAACATAGGCATACAAATGTGAGAAAATCATCGTACAGAGACAGTTCCTACCAAAATGGACAGAGATTCACGAAATCAAACTGGCACCAGCAGGGACAGAACCAAAGATATGACAATAAAAGGGACAACAGACAAACAAAATACAAACGTGACTAGCTTAACCACAAATAGGACAGACAAGAAAGGGAGACAAACCACCATCAGGATCAAAATAAATAAGAATACTACCATCATCAACACAATTTTGGAATATTAGTCGACATAGTGAAAGATGCATGAAGTGTGCTCTTACGAATCATGAAACAATTGACTGCCATCACAAAACTCAAATCCAGTGCTTCAGATGCAAATTCTTTGGAAATAAAGACTCTATGTGTTGGAATTACTGTCTAGAAGACTCGTTCCTCAAATATGATAATAGCAGGCATTTTGTAGATTCAGCCTTTGTAGATAGTAATGATGATAATCTTTTACATAATGTTTCTACATTTAACTGTACCCCTGTATTAAATTCCTCCGTGAGTACCAAATTTTTATGTAACTTGGGTCTTGGAACAAAAGGGCTAAATATGGCCATATTAATATACAAGGTATTCAAAATAAATATGACCAAATACAAGTGATGTTGAACTCATCTAAAAATGATATACATATTCTAGGAATTAGTGAGTCAAAACTAAATGCCATTCATTTCTGTAAGCATTTCGAAATAAAAAATTACCAGCTATTACGAATGGATAGAATTTGTTCTTAGACGAGAAAAGAAAAGGGAGGTGGGATTTTAGTATACATAAGAAATGATATAAAGTGTAAGAGAAGAGAAGATTTACAATCAGATGACATCGAGTGTATATGGTTAAAGATTTTTCAAAACAAATATAAGAGCTTTTTCATAGGTCAAATGTATAGGCATCCAGATGAAAATGTTTCTTGGAATGAATTATCGAAAATCAGAGAAAATTCTTGAAATGCAAGCAGAATTGTATATTTTAGGTGATTTTAACAGAGATTGATTTAATATTCAAATTGAACATAATTGGATGGAATGTATCGAACAATTCGGCCTATTTCAAAAAATAAATGAACCAACTAGAATAACAGAGACTTCCAAAACATTAATTGACCATATATACTGCAATTTTCAGAGTAACATAACCTTTACATAAGTTCCAAAGTAAGGTCTAAGCGATCATTTTCAAATATTTTCCAAACGCAAAACAAACTTTACGGTTCCGAAACTGTCTCATTATACTATAACATACCGATCATACAACATTTTAATGAACAAGATTTTATAAGTGATCTTCAGATGGCACCGTAGGATGTTATTAAAATTATTGAGGACACGACTGATGTTGTAGACACTAGGTCTTCCATGATTTTAGATATTGTAAATAAGCATCTTCCTCTAAAATATACCAAGAGTTAAATACAACCAACAGCCAATTTGGCTTACACCTGAAATAATGCAGGCTATGAAGACAAGCGATCAGTTTAAATCTTTAGGGAATGAATCTCTCTTTAAACAATGGCGAAACAAAATAGTGAATCTCATTAAAAAATCAAAAAAGTCTCAATACACTAAATTTGTAAATGATGATAGAAATCCATCTGGTATTTGGAAAATTTTCAAAAAACTAGGTGCTAGTAAAAATAATCATAGTAATAATGTACTTTCACTTAAAGTAAGTGAAACCGAAATATTGAAATCTAACGATATGGCATGTGAATTCAATAATTTTTTCTCATCTGAAGCTGAGAATATTAAGGACATATTGTGTTTTCTAATTTTGATAAACTTCAAGACTTTTGTAATAATAAGATTCCTAAAGACATTTCTTTCAATATCCCTGATAAATCCAGTAAAATGGTGGAAAAAATATTTAAAAACAATAGATGTAACCAAGGCAACAGGGTGTGACAATATTGGTCCAAGATTATTAAAAATATCTGCACTGCTTCACAAAACACAATCTGGTTTCAGACCTAACCATTCATGCGAATCTGCTCTTAAAGCTATACTTGACAAGTGGCTAGGTGCAATAAATAGAGGATTACTAATTGGTGTCGTAATGGTCGATTTTAGGAAGGCATTTGAACATGTGGATCACCAGCTTTAATTAAATAAGAGGACCAAGATGACCCTATTTCGCTCAACTGACTGACCTTGAGTCATCCAACTTAAGTAGATTATATAATACATGTACACTCAAAATTCTAGAAAAACGAGATGGGCGAGTAGTTAGAATTTTGATTTGTTTTGAAGATGTAACAGATGCGTAGAAGAGTTCAAACTTGGTAGAGGTTCAACCATGGTAAATGTCAGTAAAATTACATCGAAATCAGGTCAGTAGATTCTGACAAGTAGGCTTTTGAAGTTTTTACTATAGCTGCCTATATAGTAAACTAGCACCTCACTGTGACGGTCATGTTTTTTAACGAATCACGAAGGCTTGAACAAATTTGTTAAAGGGTCACCCAAGGAACATTTCTGCAAAATTGTTTTAAAATCGATCCAGTGGTTTCTTACAAGAAGATTTTTTAAGTTTTTACTATAGCTTATATAGTAAACTAACCCAACCCCCTGGCCGCCATGTTTTTTGACGATACACTACGGTTTGAACAAACTTGGTGAAGGGTCCTCCAAGGAACATGAAATTATTTTAAGATCGAGCTAGACGTTTCTGACAAGAAGATTTTTTAAGTTTTTACTAATTAAACTTGGCCCGCCCCCTGTCGGCCATGTTTTATGACAAATCAGAATGGTTTGAACAAACTTGGTAGAAGGTCACCAAAAGAGTATTTCTGTGAAATTATTTAACAAGAGGCCCAAGAGGGCCTGAGGACGCTCTACTGACTCATAGTGGCCATAGCACTTTTTGAAATTCTACTATGCAATAAAAACATCGGGGCGGGGTCATTTTTAACTCTAGGGACACGATTTGAACAAATCTATCAAAACTGTAGTTGGTCATCATTATTACATAAACATTTTGAAAATCTGTTGGACCGTTCATGAGAAGAAGATTTTTTAAGTTTTGGACTATTTTACGGTGGCCATCTTGAACTTTAGATAGAAAAAATAAATCTTTTGTATAATCTCCTATGCAATAGAAACATTTAGGTGAAGTTTCAGTTTAACTGGCCTAGTGGTTTCAGAATAAATGAAAAAAAAGGAGAAGTTTCTGTTTTCCCACAGTATCCGTATGTAAAATTCTAAGTTCCCTTACAGGGCCCCTATATATTTTAGCCCCAAAATTCTTACCTGCAATCAAACCCCTACACTAAGGGATAACTTATATCAAATATGTACAAATCTGACATACCGGTTCTTAAGAAAATAGTTTTACTAATTCCCAATTTTTACCCTTTTGAAGCCCTTCCTGACCCCTTAAGACATAGGAACCCATTCATTTTTACAAATCTTAACCTCCTTTACCTAACAATGCTTTAGTGAAGATATAGGCAAAATTATTTCCTTTTAAAAAAAATTAGAAAAAGCTTTTTTTAAGTTTTGGACTATTTTTTAGTAACGGCGGGCATCTTGAATTCCAGATCGAAAAAAAAATCTTCTGTATATGAAAGAAAAAAGAGAATTTTCTGTTTTCCCATAGTATCCCTATGTAAAATTATAAGTCCCCTTACAGGGCCCCTATAAATTTTAGCCCCTAAATTCTTATCTGCAATCAAACCCCTACACATAGGGATAATTTATGCAAAATATGAATAAATCTGACATACCGGTTCTTAAGAAAACATATTTAGTAATTCCCAATTTTTACCCTTTTGGGGCCCCTCCTGACCCCTTAAGACAGTGAAACCAAGTCATTTTTACAAATCTGAACCTCCTTCACCAAACAATGCTTCTGTGAAGATATAGGCAAAATCATTTCCATTTAAAAAAAAAATAAAAAAATATTATAATGACATGTGTCCCCTAATTGAACCCTCGGGGCGTGGTCATATTTAACCCTAGGGACACCATTTGAACAAATCTAACAAAACTATAGTTGGTCATCATTACTACATAAACATTTTGAAAATCTGTGGGCCGTTTATGAGTAGAAGATTTTTTAAGTTTTGGACTATTTTTAGTAACAGCGGCCATCTTGAATTTCAGATCGAAAAAAAAATCTTCTGTATAGTCTCCTATGCAATAGAAACACCCATGTGAAGTTTCAGTTTAATTGGCATAGTGGTTTCAGAGAAAGTGCTGCTAACAGACGACAGACGACAGACGAAAGACGACGGACGACAGACAACGCGCCATCGTATAAGCACTTCTGGCCTTTGGCCTTTCACCCAAGGAACATTTCTGTGAAATAATTTTAAAATTTAGCAAGCAGTTTCTGACAAGAAGATTGTTTAAGTTTTTACTAATTAAACTTGCCCCGCCCCCTGGCGGTCATGTTTTTTGACGAATCAAGATGCCTTGAACAAACTTGGTAGAGGGTCATCCAAGGAACATTTCTGTGAAATTATTTTAAAATTGAGCAAGCTGTTTCTGACAAGAAGATTTTTTAAGTTTTTACTAATTAAACTTGCCCCATCCCCTGGCGGCCATGTTTTTGACGAATCAAGATGGCTTGAACAAACTTGGTAGAGGGTCACCCAAGGAACATTTCTGTGAAATTATCTTAAAATCGAGCCAGTAGTGTCTGACAAGAAGATTTTTTAAGTTTTTACTAATTAAACTTGCCCCGCCCCCTGGCGGCCATGTTTTTTGATGAATCAAGATGGCTTGAACAAACTTGGTAGAGAGTCACCCAAGGAACGTTTCTGTGAAGTTATATAAAAATTGGCTCAGTGGTTTCAGAGAAGAAGTTGTTAGAGGCTAAAAGTTAACGACGGACAACAGACGACGGACGACAGACACCAGAGAATCACCTGTGAGCTTTCCGCTCAGGTAAGCTAAAAAGCTTAAATATTATCATATCTCTGAACATACTTTAAGCTGGTTCTCTTCATATTTATTTGCATTTATTTGTCGAAAGCAAAAAGTTTAATTAAACAGTACACTGTCCGATGAACAAAATGTTATTAATGGAGTACCACAAGGGTCAATACATGGTCCTTTATTATTTTTAATGTTTATAAATGATTTGCCCTTAAATATTGATCAAGTACACACTGATTTGTAAGCCGATGATACTACCTTATCTAAAAAAGGAGAATCTCAAAAGGATATTCAAATTAAATTACAAAATTCTTTAAATGATCTGCAAACTTGGTGTAAGCATAATGGCATGCTCATAAATTCTGCAAAAACCAAGTCATGTTAATAACAACTCATCAAAAGAGAGCACATTTGCAGATTGATATTTAGCTAAATTATAATGATGAAATGTTGCCTTAATATTAAATGACAAAATACTAGGGATTCATGTGGATAACAACCTAACCTGGTCTAACCATATTGATAACATTAATACCAATATATGGCTTATTTCAAGAATAAAAAAAATACCTTTCATATAGTAACCGTGTTCAATAGTATTAAACTTATATCTAACCACATATTGACTACTGTAATATCATTTGGGGTGGCACTTATCACGTTAATCTTTGTAGAGTATTCCGTCTTCAAAAAAGGTTTTGTAAGATTATTTTAGACTATAAAAGTGAAGATTCCATAAAATGTATGGAAGAATTGAAATAGCATCTATTTATGAAAGAGTTTTTTTAAGAAAAGGCAATTTCATTTATAAAATTTCAAATGATTTAACACCAGTATACATAAATGAAATGTTTAAATGCAGACGCCAAAATGATAATTTACCAGCACTACCACACATTTCATTAAAGGATTTTGTTACACCTAGACAATATAAAGAAATATTTAAACAAAGCTATACAGGTCCTACCATTTGAAATAATCTTCCAAATCACCTGAAACAATAAGATTCTCTTAACTCTTTTCATAATAATTGTGATAAATGGATGAAATCGAATTAGTTAACATCTAAATACTAAAATAATTTAATTTATCCTGATTAGCTTACAAATGAGCATGAAATTATAGTATACGCATGTATGTGTTTATGTTTGTGTTTGTGAGTGCTGGCATATGAGTGTGAGTGTTTGCATGCATGTGTGTAAGTTTTGTAAGATATTGCTTTCATTATATCTCTTTATACTGATTTATGTATGTGACTAGTCGTATAACAGTTTTTTTACATTAAATATTTTACATATTAAATATTTTACATATTAAATTGTTTGTATATTTAATCCATGTATTGTAAATAATAGAGGGCCTCATAGAAGATTAGTTTGTAACTAAATTTGTAACCCTCTGTAAATAAAGACTACTATTATTGCTATGTTGAAAATGATAAAGCCAACCTGCGTTGGCACCTGGTGCCTTGCTATTGCTATATTATAAAAGCCCACTAGTGTATGCACCTAGGGGCCTGCTATTGCTATGTTGAACATGATAAAGCCAACTTGCGTTAGCACCTGGCGGCCTTCTTTAGCCATATTATAAAAGCCCACTAGTGTAGATAACTAGGGGCCTGCTATTGCCATGTTGAAAATAATAAAGCCGACCTGCGTTGGCACCTGGTGGCTTGCTATTGCTATATCATAAAACCTCACTAGTGTACGCACCTAGGGGCCTGCTATTGCTATGTTGAACATGATAAAGCCGACTTGCGTTAGCACCTGGCGGCCTTCTTTTGCCATATATTAAAAGCCCACTAGTGTAGATAACTAGGGGCCTGCTATTGCCATGTTGAAAATAATAAAGCCGACCTGCGTTGGCACCTGGTGGCTTGCTATTGCTATATTATAAAAGCCCACTAGTGTATGCACCTAGGGGCCTGCTATTGCTATGTTGAACATGATAAAGCTGACTTGCGTTAGCACCTGGCGGCCTTCTTTTGCCATATTATAGAAGCCCATTAGTGTAGATAACTAGGGGCCTGCTATTGCCATGTTGAAAATAATAAAGCCGACCTGCGTTGGCACCTGGTGGCTTGCTATTGCTATATCATAAAACCCCACTAGTGTACGCACCTAGGGGCCTGCTATTGCTATGTTGAACATGATAAAGCCGACTTGCGTTAGCACCTGGCGGCCTTCTTTTGCCATATTATAAAAGCCCACTAGTGCAGATAACTAGGGGCCTGCTATTGCCATGTTGAAAATAATAAAGCCGACCTGCGTTGGCACCTGGTGGCTTGCTATTGCTATATCATAAAACCCCACTAGTGTACGCACCTAGGGGCCTGCTATTGCTATGTTGAACATGATAAAGCCGACTTGCGTTAGCACCTGGCGGCCTTCTTTTGCCATATTATAAAAGCCCACTAGTGCAGATAACTAGGGGCCTGCTATTGCCATGTTGAAAATAATAAAGCCGACCTGCGTTGGCACCTGGTGGCTTGCTATTGCTATATTATAAAAGCCCACTAGTGTATGCACCTAGGGGTCTGCTATGACTATGTTGAACATGATAAAGCCGACTTGTTAGCACCTGGCGGCCTTCTTTTGCCATATTATAGAAGCCCACTAGTGCAGATAACTAGGGGCCTGCTATTGCCATGTTGAAAATAATAAAGCCGACCTGCGTGGGCACGTAGTGGCTTCCTATTGCTATATCATAAAACCCCACTAGTGTACGCACCTAGGGGTCTGCTATGACTATGTTGCAAATGATAAAGCCGACCTGCATTAGCACCTGGTGGCTTGCTTTTGCTCTATCATAAAAGCCCATTAGTGTATGCACCTAGGGGCCTGCTATTGCTGTTTTTGTGGAATAAAAGATATTTAGTCAACCAATGTGCATGGGCTTGATCAAATCATATCGTGCAAAGTATCCACGTGGTATTCTTTGAAGCTTGAAGCCATTATATATATATAGTTTATGCTTAGGATGTTTGAAGTTAGATACTTAGTCAACCAATGGGCTTGGGTTTGATCATATTGTATCGTGCAAAGTATTTGGTAGTCTTTGAATAGAGTTTTAGTTGCCTGAAGTTGTTCTATATATATAGTATATTTAGTGTTTCCCCTAAAGCGGCATGGCAAGGCGGGACCCGCCCTGCCCTTTTTCTATGCCGCCCTACCCTTTTCTTATACTGCCACGCTTAAATAATTACTGCCCCGCAGTGCCCTTTCTAATAAACAATGATAGACACCACTATGAAGAAGGTACCTCCCCGCTGTGTTCCTTTATTGGCTAATCAGACCGTAGACACTACACGCGTCGTTAGGTAATTTCCAATATGCGTACACTCGATTAACACATGGCTTCCGCCTTTAGTGCATTATCATATTATTCTTTCGTAGACCGCGGAACCATTAGAATGGTTCTCATTTCAAGCTATGCAATTAGAACAAACTAGGAAGCCAGCGGTACACACACGCACCATGTGCGATTGTTTTGATAAGCAACTGAAGGTGTTGACAATGTTTTTCACAAGATTTAAAAAGGTGTTGGCATTACCTTTCATTTGATTCATTAAACTCACAATCATGTGAAGTCTAGGGAGTATGTAAAACTATGTATGCAATCAATCAGAACGTGTGTACCATTTCTCGGATCAAGACAACTAGAAATAGATCGCAGTGTAAAGTAAGGTCTTTATGCAAGTAAGCGAAACAATGAAATCGTAAAGGGTTTTCTCAGCATCTTATTTCAACAAAGCTAGAATAAAATCCCCACTTTAAATGGTTTATTTTGTACATAAATTGAAGAAAAAATACAAAAAAATCACCTGGATGTTGCCTACCGTACGTAAACAAATTTGAAATACCCGGTCTAAAAATCGGCGCCTTTAGAAGTTGGATCTCAAAAAATCGGTGCATCGGTTATAGCGGTCCCGTTTATTATAGATGTTTAAGACTTAACTATTAATGTTTCCTTTCAAGTTGTCCATTTATCAACACTCTTTTACTATATTTTTATGGCAATATTTTTCTAATATAGGATAGAAACATATATTTGAATTGCAAATTATAAATGGATAGTTAATTACTCCCTGTTTCTCAGCATCTAATTTCAATAAATAAAATCCCCACTTAAAATGGTTCATTTTTTTAACATAGATTAAAGCATTGTGTAAATATAATATCCATCTTATAAGGGTACTTGAACTATCAAATATTGTTGAAATAATTACTTTATAATTGATTAATAATAAGGCTACTACAATAGTATCAATGCTACTACAATATCATCAAGGAACTATAGTATATCCTTCTATAGTTCCTTGATATCATGTTTTATTAATACATGATATTGTAATAGCCATATTTAAGATGATTCATACATTTACCAAAACATACATATATCATACTTGTTATTAGTGCTGAAAATGGTGCTCAACACAACACGCAAAACAGTAATGACCTTTTTTTTCTATTATTTTAGTACGCGCCAAAAAGTGCCCTTTTTCAATTGGTACCCTGCCCTTTTTCAATCCTGGGGGAAACACTATTATATGATTAGGATGTGTAGTCTAATAGCACATCTAATATATGTGACGGTTGTGTATAGTTTAATGTTGGTAAAACATATATATAAATTTGGTTAGTTAAAAATGTAAGGGCGCATGTTGTTAATATAGATATCTGGCTCATAGGTAGTGATAGGTGCAGAGGGATAGACAATACCCGAGGAGTTAAAAATGCTAATAGAGTAAAGTGGCTGTCAAAATGTAGTATAAAATAAAGAGAGCTGATACCACGACTGCATACAAATACATACACAATGCATAGTCTAGTAGTTCTAGCCATTGATCTTGGACGAATGACTGGGGCGATATTAATGGAATGGTATTAGAATAGCAATACACAATGACATCTTGAATATTAAGTCAAATTAATGTTGCCAGATACAGCTTGTTAATGTTTTTCGGTATGGTACAGTAAGTCATGGTGTGGCACTGATTGTAAGGAGTCAATTGACAGAAAACATAGAAACGCCAATAGGTGAATTAGTAATTTCTTGAATTAAGGCAGGGGTAAATTTGTGGATCACGCTGACATGGTCACGTCATAAAATGTTTTTTACCATAATGATGGGGTCCATCTGTCAGAAATCGAAACTGATTTGTTTATTTTGATATTGAAGAGGCATTTATAATGGGTACTGTTATAATGGAATTCTGTGGCGAACTTAGTTCGTTTGGCAGGAAAATTCCAGAGAGGAACATGATTCCCATGTGCTCATTTTGGACTAATGTGTTTAAATCAAGTTATACGGCATTGTATTTGTGCCGATGCGTAATTTCCACCTTCTGGTGCATGGCTTAGCTGTTTTATTTGTGTAGGTCGAGCGGTTTGATGCAACCTTGCGTAAACCACCTTGGTATCGTCATACTTCTCGAGTCCTTTCTTTGGGTTTCCTGTCATTTATGTGATCAAATGCCATTATCTTTCTATTGTGGAATTATGAAGTTTTACTGAGAATTCATGAATATTATTAAATTTTCAATTGATTTGATTTAGTGTTGTTTTTATTGATTTAAGTTTACTGGAATGTCTAGCGTCAATTTATGCCATGAGACGCTAGAGAGGATCATTTAGCCAGCACTCAAACACATCCATCTCTGCAAATTACTGGTGACTTTCCCATTTGAATCAACAGCGGGAGACGATTGACAATAAGACACAATGTCGCATATCAGTCATAGCTGAGACTGTGGCTGACCAGGGATTTGAACTCGAGTTGTCCAGGGATTGCAACTTGTGCATGTCTGTGCTAACTGTTCAGGTCATATTGATTTGAGTCATCTTGAAATAGGAACTTGTTATCATTTCAGTCTGAATTATCAAGGTGTAATTGATGCACAAGTACGTGGTCACAGTTTGGAAAAACATAACGAACTCGCAAACACAGAGCGATTTAGTTGAGTTTTTCGATCATTTCATCAATTATTATACCGCGAGTTTTTAATGAATCTGGTTGAAAATATCAATTTTAAATCTGGGACCATAGAAAAAGCATGGTTCTGCGTATATCACAGTTTCGTTCTGTGGATTCCGGAATAACTAGTGTACCGGTAATGTAGTTACAGCCATTCAAATAATATTAAACAAAATATTTGAAAGACAGATGAATTTTATTTTATAATAAACCAAACACCCTGTGGTTGATAGATAGAAAGAAAGAAACGAACAGACAACATAGTATACCATGTGTTGCTTCACTTTGGAAACGACCCCCGTACTATGATGTGTTTCTGACCAGAACGCAAGAACACCGCAAAAAAATATCAACAGCAAATGTCACTGGTAAGTATCACATGCCCCCCTCCCCCGCCATAATTTGAGCCAAGTGTTTTTGAAATTTATCCATGTATGACAAAGTTACGGACCGGACTTGGAACTCTTAAGCAGGCTCAAAGTGTTGTCAAACAAAGTTGGACCTTGACCTTTGAGGTACGGGTCTGGGTCTTACGTGTGACACGTCGTCATGTCATCGTGATCAATTGAGCCAAACCTCCATATTAAACAGTTGCAGACCGGACATGAAATATCAAATAAACTGAAATTGTGACCTTGACCTTTATGGAAAGGTTCTGATCTTACATGCAACACGTCATCATGTCATATTGATCGATTGAGCTAAGTGGTTTTGAAATCCATCTATGTACGACAGGCATAAAAATCAAACAAGTGGTGTTAAAATATCTAAATTTGGTATGTTTTTCGTTGTTATAGATAATACTTTAAATGTGGCAGGCATATTATAAGTTCTGATTTTAAAGTGCTTAGATTTTAATGAAGCAATAAAAACACATTTGTATAATAGCATAAATGTCAAAAGAAAATGACCGCTTTTCAAAAATGGCAAAAGATGAAAGCACAAACATTGACCATAGCGTATTTCAGCTTTTCTTTTACTAATATAAATAATTCCAAATCAAACTTCAATCTGAAATGATGGTATTAAGACCACAATCTCAATTTTTGCCCTCCATTTTATCCAAAAAAAATGGCGGCTCTATTAATCATCGCTTGGGACGCTGATGGGGGAAGTAGTCGTCTGCATTTCATGTCATTTTAGTGAAAATTGTATGTGTTTACAACCGCATATTTGAAGTGTTTTGGCTCTCGGTTTGAAAGAACAAAAATCACAATAAAATCAAATTTGGATCTCTACGTCCTCTGCTTTGCAGTTTGAAACCTTTGGAACTATTTTATCGGTCGACGGAAATGAAATTGTTGTCAACAGAATAACAAAGGTTATGAACAAAATTGAAATATAGGCAACATGATCCATATAGATGGCTTCGCCTTCCAAGAAATAAATAATAAAATTACCAAAAAAAACAACAACATGAATTTTAATGTAAATATTTACCCATAGAATCCCCATAAAACCCATAATATCTTCTGCTAGGCCGGCCTTGGAATTTTATCCGTGACACCACAAGAGCAGGGTATTCGCCTAAGCCGTGATCTACCTCTTTGTAATGATACTGTGCTATAAAGAAAGGGGAAGAGAAACCGTATATTAGAATAACTATGCTGAGCCTCAATAGGCATCTGTAATGAGAATCAACCAAAGTCAAAAAGGATTTATATTTGCGATTTGGTTAAATTGTTTTCAAACATTTAGCACCCTCAGGCCACCATTGCCAGAACTTTAGACAGTTTGTTAAACCACAGATAAGCTTAGGTCATCAATTGTTTTGAACCAGTAATAAACCAATTACTGAATTATTATTGTCATTGACTTATAATGTCAGCCTTAAAGACACACGTTTAGTGTAAAAGTGAGGTAAACACTGCGGTGGTTTGTGGGGTTAATTTGGGGTTTTGCAGTCACCATGTGTGTAAACACTGTTGTGGTTTGTGGGGTTAATTGGAGTTCTGCAGCCACCATGTGTAAACACAGTGGTGGTTTGTGGTGTTAATTGGGGTTTTGCAGTCACCATGTGTAAAAACTGTGGTGGTTTGTGGGGTTAATTGGGGTTTTGAGGCCGCCATGTGTAAACACTGGTGGTTTATTGGGTTAATTGGGGTTTTGCATCCACCATGTGTAACACTAGTGGTTTGTGGGGTTAACTGGAGTTTTGAAGCCACCATGTGTAAAAACTGTGATGGTTTGTGGGGTTAATTTGGGTTTTGAGGCCACCATGTGTAATAACTGTGGTGGTTTGTGGGGTTAATTTGGATTTTGAGGCCAACATGTGTAAAACTGTGGTGGTATGTGGGGTTAATTGGGGTTTTGCATCCGCCATGTGTAAACACTGTGGTGGTTTGTGGGGTTAATTGGGGTTTTGCAGCCACCATGTGTAAGAACTGTGGTGGTTTGTGGGGATAACTGGGGTTTTGCAGCCACAATGTGTAAACACTGTGGTGGTTTGTGGGGTTAATTGGGGTTTTGCAGCCACAATGTGTAAAAACTGTGGTGGTTTATAGGGTTAACTGGGGTTTTGCAGCCACAATGTGTAAAAACTGGTGGTTTGTGAGGTTAACTGGGGTTATGCAGCCACAATGTGTAAAATCTGTGTTGGTTTGTGGGGTTAATTTGGGGTTTTGAAGCTGCCATGTGTAGATACTGTGGTGGTTTGTGGGTTTAATTGGGGTTTTTGAGTCCACCGTGTGTAAAAACTGTGGTGGTTTGTGGGGTTAATTAGGGTTTTGCAGCCATCATGTGTAAACACTGTTGTGATTTGTGGGGTTAATTGGGGTTTTGCAGCCACCATGTGTAAACACTGTGGTGGTTTGTGGAGTTAACTAGGGTTTTGCAGTCACCATGTGTAAAAACTGTGGTGGTTTGTGGGGTTAATAGGGGCTTTGAGGCCACCATGTGTAAACACTGGTGGTTTGCTGGGTTAATTGGGGTTTTGCATCCACCATGTGTAACACTAGTGGTTTATGGGGTACACTGGAGTTTTGAAGCCACCATGTGTAAAAACTGTGATGGTTTGTGGGGTTAATTTGGGTTTTGAGGCCACCGTGTGTAAGAACTGTGGTGGTTTGTGGGGTTAATTTGGGTTTTGAGGCCAACATGTGTAAAACTGTGGTGGTATGTGGGGTTAATTGGGGTTTTGCATCCACCATGTGTAAACACTGTGGTGGTTTGTGGGGTTAATTGGGGTTTTGCAGCCACCATGTGTAAAATCTGTGGTGGTTTGTGGGGATAACTGGGGCTTTGCAGCCACCATGTGTAAAGACTGTGGTGGTTTATGGGGTTAACTGGGGTTTTGCAGCCACCGTGTATAAAAACTGGTGGTTTGTGGGGTTAATTGGGATTTTGCAGCCACTATGTGTAAGAACGGTGGTGGTTTGTGGGGTTAATTTGGGTTTTGAAGCTGCCATGTGTAGATACTGTGGTGGTTTGTGGGGTTAATTGGGGTTTTTAGTCCACCATGTGTAAACACTGTGGTGGCTTGTGGGGTTAATTGGGGTATTGCAGCAATCATGTGTAAACACAGTGGTGGTTTGTGGGGATAACTGGGGTTTTGCAGCCACCATGTGTAAAAACGGTGGTGGTTTGTGGGGTTAATTGGGGTTTTGCAGCCACCATGTGTAAACACTGTGGTGGTTTGTTGAGTTAACTAGAGTTTTGCAGCCACCATATGTAAAATCTGTGGTAGTTGGTGGGGTTAACTGGGGTTTTGCAGCCACCATGTGTCAAAACTTTTGGTTTGTGGGGTAAATTGGTGTTTTGAAGTAACTATGTGTAAAAACGGTGGTGGTTTGTGGGGTAAATTGGGGTTTTAGGCCACCATGTGTTAAAACTGTGGTGGTTTGTGGGGTTAATTGGGGTTTTGCAGCCACCATGTGTAAACACTGTGGTGATTTGTGGGGTTAATTGGGGGTTTGCAGCCACCATGTGTAAACACTGTGGTGGTTTGTGGGATGTATTGGGAGTTTGCAGCCACCATGTGTAAAAACTGTGGTGGTTTGTGGGGTTAACTGGGGTTTTGCAGCCACTGTGTGTTAACACTGTGGTGGTTTGTGGGGTTAATTTGGGGTTTTAGAGCCACCATGTTTAAACACTGGTGGTTTGTGGGGTTAACTTGGGTTTTGCAGCCACCATGAATAAACACTGTGGTAGTTTGTGGGGTTAATTGGGGTTTTGCAGCCACCATGTGTGAAACCAGTGGTGGTTTGTGGGGTTAATTTTGGGTTTTGCAGCCACCATGTATAAAAACTGGTGGTTGGTGGGCTTAATTGGGGTTTTGCAGGCACCATGTGTAGAAACTGTGGTGGTTTGTGGGGTTAATTGGGGTTTTGCAGCCACCATGTGTAAAAAGTTTGGTAGTTTGTGGGGTTAATTTGTGGTTTTGCAGCTACCATTTGTAAAAACCGTGATAGTTTGTGAGGTTAATTTGGGTTTTGCAGCCACCATGTGTAAAAACTGTTGTGGTTTTAGGGGTTAATTGGGGTTTTGCAGTCACCATGTGTAAACACTGTGGTGGTTTGTGGGGTTAATTGGGGTATTGCAGCCACCATGTGTAAACACTGTGGTGGTTTGTGGGGTAAATTGGGGTTTTGCAGCCACCATGTGTAAAATCTGGGGTGGTAAGTGGGGTTAACTGGGGTTTTGCAGCCACCATGTGTAAACACTGTTGTGGTTTGTGGGGTTTAATTGGGGTTTTGAAGCTACCATGTGTAAACACTGTAGTGGTTTGTGGGGTGTATTGGGATTTTGCAGCCACCATGTGTTAAAACTGTGGTGGTTTGTGGGGTTAACTGGCGTTTTGCAGCCACTGTGTGTAGACACTGTGATTGTTTTTTGGGGCTAATTTGGGGTTTTGCAGCCACAATGTTTAAACACTGGTGGTTTGTGGGGTTAACTGGGGTTTTGTAGCCACCATGTGTAAACACTGTGGTAGTTTGTGGGGTTAATTTGGGGCTTTGCAGCCACCATTTATAAAAACTGGTGGTTTGTGGGATAAATTAGGGGTTTGCAGCCACCATGTGTAAAAATGGTGGTGGTTTGTGGGGTTAATTTGGGGTTTTGCAGGCTCCATGTGTAGACACTGTGGTGGTTTGTGGGGTTAATTGGGGTTTTGCAGCCACCATGTGTAAACACTGTGGTGGTTTGTGGGGTTAACTGGGGTTTTGCAGCCACTGTGTGTAAACACTGTAATTGTTTTTTGGGGCTTATTTGGGGTTTTGCAGCCACCATGTTTAAACACTGGTGGTTTGTGGGGTTAATTTGGGTTTTGTAACCACCATGTGTAAACATTGTGGTAGTTTGTGGGGTTAATTTGGGGCTTTGCAGCCACCATGTATAAAAACTGGTGGTTTGTGGGGTTAATTTGGGGTTTTGCAGCCACCATGTGTAAACACTGAAGTGATTTGTGGGGTTAACTGGGGTTTTGCAGCCACCATGTGTAAACACTGTGGTAGTTTGTGGGGTTAATTTGGGGCTTTGCAGCCACCATGTGTAAAAACTGGTGGTTTTTGGGGTTAATTTGGGGTTTTGCAGCCACCATGTGTGAACACTGAAGTGATTTGTTGGGTTAACTGGGGTTTTGCAGCCACCATGTGTAGAAACTGTCGTGGTTTGTGGGTTTTATTGGGGTTTTGCAGCCACCATGTGTAAAAACTTTGATAGTTTGTGGGGCTAATTAAGGGTTTTGCAGCCACCATGTGTAAAAACTGTGGTGGTTTGTGGGGTTTATTTTGGGTTTTGCTGCCACCATGTGTAAACACTGTGGTGGTTTACACATGGTGGTTTGAGGAATTAATACAAATTAAGTTTCTACATTTTAATAAAGTTCTACAACCGATTTGTGATTGTATAGTTATTACTTTAAGACCAGTCCTTTAGTTAACATAGTCCTAACTTCCCCAGAACCCCCCTCTCACACGTAAACTCTTAAACTAACTACCAATTACTAATTTTCCTCCTCACACCTACTTGTGTAACATGTACTCTTATATCTTGTTTCAGAGTTACAGTACGAAACATGGTGCGATCTCACTTTTACTATTCAGTTAGATAATTCGCCAGGCAGGTTAACCTATGATTAGCAGTTACCTGTTAATACACATGGGGTGTTACGTACACTACAGGCAACTCGCCATCGCATAAGCCCTTCTGGCCTTTGGCCAGTACAGCTAAAATAAAATACAGTAGAGGTTAGTGACTGAAGCTTCTGTTTTTTTAGGTCTCACGCAAATATCTCAATAACATATATAACAATTCCAAAACACTGGATAATATACAGAGCATAATCATAATGTTTGAATACAGAATTATTATTTCCGAGAAATACAATTTTACTGAAATTTTTTAACATACCTACGGTAGTTTTAAGCTTTTATTTATTAAAAATCAAATCATTTTTACCCAAATAAAGTAAAAAGCATTACTGATAAGCGTAAAATCTGAGTTAATGTTTCCCCAGTTTATTGATAATAACTTTAAGACAAGCAGACTCATTAACAGCACAAAAAGACAAAGTTGATAAAGCTGGACTCAAGATCATACACATAAAACTTAATCAGCATTAATAATAGTGTTTAAGAGGAGATGTCATTCAAAATTTCTCATTGAAGTATATGTGACCAGGGCTTACTTTTGGCCTCCTGATCACAAGTACTCTGGCATGTATTAATAGATATATAGTCTGTTTCAACTGTATTATGTGAAACGTGTTATTGTATATCATGTGAATTGACTGAAGTTTTGTCGTAATCGTTGTTTTCATGTCTTGTAAACTATGTATTGTGCTGTATCGTTACAGGTTCTTGTCTCATAATATATATTAAGAATACTACACTGCATTAAATCCTAAAACCCCTCACCGATCGTATTGTTATTGCTCTGACGACCATCGGTTACATATATTTTGAGTAACAGCACCTATGCTTTATTTCAGATGATCATTAAAAAAATACAAATTTATCTGATCATAAGTCGCAAGTCATTTAAAGACAGCCTAATATAGAAATAACTTATCTAGACTTAAGTCCAGCATCTCATTCCAAACAAGATCACTTTAAAGCAATTTTAATGCAATACACACTGAACAAAGAGCTTTGTGTACGATTTTATGCTAAATGATATAAGTTCAATTACAAAGAAAGCTCAAATATTATATGAAACACTCTTCCAGGTTAAAACCAATACTGAGTGTTGCTGTTTGAGAGGCATTGGGTTGAGCTGCGGATCGAACCTACAACCTCTGGCCTCAGCAGCCAACGTCATTTTCACTAAACTACTGCTCTGCTTGTGTATGTTTTCTATCCTAAAGTTGACTGCTTTTAAAAAGCATCCGATGGCTTAAAGTCTTATGAAGGAGGTTGCTATTAGTGTGAATAAGGTGTAAGTTAGGGTTTGTATGAAATATGTTTGTTTAATGGTGTAAGGTGCAATATTTGAGTGAATGTAGATAAGATAAAAGCAATCGCGCACCGGGTACGAAATACATAGGTGATACCAAAACCCGATCAGTTCCAGTTGCCCATTCCAATTTTGGCTGCAGGGAAAAGGCAAATGGTGTGTGTTTGAAAGTAATTATGGTGTTTAAATGCACAAATCTGAATCGTTATGCATTTCACTTTGCATATTCAATAAGAAAATACAGTCGTACCTGTATTAAGCAGCCACCCAAGGGATATGGCCAAACTGGCTGCTTAACACAGGTGGCTGTTCAATAGACTGTCCATATTTTTAACGAGAAAGCTGAAGTCATGATTTTTATTGTGACAGACAAAAAGTGATCACATATGCATGGTACATGTTAGTTGTTTGGAATTATGTACTTGGGCAAATGAGAAAAATCCACAAGAAGAAAATGATAGTATTTTATATAGAAATACATAAAAAAAATTACACATTATAAATAAATCAATAAATAATTTATGTTTTTTAATTAAAAAATCATAATGTTTCAATTGATCAAACAAGAGGCCCAAGAGGGCCTGAGGACGATCTACTGACTCATAGTGGCCATAGCACTTTTTGAAATTCTACTATGCAATAGAAACATTGGCCATCTTGAATTTTAAATAAAAAAAATAAATTTTTTGTATAGTCTTCTATGCAACTGAAACAACCATGTGAAGTTTCAGTTTAATTGGCATAGTAGTTTCAAAATAAATGGAAAAAAAAGAGAATTTTCTGTTTTCCCATAGTATCCCTATGTAAAATTATAAGTCCCCTTACAGGGCCCCTATATATTTTAGCCCCTAAATTCTTATCTGCAATCAAACCCCTACACTTAGGGATAATTTATATAAAATATGTACAAATCTGACATACCGGTTCTTAAGGAAACAATTTGACTAATCCCCAATTTGTACCCTTTTGGGGCCCTTCCTCACCACTTAAGACATAGGAACCCAGTCATTTTTACAAATCTTAACCTCCTTCACCTAACAATGCTTTAGTGAAAATATAGGCAAAATCATTTCCATTTAAAAAAAAAAAAAATATTGTATTATATTGACATGTGTCCCCTAATTGAACTCTCGGGGCTGGGTCATTTTTAATCCTAGGGACACCATTTGAACAAATCTAACAGAACTATAGCTGGTCATCATTATTACATAAACATTTTGAAAATCTGTTGGGCCGTACATGAGAAGATTTTTTAAGTTTTGGACTTTTTAGTAACGGCGGCCATCTTGAATTTCAGATCGAAAAAAAAAATCTTCAGTATAATCTCCTTTGCAAAAGAAATACCCATGTGAAGTTTCAGTTTAACTGGCCAGTGTTTTCAGAACAGATGAAAGAAAAAGAGAATTTTCTGTTTTCCCATAGTATCCCTATGTAAAATTCTAAGTCCCCTTACAGGGCCCCTATAAATTTTAACCCCTTAATTCTTATCTGCAATCAAACCCCTACACATAGGGATAATTTATGGAAAATATGAACAAATCTGACATACCGGTTCTTAAGAAAAAGAATTTAGTAATTCCCAATTTTTACCCTTTTGGGGCCCCTCCTGACCCCTTAAGACAGCGGAACCCAGTCATTTTTACAAATCTGAACCTCCTTCACCAAACAATGCTTCTGTGAAGAAATAGGCAAAATCATTTCCATTTTTAAAAAAAAAATAAAAAAAATATTATAATGACATGTGTCCCATAATTGAACCCTCGGGGCGGGGTCATTTTTAACCCTAGGGACACCATTTGAACAAATCTAACAAAACTATAGTTGGTCATCATTACTACATAAACATTTTGAAAATATGTTGGGCAATTCATGAGAAGAAGATTTTTTTTAGCTTTGGACTATTTTTAGTAACGGTGGCCATCTTGAATTTCAGATCGAA
Organism: Panopea generosa; assembly: GCA_029582155.1. Taxonomy (NCBI): domain Eukaryota; kingdom Metazoa; phylum Mollusca; class Bivalvia; order Adapedonta; family Hiatellidae; genus Panopea; species Panopea generosa. The sequence goes on along the minus strand of CM055897.1, from coordinate 22,190,971 downwards.
AAAAAAAATCTTCTGTATAGTTTCCTATGCAATAGAAACACCCATGTGAAGTTTCAGTTTAACTGGCCTAGTGGTTTCAGAACAGATGAAAGAAAAAGAGAATTTTCTGTTTTTCCATAGTATCCCTATGTAAAATTCTAAGTCCCCTTACAGGGCCCCTATAAATTTTAGCCCCTTAATTCTTATCTGCAATTAACCCCTACACATAAGGATAATTTATGGAAAATATGAACAAATCTGACATACCGGTTCTTAAGAAAACGAATTTAGTAATTCCCAATTTTTACCCTTTTGGGGCCCCTCCTGACCCCTTAAGACAGTGGAACCCAGTCATTTTTACAAATCTGAACCTCCTTCACCAAACAATGCTTCTGTGAAGATATAGGCAAAATCATTTCCATTTTTAAAAAAAAAATTAAAAAAATATTATAATGACATGTGTCCCCTAATTGAACCCTCGGGGCGGGGTCATATTTAACCCTAGGGACACCATTTGAACAAATATAACAAAACTATAGCTGGTCATAATTACTACATAAACATTTTGAAAATCTGTTGGGCTGTTCATGAGAAGATGATTTTTTTAAGTTTTGGACTATTTTTAGTAATGGCAGCCATCTTGAATTTCAGATCGAAAAAAAATCTTCGGTATAGTCTCCTATGCAATAGAAACACCCATGTGAAGTTTCAGTTTAACTGTCCTAGTGGTTTCAGAACAGATGAAATAAAAAGAGAATTTTCAGTTTTCCCATAGTATCCCTATGTAAAATTCTAAGTCCCCTTACAGGGCCCCTATAAATTTAAGCCCCTTAATTCTTATCTGCAATCAAACCCCTACACATAGGGATAATTTATGGAAAATATGAACAAATCTGACATACCGGTTCTTAAGAAAACGAATTTAGTAATTCCCAATTTTGTACCCTTTTGGAGCCCCTTCTGACCCCTTAAGACAGTGGAACCCAGTCATTTTTACAAATCTAAACCTCCTTCACCAAACAATGCTTCTGTGAAGATATAAGCAAAATTATTTCCATTTTTAAAAAAAAAAATTAAAAAATATTATAATGACATGTGTCCCATAATTGAACCCTCGGGGCGGGGTCATTTTTAACCCTAGGGACACCATTAGAACAAATCTAACAAAACTATAGTTGGTCATTATTACTACATAAACATTTTGAAAATCTGTTGGGCAATTCATGAGAAGAAGATTTGTTAAGTTTTGGACTATTTTTAGTAACGGTGGCCATCTTGAATTTCAAATCGAAAAAATAAAATCTCCTGTATAGTCTCCTATGCAATTGAAACACCCATGTGAAGTTTCAGTTTAACTGGCCTAGTGGTTTCAGAACAGATGAAAGAAAAAGAGAATTTTCTGTTTTCCCATAGTATCCCTATGTAAAATTATAAGTCCCCTTACAGGGCCCCTATAAATTTTAACCCCTTAATTCTTATCTGCAATCAAACCCCTACACATAGGGATAATTTATGGAAAATATGAACAAATCTGACATACCGGTTCTTAAGAAAACGAATTTAGTAATTCCAAATTTTTACCCTTTTGGGGCCCCTCCTGACCCCTTAAGACAGCGGAACCCAGTCATTTTTACAAATCTGAACATCCTTCACCAAACAATGCTTCTGTGAAGATATAGGCAAAATCATTTTCATTTTTAAAAAAAATATTAAAAAAAAATTATAATGACATGTGTCCCATAATTGAACCCTCGGGGCGGGGTCAGTTTTAACCCTAGGGACACCATTTGAACAAATCTAACAAAACTATAGTTGGTCATCATTACTACATAAACATTTTGAAAATATGTTGGGCCGTTCATGAGAAGAAGATTTTTGAAGTTTTGGACTATTTTTAGTAACGGTGGCCGTCTTGAATTTCAGATCGAAAAAAAAAAATCTTCTGTATAGTCTTATATGCAATAGAAACACCCATGTGAAGTTTCAGTTTAACTGGCTCAGTGGTTTTAGAACAGATGAAAGAAAAAGAGAATTTTTCTGTTTTCCCATAGTATCCCTATGCAAAATTCTAAGTCCCCTTACAGGGCCCCTATAAATTTTAGCCCCTTAATTCTTATCTGCAATCAAACCCCTACACATAGGGATAATTTATGGAAAATATGAACAAATCTGACATACCGGTTCTTAAGAAAACGAATTTAGTAATTCCCAATTTTTACCCTTTTGGGGCCCCTCCTGACCCCTTAAGACAGTGGAACCCAGTCATTTTTACAAATCTGAACCTCCTTCACCAAACAATGCTTCTGTGAAGATATAGGCAAAATCATTTCCATTTTAAAAAAAATATATAAAAAAAATATTATGACATGTGTCTCCTAATTGAACCGTCGGGGCGGCGTCATATTTAACCCTAGGGACACCATTTGAACAATCTAACAAAACTATAGCTGGTCATTATTACTACATAAACATTTTGAAAATCTGGTGGGCTGTTCATGAGAAGAAGATTTTTTTAAGTTTTGGACTATTTTTAGTAACGGCGGCCATCTTGAATTTCAGACTGAAAACAAAAAATCTTCTGTATAGTCTCCTATGCAACAGAAACATGCATGTGAAGTTTTAGTTTAATTGGCCTGGTGGTTTCAGAGAAACTGCTGCTAACAGACGACAGACGACAGACGTTTTGTGGCTCGTATTCTTCCATTATCTTGTGGTTACGTTTGGACACATTCTAATTTTGTGTTTTATTGACACATTTTCCGAAAATCCAGATGTTTAACCGCTCTTACACGTTCATCATAAGTCAGACACTTTCTTTTTGCAGCAGATATGGTGTATGATATGCGTTGAGTCAATCGCATTATAATATGAAAAATATTGTTTTTCCATTGCATTCGCACCCACTTTTATAGCGGATATCTGACAAATTGCTATTATCTTTTTGATTTACCCCTGCAGTTTCATAATTGTGCATAAACTCCTCAGTAAAATTTGCTTCAAATGTGTTTACACGCGACAATAGACCTAAAAAAATATTGTAAATACACGCGCTTAAACAGTCATGTGCCCAGCCTAGATAACAGCTTCGCTAACAAATTAAAGTCATCAATCTGGCTATTAGCTCTGCTTATAAGAGACCGTATATCCATACACTCGCTCAGTGTAAAGAGGTGTGTTTTCGTTACAGAAGCAGAAGCTTTAGTAGATCACGGGATTATAAAACATGATTGGAATAGCCGCCAGCCAAAAGGTGTGACAACTAGGTGATAACGGTCTGTGGGCACATCTTTGACTACTTACACCCGACCGCTGAACACTTAAAGCACTGTTTGGTGTGAAATAGACTGGCCGTAGGCCGCGATAAAAAGGTAACTGTTTAATACATGTACTTTATATAGGCAATTTACACAGGGGGATTTTGAAGTGGCCGCTTAACACAGGTGACCGCTTATAAGAGGTGGCCGCAAGGACAAGTTAGACTGTATATGGAAACTAGACATATCACAGAAGGTGATGAATATCCCAAGATGGCGCCCTAACACAGTTATTGCACCCTTTCGAACTTTGACACAGTGAACCAATTAGAGTAACCAATCACTTTTGTGAAGTGTCATTGAATTCCAGCCAATGGTTGCCAAGAAACTGCAACACAAAATAAATGTCTGAAAAATTCAAAGGACCATAACTCATCCAAAAATTATTCGGGTGCAACATACTGACAATGTAAACAAGACTTGGTACCAGGGCTTCTAAAATTTCAAAATACAAATTATTCCACGTTTTCTGCTGCCGTAAGAATTATTTTGAAAACATCACTAAAATCCCTTACAATGTGCCTTTACATGTATGCATACCTCACTCACCATGTCAGCGGCACCATGTATTTTCTCCATTTATTCATTTATGGAGAACTATGTCAAGTTTATTTTTTTATTATTTATTACTTACCGGTACTTTATCACTGACATCATGTTTTCGCTTTACTGAATAATTTTCATTCAATTAAAAATGCTTGTTCATTTGAGGAATTGAACGAAAGTGTTGTATGTATAGAAACAGTTCAAAATAGAGCATGTTGGTTCTTTTTAGGAGTTAGTAAATTCTCACCAACAGCCTCAATATCTGGTGATATGGGATGGCAACCAGTCTTTATTAAACAGTTTAGATGTATTTCTAACTATTGGGTACGTTTAAATAATTTGACAACATCTAGGATAAATAAATGCATTTTTGTCTCTTGTTATAATAAAGGTAAAAATAACTGTAAAAATTGGAGTTTTAGAATGTGTGAATATTTGACACAAATTAATTGTGCTAATTATACAAATATTAACCACCGTATAACGAAGACTAGTATGATGAATAATGTCAATACAGCTAGTATGACTTTGTACAAAAAGGACTGGTTAAAATCAGTAAACGGTGAAGATAAGAATAAGAATTGGGGTGGAAATAAATTGTTTAAACAAGTATTTGGAACTGAACATTATTGCAAAATTATTTTACCTGAAGAACATAGAGCAGCGTCGCAAAATTTCGATGTGGTGTTGCACCAATACGGTTTGAACCCGGAAGGTATGAACAACTGCCAATTGAACACAGGGTTTTCCCTTTTTCTAGTGATCAAGTTGAATCCGAGAAACATGTGATATTGAAATGCCCTTTATATAACGATAGTAGACAACATTTAACTGAAAAAGCTGTTCAAATTGATATGCAATACAGAAATCTATCAGATGAAAACAAACTTACTTTGTTGTTCACCAACCACGATCTTATATGCATAGTTGCCAAAACCTGCTTTCTAATTCTTGAAAGAAGATCTCTCTTTTTAAGCAAAAAGACAGCATTTATGGTCTATTTAACGTTATCTTATAATGTATATAATGATTGATATTGTTTTATTTGTTATTGGAAATTTTGAATAGTGAATGCACAGTCATTGTTAATCAGGTCGTCCCAAATCTGATTTGAGGCGATAAATGATTTTTTAAAATATGTTTTAATTCTGCCCTTTTGCTAATAATCATAAAAGTAGTGGATTAATAGAACTTATTTTAACACTGTTTTAGACAAATGAATAAAATGAAGATTCATGTTCTTCTTTTGTCCGGATTAACAATGGCTGTACACCTTTTAACAAGTAAGAATATTATAGTGTGATTTTATGTGTTATTTTAGTATTGTATAATTACTGTGATATTAAAATATTGCCGGGGTGTCTCTTACAATTCTGTAGAGAATGACATAGTATGTAATATCTGTGTAAATTGTATTTTAAATATTATGTTCATTACTGTATATACTATGATGAGACTTTAATAAACGAATATATATTCATGTACTGAAAGTCGCGTGAAATAATAACCGTGGTAACCGATGTAATGGTATATTCAGGTTTTTATTTTTGGTATGCATTGTGCTTTAGCTAGCCACTGCATACATAAATTTGAGTAATACCGTTTTCCACCAATTAGCTTAATAAAATCAAAACGTAAACCAACGCAAACAATTCGGTCCGGTCACACCAAAACAAAATCGGTTCAGATTTGATCACTTTCCTTAATTAATGTCATTAAAATTATAATTGAAGTTATTGTTAAACAATAAAAACCCAAACAAACAACTAACACTGCAAGTTTTATCAAAACAATTTTCTGTCCAAAAGTCTCAGCTTTTGACCACTTGAAAAAACAAACACAAGAGCAAACAACTGAACACATTTTGACTAGCGGTATACCAAAGAAATTATGGAAGCAAACACAACCGTTTTGAGAATGTGTGATATGGTTCGCTGATCACACATCTAAGGCATGCTACGTAGCGGTAGACTCTTCCGAAAAACTCCCCTACTATCGGTAATGGTTCAGTCAAAATTGACCTCCTCTCACACAGCAGGTGACAAATTAATTGGATGATTTTGCCGCAAGGCGTATTTCATAGCTCAGTTAAGCATGTAAAGGGCAATTTTATACGACCGATAGAAAACATCTGGACTGATATTTTATTAAATTTTGAAAAGAAAACCGGTTTTGAACTGCAGAAATCGGTCCAAAAACCGAACCGGCAATTTTAGAAGCCCTGCTAGGTACCAATCACTTTTGTAAAGTGTCATTGAATTTCAGTTGATGATTGCCGAGAAATAGCAAACACAAAATAAATGTCTAAAATTTCAAAGGGCTTAACTCATTGAAATTATTTGAGAGCAATATTCTGAGGATATGCACAACCCAGCTTAATACCAATTACTCTTGGGAAGTTTCATTGAATTTCAGCCAATGGTTGCCGAGAAAAAGCCATAAAAAAATATATATGAAAAATTCAAAGGACCATAATTCATTGAAAAAATATGCATAACTAGACTTGGTACTAGACACCCGTGTGAAGTTTCATTGAATTCCAGCCAATGGTTGCTGCGAAATAGCAGCATATATAGCATTCACAAAAATTGTCCACAGACGCACTGATGGACAGACTGGCCGACAAGCGCGACTCCTACTTTATAAGCCCCCGTATACTTTGTATCTGGGGGTATAAAAATGTCTTGAAACTTACCTTATATATTTTCAAACTTATTTACTGTAATGTTCTATAAAATTTATTATTGTGAAAATATATATTTTAAAATAATTTTTGGATATATTAATTAACAACCTTGTCTGGGCTTTAAATCCATCCAGGTATGACCTTGAGTTCTAATCCCTGCCAAACCAAAGTCTCAGTGAGGAATGATATGCGACATTACGTCTCATTTTCATTTGTTTCTCATCACTTATTCAAGTTAAGAAGTTATCAGTTATTTGTGGAGATCGGTGTACTCTAGCACTGGTTAACCTTCCAGAATCCCAGAAAAAGAGTTGCTAGATCAGCTGACAGTTCAGCCTTCATTGACATAAAAGTAATGATAAATAATCAAACAAACAAATCAATATTCACCGTTTACAATTCTAGAAACTAGTTTTATTCCTCTCGTTGAATAGTCTGGAACAGGTAATGAAGAAGCTTTCCATGCTCTAACCTTTATCATACCTTCTCTAGTATACAGATAGTTAGGTCCCTTCCAGTATGGAGGCCTCACTAAAAGGGACAGACACATAGTTGTTTTTTTTATTACTAAATTTGGCCATCCTTAAAAAAATATGTTTGCTGTGCTCCGACCCAGTATTTTGCATGTGGGTAGGTAGGTAGCTTTGTTTTTATTTTTGAAATTTTGACTCTGCATAGTCATTTTAAAGAAAAATGGACAGAAATCATTAAAAAAAAAAAAATGCTTTAAAAGTCAATAAAAAAAGTTTGGGGAGCTGCAATTTTGATGGAGTAGGTAGGAGCACGGCAAACAATATATCTTTTAAAGCTGGCCTTATATGATTACAGAAATGACAGAAACTGAATGTAACATTTATACACTAAATAATGAATAAATGAATGAATGAATATAGTTTTACGGCGTACCAACACAATATAGGTTATTCGACGCCAACAGGAAGGAAGATTTTAGGTTCACTCTACATGTACAAAAACAACAAATTAACATACAGATTTAAAAAAAAATACACCAACATATGAATATGCAGAATGAACCTAGAACCTTGATACCTGCAGAACTGCAGAGTTTCAGCAAATTCTATTGTATTACTCAAATTGTCGCTTCTTACGACATGTATGAGCCAGTGGTCCTATTCTTGCCATCACTCATATGGCTCCCTGAAACCACACAGGGGTTGATAATTTAACCACAATAGTGAACAATGCAAAAAATGATAAAATGAACATGACACCCATTCGGAGGATTCCTACCCCTCTGCAGAGATTGGCAGTGATTCTATTTTTAGCCGGAACCACACAGGCTTACACTTAACAAGAGGCCCAAGAGGGCCTGAGGACGCTCTACTGACTCATAGTGGCCATAGCACTTTTCGAATTCTACTATGCAATAGAAACATCAGGGCAGGTCATTTTTAACTGTAGGGACACCATTTGAACAAATCTAACAAAACTATAGTTGGTCATCATTACTACATAAACATTTGATAAATCTGTTGGACCGTTCATGAGAAGAAGACTTTTTAAGATTTGGACTATTTTTAGTAACAGTGGCCATCTTGAATTTTAGATCGAAAAAATAAATCTTTTGTATAGTCTCCTATGCAATAAAAACATCCATGTGAAGTTTCAGTTCAATTGGACTAGTGGTTTCAGAATAAATGAAAAAAAAAGAGAATTTTCTGTTTTCCCATAGTATTCCTATGTAAAATTCTAAGTCCCCTTACAGGGCCCCTATATATTTTAACCCCTTAATTCTTATCTGCAATCAAACCCCTACACTTAGGGATAATTTATATCAAATATGTACAAATCTGACATACCGTTTCTTAAGAAAACAATTTTACTAATTCCCAATTTGTACCCTTTTGGGCCCCTCCTTACCCCTTAAGACATAGGAACCCAGTCATTTTTACAAATCTTAACCTCCTTTACCTAACAATGCTTTAGTGAAGATATAGGCAAAATTATTTCCATTTAAAAAAAAAAAAAAAATATATTATATTATATTGACATGTGTCCCCTTATTGAACTCTCGGGGCAGGGTCATTTTTTACCCTAGGGACACCATTTGAACAAATCTAACAGAACTATAGTTGGTTATCATTATTACATAAACATTTTGAAAATCTGTCGGGCCGTTTATGAGAAGAAGACTTTTTAAGATTTGGACTATTTTTAGTAATGGCGGCCATCTTGAATTCCAGATCGAAAAAAAAAACTTCTGTATAGTTTCCTATGCAATAGAATCACCCATGTGAAGTTTCAGTCTTATTGGCCTAGTGGTTTAAGAACAGATGAAAGAAAAGAGAATTTTCTGTTTTCCCATAGTATCCCTATGTAAAATTATAAGTCCCCTTAAAAATACAGGGCCCCTATAAATTTAAGCCCCTAAATTCTTATCTGCAATCAAACCCCTACACATAGGGATAATTTATGGAAAATATGAACAAATCTGACGTAACGGTTCTTAAGAAAACGAATTAAGTAATTCCTAATTTTTACCCTTTTGGGGCCCCTCCTGACCCCTTAAGACAGTGGAACCCAGTCATTCTTACAAATCTGAACCTCCTTCACTAAACAATGCTTCTGTGAAGATATAGGCAAAATCATTTCCATTTTAAAAAAAAAAAAAAAAAAAATATTATGACATGTGTCCCCTAATTGAACCATTGAGGCGGGGTCATATTTAACCCTAGGGACACCATTTGAACAAATCTAACAAAACTATAGTTGGTCATAATTACTACATAAACATTTTGAAAATCTGTTGGGCCGTTCATGAGAAGAAGATTTTTTAAGTTTTGGACTATTTTTAGTAACAGCGGCCGTCTTGAATTTCAGATCGAAAAAAAAAAATCTTCTGTATAGTCTCCTATGCAATAGAAACACCCAAGTGAAGTTTCAGTTTAATTGGCCTAGTGGTTTCAGAGAAAGTGCTGCTAACAGACGACAGACGTCAGACGACAGACGACGGACGACAGACAATGCGCCATCGCATAAGCGCTTCTGGCCTTTGGCCAGTAGAGCTAATAAACCACATAAATACCAATACAAAGTTCTTTAAGGTTCGCAATTACCTTGATTTGAATTCATCATTGTTAGTTTTGAGCACATTAAATATCACAAACCAAGAAGATATTTCATGCACAAGTTGCAATTCGACATTATTAAAGCCATTTAGTTAAAACATGTTTTTATTCAGAAATAGTATACACAATAACATTGAAATATATCACATAAGGTTGCTCGAGGGTCTGCAGATTTTAATGATAATTTCGGTGATCGTGAGACACATGAATTTTTTCAGCCAATTTCCACAATTTTGGCAGTCTAGTGTGATCATTAATTGACTGAGTTTTAAAAAGATAAGCACTCACTAGATTAGGTAACTTTACCTAAGAAATCTAAATACATGCGTTTGCAATTATAAACATAAAAAATGCGCAGTGGATGCTTGTTTATGAATGAAGGTGGTCACTTTTGCTAAATAACTTTGAAAGTTTCTCTGCATAATATCCCTTCAAAAAAAAATTAACTTCTGTAGTCTCAATATTTATTTTCAGCATTTCCAATCTCATGCCAGGCCCGATTAGCTCGGTTACAAATCTGATTATCAATCCAGGGGTCATGAGTTTGAATCCCCGCCCGGCAACAGTCTCTGTAGTGCCTGATATATGACATTGTCTCATTATCATTTGTTTCTCACCACTGATTCAAGTGGGGAACTTAACAGTTACTTGCGGAGATGGGGTGTGCTGGGGAACTGGTTAACCTTTCAGGATCCCAGGAAACAGTGGTTAGTTTAACTGATCGTCTGTTAGCCTTTGATGGCATAAAAATTCTAAATATTCAGTCAATCAATCAATCAATCAAATCTCATTTTAAACACTGCAGTCCCAAACCTGAAATTACAAAATGCATTAAAAGCTTATCTATCATGGAAAAGCACTGAATCATTAACTACACTGACCAAAAATGAAAACTTTACATAGTCTTCAAAGTGTCTCTTTTACTAATATACTAATATTTTACTAATATATACTCAGGGTTAAAAAAAAGTTTTCATTGAAGCTATATATGACTTTATTAATGAGGCCCTCCCAGGGGTTTTGGAGATCTGGAGAACATGGTCATTTATTTTCAGAGATCTGGGGAACAATGGCCGTTACTTTCAGAGATCCAGGGATCAAAGGCCTAAATTTAGAAATCTAGGGACATTGTTTTTAATAAAAACGGAAAAAAGTACCGAATTTGATCAATTTTATCAGAGACATATATCCTTTGTATAACTTATACCGTGATATACCTATTACCGCGAATGCCCGTATAATAACAATCTGGGAAGACATGCGCAAAACTCCAACTTCCATTAGCGTCAGCATTTGTTTGCATTTCGTGTCGGCAACTGTTTTTTACTCAATTGAATATGCTTAATGATTAATTTTTTATTCCAATTTCTTAATTCTAAATGATTGGTTCAAACATTCATGCCAAATGCCTGATTCTAAATACTTGATTATCATTGTATACAATTTGTTTACTGTTTTATTCTTAAATGATACATTCTTCATGCCAAATGAATGGGTTAATTCTTTATGTCTATTTAATGGTAGTGGTAATGGTAGTGGTATGGTAGCTATGATTATGATATTGTTTATGATGGTGGAAGTAGTGGTGATAGTGTTTGTGATAATGATAATGGTAATGGTATCGGTCGGTGTAGTGGTAGTGACAGTGTTTGTGATAATGGTAATGGTATCGGTAGGTGTAGTGGTAGTGACAGTGTCATTGGTAGTGACAGTTAATATTGTAGTTGTTGTGATGGTGGTTGTAGTAGTGGCAGTGGTTGTGATAATGTTAATGATAATGCTAATATAATTGTAAATGGTATTTATAATAGCAATGGTAGTGGTAGTGGTAGTGGTAGGAGTGATTGTAGTGGTAATGGTTGTGGTGGTAGATTATGGCTAAAATTCAATATTTATAAGGAGTTGCAGAATAAATAGAAACACTTTCATTTAGAAGATGAAAAACCAGTCTTCCAGTATGCATTCACATGTAAATTCACATAGTAAAACAAGATAAATATTATATAACTGTTTACAGGCACATGATTGCAGGGCCAGCACAGCAATGGAAAAAGTCCCAGATCTTATCTCTTCGCAAACTGAATATTTACTTCTTCTTTTTAGTGAAAATCTATCACCATATATCTCCTTTAAATCTTGTTAAGGCACGTGGTCCAGTGATAGAGCATCAAACCCAGGATCGGAAGGTGGTGGGTTTGATCCTCCCCACAGCCATGCGTGGTTTCCTTGAGCAAGACACCTTTTCCGCATATGCTAAGAACTGGTTATTCAAGGAAAGACTTCAAGCGTAATTTGTATAAATTGTAAGAATTTGAAGTAAAATAAATCAGTTAAATCTGCACGTGTTGTATATATATATGGAAAATATTCACATTATAAATCATTACTCCCATCTAAAAACAGGATGTTTTATCTATAAAAACAGGATGTTTTCATTGAATCCGTTTTTAAAGTATTCTGGGAATTTGAAAACAAATCAGATAAGCTTGGTGACATTGCAATACACATTCAAGTCTCACGCATCCATGTACGTACCCATGTACGCACATGTTTTACAATAATAATTTATCACGGAAGTTAAGAATCATGGCAGCACTGCATGTATATGTTGTTGATAAAAATATATACTTGACTCAAAACTGAAAAAAACAATACGTATAATTATGCTAAATGTAAATACGAGAAAAAAACATTATCAGGTTGACGTTATCAAAATTATGTATGTTTTGTTATCTAAAATAGAAGCTATAGCATTTGTATACAATATGTTCTATGTTTGTATTTTAATATAAAAATAAATTTCATATCAGCAATATGTTAAGATGTGTTTATTTCTAATATGAGTAAACTCCACGTCCGGACAGTCCACATATCTAAGCGGGGTCTTTAGAAAGTCGTTTACATCCATGTAAGCATCAGTATGAAATATCAGGTTTAATTTATTTAGTGAAGCATTAATTTTAATGAAACTTAACTACATAATCATGTTTTGATTATCCGTCCAATGTTACAGATAGTGTAGCAAATCCCAGGACTGCGTTCAGTTCAGTTAAATGTTAGCCAACAATTTTTTTCTGGATACTGGCTCAACTTAAAATTAGCACACAACACGCAACAAATTATGGGAACCAGATATTAAACATGTTTGCTGTTCATAGCCTAGTTTCTAAAATACTCTGGGAATTTGAAAAAAATCAGTTAAGCTTGGTGACATTGCAATATACATTCAAGTGTGTATTGCCACCCATAAAAATAAAATAAAATACAATATCAAGATGTAGTGAGGCCGAAATAACGATACTATCATTCGCCATGTTAAAAATGTTGTTGATGTTTTCACTGCAAAAAAACACCCAGGTTTCTGAGGAATTCGTAAAAAAAATTGTAAAAACGAAAATGACATTGTCCTAATCAATTTTTAAAAATTTGTTTTAGATATTCTTGAGAACGTAAACGTAAAGATAGTAGATATGTACATTCATGGCAGTTATACTATATTGGATAGGAATGTGAGCGGGGAAAATACCATTTTATATAGAGTAGATTTTGGGCAGCCAAATGTGCTTTTCATGTCCAGTCTAGTTGCAAATCCACTTATTACAAACCAACCGCTTTCTGGCTGTTTTGTTAATCTCGTGTAATTTTTTATTGCTGTTTCTTTTTATTTCAAATTTTCAACACATTACTACATGTTTCACAAATTGTATTTACAGCATGTATGATATAACTTTCAACAGTTATAAAAAGATTCTGTTTGGTCTCATCTGAACAATCCTCCAATAACACTTGGTATTTTTCGGTTATTTCCGATAACAAAAAGTCGCGTAGCTGATTGGATGCACGGAAGATTCCGGACTGTTACGTTATATATATACGTACTCCGCCTACGACAACAGCATCCACAGAGGTTCAGATTAATTTCTTATGGTTCTGTTGTACTAGGGAATACTATAGTAATACTATATTATAATTTATTTAGTTTTAAAATGCAACAAAAACATTAAGTATAGTGCCTCAAAGTTTTTTCGTACCTAGCACTAAAAACAGGGAGGTCCTCAGAGTAGCTACGAGCCTGAACAGAGATAGGCAACTGCAGGCACTTGTCTAAATTTCAGGTGGCACATTTGTCGTTTTCTAGTTAATTTTAAGCTTATTTATTTTACTTCCATTGTGAAACAAGTTCTTACAACTTAAACAAACTACGCTCGAAGTCTTCCAGGGTAAAACCAGCAGTACTAAGCATATGTGGAAAAGGTGTCTTGCTCAATGACACCACACATAGCTGTGGCAGAGGATCGAACCCACGTCCCTCCAATCATGGGTTGGGTGCTCTACCACAAGACAACTGCATTTTCTAAATCATGGAAACACAACTCCTCCAAAATTAAACAACATATTTTTTTTATGATTATGGTATCAAACGAAAGGGCTATGTTTGGTGTGTTTGAGCAAGACATGTTTCCACATATGCTTAGTACTGGTTCTAACCAGGAAGTCTTCCACATGATTTGCCTAAGTTGTAAAAACTTGTTTCACAATCGAAGTAAAATAAATAAGTTTAAACTTAACGAAAGGGCTTGATTGTAAATTTGGGAGATTAATTTTTCTTTTTTAAGTTTAAAGAAATGAAGAATTTTTATGCTTAATGTTATTTTTTTTGGTGATCATTTTCTCTTTTTAGCCCATTTATTAACTAATTTCTTCATCTTTCTATATATTATATTTCTATTTTTATTGTGTGTTGTTTTATTAAGATATTTGTTAAATCAAGACTTCCCTTTTTTTTCGTGAAAATTTCAACATATTTCGTTTTCAATCCGTAATAGTTTAAATTCAGAAGAAAAATATTAAATAATTGGTAATTGAAATTGGTCATCATTTTTATCAGCTTTACCTTGGTATCAAAGTAATTTAATTCAAACACATTTTTGAAGAGTTATTGAAGATATATTAAAAGTGCCGTGTACATTATATTGCTATTAGCTGCCAGTCTTTGTAATTAGACACTGCTTTTAAGTATACTTTCTATACTTGATCATAATTTACTTTTAAAATGAGATGTTGACTGCTTGAAATAGCTTTTAACAGCTTTGGAGGTTTCTGGCAACGTGTTAGTCTGGAACCCTGCCCAACTTCATTCCATTTCTTCATTTTTCAACGAATCTTGACCAAACTTGCACAGCATTTATATAAACCCAAAATCTCGGACAAGTTCTTGAACCATTGTGATTGAACCACAAATGCCCCCTGCCACAGAACTTACAAGCACATTTTTAAGGAAACTTTAAAAACACATTTTTCTGCAAAAGTTCAAGCCATAGACCATAGATATTTTTCATAAAGCAAACAGAAGCATTGTTACTATGGGGTCTTCTGAAAGGGTTGTAGAAGTTGGGTTCCCTGAGTAAAATTTGGGTATTTCACCTGAAGATATCTTATATGGTATTTCTAGTGAAGTCAAACATGACTTCATTGAACTTGATGATGAGGATTACATACATATTCAAACAGTTTTTGTAAAGACGTTTGACATAAAGAGACAACAGATGCAGAGGGCGAGCCTGATCTGCCTGCAGAAAGGACAAGGAAAGGAAGTGCATGGATTTTGCTTATTATGATGATGTGTAAATAATAATAGAGAAGACTATAGTAGATGTTTTACTTAAGGAAACACTATTTGGTACTTTCAGGGAACTATGTTTAAAACTTTTGGAGATCTAGGGAACAGTGGAAATACTTTTAAAGATCTGGGGAACATGGACAAAATACTTTTGGAGATCTGGGGAACAATAGGCAATACTTTAAGAGATCCAGGGAACAAGGACCCTCTACCCCACCCCCCTGGGAGGGCCTCATTAATGTTTCTGTGCAATTTGCTGGAAAAAAATCAGACATCGCATGTTTATTCCTGATCAATTAAGTGTAGAATGGTCAAAATGAAAATTCCAGAACAATGAAAATGATCATGTAACATTTGAAAAAGACATAAAGTGCTGATAAAGTGCAATAACTATTTTTTTTAAAACGTAATAACTAGTGTGGACTCCCGTTTTTACGTCATCTTTGTGTACTTACGTAACGCTAAATGAGCGTGTTTGGAATACGTTGCCATTCCAACAGAAGTGCATTTCAGAGATTGTGTATGGTATTAATATGATGATTGGACCTGATCCACCGATCCAATTCATTCCATACATGTTCTGTGGGGGAAACAGAGGCATTGCCACTGATTTCGTGTGTATTGCAAATGACGTCATGTCCATAATAGCTTGATGGTGCGCTGTTACAATCTGACCAGTGTATGGCCAACGTGCATGAATTGGAACATGGTTTTATCTCAAACAGTTTAGGATTGTCTGTGGATGAACACCATAATGCCAAGGAGTATGTGTAGCAAGTAAGAAATGATTACATTGATGAGTCAATGTAATAGCTTTTGAGTACGTAACGTTATAGCACGCACACGACAGGGTCTGACACTCCAACATTTCCAGTAGAATGGTACCGGTTTGCAAGGATGTAAATAGTCTATATGGAACAGCCAATGACGTACAATGCTATTTACCAATGACCTGACCCTGAGCACACGAAGAGCTTGATTTCTCTCAGTTTCAGAAAGACCTGGCATCGCTAAATAAAAGTGTTTTTTTAAAACAAATTTAAGTATTTTTATCCGTGTTAAGCAACGAATGATTACTTGTCAGTGTAAAACCTGTAACTGAAAAACCGGATTTTGTGCACGTGCAAAATAAGGAAAAAAAATTTTTGTGCTCGGACGCATGAATATTTCGGAACTTTTGAAAAAATATGCATAAAGATTATCCGCAATTAAATCCTGATAACCGTGTAAAACACATTTCCGAACATGTATGTTAACAAAAGAAATATTCAAAGATATAAAGTGTAAAGTTTTCATTTTGAGTCAGTGTACATACCTAAACAAACTACGTATCCATGATTTTTATAGGATCTCCAAGTTGGCGCTGACACTGCAACAGTCTCCTCATTGTAGACGTATACCACATTACAGTATCGTTCAGGCCTCAAATCGTTTCTTATTCTATGACCTTATAAAAAAAAAATATTTTCATTAATTTATTTTAATTATTATCTAATATCATCTATTTTCTTTTGTTTTGTCAATGAATCTTGCATAGTACTTATGAAATGATTCGAAGTGGGATTCTGAGTGTTATGCACGACAGGTCATCATGTTGATCATTTATAGCGAGTGTTTATAAAATCCATCAATACATGACAAAGTTACAGGCCGAACAAGAAATCTCACACAGACTAAAAGTGTTGTAAAACAAAGTCAAAGTGTGACCTTGACCTTTGAGGTTTAAAAATTTATCCATACGTGACAGACCGGACATGAAATCTCAAACAGACTGAAAGTGTTGTCAAATAAAGTAAAAGTGTTACCTTGACCTTTGAAGTGGAAGTCTGGGTGTTACGCATGACACGTTGTCAAGTATTGTTGATCATTTGTAGCAAGTATTAATAAAATCTATATATGCATGACCAAGTTACAGACCGGAATATACAAGACTGAATTTTCTTTGTAATTTGTCACATATTATATAAATACATAAAAGTATATATTTTTAACTTTCCAAACAAGGTCTCTATATAATTCCTAGATTCAAATTAATACTACCGGAAAATCAAACTACCTGTTGCCTGGAAGACAAAGTCATTGTTTCGATCCTTTACCTGGACATCAACCAATAACGGGAGTTCCCCGAGTCTATGACGTACAGTCCTTATATTTTGATTATTTTGTTTGGTTGCCGCTATGTCAATCCATGGAGATTCAAAGTCGGGATAGACAAGAACTCCAACAGCTTCAATATAAACGACAAAATCATATTAATATAAAAGTGAACTAGATACGTGTCATAATTTATTGTACAACAATTATACATATAGCATGCTTTGAATGTCATTTAAAACTTTTCAGTTTATTTATAGATTGATATCGTAAATATGTTGTTAATATTTAAATTGGTCCAAGATCTCAAATGGGGTATATCAGGAAAAACGCTAAACATTTTATAAAAAAATGAAATAATTGCTAAAATGGATATAATGCATATCATTATCATTAATAAACATATTTGAATGGTTTGGTAAATCCACTGAAACGTGACAAAATTAGTATTTAAATTAGTGTGGTGAACTTGAAACAAAAACAACATTTGCATCCTCATTGGGACTTTTTCTAAGATGAAACAATTTTTAATATAGGTAAACCTGTATAATGGAATCAAAATGAAACCATACGACTCATTTAATATGTCACAAAATATTGGCAAATTTAAGCGGGAAATCTATTTTAGTCTAACCTAGGAAGTTGGGAAATCCCTTTTCAATATATTATTTTCGCATTTTTAAATAGATATCCTTATGGCAACAGAGGTCAGTGAGTATTTTTGGGCATGCTATATAGAAAATCATTCTTTTTAGCCATTTTCAAAGATTTGTAAAATCCTGATAAATTCCCTTTAAGAGTTAAAGGATGGAGGTATGTGGAAGACTGCAGATGTGGATTTCTATATTGATAACTAGGGATTTTATTTTGCCCCTTTGTAAGCCCTGGATGGCATAACAGTGCCACATAATATTCAAACAAACAAACAAACTAATACCTTTTGTCTGGCTGGTTTTAAGCAGAAGTAAGTTAACAGATGTTAGTTCAAGTTGACCCATACATTTGAAAATTTTGGCTTAAAATTACTCCCAAGTTCCATCTTTTTTATCCATTGTCAGTTACAAAAATATTAATGCACTTCAAAACAAGAGACCTAGAAATTCCCTGAAAACCATGTTTTTCAAATATTTTAGCTATTCTGTAACTATAACTCTACTTCATGCCAGAATTTTATATACATTGAAGCAGAAAATAAAAAAGCATACAATTCAAATTTTAGTTTTTTAATTGTAAAACATTGATGCAATAGTTTTGTTAAAAAGTGCTATTCACTGGTTGTTTGACTAAAATATTACTTCCATAATTCACATTATGAAAGATGTAATGTGATAATACTCGGAAACAAACTTGCATATTCATAAAATAATACATCAATATTTTCACATTTTGCATTGAGGCTTAAGTGGTGGTATTGTTTCCAGTGACCAACGATAGGAGGTAAGTCACACATGCTCAACTGATAGCAACAATTTCTTAAACACGATGTTTGATTCTACAAATATATTACAAAATGCATCAAACATTATTAGAAATTCAGCTGTGTTGTAAAAATTTTAAACAGACCTATACATTTCTCTAATAAATCATTTGCATTTTTTATAATATTTTTTGCCTCATGGCTATCAAATGAGCAAGGGCACTGCTAACTATTTTCAAGATAAAAATGTGCATGTTAATGGAGTTTCATTTTAACTTTCAAACTTTTTTAGTATCTTCATCAAAATAACAAAAGAAAAAGATTATTTTTACTTTACCGCTAGAAAAATTGTATAAGTTTGGTTGCAGAAACAATCAATTTTAGCATTTTTGACTAATTAAAGGGCCATAACTCTGAAGAAAATGGTCAGAATTGGCTGGTTATCGAACTTGGCTCAGATTTTATAGAGATACACACTTTGTGTGAGTTGGCTTAAAGACGTTTCTTCGAGTAAGTTCTAGCGTGGAGATTTTTTTTAAAATTTTGCACACAGGTACTTTGAAGTAAGACAAGTTTAAAACACTAAAAAAAATACCATGCTTGTTTTTTTGCTATGACTTTTTTTAGACTACACCGTTTTACATTTTTTAAAGAAAAAACAGCAAATGGGTGTTAGTTATAGATCTTGTTTAATTTACTAACAAAGTGATATATTTCAACAAAATATTGAGTTTCACATTTCATACAGTGATTTTCATAAATTTCTACAATTATAGAATTGGCCGTTAACGATGTATTTTTACACTAATTTCAAAAAAAAAAAAGTTCTAACGCGGAGAATTGTTTCATTCTTTCTACAAAGAGGCACCATAACAAATTGTATCAGAAAATAAAAAATAAAAAAAATATGTCCCCATGCTTGTTACTAAGTTACAGTGCTAAATGTTACCTCCCTTTTCATAAAATGGCCGTAAACGATGCATTTCGACACTAATTCAATAATTAAAAAAGTTCTAAAGCGGAGAATTGTTTCATTCTTTCTACAAAGAGGCACTATTACAAACTATATCAGAAAATAAAATAAAAAACATATGTTGCCTTACTTGTTACTAAGTTACATTGCTAAATGTTACCTCCCTTTTTCATAAAATGGCCGCAAAAGATGCATTTTTACACTAGTTCAATAATAAAAAAAGTTCTAAAGTGGAGAATTGTTTCATTCTTTCTAAAAAGAGGCACTATAACAAACTATATCAGAAAATAAAATAAAAAATCAATGTCCCCATGCTTGTTACTAAGTTACAGAGCTAAATGTTACCTCCCTTTTCATAAAATGGCCGTAAAAGATGCATTTTGACACTAATTCAATAATAAAAAAAGTTGTAACACGGAAAATTGTTTCATTCTTTCTACAAAGAGGCACTATAACAAACTATATCAGTAAATAAAATAAAAAATATAGGTCACCATTCTTGTTACAAAGTAACAGTGCTAAATGTTACCTCCCCTTTTCATAAAATGGCCGCAATCGATGTATTTTCACACCAATCTAATAAAAAA
Organism: Panopea generosa; assembly: GCA_029582155.1. NCBI lineage: Eukaryota > Metazoa > Mollusca > Bivalvia > Adapedonta > Hiatellidae > Panopea > Panopea generosa. The sequence continues at coordinate 22,170,666 of CM055897.1, read as the reverse complement.
AATGTTTTAACGCGGAGAATTGTTTCATTCTTTCTACAAAGAAGCACAACAACAAACAATATCATAAAATAAAATAAAAAATACATGGCACCTTGCTTGTTACTAAGCTACAGTGCTAAATGTTAACTTTCCTTTTCATAAAATGGCCTAAAATTGTCAAAATGGTGAAAATTATCTGTTGTAATTTTTATAAATGAAGTTTCATTGCAGAGGTAACTTTCATATTTGTAAATGATGCACTAAATAGCAATTATAATATTTGTAATTTATAATGTAATTACTGTTATGTTGCTTTTATACATTTCATATATACCGGGTAATTGATGAACATCAATATTTGTAATAGTTTGAAATGTTAGAGGCCTAGTGGTAAAACCATGTACTGTCAATCAAGGTTGGATCACCAGTGACCTGCTACTCAACATAATATCTTCAGAGTTTTATCAAGAGTCCATTCAAGTCATTTTTTCTGGTATTTATCTTGGCTATAGTAGTCACACCGTCATCCATTATTATTACATTAACTTGAACCTTTTATTCCTGTACTGAGCTACTTCCAACATTAATCTTTGAATTGCCATTCAAATTTTAGAACACTGCCTGGTGAACTGGTAGTGATTGTTCTTAATTTTTCATAATATGTGCATTTCCTAGTCTTTTGAAAAAACATCATATGTTTTTCGAATACTTTTTCTTAACATGGTCCCAATATCTGATTTACTGTCACAATCCATGCTTCTGGCAACACATATTGTAATATATTGGCCTGGTCCTGGTGTACTACTTGACTGACTTCATCGCTGAAAATTAAAGGAAGCTTATATGAGATAAAGAAATAAATGACAATGTTTGTTTGTTTGTATGTAAGCTTAATTTACATCATCACCAGTTTCCCATTTGGGTGTACACCCAGAAGAGTGAACAGTTTAGTCTTTTTAGGTTTGTGGGGGATAGTGCAGGACACAAATTTCATAGCAACCTAATCTTATGTTTCACCTGGTTCTTTTGCTTGGTGTATAGATCATCATAAAGGTCATCAGTTTAAAGTCCCAAAGTTAGCCAGCCTCAGGTATCAAACTCTCAACCCTGAGCTAGAAGTATCGTGCTCTACTGACTGAGCTCATCGGTCTGGCTAAAAAAACGACAATGTACTTTAATAAAACAGCAAAATATATGGGTATAGTTTGACAACTCAAGGGCTATAACTGAGCAGCAATTCCTGTTTTGATATCTATGTTCAAACCATTGAACAAAATCTTATGGTTATAAACTTGCATGTATGTGGACATTTTTTACTGAATGAAACTGTTATGTTATGTAACAAGCAGTCAAGGGGTTGCAAGCTCAAATCCCCACTTGGCCAGTCTCTGTGATGATTTAAATATATGCAAATTCCAACATTGTGTCTCATGTTCATTCATCTTTAATCACTGATTCAAGTGGGAAAGTTGTCAGTTACTTGCACGGATATTGGGTGTGCCAAACAAGAAGTCACAGGTTTGATTCCCCTCAGATCATCTGCTGTGCTCATGATTATTTTGTTGCATTCCATAGTAGAAATAAGCTGAAACGGTTAAACTAGATTAATAATTACCATTGGCCCCTTTTGATGATTGTCACTCTTTCATTTAGTTCTTCTGTACACATTGTCTATGTCACAATATTGATTGTCTCTTCATAGTTAATGAAACCACTACAGGTATTTAAAGCACTGACATCTCAATCCATCTGTAACCTGAGCCTCTGTTTAGCATTCCTGAAATGTGTTGAATACCAGTAGTTTCTTATTTTCATAATTCATGAAACAATTTTCTGTTTAACAGGAAACACAGAACGTGACGGTGTATACATTTAATTTTAACATTTACTAAATGTAAGAATACTGTTTGAATCCCCGCCTGGCAACATTCTCCAGGATGATAGATATACAACATTATGTCTCTTTATCAATCGTCTCTCACCGCTGATTCAAGTGGGAAAGCTATCAGTTACTTGCGGAGATGGGGTGTGCTCAAATACTGGTTAATTCCAGGAAACAGTGGTTAGGTGATCGTCTGTTAGCCCTCAATGGCATGAAAATGACGCCAAATATTCAACCAATCAGTCACTTTTCATAGTTGTTCATCTCTAGAAATCATAAAGTAAGTTATCATTTTATGTGATACATCGATATTGATCAGTGAGTTATGATCAAGCATCAACTAACCTTATACTCAATTGCTTTGTGTTGATGTCAAATGATATTGGACTTTTCCTGTTTAATCTATGTGTCTTGTTTGTTTCCACTGATCTTATACTTCCACATATACAGTTTATGTATAACATCGACCCATATAAGTGTCTTCCATAATGTCCTTCAATGCCAAACTTTTACATGCATCAGTTCAGCTAAATGTCAAAATTCAAGACTTATTCTTCCTTGTCTTCATCCTGGTATGAATAATATTGTTTCAGGTAAATTCATTATGTATTAAGCGCCTTGGAACAAATTCACAAATGATTCATATCCGAAAATGAGTCTGAGTACTACGAGTATTGATTATATTTTCGTAGTTGTTTCTTCGGCATCCTTATGTACAAGCACTTCTGGTGATTTTAGAACAAAAAACAATATACTCTTCCATGCTTTTCGATCGCTTCCTTGACAAAATTTACATTTCTGACATCTCGAATGAAAATACTTCGCTTTGTAAATATCCTAATGTGACTCGACATTTAATTAACCAAACGGCGAAATTAGACCCCGAAACTGAAAGTAACAGAAAGGAACTATGCGCGAAGCGATGCGCAGTAACAACCCGCAGAAACGTCGTTAAGTTCAGGTAAAGAATACTCTAGTTATTGAGCGGAAACAGTCAATTTTAACATTTTTGACTAATCAAAGGGCCATAACTCTCAAGATAATAGTTTGAATTGGCTGGTTATTGTACTTGGCCTAGATTTTATAGAGATTCACATTTTGTGTCAGTTTGTTTCAGTTCTGATAAAGAATACTCTAGTTATTGAGCAGAAACGGGCAATGTTAGCATCTTTGACTACTTAAAAGGCCATAACTCTGAAGGAATTGGTCCGTATTGGCTGGTTATCAAACTTGGCCTAGACTTTTTAGAGTTGCACTTTTTGTGTAAGTTTGCATCTGTTCTGATAAAGAATAATCTAGTTATTGAGCAGAAACGGTAAATTTTGGCATTTTTGACTAATTAAAGGGCCATAACTCTAAAGATAAAATTCTGAATTGGCTGGTTATTAAATTTGGCCTAGATTTTATAAAGACTCACACTGTGTGTAAGTTTGCTTCAGTTCTAATAAAGAACACTCTAGTTATTGAGCGGAAACGGCAGTTTTACCATTTTTTACTAATTAAAGGGCCATAACTCTAAAGATAATGGTCCATATTGGCTGGTTATGGAACTTGGCCTAGATTTTATATAGGTACACACTTTGTGTTAGTTTGATTCAGTTCTGATGAAAAATATTCTAGTTATTGAACGGAAACGAAAAACTTGACGCCGTCCATCCGCACGCCTGCCCACCAGCTTCGCCAATCTAAAAACCAGGTTTTCAACTTTGAAAAACCCGGTTAAAAACAAAACTTTCATAGATATTTATCAATAAAACTGCTATTATAAGCCATAGTTTCACAAAAACAAAACTTATATAAGAATAAATAGGTATTTTTAATAAAACAGTACCTTTACACTTTACACAGGAAGCAGAGATAACCAGGATAATCAATGAAATGAAATTCATCTTCATGTGATTTGTACCAGTATCTATAGAAAAAAACAAAAAAAAAACAATTAAATAGACACATAAATAAACAAACATTGACAGGCACATTATAAACCAAATACAATATTGTGAAACTACGTCATTCAATTTATAGTTAGACTCGTCCAATATAGGTAACATATTAATATTGAATCTATTGTATTGTACAACTTATCTAACAGATAAATGCGCTGTCATCCCTAATGCCGTAGGTGCCATCTAAAAATAGAATGACCTAGTTCCAAAATAGCATATTGGGTCTAAAGCAGTAAATAGCATGTGCTTCACCAACAAAACAAAATTATACAAACACACAGTTAGCTATTGTTGATGTAGCCAAACCACTTCCCAGCACAATGGCTTTGACACGCATCGAATCAGAAAGGGAAAAAAAAGAAAAGAAGAATAAGAATATCATATGGATCTGCTGGCTGTATTTAAAAGCAGGTTAAAAACAGAGCAGGTTTATAGCACGAAACAATGTTAAATCTGGACTGGACTGATTTTGATCAAGAGACAATTTCCAATGGACAACAGCGCTAATATTCAGAACTGGTTTGGATTTTACTGTAGGTCATAGAGACTTGTTCGGGATACATGACTTGTTCCTTTATTAAGTACTCTTTGTGCATAAATAAATGAACTTCCACACACATGTTTGGCATTTTGAATGGAGACCAACGACATACTAATTGGTGTAGAAAAGAAACGTATTTTAAATTGACAATTTATAATGTTCAAATCAATTAAATAAAAATAATAGAGGATTTATTCCCAGTAATCACCTGAACAGTTTTGTACACGAGCCTGTTAAATTATAAGAGATGCATGTTTATTTTTTAAACTTCCGGTTAAGGGATTTAGTCACTCTTAAATTGCTGGGTGCCACGTCTGTCCAAAATGGTTAAAGATGGAAACCAAAACAGATCACAAGGAGAAAGCTCCATTGACAAAAAAATGTGCATTTGGCAACGCCCAATAACTTACTCTTTTCATGTTGCAAAAAAACTAGTCCAGTCAGTACATGAAAGAAATGTTATGTAACGACACATACGTACATTAGATACACGGTATTTGTATGCTATAACCATGTGCATTAGATACACGATATGTTGTATACTATAGCAATGTACATTAGATACACGATATGTTGTATGCTATAGCAATGTACATTAGATACACGATATGTTGTATGCTATAGCAATGTACATTAGATACACAGCATGTTGTACACTATAGCAATGTACATTAGATACACGGCATGTTGTACGCTATAACAATGTACATTAGATACACGATATGTTGTATGCTATAGCAATGTACATTAGATACACAGCATGTTGTACACTATAGCAATGTACATTAGATACACGGCATGTTGTACACTATAACAATGTACATTAGATACATGGCATGTTGTACACTATAACAATGTACATTAGACAATAGGGCATGTTGTACGCTATAGCAACGTACATTAGACAGTCTGCATGTTGTACACTACAGCAATGTACATTAGATACACGGCATGTTGTACGCTATAACAACGCATGTTAGATACACGGCATGTTCTACGCTATAACAACCCACATTAGATACACGGCATATTGTACGCTATAACAACGCACGTTTGATACACGGCATGTTGTACGCTATAACAACGCACGTTAGATACACATCATTTTGTACGCTATAACAATGCACGATAGAAACACGGCATGTTATACGCTATAACAACACACGTTAGATACACGGCATGTTGTACACTATAAAAACGCACGCTAGATACACGGCATTTTCTACACTATAACAATGCACGTTAGATACACGTCATGTTGTACGCTATAACAATGCACATTAGATACACTGCATGTTGTACACTATAACAACAAACATTAGATACACGGCATGTTGTACGCTATAACAATGCACATTAGATACACTACATATGTTGTACGCTATAACAATGCACATTAGATACACTGCATGTTGTACACTATAACAACAAACATTAGATACACGGCATGTTGTACGCTATAACAATGCACATTAGATACACTACATATGTTGTACGCTATAACAACGACGTTAGATACACGGCATGTTGTACGCTATAACAACGCACGTTCGATACACGGCATGTTGTACGCTATAATAACGCACAGTTAGATACACGGCATGTTAGATACACGGCATGTTGTACGCTATAACAACGCACGTTAGATACACGGCATGTTGTACGCTATAACAACGCACGTTAGATATATGGCATGTTGTACGCTATAACAACGCACGTTAGATACATGGCATGTTGTACGCTATAACAACGCACGTTACATACACGGCATGTTGTACGCTATAACAACGCACGTTAGATATACGGCATGTTGTACGCTATAACAATGCACGTTAGATATACGGCATGTTGTACGCTATAACAACGCATGTTAGATACACGGCATGTTGTACGCTATAACAACGCATGTTAGATACAAGGCATGTTGTACGCTATAACAACGCATTAGATACACGGCATGTTGTACGCTATAACAATGCATTAGATACACGAAATGTTGTACGCTATAACAACGCACGTTAGATACACGGCATGTTGTCGCTATAACAACGCACGTTAGATACACGGCATATTCTACGCTATAACAACATACATTAAATACACTTTATGCTATAACAATGTACATTAGATACAAGGTAAACTGTTACGGCACTCAAACTTTCAGTTGAAGCAACTGACCTATCAACGTGATCAAATGAGGCCTTTCCTGGGACTTTGGAGATCTAGGGAACATGGCCAATTAATTTTTAGATCTGGGAAACATTGGCCATTACTTTCAGCAGGCATCAAAGTCCTTATTTAAGAGATCTAGTTGAAATACTTTTGGGGAACTATGGTAAATACTTTTGTGGGTCTGGGGAACAATGGTCGTTACTTTAAGAGATCCAGGGAACAGGGGCCCCCTCTGAAATGTGGCTTTCCCAACATTGCTATTTAACGGACCTAATCAGGAGCGTTTGGTCCGGTGTGTACAGTCTAATGCTATAGGATGTTGTAACCTGATTTCGCTCATAACCTGAATCAGAGACATAGTCATAGATCTCTGTCTGAATTCGATCACTTCCGAGAATTACGAATATCGCACATGCGTTTTTCAACTTCCGACACAATTGGCAATATTTACAAATAGTATCCACGTGGTCACTTAATGCAATGATAAACATTAAAAATAATGCTTCCAATAAAAGTAAGAAAGTCATTTTATAATAGGCCTACTGTACTGTACAGACCTGAAAAAATGATCGAAAACCCGATAACACAATCATTATGATGGTGTCACCGGTTATCGACAACATAAGAATCGCCGTTAAATATTTCAATACAAACCGGATGTTGACGATAAATGCTTGTATATAACGGTTAATTAACTATAAAATAGTAATTTTCTACCCAAAAGATAACAAAAATATGCTTACTGCTTTCACATTCACGTTAGACCACATTGCACTCCCGTTAGATCACGGTGACACAATAATCTACTGAATGACGTAATGTGTCAAAGATACGGGGATGCAGAAGTGCAAATAAATGAAAGTAGAAAATGCGGAACTTACCTTACGAATGATTGAACGATTATGATTATTTCCAAAGAAAAACATTGTTTATCAAAAAAAGTAAATATATTTAAAAAAAATAATACACAAAATATAATACAACAATGTATTTAAACTTCATAAACATTTTTAAATGTGTTAACACTAACTGAAAAGAGCTATTTAGGCTATCTGCAATATTGATAATATAAACTGTTACTTTTCACATGGGCACATAAATAATGTGTGCTTTCTTACAGTGCGAACTTTACAACAAAATCTGAAATGGGTCCACACTGACACCATTTCACAATAACTACGTCAGCGCTCTCTCTTAAAGTTGGTGGTGAATGTCTGTGGCAAACACAACATTTAGACGATTCATCATCTGTTGAACTGCTATCCTCGTCTTCGTTGGAATCCGCAACATAAAATGCGGATGGACCAGGTTGTGGAGAGTCACATTGTTTGTTCTTTTTGGTTTCCATATTTGATTTATTTTGCGTTTTTTGTTTTTTTTGTGTTTGGGTTTACATGTTTTTTTGTTTACATGAAGTTTGGAAGGGTTTTCTTGTTTATACTTTTTTATTTGGCATATTACAGATTCTTCGGTTATAGCTCCACCAGACACGATAGGATGTAATGACTTTCTTTTCTTGCCTTTATTTTGTTTGGCACTAACAATAATAAGACAAGAAAAGAATTCTTCCGAATATTGACCATTCTCTTCGTTCCTGCAATGTATGCCAACACCATTGATTTGATCATCATCAATAGCGTGCAATGCTGAAGGCTGTGCAGATGGAGATGAATTTCTATGTTCAGGTGTATGTTGACTGTTTGTGTTTGTATCTGCAGGAGCAGGGTGGTCCGGGTTAGCATCTGCAGGAGCAGGGTGGTCCAGGTTTACATCTGCAGGGGCAGGGTAGTCCATGGTTACATCAGCAGGAGCAGGGTAGTCCATGGTTAAATCAGCAGGAGCAGGGTGGCCCAGGTTTACATCTTCAGGAGCAGGGTGGCCTGGCTGAACAGCAATGTCAAATATTGAATGCGGTGTTAATTTTGTCCGATCTATGGCTTGTGGGTTCCATGGATAAACACCAGCTTTACGGAAAGCTGAACGAAGATTTTATGGAGATAATGCATGAGTATAAGCTTTACTGGATATTTCACAAATGTTGTGGCGATTGATCATTTGTCCAGGGTGTTTTCTCAAGTATATAAGGGAGTCTGTACTGTATATCTTTTCCAAAGGTCCAAAGCATCCAACATCCATAGGTTGGAGGATGTGAGAACAATTGGGCGGAAAGACGAACAAATGTATACCTATATGTTTAGCCCATTCAATTACAGACACTGTTAGATGACTGGCATGACCGTCGAATAAAAAAACACTGAATTATCTGGAGTAGATCGTACATATTTTTGAAAATGTTCTTTAAGGTAAGTTTCAAAAACTGCACAAGTTGACCATTCTTTGTCTGTCACGGTGCCAGCTGTTCCATGTAAGCCTCCATTGAGCAACTCATCTCTCATTCTCTTTCCTGCAAAAACATAATATGGTGGGATTTGCTGACCTGTTGCATTGCCACACCCAATAATAGTTGTGTTGGCAGCTCTTGGTGATGTTATTGCTTGTGCAGGAATACCACGTGCTGAAACTACATTTTGAGGTCGGTGTTCCGTTGATATGCCCTTTTCGTCCAAATTGTAGATAGCTCCAGGTTTGTTAAGCAAACCATACTTAATCATGGTGGATTTCAGTTCATTGAAATACGTATTGAAAACTCCAGGTGACGCACTCTGTGCCCTGATAGAAGCAAGGCCCCTAGGTTTAACAACGTGCAACTCAGGCCATCGACTAAGAAAACCATAAAACCATTTCATACTAAAATGTTGTGATTTGTTTTTATTCCCCTATATGAACTGCAAGATCTGAGGCAATTTTTAACACTTAGGCTCTGGTTAAACCAAATTCATGCTCGGCCATGTAGGTGATGTGTTTCACCAGTCTTGCTTCTTCTTCTTGTGTTAGCAGAGGATCAGGACCAGATTTTACTGTTTCTTCTGAAATCCTACCATCTGCTCTGTCTCTTAGTGTTGTCACAGGCACATTATGATATATTGCGGCCTTTCTTACAGACATATTTTGCTCTCTTATTGACTGTAGAGCACTTGTCATAGCTGTTGGTGACCATATTCTGTACTTCTTTGTCTGTGACAGTTTCTTTGGAAATAACTGGGAACGATAAAAATACAAAATATAAGCATTTTTTAATTAGGCAATATTCTTACTAGTTTACATTTTATTTGTTCACCTCAGTTTATTCCACAACTGCCATTTTAAACTATTAACCATATTCCATTATATTATAACAGAATTTCAATGTCATTTTTCATAAAAAAATCTATAAGAAGGGTGCTCCTCTAGAGCCTCAATATCTTGGCGCAATCTACCAACGCATATCTCGGACACCAAATATTAGCGGGGCGCGCGACGTGACGTCATATTTAGAAAATGAAAGAGGCCTTATAAGGGATAAATCTCAACATGCCAGTATTGCACCACTGAACCAGTACGGTGGGGGTTGAGGGTTGGTAGATGAAGGACTAAGCGGTAGAGAGGGATGACGACGTGGTAGTGACAGAAAATGAAATAATGCATAAACAAACACGTTATTTGACTATAAATGTGGTAATGGCGACGTAGGGTAAAATCAGTTGGACCTACGGTGCAAGTATTATGGCCTACTCGTACTTTAGTCAAGCCCGGGATGGGGATAAGGGACATCTCCTCGGTCAGGTTGGGGAACCAGTATAGATATTGCCCGCCCCCGCCCCCCCCCCCCCCCCCCCCCCCATATTTTTTAAAAAAAAATACCAAACATTAATAAAACTTAACTTTAGCCTATAGCTAGATTGCAGCATTTGGTGTTTTAAATTTAAACATTTTCCGACTCCCCACCAGCAGGAAGGGCTTACTATCCCACAGGAGTAGGATACTCAGATATATATCCATCCCTCCCCACTCTCCTCACATCTTAGCTACTATTCACGACATGAGATCGCCTACGGGTTTCAAACCCGTTTTCAATACAATTTGTATGTTTGTTTTGTGTATTTTACCTCATCAGCGACGCCGTCTCTTCCTAACCTGGCGGAAGTTGGCTTTTTTATCTTGTGAAAATCTCTTTTTTTCTAAGTTTGTTTCTTTGTTTTGTGCGTATGTATGTGTGTTTAATAAAAACATTTAAACGTCATAAAATATTGGAGAAATAACAACCATATTTTTATATTAAAAATCGATAGAACGAAAAATAATATCAGAGGTATCCCCGAACCATCACTGTAGATAAGGGACACGTCCTCTCACAGTCTCTCCTACACCCCGTATGTGTGTTCCCAATAAGAGGGAAAATCCCCATAATACACTCTCCTTCAAAGTCTCGGCTCCCAGTGCACGATGAGGTACCGGATTTAAACCAGTTGGAAATATTCTTTATAAAAAGTTTGAAAAACATTTTAAAATTTCCATTTTTTCTCATAAATTTACTGGAATGCAGCATTTTATTTTTAAGATATATAAATATATCAACAAGTTTAGTACTCTCTCACTCAGGTTGCCCCAACCCCCAAATTGTAGGTAAGTTTGTAGGAAGTTTAGGCTTAATACCTTGGGGGGGGGGGGGGGGGGGGGGGGGGGCAAGAAAATGGGTACAAATGTGTAAACTTCAAAACAGAGGCACAAATTTTACATTGCAGCCTAAAATTTGGGATTCAAATCTATACATTTAAACCAATGATATGGATTGAAACTCTGCATTCAAACAAATTATATAGGGATCCAAACTTTATATTTAATCTAAATAAAATTCTGTCTATACAATGCATACGCTCTTGGATTTCATAGAGTAAAAGCCAAGCGGTGTCCCTAGCCTGGAGTTCTTAGTAAATAGGAGAGGATTGAACCCGGATTGAACAAGGGGTCAAAAGTCTACATAATGTATCCAGAAAGAAGGGTCAAAGGTCTATATCACACTATATATAGTATAGGCTAATTTAGTGCTGAGCACAATCATAATGTGTTAGTGTAAGATAGTTAAGTGCTGAGGTCAGTCGTACTGTGATAGCGTATGTTAGTTTAGTGCTGAACACAGTCATACAATGATAAAATAGGCTAATTTAGTGCTGAGCACAATCATACTGTGCTAGTATAGGCTAGTTTAGTGTTATGCACAATCATTGTGTGGTTGTATAGGTTAGTTTACTGTACAATCATTTTGTGATAGTATAGGCTACTTTAGTGCTGAACACAGTTATACACTGATAATATAGGCTAATTTAGTGCTGAGCACAATCATACTGTGCCAGTTTAGGCTAGTTAAGTGCTGAGCACAATCATAATGTGCTAGTATAGGTTAGTTTACTGCACAATCATTGTGTTATAGTATAGGTTTGTTTAGTGCTGAGCACAATCATTAGTGTGGTTGTATAGGCTAGTTTACTGCACAATCATTGTGTGATAGTATAGGCTAGTTTAGTGCTGAGCACAATCATTAGTGTGGTTGTATATGCTAGTTTACTGCACAATCATTGTGTAATAACGTATGCTAGTTTATTGCTGAGGACAGTCATACTGTGCTTGTATAGGCTAGTTTAGTGCTGAGCACAATCATACTGTACTAATATAGGCTAGTTTAGTGCTGAGCACATCCATTGTGTGATAGTATATGCTAGTTTTTTGCTGAGCACAATCATAGTGTGCTAGTATAGGCTAGTTTAGTACTGAACACAATCATACTCTGAAAGTATAGGCTAATTTAGTGCTGAGCACAATCATACTCTGCTAGTTTAGGCTAGTTTAGTGCTGAGCACAATCATACTGTGCTAGTATAGGCTAGTTAAGTGCTGAGGACAACCATATTGTGATGATATAGGTTAGTTTAATGCTAAGAACAATCATTGTATGATAGTATGATAGTTTAGTGCTGAGCACAATCATACAATGCTAGTATAGGCTAGTTAAGTGCTGGGGACAACCATACTGTGATGGTATAGTATAGTTTAGTGCTAAGCACATCCATTGTGTGATAGTATAGGCTAGTTTATTGCTGAGCACAATCATAGTGTGCTAGTATAGGCTAGTTAGGTTCTGAGGACAACAATACTGTGATAGTATAGTTTAGTGCTGAGCACAAGCAGTGTGATAGTATAGGCTAGTTTACTGCTGAGCAGAAGCAATGTGATAGTATATGATAGTTGAGTGCTGAGCAAAATCATACTGTGCTAGTTGAGGCTAGTTTAGTGCAAAGAACAATCATTGTATGATAGTAGTTTAGTGCTGCCGAGCACAATCATACTGTGCTAGTATAGGCTAGTTAAGTTCTGAGGACAACAATACTGTGATAGTATAGTATAGTTTAGTGCTGAGCACAAGCAGTGTGATAGTATAGGCTAGTTTACTGCTGAGCACAAGTATAGTGTGATAGTATATGCAAGTTTAGTGCTGAACACAATCATTATGTGATAGGATTGGCTAGTGTTGTGCTGAGCGCAATCATACTGTGTTAGTGTAGGTTAGTTTTGTGCTGAGGACAGTCATACTGTGCTAGCATATGTTAGTCTAGTGCTGATTACAATCACACAGTGATAGTATAGGATTGTTTAGTGCTGAGCACAATCATACTGTGCTAGCGTAGGATAGTTTAGTGCTGAGGACAACTATACTGTGACAGTATAAGCTAGTTAAGTGTTGAGCGCAATCAAACTGTGACAGTATAGGCTAGTTTAGTGCTGAGCACAATCATACTGTGCTAGTATAGGCTAGTTTAGTGTTACGCACAATCATAATGTGCTAGTATAGGCTACTTTACTGCACAATCTTTTTGTGATAGTATAGGTAAGTTCAGTGCTGAGCACACTCATTAGTGTTGTTGTATAGGCTAGTTTATTGCCGAGGACAGTCATACTGTGACAGTGTATGCTAATTTAGTGCTGAAAAAATCAAAGAGATAATAAAGGCTAGTTTAGTGCTGAGCACAATTATTGTCTGATAGTATAGGCTAATCTAGTGCTGAGCATAATCAAAATGTGTTAGTGTAAGATAGTTTAGTAATGAGGTCAGTCATACTGTGATAGTGTATGTTAGTTTAGTGCTGAACACAGTCATACAATGATAATATAGGCCTAATTTAGTGCTGAGCACAATCATACTGTGCTAGTATAGGCTAGTTTAGTGTTATGCACAATCATAGTGTGGTTGTATAGGTTAGTTTACTGCACAATCATTTTGTGATAGTATATGCTACTTTAGTGCTGAACACAGTCATACACTGATAATATAGGCTAATTTAGTGCTGAGCACAATCATACTGTGCCAGTTTAGGCTAGTTAAGTGCTGAGCACAATCATAATGTGCTAGTATAGGTTAGTGCTGAGCACAATCATACTGTGCTAGTATAGGCTAGTTAAGTGCTGAGCACAATCTTAGTGTGGTTGTATAGGTTAGTTTACTGCACAATCATTGTGTGATAGTATAGGCTAGTTAAGTGCTGAGCACAATCATTAGTGTGGTTGTATAGGTTAGTTTACTGCACAATCATTGTGTGATAACATATGCTAGTTTATTGCTGAGGACAGTCATACTGTGCTTGTATAGGCTAGTTTAGTGCTGAGCATAATCATACTTTACTAATATAGGCTAGTTTAGTGCTGAGCACATCCATTGTGTGATAGTATAGGCTAGTTTATTGCTGAGCACAATCATAGTGTGCTAGTATAGGATAGTTTAGTGCTGAACACAATCATACTGAGAAAGTATAGGCTAATTTAGTGCTGAGCACAATCATACTCTGCTAGTTTAGGCTAGTTTAGTGCTGAGCACAATCATACTCTGAAAGTATAGGCTAATTTAGTGCTGAGCACAATCATACTGTGAAAGTATAAGCTTATTTAGTGCTGAGCACAATCATACTGTGCTAGTATAGGCTAGTTAAGTGCTGAGGACAACCATATTGTGATGATATAGGTTAGTTTAGTGCTAAGAATAATCATTGTATTATAGTATATGATAGTTTAGTGCTGAGCACAATCATACAATGCTAGTATAGGCTAGTTAAGTGCTGGGGACAACCATACTGTGATGGTATAGTATAGTTTAGTGCTTAGCACATCCATTGTGTGATAGTATAGGCTAGTTTATTGCTGAGCACAATCATAGTGTGCTAGTATAGGCTAGTTAAGTTCTGAGGACAACAATACTGTGATAGTATAGTTTAGTGCTGAGCACAAGCAGTGTGATAGTATAGGCTAGTTTACTGCTGAGCACAAGCAATGTGATAGTATATGATAGTTGAGTGCTGAACACAATCATACTGTGCTAGTTGAGGCTAGTTTAGTGCAAAGAACAATCATTGTATGATAGTAGTTTAGTGCTGCTGAGCACAATCATACTGTGCTAGTATAGGCTAGTTAAGTTCTGAGGACAACAATACTGTGGTAGTATAGTATAGTTTAGTGCTGAGCACAAGCAGTGTGATAGTATAGGCTAGTTTACTGCTGAGCACAAGCAGTGTGCTAGTATAGACTAGTTTAGTGCTGAGCACAATCACTGTGCTAGTATAGGCTAGTTTAGTGCTGAGCACAATCACTGTGCTAGTATAGGCTAGTTAAGTGCTGAGCACAATCACTGTGCTAGTATAGGCTAGTTTAGTGCTGAGCACAATCACTGTGCTAGTATAGGCTAGTTAAGTGCTGAGCATAATCATACTGTTCTAGTAAAGGAATAGTTTAGTGCTGAGCACAAGCATAGTGTGATATTGTTAGATCATTTAGTGCGGAGTACGATCATAGTTTGATAATCGAATAAGTGATATCACCTATTTGATAGGAATATATACAATGATTTCTCCCAAGGATATAAAAATATTTGATATAATATATATTGAGAATAAAAACGGAAATATTAAATTTATTGTTTAAAAAATATTGTGTAATAATTTGTTTTAAAATAAATATTATTGTGAATGTAGAATATATATATTGGTTTATTCATTAATCATTTTATCAACCTATTTATTTTGGCGGCTGAGGTTTTTGGCGTGGTGTCCTCTTCCGTCGGCTGCAATCAAACAAAATGGCTCCTGATCTAGATCTAACCTGGATTTAACCAATCAATACAAAAATAAACAATACAAAATTCTTTCTCTTCATTTTGCCAAAATTGTTTATAAGAGTCTACTTGCAGTCAAGATCATTTAAGACACATGATACTTTATTTTAATGAAAGTGCATCATAAACAAACATTTCGATGCAAGCAAAACACGAGTAATTTTAAAGAAAATAAATATTGTTGAAACTCATTATTTAAAGACTTCTTTGTCCAATATATTCCCTATCAAAAGAGGCATGATAAGTAACTACAGGGTAAAATCAAGGGAATTAAAGATCTTTCATAGTTCATTGGTAAAATGCATAATAAAGTACCAAAATCTAGATCTATTTTAATATTTATTCTTACATGAGGCCCTCCCAGTGTTTCGGAGATTTGGGGAACACGGCCAATTATTTTTAGAGATCTGGGGAACATTGGCCATTACTTTCAGGGATCCAGGGATCAAAGTCCTAATTTTAGAGATCTTGGGGGAAATACTTTTGGGGACCAATGGCAAATAATTTGGAGATCTGGGGAACGATGGCCATTACTTTAAGAGATCCAGGGAAAAGTACTTGACCTGAAAATGGGTACATATGTGCCCTGTAAACTTCAAAACATACACACAAACTTTACATTGCAGCCTAAAATTTGGTGGTTGAAACTCTACATTCAAACAAATTATATAACTCTACATTGCATTATGCAAAAGAAAAAGCGGTCAAAACTCTACATCACATCTCCAAAAAGAGCGGTCAAAACTGTGGCACATAGTTATGTACTAACCAAGATATAGGGAGTGCCACTCCCCCACCCCACTCCCTAGCTCACATGTTGTTGTTTTTAATGTCATGGCAACCTGAATAAAAGGTTGGGGAACCTGTGATCTGATTAACCAATTGGCGTTGCCCTAGTTGATAGTGTAAACAAGTAACCTGGCAACAGCCAACTGGTCGCGACTAGTTTACTTTTAATAATTCAAAATAAACAATAAAGTCTGCCCATTTATATATTGATGTGTAAACATACTGAAGAGATCAGTATTATACTTATAACTGAGGTAGAGCTATAGATACACGTTTTGAAAGAATGCAACAACAAATATAGAACCCAATAACAGTTTTTTGCATTTTGTTTAAATGTGTTACCAAAAACTACAGCCAAATTTCAGTATTCTTGTAATAATGCCCATCTATTCAGCAAAGGTGCAAATTATATGTTAAATCATTTAAATAAATAGACATGTTTACAGTCTACTGTATACAAAAAAATGACTAGAAAAATGCATCTGACAGTCAATCCAGGAGTGCGAGATTGAATCCCTGCCCTGCCATAGTCTCCATCATCACTTATTCTAGTGGGGAAGTTATCAATTACTTGCAAATATGAATGAATGAATGAATGAATGAATGAATGAATGAATGAATAGGGTTTTACGGCGTACCAACACATTATAGGTTTTTGGACACCAACATGAAGGAAGATTCCAGGTTCACTTTACATGTACAAAAACAACAAATTAACATACAGATTTAAAAAAAATACACCAACAAATGAATATGCAGAATGAACCTAGAACCTTGATACCTGCAGAACTGCAGAGTTTCAGCAAATTCTATTGTATTACTCAATTGTCGCTTCTTACGACATGTATGAGCCACAGTGGTCCTATTCTTGCCATCACTCATATGGCTCCCTGAAACCACACAGGGGTTGATAATTTAACCACAATAGTGAACATGACAAAAAATGATAAAATGAACATGACACCCATTGGGAGGATTCCTACCCCTCTGCAGAGATTGGCAGTGATTCTATTCTTAGCCGGAACCACACGGGCTTTGCAAAGATGAGCGTAGTACTGGTTAACCTTCCTGGATCTCAGGAAAGAGTGGCTAGGTTGACTGATTGTCTGTCAGCTCTTAATGACATTACAATGATGCTAAATATTTAAATCAAATCAAATCAAATGTATTGTAGACAGGCACACTACCACGATGTCTGCTGTGGGAGAATAAAGAACTAAAGAACAAGCAATACAAATAGATAGTTTGTGAACATATTTTATTTAATTTATTAAGTTTTAAGTTATAAAGATTTAACAGCACCTTGTACTGTATAAAGAAGTATAATCACACTTCTTAAAATGTATACAGCACGTCTTGCACTTATAACCTAACTTATATTTACATATACATTTAAAAATAAAACATGTGTACATACAGTACATTATACAATTACACACCAAAACATTTATGCTGCACATAATTCACTTAGTTACACAACACACATGTTCATAATGAAAGTTATATACATAATTTATTATCTCTAGGATTTGTTTGGATAAACAAGATATTTATATACCACTATCGGTTTCTGCAATTCATATGAATAAAACAAAAGTACACAACTAAATCATAAAATATCTGAAACCAGAATTGTGACAATCTGATGAAAGTGTCTCACTCTCACAATATCGTATATACTCGGTGTGCGAGTATAAAATGTCACTGAATTTGATCGATTACACATTGATGCAAGAATGTATGATAATTGTTCAGCCTATTTTTGGTTTTTCTAAATATAATACATATATTCTAACTTCCTGTTAGAGATGAGAATGTGTAATGTTGAAGTGACGATTATTTGTGTTGTACATGTTATTTCTGTTAGTGATGAGAATATGTAATGTTAGAGATGAGAATGTGTAATGTTGAAGTGAACGATTATTTGTGTTGTACATGTTATTTCTGTTAGAGGTGACAATGTGTAATGTTGAGGTGACCAATTATTTGTGTTGTACATGTTATTTCTGTTAGAGATGAGAATGTGTAATGATGTGGTGACCAATCATTTGTTTTGTACATGTTATTTCTGTTAGAGATGAGAATGTGTAATGTTGAGGTGACTGATTATTTGTGTTGTACATGTTATTTCTGTTAGAGATGAAAATGTGTAATGCAAGAGAGACTATTTAGCTAGTCATAAGACATTGTAATATTTTTTTATTTACATTGAACTCAATTCCTTCCTAATAACACTAAGTCTTGTAACTCTTTTATACCAATGCGTTGTATAACTAAACAATGAAATGTTATAAAACAATATTATAACATGGCATTACTTTCAAAACCATTTCTCAATTTTTATTTTACACAAAAAAAAATTAACTGATATTTAGTAACTTATTTATTTTATAATTATTTTTGATAAAACAGTATGTAGTTGATCAGCACTGGGTCTGGAATGAATGATCATTTTTATAAAACTTGTTATTAAATCTAATAAAGAATCTATAAAATCAACCTGGGGCCGTGCTAATGGTGATTTTTTTCTTGATAAAAGCATAAATAATAACAACAATAAATATATATGTATATGATTATTTCACATTTTATAATCTAAAACATTTTTACTTTCAATTATCCAACCATTCAGTTCCACATTTCACCTCCATAGCTCACACAAATATTAAACAGCTACCTATCAAACTAAGTTCTTATTTTAAAAATAAACAATTAATAACATCAACATTGAACAACATTGAAATCATCACACATTATTACATGGACAGTAGAAAATCTTCTGTTTAACAGTATTAACTACAACACCTTTAACAAAATGAAAAGTCGAAATTTTGTAACAAAAATCACAGTAATAATAATTAAATAACTACATAATTTTTATATATGTACAAGCATCAAAATAAAACATATATGGTAAGCCTAAATTGATTTCTTTCAATACAATAAATATATACACTAATACCATTTTAGACTTTAACAATTTAAAATCAAACTTGGTACATTATATAATTCTATGTTCATAACTGAGAATTTTTTAACAGGTTGTAATGACTATTATTATATAGATATCCTACAGTATGTCTTATAAATCATTAACATTTCTACCCACAATTATCTTGCACTAATGCATAGTGTGCTGCCATGTTTTTAAGACAAAACACTTTGGAAAAATAAAACATCTCCTGTATTTTATGTATATTACCTGCATCAATATTTTGAAATTTTGAAAATCTTAAATATGGTCTGAATTTGAATAAAAGTTCTCTGGTAGGTAAATTATTATCGTTAATTGACCTCCCATAAAGAAACACCTTAACATATTGGTCTCCAAAACATGTTTGAATCAATCGTTTCAGGACAAATTTCATTGAAAAATAAAAAATCTTGCATATAATGCACATCCCTTCATAACGATCTTAAAAGTTGGAAAATGTGTGCATAATACGCGAGTAAAAATGGTATGCAATCATTATGTAATTTCTGTATTCCTGTTTCTTGTGGATATTAATTCATATCTAGAAATGTGGCTGTCGACTGAATAGGCCACTGCCAATGACCAGAAATCAATTTTTTACCAAAAATTAAGTCGAAAAAGGGCCATAACTTCAGTAAGATTTGAACAAATAAAAATGTAAAATCATCATCCAATACTTTCTTTTTTAATTTTTGAACGAGGTTTACAGCAAGTTTCAACACACATCAGGTTGAATATAGCACATCCAGATTAATTGGTGGAGGAAGACCTCGGAATGAATCTCGACAGAACCAACAGCTTCCGGCACAAGTAACTGGCAAACTTTCTCACATAAAGTTTTACTTCTTTTTTACAAAATTTTGATGTATAAGTTTATGTTGCGAGTGTGTCACTAATTTGCATTTAAGAACCACAACAAATATTTAGCGAAGACATGTGCCACAAACATACATAGTATCATTATCTCCAATATTAATTTTTACATCCCATCATTTAAAACCAATGTCAATCTGACTGAAATGAGAATGATAAAGAACACAAAAAGCATACTAACACAAAAAGATTTAATATGACATCAACTGGAAGGAAAATTGACCTGACTTGTGCTGTCAATCAAACAAGTCATTCAATCAGCAATTGATACTATTTCAAAGTTTGCCATTTTCCTTAGTAAACACTACATTGTATTACATTGTATTTACTTGGATAAACAACCCAACGTGGCCAGTGGGCAGAGCAATAGTCACTCTTACGTCAGATCAGTTCCAGTTTCACTCTTCATTTACCAAACCACCCTAACAAATTAACATACCAATGGAAAAAAACATCACGTCTACAAATAAAAATACAAAATGAGCCTAGCACATTTAAACATGTTATGAATCTTTGTTATTGTTGGCAAACAGCTTTATAGCTAGTGTTATTTACTTGTACAGCCGACACAAAATAATGTTTCTTTTATCATACTGTGATTTTGCAGTGTTCCTGTGAATTTGCAGCATTTCAGCAAATCCTATTGACTACTCAATTTGTAGCCTCAAACAACATGCATGAGCTACAATGTTTCTATTCTTGCCGTCGATCATGTAGCACCTTGAAAACACACAGGGGCAGATAATTTAACTGCAATAATGAACGTAAAACAATGTTCCAGATTCCTTCGAAACACACAGGGTGTGAAAATATGAACACAATATATAATGAACATAAAAAACAATGTTCCTGAAATAATGTTCCTGATTTCCGTTGTAAATGCTTATATCACCAGGTATGGAATGCAGAAAAATTGTGATTTCCTTTTGTATTTTTTTATTAATTTATTATCTTAGGAGTAAAGCCTATAAATAGTTATTATTAGAAATAGTGTCGAGTGAAAATAACCGCTTGTCCCTATTTTATACATGTACAAGAAATTTTCAAAATATTGAATTGGCTAAAACATTTTTTCCCCCAATATAACATGCCTATATATATGCACTGATCCCGTATTGCAAAAAGAATATATATATTTAAACATGCCAAAATAATATATTGAAAAGCGATTTCCTTACTTGGGCTACACGTCTAGTTAGACTAATATAGATTTCCTGTTTAAAATTATAATATATTTTGTGACATTAAATGAGTCACGCGATTTCATTTTGATTTTAGTTTGATCTATTTACAACGTTTAAAAATTGTTTCATCTTCAAAAAGAGTCGTAATGACAATGCAAAGGTCATAAAGCAGTATTTGAGTGCTTCTATTTTCAGAATGGGGATTTCATTTCAAGCTTACCACTCCAATTTAAATATCGATTTTGTCACAGTTTGGTGGATTTGACATACCGAACCATTTGGATTTTATTTTTTAATGATAAAGAAATTCTTTTTATCCATTTTAAAAATATTTTTATTTTTGAAGACATTTATAGCATATTTTCCCTGATATACCGGTAAAACTCCTTTAAAAAAAGGACCACAGCGAGTAGGAAGTATGTATCGTAAATAAAAGCAAGTATTTGTTCATATCATCTGTTTTTTAAAAATATATTCTGGTTTTGTATTTTTGAATGGAGTTTTTAATACCATTTTCAACACAGGTTATATATGGCACATCCAGTTTTATTCGATGAGGAAGACCTCAGAATGAATCCAAGTAGAACCACAGTTTTTCCACAAAGAACTTGTAGTAAAATTGATCACATAAAGATTGAACACAGATGAGTATGAGCCCAAGACTCAAAGGGTATTTGTATTTACACGAATATTAGTTATGTGAAATTTCACAAGCAATCGTAGAGAAACATTATAGTTTATCCATTCATATGCACTTCAGTCAAAATTATTATTTGATGTTTGTTAATCTTAGGACAATTAACATACTCATGATTAAGTTTAAATTTCTTGGATTTAAACATACAATTGTTTTTTTACATGTGTATATATTACTGTGGAATACAGATAAATGATATAATCAGGTACACACAGTTTGAAATTGATCATTGCAAGAAGGAAAAACATGTATGGCGAGAATGAACATTTTTTGTCAGACATTTTTTTAAATATGATTTATACATAGAATTATGTATATTTAAGGACCAGAGAACCAAAATACATCAGTTTAAAACTTAAATCTTGTTATAGAAGAAATGTTAATGTATAACAAGAAATATGAAAGTGTTTGCAGAACAAGATATATTAATGTGTTTGCAGAACAAGAAATGTTAATGTGTTTGTATAACAAGAAACATGAATGTGTTTGTATAACAAGAAATGTGAATGTGTTTGCAGAAAAAGAAATATGAATGTGTTTGCATAACAAGAAATATAGATATGTTTGCAGAACAAGAAATGTAAATGTGTTTGTATAACAAGAAACATGAATGTGTTTGTATAACAAGAAATGTGAATGTGTTTGCAGAACAAGAAATATGAATGTGTTTGCAGAACAAGAAATATAGATATGTTTGCAGAACAAGAAATGTGAATGTGTTTGTATAACAAGAAACATGAATGTGTTTGTATAACAAGAAATATGAATGTGTTTACAGAACAAGAAATATGAATGTGTTTACAGAACGAGAAATGTGAATTGTGTTTGCAGAACAAGAAATGTGAATGTGTTTGTATAACAAGAAACATGAATGTGTTTGTATAACAAGAAATATGAATGTGTTTACAGAACAAGAAATGTGAATGTGTTTACAGAACAAGAAATATAAATGTGTTTGCATAACAAGAAATATGAATGTGTTTGTATAACAAGAAATATGAATGTGTTTACAGAACAAGAAATGTGAATGTGATTACAGAACAAGAAATATGAATGTGTTTACAGAACAAGAAATGTGAATGTGTTTACAGAACAAGAAATATGAATGTGTTTACAGAACAAGAAATGTGAATTGTGTTTACAGAACAAGAAATGTGAATGTGTTTGTGTAACAAGATATGTAAAGATAAGAAAACATTGATTTTTTTTAACATACTGCCAGGTGCCCATACATTCAAACCCGTTTTAAATAAGAAGCCATTCAAGGAAAGGAGCAAAAGTGGTCTTTTAAAACAGGTTTTGCTTAATACAGTTAATTTGCTCTGAAAGCATTAGAAATAGGAAATAGCAAATGTGGCTTCACAAGACAAGTGACTACTTAATAGAGGTGAAATCTTGTGGCTTCTCAAGACAAGTGACTACTTAATAGAGGTGAAATCTTGTGGCTTCTCAAGACAAGTGACTACTTAATAGAGGTGAAATCTTGTGGCTTCTCAAGACAAGTAACTGCTTAAAAGAGGTGAATTCTTGTGGCTTCTCAAGACAAGTGACTACTTAATAGAGGTGAATTCTCGTGGCTTCTCAAGACAAGTAACTACTTAATAGAGGTGAAATCTTGTGGCTTCTCAAGATAAGTGACTATCTAATACAGGTGAATTCTTACACAAATTTGACAGTATTGAAAATCTTTTTCATTAGAAACCTTGTTAAAACAAATAAATAGTAGTCTAGTCAAGATTAACAAATATAACAAACGCCAAAATACATGAAATAGTTGCAATACCAAACACTGAGATTAGGTTTAATACATGTAACAAACTTATACAGTCAAAACTCGTTATCTCGATATTGGAGGGACTGCCAAAAAAAACAAACCTAGAGATATCTGAATTTCGACATAGATTTTGTCTCAAGAGGATAATTGTCACCTGTCAGTTGTATTTTCCCTTTCTTATTATGGTCCGTGTTGTAGAATTACACTGTCACGATAAATGTTGATATTGGCGTCTTTCTTAGAATTTCTTGGCAGTGTGAGATATAAGTTGAAGCTGAATGATTGAATAAAATGATATTTAAACAATTTACATGCAATCACCCAATTTGATGACACAATGTTTGCAACATTCTGTCATTCATTAAAACCGACACCTTTGTTACTGACTGGTAATTAGTGTTATGTCTTAAACAAAGTGTGAAAAATGGCACCTGTAGATTTTGACACGACGCGCAAAATCACACAATATTATATCAACAATAATTATATCAAGACAAACATTCAATTAAAGGCGTGAAATGGGAAACTTAAACTAGGATCGAGATACCCAAAATATCGATACAGACAATATCCAGTAAAAAGAATAGATTTACATACACAAAGAAGGGGAAAAGTTGAGGATGGCAAAAAATATCAACACTACCGGAAAATTAACTCAAGCAATATGGAGATAACAAGTTACAACTGCATTTTACAGTAAACAAAACTCTATCTATGAGCGTTATATGCAGCATTAATTTTAGAAAGTAATGCTTGTCTAATTTTGGAATGATTAACTGTACCATTGGATGTACATGTAT
Organism: Panopea generosa; assembly: GCA_029582155.1. NCBI lineage: Eukaryota > Metazoa > Mollusca > Bivalvia > Adapedonta > Hiatellidae > Panopea > Panopea generosa. The sequence continues at coordinate 22,146,025 of CM055897.1, read as the reverse complement.
AACAACACTTCTCAGGGCCGTACCTCCAGTAACAGCAAACATTGATAGTGTAGCTTATCTCTAAAGCCCCAAATCTATCTGCACCAATTTAGGATAAAATTGAAGGAGTGGTTATTGTATAACAACTGTTTTCTTGTCTGCCCTGGTCAGGAGAAATTGATGAGGTGGTTATTGTATAACAACTGTTTTCTTGTCTGCCCTGGTCAGGAGAAATTGAAGGAATGGTTATTGTATAACAACTGTTTTCTTGTCTGCCCCAGTCAGGAGATATTGAAGGAGTGGTTATTGTATAACAACTGTTTTCTTGTCTACCCCAGTCAGGAGAAATTGAAGGAATGGTTATTGTATAACAACTGTTTTCTTGTCTGCCCCGGTCAGGAGAAATTGATGGAGCAGTTATTGTATAACAACTGTTTTCTTGTCTGCCCCGGTCAGGAGAAATTGATGGAGTGGTAATTGTATAACAACTGTTTTCTTGTCTGCCCCGGTCAGGAGATATTGAAGGAGTGGTTGTTGTATAACAACTGTTTTCTTGACTGTCCTGGTCAGGAGAAATTGATGGAGTGGTTGTTGTATAATAACTGTTTTCTTGTCTGCCCTGGTCAGGAGATATTGAAGGAGTGGTTATTGTATAACAACTGTTTTCTTGTCTGCCTTGGTCAGGAGAAAATGCAGCAGTGGTTATTGTATAACAACTGTTTTCTTGTCTGCCCTGGTCAGGAGATATTGTAGGAATGGTTATTGTATAACAACTGTTTCTTGTCTGCCCCAGTCAGGAGAAAATGTAGGAGTGATTATTGTATAACAACTGTTTTCTTGTCTGCCCTGGTCAGGAGAAATTGATGGAGTGGTTATTGTATAACAACTGTTTTCTTGTCTGCCCTGGTCAGGAGAAATTGATGAAGCAGTTACTGTATAACAACTGTTTTATTGTCTGCCCCGGTCGGGAGAAAATGTAGGAGTGGTTATTGTATAACAACTGTTTTCTTGTCTGCCCCGACCAGGAGAAATTGTAGGAGTTGTTATTTTATAATAACTGTTTTCTTGTCTGCCCTGGTCAGTAGATATCGAAGGAGTGGTTATCGTATAACAACTGTTTTATTGTCTGCCCCGGTCAGGAGATATCAAAGGAGTGGTTATTGTATAACAACTGTTTTATTGTCTGCCACGGTCAGGAGATATTGAAGGAGTGGTTATTGTATAACAACTGTTTTATTGTCTGCCCTGGTCAGTAGATATCGAAGGAGTGGTTACTGTATAACAACTGTTTTATTGTCTGCCCCGGTCAGTAGATATCGAAGGAGTGGTTATTGTATAACAACTGTTTTATTGTCTGCCCCGGTCAGGAGAAATTGTAGGAGTGGTAATTGTATAACAACTGTTTTCTTTACCCGTCAGTTAGGTTTCAGTGTGGTAAAAAACACCATAAATCAATAGTTAGACCCAATGGATGTTATCAAGGAAGACTTACAATTAGCAATTACATCTTATTAATTAATTTAATCCAGACACTAATAAAAAATTAGCATTATTCTAATTGAAAAGATGTAGTTGCTATTGTATAATCCTGACACAAATGATAATGTTGTTTTAAAGAGGACATCCAGTTGAGCTTTGGTTGCAATCTGCGATTCTTTATCCACTGCCCCACCTGGTACCAACAGTTACCTTGTTTGAATTGAATTCTATATAAAAATAAGAGTAATTATCACATGGTGTGAATATCATTGAGAATCTTGTTAACAGATTTTCCCAAACATTTCTGCCAGCAAAAATATGAATTTTTAGATTTCCCAAAAAATTTGTATTCGTAAAAGTTTTTACTATTCTTGTATACAGTAACTATTATTTCTATGATATGATAATGTACCTAGATGAATGTTTGTATTATTTGCAGACTTCTTCTCAAGGCAAGGGATACCAACTGATGTACCTTATTATCACATGATTTGGGAATCAATAATACATAGCTATATATAGGTATTATGAACTGCATGGAGTCCTAGGATTGAAGGGTTTTAGTGCTCTTGTAATGTATCTCTGACTAACAAAACAGTTCATGTAAATAAGTTAAGTGCATAGGGTATTGCTTGCCATGCCCAAGGGAGAAACAGCTTTACATCCCCTTCAAGAACTGCATGCTTTCACAGTACCATGCGCAAAATAAGGCACTGTGGGAGTGTGTTTGAAGAAACTGGATGAGACCCTATCGGAATTCAAACTCTGAATCTTAGAGCAAGCATGATAACATCTGGACATCCACAACTTGCTGAATCTATAATAGGTCTTTCCTTATCTAAAGACTATTCCATTATAAATTATAAGGAGTGTTCAAATAGATTTACATAATGTGGAACAAATAATGTAGTTATCCAGTAGTCACAGCCTCATTGGGGTATACATTATCTACCCAGTATCATAACATAAACAGTATACTGAGAATCACTTATGTCAGTAATAACTCAATGTTATACATATCTACACATAGAGTCTCAGGACAGTACAGTATATGATTACAAGCATATATCACACTTCAACACGATTATGACAGCGAGGGTAGACAATGGGTTACAGGTAAACAATGGATTATTATGCAACACAAAAACATGTTTTTTACACAATGACTAAAATGAATGTTTCGACTTTTGACATTCAGGAAATTCACAGGTTTACCAATTTTCTTCAAGCCAAACATGTGCATATAAAATGCATAATAATTATAATAATATCTCTCAAAATTCTGCAAAACAACAGAATAAAGATTTTAAATAAACTATTTACATAATAACAAATAACGATTTGTCAGAACTACACCACTGACAAGAGTGGATTAATAAGAAGACCATCATGATATGTCATAAGTTGAAGAAAACAAAAATCATATTAAGGATCCCCAATGACACAGAGGGGTAAAGTGAATGCTTATAATATAATTATATACATTATATATGTACCTTTGTAATACCCGTTTGTTGTGATGTCAGCCTCAGTAGGATAAGGGAAGATTCTGTAGAATATCAAGCTTCAGAAGGGATACAACACCAAGTAATGGCTTCAGTAGGGATACAAAACCAAGTAATGGCTTCAGTAGGGATATCAAACCAGGTAATGGCTTCAGTAGGGAAACAACACCAGGTAATGGCTTCAGTAGGGAAACAACACCAGGTAATGGCTTCAGTAGGGATACAAAACCAGGTATTGGCTTCAGTAGGGATACAAAACCAGGTATTGGCTTCAGTAGGGATACAAAACCAAGTAATGGCTTCAGTAGGGATACCAAACCAGGTAATTGCTTCAGTAGGGATACAACACCAGGTAATTGCTTCAGTAGGGATAAAAACCAAGTAATGGCTTCAGTAGGGATACAAAACCAGGTAATGGCTTCAGTAGGGATAAAAAACCAGGTTAAATACAAAGTGTCAGAAGTGATACAGTTAAGAACAAAGTGTCAGAATTGATACAGTTAAGTACGAAGTGTCAGAAGTGATACAGTTAAGAACAAAGTGCCAGAACTGATACAGTTAAGTACAAAGTGTCAGTAGTGATACAGTTAAGTACAAAGTGCCATAACTGATACAGTTAAGAATGAAGTGTCATAAGTGATACAGTTAAGTACAAAGTGCCAGAAGTGATACAGTTAAGTACAAAGTGTCAGTAGTGATACAGTTAAGTACAAAGTGTCAAAAGTGATACAGTTAAGTACAAAGTGTCAGAAATGATACAGTTAATAACAAAGTGTCAGAACTGATACAGTTAAGAATGAAGTGTCAGAAGTGAAACAGTTAAGAACAAAGTGCCAGAACTGATACAGTCAAGTACAAAGTGTCAGAAGTGATACAGTTAAGAACAAAGTGCCAGAACTGATACAGTCAAGTACAAAGTGCCAGAACTGATACAGTTAAGTACAAAGTGTCAGAAGTGATACAGTTAAGAACAAAGTGCCAGAACTGATACAGTTAAGTACAAAGTGTCAGAAGTAATACAGTTAAGAACAAAGTGCCAGAACTGATACAGTCAAGTACAAAGTGTCAGAAGTGATACAGTTAAGCACAAAGTGTCAAAAGTGATACAGTTAAGAACAAAGTGCCAGAACTGATACAGTTAAGTACAAAGTGCCAGAACTGATACAGTTAAGTACAAAGTGTCAGAAGTGATACAGTTAAGTACAAAGTGTCAAAAGTGATACAGTTAAGTACAAAATGTATACGAGTATAGCTTTGTCCAATATATGCTGAAAGGATAAAGAAACACCAGGTGAATTTAAGAGCTTCATTATCAAATTGGCGTAAGTGATATTTTACAGTTTTAGAATACGTATGTAAAGGTATTTTTTTAATGGTTTTGTCAGTAATAATGCCCATATTTACATATATATTTTAAAAAAATAAAATATTGTTTACAATACAGTCAAACCTGTGTAAGCGGCCACCTCTATTAAGAAGCCACCTGTCTTAAGCAGTCACATTTGCTATTTCCCTTTGTTATGCTTTCAGAGCAAATTAACCTGTATTAAGCAACAACCTGTTTTAAAAAATCACTTTTGCCCCCATCCCTTGACTGGCTGCTTAAGACAAGTTTGACTGTAGTTTGATAATGTGGCTCTGAAATTCTGTCAGCATTTCTTTATCTTTTCAGTATATTAAAACAAATCCTCGACCATTTATATATAAGAACATATCTTTGGCCAATGTATAAGTAAGAATTTTAGAAAACACTATTTGAGATGACAGAAAAAGCTTAAACATTTACAAAAATAACCAAACAAATTGACCTATAGAACTTATAAAACTGACAACATACACATTCGAATAATGTTGTATGTGAACATTTCAACTTTTTTTAAAGCCATATACTTATATCAATACAAAAATAGAATTTGTATGAAAGTGATATTTCATGGATACAATTATTCTATATTTAAATCAACATAATGTTATTCAATATATCTCAACTGGCAAGAGTTATTAAAAAAATCTCATGCATGTATTTTGCAATAATTGTAATCATGTAATTGGTTTTAACGTCACCATGCGATTTCACAAAAATTAAAATATTTCCATTTTCCAGTACTACATGATCACTGTTAAGCTTCATGCTTGTTTTAAATATGAGCTTCCCTCTCCTGCGCATATTCTTTACTAAATACAGTCATCTCTATCGGACAACCTTTACTGCGATATCCCCTTTGACAATTGACATGACGTGGACTGTCAATCAAACAAGTCAATAATCCAATCAGCGATCAATATTGGTTGCTACCCTGACATTTTCCTAAGACAAGCAAACTGTTTCTAAGTAAACACTTCATTGTATTACATTGTATTTACTTGGATAAACAATGCCAAGTGGCCAGTGTGTAGAACAAAAGCTGCTCCCATGTCAGGTCAATTTTCCTCTCTTCACTCAGTGGCTGACTGTGACAGGAACATCTAGCAGTCTCTGAATGTCAACTTGAGTCTATCTAGTTAATACCCAGATACATGTACATTGGGATATGCTCCTGGTCTTCTTTTATTAATTTTTTCATGAATAAAATGATAGCATCGTATTGTTAACAAACTTCTGGACCCTGATCTTGAACCCCTAAGTCACACATGGGGACATATCTATCGCCTATCTGTATCAGCAGTATTGTTTTATCTACGTGCGATCGTTTTAATATTTCCCGATGACAAGGGCTCCACCTATGTATCACTGTTCCCTCCATACCAACACACGGGTACCAGTTACCCCACGCATTACGGCCGCCATTGTTACGCCACTCCTCGTTCGGCCATTGCACATCAATCCGTCTTCCCAGGTTTATGTTATCATAAACATAACTGGTGTCTACAATCTACAAATAAATGTAACAGAATTTAGACCAGGGCCTGATTTCACTAACATCTGAAGCAGAATTTTTCCTCACCTTAAAGATCTCAATTTCTCTAAATAATTTCTTGCACTCATTACACATAAACAAGACACTTGAGTGTTGGAAGCAATACTGCTACTACCCATACTGCTAGACCAATTTCGTTGCCGTAGCAACCACAATTTTTTTCCAACTGATAAATAATAAAATGATGTGCATGATGTCCTTATTGCCCTTAATCCACATGCTAAGTTTCGCAAAAGTAGCTGAGATTTTTTGTATTACCTATCTTGGATACTTTTTGAGAAATATTTCCAGACAGACAGATAAACAGAGGGTAAACCTATAGTGAAACCGGTAGTGGCTAATGACCATACATAATTGAAGTCAGAACCAATCTTTATTCAATTTTTACATTTGGTCATTTTATTATTAACATTAATGCTTTCAAGATCTACTGAATTTGTTTACATGATATTGTTTTACCAATAAGTGATTTTTAATTCTTGGTATTTACTTATGAAGTCATGTTGATGATGAGAGTCACAAAACTTATAAACATATCAGCATCACTGTACAAGTATTGCCTTCCAGAAGAATTGAAGAGAGGACTGAAAATAATTTTGTGAATGTTGTATTTTTTTATAAACTATGACATAATATATATAACATATATATATACTCTGACCTTGACTTTATGAGGTACAACGGTATCCTTCTGTTGGGGACTTTCACCCAGTAAGCCTGTCAAGGTAACGACGGATCGCGGTTTACTTGCCGCTGAGCTTGTTGTAGATATCAGGCTGCCTCTGTTACCCAAACTGTTGAAGTTCACATCTCCCGGGGCATTGGTTGGGGTGGCTGTAGGACATGGTCTCCCAGAGCCGAGGACAGCTGCAGCAGCTTGGTGGGTGCAGCTGTATGGGATATCTCCCTCTACAAACGCTGCACTGCCAGATGTACATGATGCACCACAGTGACGACGAAGGCTGTTTAACAGATAAAATAGTAATTAAACACCTTAAAGGCTATATAAATCATTTTCAAGGTGTAGTATATATTCAGCCAATCATAGCTGATCATCTGAATTATTGGTTCAATCTTACTGTTTTGAGCCTGAATTCTATTTTTGTTTTAATTGGGGTTTAATGCCATTTTCAACACATTTCATGTTATGTATGGCATTTCCAGTTTTACTGATTAAGGAAGACCTCACATTGAGTAGAACCACTATACTTCCACATATCTACATGTTATATATGCATTTCCAGTTTTACTGGTGGAGGAAGACCTCACACTGAGCAGAACCACTATACTTCCGCATATCTACATGTTATATATTGCATTTCCAGTTTACTGATGCAGGAAGACCTCACACTGAGTAGAACCACTATACTTCCACATATCTACATGTTATATATGGCATTTCCAGTTTTACTGGTGGAGGAAGACCTCACACTGAGTAGAACCACTATACTTCCACATATCTACATGTTATATATGGCATTTCCAGTTTTACTGGTGGAGGAAGACCCCACACCGAGTAGAACCACTATACTTCCACTTATCTACATGTTATATATAGCATTTCCAGTTTTACTGGTGGAGGAAGACCCCACACTGAGTAGAACCACTATACTTCCACATATCTACATGTTATATATGGCATTTCCAGTTTTACTGGTGGAGGAAGACCCCACACTGAGTAGAACCACTATACTACCACTTATCTACATGTTATATATGGCATTTACAGTTTTACTGGTGGAGGAAGACCCAAACTGAGTAGAACCACTATACTTCCACATATCTACATGTTATATATGGCATTTCCAGTTTTACTGGTGGAGGAAGACCCCACACCGAGTAGAACCACTATACTTCCACATATCTACATGTTATATATGGCATTTCCAGTTATACTGGTGGAGAAAGACTCCACACTTAGTAGAACCACTATACTTCCACATATCTACATGTTATATATGGCATTTCCAGTTTTACTGGTGGAGGAAGACCCCACACCGAGTAGAACCACTATACTTCAACATATCTACATGTTATATAAGGCATTTCCAGTTTTACTGGTGGAGGAAGACTCCACACTGAGCAGAACCACTATAATTCCACATATCTACATGTTATATATGGCATTTCCAGTTTTACTGGTGGAGGAAGACCCCACACCAACTAGAACCACTTTACTTCCACATATCTACATGTTATATATGGCATTTCCAGTTATACTGGTGGAGGAAGACTCCACACTGAGCAGAACCACTATACTTCCACATATCTACATGTTATAAATGGCATTTCCAGTTTTACTGGTGGAGGAAGACCCCACACCGAGTAGAACCACTATACTTCCACATATCTACATGTTATATATGGCATTTCCAGTTATACTGGTGGAGGAAGACCCCACACTGAGCAGAACCACTATACTTCCACATATCTACATGTTATATATGGCATTTCCAGTTTTACTGGTGGAGGAAGACCCCACACAGAGCAGAACCACTATACTTCCACATATCTACATGTTATATATGGCATTTCCAGTTTTACTGGTGGAGGAAGACCCCACACCGAGTAGAACCACTATACTTCCACATATCTACATGTTATATATTGCATTTCCAGTTTACTGATGCAGGAAGACCCCACACTGAGCAGAACCACTATACTTCCACATATCTACATGTTATATATGGCATTTCCAGCTTTACTGGTGGAGGAAGACCTCACATTGAGTAGAACCACTATACTTCCGCATATCTACATGTTATATATGGCATTTCCAGTTTTACTGGTGGAGGAAGACCCCACACAGAGTAGAACCACTATACTTCCACATATCTACATGTTATATATGGCATTTCCAGTTATACTGGTGGAGGAAGACCCCACACTGAGCAGAACCACTATACTTTCACATATCTACATGTTATATATTGCATTTCCAGTTTACTGGTGGAGGAAGACCTCACACTGAGTAGAACCACTATACTTCCACATATCTACATGTTATATATGGCATTTCCAGTTATACTGGTGGAGGAAGACCCCACACTGAGCAGAACCACTATACTTCCATATATCTACATGTTATATATGGCATTTCCAGTTTTACTGGTGGAGGAAGACCCCACACTGAGCAGAACCACTATACTTCCACATATCTACATGTTATATATGGCATTTCCAGTTTTTCTGGTGGAGGAAGACCCCACACTGAGCAGAACCACTATACTTCCACATATCTACATGTTATATATGGCATTTCCAGTTTTACTGGTGGAGGAAGACCCCACACCGAGTAGAACCACTATACTTCCACATATCTACATGTTATATATTGCATTTCCAGTTTACTGATGCAGGAAGACCTCACACTGAGCAGAACCACTATACTTCCACATATCTACATGTTATATATGGCATTTCCAGCTTTACTAGTGGAGGAAGACCTCACATTGAGTAGAACCACTATACTTCCGCATATCTACATGTTATATATGGCATTTCCAGTTTTACTGGTGGAGGAAGACCCCACACTGAGTAGAACCACTATACTTCCACATATCTACATGTTATATATGGCATTTCCAGTTTTACTGGTGGAGGAAGACCCCACACTGAGCAGAACCACTATACTTCCGCATATCTACATGTTATATATGGCATTTCCAGTAATACTGGTGGAGAAAGACCCCACACTGAGCAGAACCACTATACTTCCACATATCTACATGTTATATATGGCATTTCCAGTTTTACTGGTGGAGGAAGACTCCACACTGAGCAGAACCACTATACTTCCACATATCTACATGTTATATATGGCATTTCCAGTTTTACTGGTGGAGGAAGACCCCACACTGAGCAGAACCACTATACTTCCACATATCTACATGTTATATATGGCATTTCCAGTTTTACTGGTGGAGGAAGACCCCACACTGAGCAGAACCACTATACTTCCACATATTTACATGTTATATATGGCATTTCCAGTTTTACTGGTGGAGGAAGACCCCACACCGAGTAGAACCACTATGCTTCTACATATCTACATGTTATATATGGCATTTCCAGTTTTACTGGTGGAGAAAGACCCCACACTGAGCAGAACCACTATACTTCCACATATCTACATGTTATATATGGCATTTCCAGCTTTACTGGTGGAGGAAGACCTCACACTGAGTAGAACCACTATACTTCCACATATCTACATGTTATATATGGCATTTCCAGTTTTACTGGTGGAGGAAGAGGTAAAAGAGGTTAGTGATTATGAAACAGCGCCTTAGACCACTTGGCTACGGAAGACCCCCAAGCCTGATTTCATTGTGCTTTTGTTATTTTTCCTAAAAACTGGACTCAAATTCAAATATCAAATTTTGTAAACTAAGAATTAGATTTTTATGAGATTACAAAGAATAAGAATTTGATTTTTACAAACACTGACATCATCATTTCAGCTTCTTGCAAGAAGTATGGTAACAATTTGCAGATTAAAATGAATGTTAATATTTTCTAGTTCGAGTCATTATAATTCTTATTTTACAATTCAGGAATGAATCGATCACCTGCTAAACTTTTGGATTTTAATGCCATTTTCAAACAATCAATATATGAGCTTAATAATTATGGCACCAAGTTTAACTGGTCACGGAATACATCAGACACACGAATATGATTGGAACCAAGAGTTATGTGAAATACTGTTAATTTATTAGTTCATTAAATAACCTTGGTTTTTGTAAAAACAAGCAATATAGCATATATTATATACTATCACTATTCATGGTGAGGATAGTTCAGGATTATTTTACCTTATTAAACAGGACCATATTCGGCTACTTCTCCATTAAAAAATCATGGGTTTTTTCCCCAATTGCGGCAAAAAGAGTTATATTTATTTTTTTGTGTGTGTCAATTTTTCTTACATAAGTGGATAAAAACTGAACATGAAATATTATTGTAATATCTGACACCAGTACTCCAGATAAGCTTTTCTTCAAATAAGTATTTTACCCCTTAAATTAGTATTTAATGCTTAATTTCAAAATGTTAAGGGTAAAAATGAACATTTTTTATCAAAATGCTATTTAACAAATGGGGTAATCAACACTGAAATTGAGAATAACCATGGCTTATTTTACCCTGCAATTTAAATTTCAATGCTTTATTCAGAAATTTCAATGCTTAAATACCCCCAAAAGTGCTTATTAATTAATGGTTAGAAAATTATCTTAACAGTGTCACATTTAAATTTGCTAAAGCTATTCCCAATTTCCTCTCAACTGCACTGTTGTGGAGCGCGTGGTCTAGTGGTAGAGCACCGAACCCATGATCGGAGGGTCATGTGTTCGATCCTCCGCCAGGGCTATGTGTGGTGTCCTTGGGCAAGACACTTTTTCCACATATGCTTTGTACTGGTTCTAACCAGGAAGAGCGTGATTTGTCTAAGTTGCAAGAACTTGTTTCACAATCGAAGTAAAATAAATAAGTTTAAATTACTGTTTTTTTCCCAATCTCAAAGGCTTGGCCCCAATTTACCGGAAAAACCCCTGTTATTATGTCTTGATGTGGGAATAAGCTGGAGAGTCTGGGGAAATTCCATATGTCTGAATCTCACTTAATGCCGAGACTTGGATTCAAGCGAGTCTGCTCCCGACTTCACTTGTCAAACTAACAAAGTTCATCTTGAATAAAAATGTCTTCCAATTAATTTGGTATATAAACTGAATTGAACAGCTAACCCGCCACCTGACATGTATTTAAGCAATTTCAGCTAAACCACCACCTGACATTTTATGTATTATATTCAAAAGTTTCAGAAATTTTCTTGATTTTTTTTTACTTGAATAAGAAAGAACAATTAGGATAAACATGGGCTTCGTAAAATCAAAACAAAGTTGTCAGTCAATGTTGTATATAAAGTTATTGGAAATACAAAAGTGGCGGGTTAGCTGTTCTGTTCAGTTTACATTTTCAATTAAAATATTTCAAACTAACTTCTATCCAATGCTAACATATTTCACATTAACCCTTGACTTCATATAGACGCCTTTGGACACCTAATAGACACCTTTGGACACCTAATATAGACACCTTTGGACACCTCTAATATAGAAGGCTTTTGAATTATTGGGTGAATTATGTTTATATTAACTGACAGAGTGGAAAACAGTGCAGGAAGTGTTCAGATTGCTCGTCACTTCCTGCACTGTTTTCAAAGGCCTTCTGTGATTGGTGCAGGAGAAACGTGTATCTATGGAGTAAAGGGTTAATATCTATATCATTTTTATGTTTAAACAGGTCTTACCCATAATGCCAATATTTTTTCGATCTTAATAATAAAACTGGACATTTATATCGAACATTACATATTCTGAATATTCTGTTCTATAACTGATATTGTATTTTGTCTCTGTAGTGTAAAATTCTTTAATTTTGTTGACTCAATACTTAACTGCGGCCCTCGATAAAGTCACTCATTGGCCAGGATCAGGTTATGCTAAAACATTAACGAATAAAATGGAAAATGTTGACCAATGTATTAACGAATTTCTCCTAAATAAAATAAACTACAAGCACAGAATCGACCATTACCTTCAAATGGGACATTCCTCATTTTAATTCAATAAACTTTTTATCATTTACTGAACAGAAAGTTATAGATGATGCATCTTTAATACAAATGGATAAAAAAGTATAAAATTATAAGCAAAAATAAATATTCAATCTGTTACTTTTACAACTTACCTTCTCCATGCATTTGTTAAGAATCTATTGACATTAGCGATAATGAACTCTCCTCCTATCACTGATGTGTACTGTTCATTGGTTGATGAATATGATGTTGTCAGGGGCGACACGTAAATGGGATATCCTATCGGTTGATCACAGGAAGAGTTGATCATGTTACGTAGTGCTTGTTTGGCATTCTGTATGCTCCCTCGTTCTGGATTTCTATTACGTAAAAATATCAATTCCTGCTGCTGACCTGCCCACAGTCCGCGAACACACTCTCGGTTCACCTGGTAAAATAATTATTGCCTGTAAAACTCTCACAACAAATGTCTAGTAATGCTGTACTTTTAAGAGGACTGTTTGATATCTAATGTGTGATGTCTATTATCTTACAAAGAACTGAGTGAAATTATTAAAGAGGCTTAACCTCTATCGCTGATAATGTTTCGATCTTAGCAATTAAACTGCACATTTATACCAAACATCATAAATTATGAATATTATGTTCAATAACTTGGATAACTATGGTGTTTTGTCTGTGTATAGAGTAAAATTCTTTTCTTTTTTTTTTTTTAACAAATACTAAACCACAGCCCCCTATAAAGTCACTCATTGGCTAGTATTGGGTTATGCTAAAACACTGACAAATAAAATGGAAAATGCCGACCTGTTTTAATGAATTTCTCATATATAAGATAAACTATAAGGACAGAATCAACCTTTATCTTCGAATAGACCTTCCTCTATATGATTCAATAAACTTTTCATCATTTACTGAACAAAAAGTTAAAGGTGATGGATCTTTAAACAAATTTTACATCAGTTCAAAGTATTCCCCATGGTTGGAATCACATTACTCCAACAAGTGAATCCACTTTTGAAATGCATCACAGTAGGGGGATATTGATTATACCCCTGGTCACTGGATAACAGCTAACCCAAGAGCTTGACTTGAGTGATATGGATGACCAGACAATCATTTTTTAAGTTAAGGAAAAAAGAAGAAATCATACGGAGCTAGATCTTGGGAGAAGGGTGGGTGTTGTAAGATAGTAACCTTCCCCGACTTACAATTTCAGATGTATTTGCTAGTGCATTATAATCCTAAAGGCAGGCATGTTGAAATCCTGTCACTTTTTCCAACCATTTCTATAACAATGGTCAACAATTGGCTGCATTGAAATGACAATTATTTTACAACTGCATATACCATTGTTTAGGTAATCACGTGTACCAATACTGATGTACTTCCACGTAATGATCACACTATAGTCTTATACCTGTTACATATTAAATAACCCTCGTATTTTTAGTAATACATGTGGTTGGTTGAATATTAAGCATATTTTTTATGCCATCGAGGGCCAGCAGACAATAAGTTAACCTAACCACTGTTTCCTGGGATCCTGGAAGGTAACCAGTACTCAAGCACACCCCATCACTGCAAATAACTGATAACTTTCCCACTTGAATCAGCGGTGAGAGACATGATAACGAGACGCAATGTCGAATATCAATCATCAAGGAGACTGTGGCCAGGCAGGGATTAGGACTCACAGCCCCTGGATTGACAGCCAGACGCACTACCGACTGAGCTAATCAGACCCGGCTAGTAATACATGTGTTAACACCACTTAAGAAAGGATACAACTTTCGAAGTCACATTCAACAACTTGTTTTATTTTTAGAGGCCATAGATTCATGCACTGGGCTTTTTTACCTTATTAAACAGATGCCATAATTCGGCTACATCTCAATTAAAAAACTTGTTTTTACCCCAAAATTGACACTAGAAAAATTACTAAAATGGATAAAAAAAGAACAGTTTACATTAGGAAATAAAAAAAACAACACTGGATGTGAAGTATTATTGTAAAATAGACAGAACATGACCTTAACAGTTTTCCACTTTATTTTCCAGTTTGTTAAAGCCTTTAAGGTATCCCAATTTCCCTCAATCACATTGTTTTTTCCCAATGTCAAAGGCTCGGGCCTCTTCCCAATTTCCAGGAAAAAAGCTCTGATGTAAATCACAAACAAGAATCTGAACATTGTTTTACAAGCATTTTTTTTTTAGGAAAGTCATTGATACTAATTTATGTGTTGGTATATTTACAGGGAAAAAAATCTTAGTGCGTTACCTTGACAATCCTAAATGTGAGGTATCGTTTGTTCAACATGATGATCTTGTATTCATCCGACCCTTCATCAAACACATTCCTGCAAAGAAATATACACAAATAAATCCAGAGTATTCCTGCCTACATCTTTATGGTAGATGGACTAACCACAGGCACATCATGGAGCACATGGTCCTGTGGTAAAGTATTGGACTAAAGATCAGGAGATCCTCTACCAAAGTCAAGTTTTGTCTAATAGAGCTACACACTTTATCTGCATATGCTTAGTACTGGTTCTATCCAGGAAGAGTTTGAGCGTGATTTGTCTAAGTTCTAAAAATTTGTTTCACAAGTTTAAATCATGGCTTCATATATATTCAAATGTAAAAGAAAGTATGCACTTTTAATTTTTTGATTATTTTGATTCTACAAAGTATAAAGTTGTCAAATTTTAAACACAAGTATATCAGTCGTTACGGTTTATAGCCACATCAAAAATCTGTCCAACTATGACTAGTTATTACATAATAGCCCGAATTGCAATTTTGCAGGATTTCCACATGGAACATGTATACATAAGTACAAGTGCCTGAACTTGTTTTCTCTACATTCTTTCACACATGTATAGTGCAAATACACAGTAGATTTTGAAAATTTATATCAGCGAATATGCCACAACTATCAGAACAACAGCATATTGATGCCTAAATGATGCTGGGCAGAGATGACTCAGTCGCTGCAGTTTCATTGGCACTTAATTGCCATAGAAACACTATAATCAAGTGACGTGGTAGGCTTATACCAGATATTAATGCAACATTTACATAATTTTGCAACAAAATACAGTGAATCTACGAAAGAAAACATCCCTTTGGCTATTTGTGTATTTTTTATTTTGACCCCTAATCCACATAGACGCGTTGTACATTTTATCCAAATTCAAAACAATAAAATAAACATATTGGTTAGAAAGGTAACTGAATAAGCTAAAAATCGATACCACACATGATAGTATTCCATCATTGGATTTTCAGAAAATCAAAAATATAAATGTGCACACATTCTTTTGCGCTTGAGTATATATACCAAATATGACTTGATATTGATGGCAATGTTGGTGTAAAAAGAAGACTTGTTTGGATGGACTTAAAGATGGAACAGATGGTTCATTAAAATATCCCCTGAGTTTAGAAGTTAACATAACTAACTTCAGGAAGTATAAAAGGTTTGTAAAAATGGTACAAGAAGCTTCCTTCCATGGCACTTTACATAGAGGCTATCTCCTAGTCTGGCCAACCAACTGCCAGTATAATGTGACTGGTTGAGCTGTTACACCAGGCTGTATTTAAAAAAAAAAATTATTTGCCATGCTCCTACTTACCCACTCCAAATGCAACAACCCAAACTTTTTTTATTGCTTTTGAAACATCTTTTTTTCCCATGAATTCCGTTCATTTTTTTTTCAAAATAACTACATGTATAATAAATCAAATTTGAACAAATAGCTAGCTAGCTACCTACATTAAAAATATTGAGTCGGAGCACAACAAACACATTCTTTCAATGGGGGCCCAAAGTATCTACAGCATGATGCATGATACTTCAGTGTGTCAGTACTGCTGATAATGCTGTCTCACCTTTGTGATATGCTGACAAAACTTGGTAGTCATGCCATACACAACAATACAGACTTGCATATTAAGGTGTACAACTGTGCAATCAATAAAACTGCATATTTTCCAACATAAAGTCGATGTTGTAAAACAAGGAAATGTGAGTACCTGAGAGCCAATAATGACGGCGTATTTGAGAGAACAGCATTTCTCCAGGCTGGGTCCGCTTCGTGAGATATGACTAGGTTGGTCTCGTAGTAACTGATGGCATCATACAGCGATTCCTCACTCTCGTATGCGTCGGACATCAGAAAATGGTCCTGTATTTTGTATAACACTTTTAATATTCACAAGAAATCAAAGAAATTTGAAATATCAGATTTTAAGAGCATAAATAGAACTCAGGTATAAGCCATTTTTTCTCTCTTTTTTTCCTAAAGACCTTTTCAGACATGTGACTTATTTGTAGAATATTGGTAGAGTATAATAACCTTATTATTTAGAACTTCTCCAGAGAAAAATGATAACAAGATTACAGAGCATTCTGGCTGCTAATGATCGAATTTGTATAAGCTTTTAATGAGCTTTGGAGATAAACTTCACACCTTGCGTAGAACATGGGCAGTGTCCAGATTTCAATCGAAATAATGAAACCTCAATTAAAAGCATCTTATCTGTTACCCATAAAAATGTTCAATATGATGGATTGATTGAATATTTAGTGTCATTTTTATGCCATCGAGAGCTAACAGACAATCAGTTTATATAACCAGTTTCCTGGGATCCTGAAAGGTTAACCAGTACTCGAGCACACCCAATCTCCGCAAGTAACTGATAACTTCCCCACTTGAATCAGCAGTGAGAGACAAATGACAATGAGACTCAATGTCGTATATCAATCATCACGAAGACTGTTGCCAGGTGAGGGTTTGAACTCAAGACCCCTGAATTGATGGTCAGATGTGTTACCGACTGAGCTAATTTGGCCCGGCTGAAAATAAAGAAGCCTCAGTTAAAAACCATCTTATCTGTTACATATGAAAATGTTTAATATCTAAACCTGCACATATTTTATATTTTGGGTTATCAAGAATACTAAATATTACCTGATGCAATTTGAGAGACATCCTTACACCAGGGGAGACAACTCTACGTAACAACTCCATGTCCGCAAACACCCACTCATCACGGTTTGATGTGATACGGAAGTCACCTTTAAAGAGTGCGTGTAAACCATACAAGAAGAACTCCACACTGCAATTTAATATAAGAGTAATTTAAGACAACATTGTTAAATAGTTTGAATATTAATCATAGCAGATACAGCCATTTTCAATGAAATTTTACATCAGTATTGATTTCATAAAGGTTGTCTCCGTTTAACATATTCACATTCTGTAATTAACAAGAGGTCCAAGATGGCATGAATTGTTCTACTGAAAACAAATTGATATAATACAAGGGTTTCTTTGGACAACATTGTTAAGCACTGTAGGCTCAGTATTGTATCACTCCATTAGTGCAAAAAAGGTATGAAATGCTTTCTTATTTTACACACAGCTGGCACATTAATGCCCTTATGGGACCAATTATGTAGCAGATACAGATATGTTCAATGAAATTTTACACAGATGGTAGAATTGCAGTATCGGTTTAATAAAGGTTGTCTCCCTTTAAACAGTTCAAATTCCTATGGTAACTTTTTTTTAAAAATAACTTATAATGATTGGCCACAGGACCATGTGCACAATACTTTTTATCACATACACTCGGGTCCCTTTATAACATGGTCCGATATAATGTGAAACTCGTTATAACGGGTTTTTTCTATGGATCCCAAATAGATATTTTCAACCAGATTTCAAGACAAATTCGCAGTATTAAGTGTTTGCGAGGTCGTTACATTTTTTCAAACTGTGGCCATGCATTTGTGCGTCAATTACACCTTGATACAACTTCTTATTACAAACAACATCGCTTTTAATTGATTTACACCGACAAACAGTTGTCTGTCATATTTATATATTTATCACACATTGTCTTGTGTTTGTTTACGGTACCTAGACTAGTATTACTAAACAGTGTAGTGCAGTGCACTTTGGGATAGCTATAATGTGGTTCCATTCCATGGATCCCGGTCACCGTGTTATAACGGGACCTGAGTGTATTGGAAACAAGGTATTTCCAAACATTTCCATTACCATGTCTTATGTTAATTATCTATCTTGATTGGATCTGATAAAGAAACATAAACAGACATAAAATACATAGTCTGAAGATACCTACCAAGTTTGGTTTTAGTTTGGTTCAGTGGAATCAGAAAATTCAAATTCCCGGTATTAAAAGTTCAGATACCTTAGTCATCATTGTCTTTCGCAAGGTGACTTATATACCCGACATGGCTCTTTGGGCCAGGTGAGCTTAAAATAAGAAAGAAGTAAGGTCAATGAACATACCTTGCTGAGGCATTATTGTGTGAAGCTGTCCCCAGAGCTCTCCGACCCAGTAAACTCAGGGCAAAACACAAGGACACAAGCATAGAGTAGTCTCTTCTACCATCCACGCGCTGCCAAAACAATAACGTAATATTAACAATAGTAATAATATTCTCATACTGTATAACTACAGTTGAAACTCGTTATCTCGATATTGGAGGGACTGCCAAAAACCATCAAGATATCCGAATATTGACATAGATTTTGTCTCAAAATCAATATCTATTTTCATCACCTGATAATTGTCATCAATTGTACTTTGGCATGCAGTAGAATTACACTGTTGTGATAATGCTCATATCAGGGTCCTTCTTTGAATTGCTCGGCAGTGTGAGTCGAGGCTGATTAATATTGATCATGCTGTCAGTCATTGAAACTGACACCTTTGCAAAAGTATGTTAATAATCATTATAGAGACAAACATTCAATTAAAGGTGTAAAATGATCAAACAGGAACTAAAACTAGAATCCAGATATCCCAAATATAGACACAGACAATATCCAGTAAAAAGGAATATATTTACAGACACAAAAAAGGGAATAAATTCGAGATGGCAAAAATATCGACTCATTGACAAGTGGTATTGAGATAACAGGTTTCAACTGTATTACTTATTATTATATCATACAGTTATATATTAAGCAATAAACAGCTGTCAGAGAATAGGTAAAAGCCATAGTATTCTATACATCTTGTCCTAATCTTACTGATGATTATTTCCTCTAATCCATTAAAACGCTAATGCTTTAATATTAAGCTAAAGAGTAATTGTCTGGTTGTATGCTTCACCACCCCCATCCCATTCTTCTCCACCCCCCCCCCCTTTTTTTTTAACAGTACTTCAGTACAGCAGCTAACCAGTACTAGACACACCTCATCATTTCAAGACACTGACTACTTCAAAAAATATTCAGAGGTGGTCGACTCATGGTCCTTAAACAGAGTTTATTACCTATGATCACAGAGGCTGTGGCAAGGTGTGGATTCGAACTCACGACCCCCGGATTGACAATCAGACATAATACTGGCTCTGCCCAGCATATCTTGGGATGCAAAATTTGAAAATGAGCAACATTCAGATATCAAGAAAAATTTACACCTTACCATCAATGTGTGATAGTATACTACAACATGTGAAATAACAAATGTTTTACATGCTACAACAACTGAGTAACCACGACTTCTAACTTCACCAGTACCTTTTCCCTTCTGGAGGCACAGTACTGTATCCAATCTAGGTGACGATTACAAAAACTCCTCCGTGATATTCCTGAGTTTGTTGTGTCGTAATCATCGTCCACGTGTACACTAAACGTGGGATCCACGTCGCAGTAGTTATCGTCACTCAGCGTGGTCAGAGCCTCAAGGATTGTTGGATTTTCCAACCATTGTTCCAGACGTGGAGACCTGACTGTATAGTAGATTATGCTCTGTGGATGAAATAACACATTCAAGTCAGTTACAATAGCAATTAAAATGTTATGGGAATGACTTTACCTCATATTTAATAAATGTTTAAAGAAAGCCTTTATCCATTTCCCAACAGTTTATCTGTTTCACTACACACCATAGATAATGATGAATTTACTTGCTTGTCAAGTCTACTTGCTTCATTACACATGTTATAGGAAGGAATTTATCTGTTTCATTACACATGTTATAGGAAGGAATTTATGCTTCGTTACACATGTTATAGGAAGGAATTTATCTGTTTCATTACACATTATGTTGGAAGGAATTTATCTGTTTCATTAAACATGTTAGAGGAGGGAATTTATCTGTTTAATAACACATGTTATAGGAGGGTATTTATCTGTTTCATAACACATTTTATAGGAAGGAATTTATCTGTTTCATTACACATTATATAGGAAGGAATTTATCTGTTTAATTACAAATGTTATAGGATGGAATTGTCAACTATTTCCAATCTACATTATACATGACTGGTAATAACTTTTGGGACTTCATTCCCATGATGTAGAAAACAAACCTGCACATAATAAATGATGTAAAAAACATACCTGCACATAATACATTAATACATGATGAAGAAAACATACCTGCACATAATACCTGATGTAGAAAACATACGTGCACATAATACATTAATACATGATGAAGAAAACATACCTGCACATAATAACATAATACCTGATGTAGAAAACATACCTGCACATAATACCTGCTGTAGCAAACATACCTGCACATAATACATTAATACATGCTGTAGAAAACATACCTGCACATAATACATTAATACATGATGTAGAAAACATACCTGCACATAATACATGATGTAGAAAACATACCTGCACATAATACATGATATAGAAAACATACCTGCACATAATACATTAATACATTATGTAGAAAACATACCTGCACATAATACATGATATAGAAAACATACCTGCACATAATACATTAATACATGCTGTAGAAAACATACCTGCACATAATACATTAATACATGCTGTAGAAAACATACCTGCACATAATACATGATGTAGGAAACATACCTGCACATAATACATGATGTAGAAAACATACCTGCACATAATACATGATGAGAACTTTCCTGAAGTCAAACACGCCAACCATAGATGCAGCGTTGTTGTCAGAGATACTGTATCCTTCCAGCACATACTTGGTTACCACTACCTCCCATGACAACCAGCGCTGGTTAAATGCAGAATTCAGGGACAGGAAATGAGGTAGATGACCCGGCTCGAAACAACAAAATCCTGTCAATGATAAACATTACATAGATGAGCATTATCTTGTCTGTTAAAGTACTTTTTGACAGAGCAGCAGTTTAAAGAAATAAACACTTTTAAATACTGGATAATATCATTGCTATAATGAAGTATTTAAATATTAATACATGTATTTTTGCATTACCTGGATTACTTTTAAAATAAAATGAGCTCATCATTATACAAAATAAATATCATATTAGACTCCATGGAGCTACTCAAACAATTTATACAATAGCCAAATATTACCGGTTTTAAGACTGCAATTTTATGAGTTGTTTGCAAGTAACAAAAAAATTTTGTTTCCGGTTTCCTGACCGACCCCATTTTTTAACCTTATCTCTTTTTACCAATTTTGTGAAAAAAAAAAAATCTTTTTAATTTTCCTCTTTGTATTCTTTCTATGTCTTTCCTCTCGCCAATAATTGGAGTGAGAAGTAAAAAAATCACCAAAATAGCACATCATTACAACTCAGTTCTATCTACATATAAATAAATACTTGTAAAATACAGGAAAATATTCCCTTAACCCTTTACTTCATATAGACACCTTTGGACACCTCTAATATAGACACCTTTGGACACCACTAATATAGAAGGCTTTTGAATTATTTGGTGAATTATGTTTATATTAATTGACAGAGTGGAAAACTGTGCAGGAAGTGCTCTTTATCAGCAATCTGAACTCTTCCTGCACTGTTTTCAAAGGCCTTCTATTATTGGTGTGGGAAAATGCGTATCTATGGAGTAAAGGGTTAAAGTTACTAGGTCGTCAAAAAGTTTTGAAAAAGACGGAATTGACATTGATATATCTTTATCAGACTCTGACATTGGACACGTCTAAATTTTGAATGTAGCAGAAATATATTGTACAAATATGTCAGGCAGGGTGTGTTTTTTACATACAAAACATGTTAAAATTACACAATGAAACAGATACACACTATTTATGTTTTATTTAAATGTAGTTCTCTTTATCACATTTTCAAAGCAGCTGTGTTTCTCATTTTATTTATTCTTGACAGAATATAATTTCAAATTGGCTCACCTTCATTATTATATATATTACATTCAAACTTGAAGATTCTATACAAATCCGGCTTACCTGCATTATTATATATATTACATTCAAACTTGAAGATTCTATACAAATCCGGCTTACCTGCATTATTATATATATTACATTCAAACTTGAAGATTCTATACAAATCCAGCTTAGCTGCATTATTATATATTACATTCAAACTTGAAAATTCTATATAAATCCGGCTTACCTGCATTATTATATATATTACATTCAAACTTGAAGATTCTATACAAATCCGGCTTACCTGCATTATTATATATATTACATTCAAACTTGAAGATTCTATACAAATCCGGCTTACCTGCATTATTATATATATTACATTCAAACTTGAAGATTCTATACAAATCCGGCTCACCTGCATTATTATATATATTATTTTATAACTTGAAGATTCTATACAAATCTGGCTCACCTTCAATATTATATATATTACATTATAACTTGAAGATTCTATACAAATCTGGCTCACCTTCAATATTATATATATTACATTATAACTTGAAGATTCTATACAAATCTGGCTCACCTTCATTATCTTCCACCCCCTCTGTAATGGCTTCAACTTCCCGCTGTTGACAATATGTTCCTGGAATTAGAAACCAACTGACATCAATGTAGTTACTGTGCCCATATTCAAAATGTTTGTTTATTTCAACATCAAAACAAAAACAATCATCTTTAATGCCTTGTTATAAATGTGACAGAACTAATACACAATATTTCAGTAACAAGAAATATGCAAGTAATTTTTTTTTTCTTTTTTAGAAATAACAATTTTTTTATTTATTTATACTTACCCCTGAATTCAAGACCCCTGAGCTGAAAAGTAACTAGGCCATTTCCCATCTCTATGATATGTACAAGTGCGTTAAGGGAGTCAGACGCCATTATAAAGGTGTCGCCCTGCTCTGCATTACCCCATCTTCCCATCAGTAAGTCTCCGCCTAAACTGGTCTGGAGGGACCGCGTTAAATGCTCATAGAATATGGAATTGAGATTATTATCATCAGCACCTGTGGGAGACATAAACTTATCAATTAAGGTATGTACAAAAACAGGTATGTATCACGTTCATAAGGAATATATAACCAAATACCGCAGCAGTGGACTAGATGTAGAATGTCTGCCTCACATGAAAAAAGATGTGGGCTCCATCACAGGGTGGGTCATACCAGGCTTTCAAAATGGTACTAGAAACTCCTTTCTTCAGCATTTAAAGGATAGTTTTAAGTCTGATTGGCCTTGTGTCAGTATAATGTGACAGGGTGGGGTAACATTCCATGTGTCTGCCGCATGATATTACACTGTATCAAGTAGATTGTCTGCATGATATAACTGAAAAATTGTTGAAAGCGACACTAAACACCATACAACAACAAAAAGCAAGTACATGTATGTGTAACTCATGCATCATGTCTTTTATAGAGGAGCTTACATTTGTGCTCATTTATTATTGAATTTATTAAATGAGTTCTCAAAATATATGATGCAAGGCTCTGCGACAAAGTCTCAGGTGACCTAAAAATACAAATGAATCGAGACGTTTTTTTGAAAATGATGAAAAGTTTAGAATTCAACCGAACTATGCATACATATTTCTTTTGTGGATTCACAAATTACAAACATTGTATCCATTTGGACTAAATGCAAAACAGCTACACGATATTTAGAGATGCTTTCATTGAACAGTTATATGTACTATCGTTTGTTCCTATTTCTCTTTTTTACTACTATTTATAGGAATTTAAGAATCGTTTCGATCCGATATTTCATGTACTTGTGTTTGCAACAATATTCTATATGAGCCGCATCTTGTCACCTGTTTGACTCCTGGATGAACAATTCTTTGAGTTGAATTTCGCGCGACGCGGCTCATTTGTTTTTCCTGCTATTTTAACGTCACGTTATGTGACGTTACTTCCGGTGTTTATATATTTATTATTCCATGATTAAGGCGATAAGCCGAAATGGCGGTATTAAATTTTAACTAACGTTTTTTTACGTTGGTGTTTTTTTAAGCTGTATTATTACATATTTCTTTATAACTTTCTTTAGCACCTGTATTTTGATTTTACTTGTTACCTGTATTTCTCTCTAATTGTTGAGAGAGTCTTGTATTACTATGGTCTACCCGTTTTGTGCTGAAATAAACAATGAGATAAACACATTCAAACATGGAATAAAACAAGCAGATATTGACCATGGTCCCCGCAGAAAGTTTACATTTACATTTTGTTCGGAACATTTTAGAATAAACTTAACTGAAGCTAGGGTTAAAGGTCAATTTGAAAACCTCTTGGTGTATTCCAAAATCTCTAAGTTAAATGTGGTCAATGCGACCTGTCCATCAGTGACGTTTCATATTAGTACCACATGGCAGCAGTTAATGGGGACATGTTTTGGTGATTTTGACCTTCAGTACCTGAATCAATGCTGACCTTGACATTTGATAAAAAACAAATCTGTATTTTCATGAAAGGCATCAGCCTGGATATGACTCTGCAGAGAAAGCTTCACATAACATTAAATCTGAAAATTATATATTGACATGACGCTATAGTGAAATCATAATACCCAAGGTACACTTGCCAAAACTTCCAAGTCCACACATGCTCATTTAGGTAAAATGTTGGTTTATACTCGAGAAAAATGGAAACAAATGAAACAATCACGTTGTTATAATGAAATGTTGACCAAACTGAATTTCATAATCAGTTAAACAAATAATCATTCATCAAGAAGCATAACTCCTTAAAAGGTCAGTCACAAAGTTGTCTTTTAATATTTGGTATGTCTTCTGTTTCGATGACTGTCTGAACATCCCTGTCAAATATTCTTGCAGCCTAAAGTTTTATCGGTTAATTTCTACAAACATGGAAAATATCAAAATTTAATTGTGTGGACTTTGTACTTTTATTAAGTGTATGACATTATATGCACTCTTCATCTTGGTTCTCTTTGAAGCGCAACTTGTACTGTTTGGAATGCATTTTACTTCCTACACATGTAGTAATCTGTCACAAAAACGGTAAGGCCAAGTTTTATATTCACCAGATTATATTTGGCTCTTGTTTCAACTATATACAAAATTGCTTAAATACTTAAAATTTAAATCCAAGAAAAGCAGCAAGGTGATCATGATTTTAGACTGATTCCAGTAAAGCTGAATATGGTTTCATTGATATTGATTATATGATAGATAGATAACCAGTCAAAATTTAGTTAAGTTTGTAAGTATTTAAGTAAAATGTTGGTGAAACATAAGCCAGATCTATATGATAGAAGGAAATGTCAATCTCTATTTCTAATGATTTTTTACTCATATTGTCATCACTTGTGTGACATCACTAGTGTTATGCAAAATATTATTCATCTCTTTATAATATTTGGAGATTAATAGTTCCATGTGGTTTATACCGAACCTTTGGACCCCTAGAGCATTAAGGTGCTATGTGCCTTCATGTTTCATATATTTATAGCACCTTGACCCTCCAAGGGGTCAATACAAAGGTCAAAGGTGTAAAGTTTGATTGGAGATGTAAAAATGAGTAAAATTGATTCATGTCCCTTTAAAAAGGATAAATCAGGATTTTCCAAGAATTTAAAATTAGCTAACCACATTAAATCCCAATATATTATGCCTGTATATACTCACTGACCTCATATTGCAAAAAGGATATCTATTTAAACATGCCAAAATAATATATCGAAAAGGGATTTCCTAACTTGGCCAATGCACCTAGGTTAGGCTAAAATAGATTTCCCGCTTAAAATTGTAACATTTTTTGCGATATATTGAATGAGCCACATGATTTCAATTTGATCCATCATACAGGTTTAAACAGTGTAAAATTTGTTTCATCTTAGAAAAGAGTCTGAATACGATGTCGCCAAGCACTATTCAAGTGCTGTCTATTTTAAGAATGGGGATTATGTTTCAAGATTACCACTCCATTGAAATATCAATATTGTCATGTTTTGGTGGATTTAATATCCCAAACCATTCGGATTGTATTTATTTATTTATTAAAATAATGTGATGCTTTTTATCCATTTTAAAATAAATTTATTTTTTAAAAACATTGATAGTGTTTCTTCCGGATACATTCACTTTAAAGGGGCACAAGACACTGCGATGTACAGATACTCAACCGATGATGATGGTGACTTCATGGCACTACAGGAACTGCATTATACAACAATATAAACACTTACTTGTAATCCTTCTCCCAGAACTTGATTGGTCTGACATAGGACGTGAAAAATATGGCACTTCCCAAAAATGGGTTTAACGGTGTGGAAAAAAATGCTGACACTCCTGCTTGCAGGAACAACATGGCAGAATCTGATATCATGTTAAAGAATTTATACAATAAACCACTTGACAATAAACTGATTAATTTGACAATAATCTAAACCACTTGAAAATCAAATAAACCACTTAACCACTTGACAATAAACTAATCAACTTGACAATAATCTAAACTTGACAATAAACTAAATTGTTTGACAATAAGTACAATATATGTGCATAAAAAGTCGGCCTGATGACGATTCTTCTAATTATAGGGTATATTGAGATTACCTTATTATTATACTATACAACCATTATTTCCAATTTCCTTTTTCTTTCTTTCTAAATGCTTTATCTCTATAATAGTTATCTAATATCTAAATCAAATTGTTTTATTTATAATAAAAACAAAATAATGTTGTTTATCTGCAGTTGTCATTTTGAGTAATTCATTTTGTGTAGGGAAGGGCCGTAACTTATGTTGGTAGAACTAGTGTTAAAACTAAAGTTAATCAACTTGACAACAAATAAACCACTAAACCACTTGACAATTAACAAAATTACTTGACAATAATCTAATCAGCTTGACAATAATCTAAACCACTTTACTTGACAATAAACTAAACCGCTTGACAATAATCTAAACCACTTAACCACTTGACAATAAACTAAACAACATGACAATTATCTAAACCACTTGACAATAATCTAAACCACTAAACCATTTGACAATTAACTAAACCATTTGGCAATAATCTAATTAACTTGACAATAATCTTAACCACTTGACAATAAACAAAACCACTTGACAATAATCTAAACCACATGACAATAAACTAGACATGACAATAATCTAAACCACTTGACAATAATCTAAACCACTAAACCATTTGACAATTAACTAAACCACTTTATAATAATCTAATTAACTTGACAATAATCTTAACCACTTGACAATAAACTAAACCACTCAACAATAATCTAAACCACTTAACCACTTGGCAATAAACTAAACAACATGACAATAATCTAAACCACTTGACAATAATCTAAACCACTAAACCAGATGACAATAAACTAAACCACTAAACCAGATGACAATAAACTAAACCACTTGACAATAGTCTAATCAACTTGAAAATAATTTAAACCACTTGAAAATAAACTAAACCACTATACAATTATCTAAACCACTTAACCACTTGATAATAAACTGAACACATTGACAATAAACTATACCACTTGACAATAAACTAAACCACTTGACAATAAACTAAACCACTTGACAATAAACTAAACCACTTGACAATAAACTGATCAACTTAACAATAAATAAAACCACTTGACAATAAACTAAACCACTTAACAATAAACTGATCAACTTCACAATAAATAAAACTACTTGACAATAAACTAAACCACTTGACAATAATTTAAACCACTAAACCACTTGACAATTAACTAAACCACTTGATAATTAACTAAACCACATAACATTAATATAAACCACTGAACCACTTGACAATAAACTAAACAACATGACAGTAATCTAAACCACTTGACAATAATCTAAACCACTAAATCACACAACACTTAACTAAACCACTTGACAGTAATCTAATCAGCTTGACAATACTATAAACCATTTGACAATAAACTAAACCACTTGACAATAATCTAAACCACTTGACAAACTAAACTAAACAACTTGACAATTACCTAAACCACTTGACAATAAACTGATCAACTTGACAATAAATTAAACCACTTGACAATAAACTGAACAACTTGACAATAATTTAAATCACTTAACCACTTGACAATAAACTAAACCATTTGACAATAAACTAAACAAGATGACAATAATCTAAACCATTTGACAATAATCTAAACCACTTGACAATAATCTAAACCACTTGACAAACTAAACTAAACAACTTGACAATTAACTAAACCACTTGACAATAAACTGACCAACTTGACAATAATTTAAATCACTTAACCACTTGACAATAAACTAAACCAATTTGACAAAAACTAAACAAGATGACAATAATCTAAACCATTTGACAATAATCTAAACCACTTAACAATAAACTAAACCATTTGACAATAAACTAAACCATTTGACAATAAACTAAACCACTTGACAATAATTTAAACCACTTAACCACTTGACAATAAACTAAACCACTTAATAATAAACTAAACAACATAACAATAATCTTAACCACTTAACAACATGACAGTAATCTAAACCACTTGACAATAATCTAAACCACTAAACCACATAACAATGAACTAAACCAACTGACAATAATTTAATCAAATTGACAATAATCTTAACCACTTGACAATAAGCTTAACAACTTGACAATAATTTAAACCACTTGACAATAAACTAAACACCTTGACAATAAACTAAACAACTTGACAATAATCTAAACCACTTGACAATAAACTAATCAACTTGACAATAAATTAAACCACTTGATAATAAGCTAAACCACTTGACAATAATTTAAACCACTTAACCACTTGACAATAAACTAAACCATTTGACAATAAACTAAACAAGATGACAATAATCTAAACCACTTGACAATAATCAATAAATTTTGTTATAATTTTGCATACTACTAGATTGTTGTTAACACATTTAAGATATTTTCCAAAAAGTGTGTGTTATGTGCAGCTTAATTGTAAACACATAAACATGGATCTGTGTTTATACACATTTCAGCAGCCAAGTAATGGTATATTTTTAGAACACTGTACCATAACTGACAGGTTGCTGTGTACTTGCCACTCCTACATAACTCACTGCCTCAGCAGAAAATTTTGGGCCTTTAATCGAATAAGACTATAGTATACTAATGAATGAAGTAAAGGATACGAGGCACACTGAATGGTTGAGCAAATGCATGAAAGGCAGACCCCCAGGTAATCTGCCATGGTGCTATGTACGTTATAATGAACTTCATCTTCAAATAAAGGTCACAAAACTGGAATGGAGTAACATACATATAAAGTAATACAATAGGGCATGAAACTAACGTAATAACTATCACTAGATCACAGAATATGAAAATAAATATTTAAGCATTAAATGGCTCTTTATAAACAAAATTACTTTTATTGTTTCTTTGACTCTCTTTATGTTATTTTTTTCCTGTAAATTTGTACAATTTAATTCTTTTGCTCTCTTCTTTAATATTCCTTCATTGTTCTAAATTTTAATTCACAAATAGATATTGGACATCAAAACCTCGATATTTTAAAAATTCAAATCATTTATCAAAGAAATATGAACGATTACTTTTATAATCAGTTGCACTTTACATTATCTATTTAACATGACCAAAGTTATTGACATCACAATCATTACTCAGTAAACGTAATTCAATCAATAATTTATATTTCGTAATTCCGTAAGTGATAGTACGGAAAGCTGTTACTTACTTTCATAAACAAAATGGCAATAAAGAAGTAATCTATGAGCATGGTTTCAGAGGCTGACCTCAGATCATACTTGAAGAAGAGAACGGTGAAGGCGAGAATCATGTGTTGTTTAGGAGTATTGGAGAATGTAAATCTCAGCAGCTTTAGTGAGCATATCGTGAGGACAAGAGGACCAAAACTGAAATGTAACATAAAGTATGTTAGTGGGCATAGCATCAGGACTAGAGGACCAAAACTGAAATGTAACATAAAGTATGTTAGTGGGCATAGCATCAGGACTAGAGGACCAAAACTTAAATGTACCATAAAGTATGTTAGTGGGCATAGCATCAAGACTAGAGGACCAAAACTGAAATGTAACATAAAGTATGTTAGTGGGCATAGCATCAATACTAGAGGACCAAAACTTAAATGTAACATAAATTATGTTAGTGGGCATAGCATCAGGACTAGAGGATCAAAACTGAAATGTAACATAAAGTATGTTAGTGGGCATAGCATCAATACTAGAGGACCAAAACTTAAATGTAACATAATGTATGTTAGTGGGCATAGCATCAGGACTAGAGGACCAAAACTGAAATCTAACATAAAGTATGTTAGTGGGCATAGCATCAGGACTAGAGGACCAAATATGAAATGTAACATAAAGTATGTTAGTGGGCATAGCATCAGGACTAGAGGACCAAAACTGAAATGTAACATAAAGTATGTTAGTGGGCATAGCATCAAGACTAGAGGACCAAAACTGAAATGTAACATAAAGTATGTTAGTGGGCATAGCATCAGGACTACAGGATCAAAACTGAAATGTAACATAAATTATGTTAGTGGGAATAGCATCAGGACTAGAGGACCAAAACTGAAATGTAACATAAAGTATGTTAATGGGAATAGCATCAGGATTACAGGACCAAAACTGAAATGTAACATAAAGTATGTTAGTGAGCATATCGTTAGGACTAGAGGACCAAAACTGAAATGTAACATAAAGTATGTTAGTGAGCCTATCGTGAGGACTAAAGGACCAAAACTAAAATGTAACTAAAGTACTTTTTATTACAATGCTCGATCTACTGGATAGTGACTTTAAGACAGATGATCACATAATAGAATTGACAATTTACATAGGTTTGACAGCATACTGTGTTAGATCATTTATCTGTGATGGGTTTTCACTGTACTAGATAAATCTCTCTTACATTTAGAAAATTATATGTGTGACCTCGTGAAGTAACCTGCATACAGTAGCCAGTCTATGTATCTTGAGTGTGACTCCTGCTGCAATGGTGTCCATTTAAGTCCATATAATCTTTTACCATGTTTTTTAAAAAAATAAATGTTTATCTTATTTTTAAAAATTCTTAAATAAAAAAATATAGTTTATTTTTTGTATTAAAAAGAGTGTCAAGGCCTGAAATTCAGCCTGTATAAGTTTCATTGGTTACAATCGACATTCAAGATAGAGGTAAGCACAGCCTTTCGAAAACACGTTCAACACATAAAAAACATCTGAAACCTAAACAAGCATTATGACAACATACAGATATATAAACAATGTTAAATTCTAAAGCAGGAAATTACTGCCAGAATTGAACTTAACATGGGTGTCTCTGTTTGTTGCTGATAATCAATCGGAATTCCTTTATAATGTTTGCAGATTTGCTTTGGAATAGAGAATAGTTGGGGCTGCAAATTATACCCGGCATTCCATGTATAATTAACACGGAGCTGGCAACCAGCATTCCATTAACTCCTTAACAAAATAAACAAAATGGCAGTCAAATGTATGAGCATTCACCTTTTCAGAGCAGGAAATACAATGAACAAGTCCAGTGGGATTTGCTTGTGAAGATCTAGTTGTACCATGTTGGACCAAGGCTGTGTGTGTAATAAATTCAATCCCCTACACTACCATTACTAGATGTATATATAAACAAACCACTTAATTCACATTTTCTTAGTACAGACTGTTCTGTCCAGAAAAGCATTGAACATTATTTGTATAAGTTGTAAGAAATTGTTCATAATTGATGTTGAAAAAAAAATAATTTAAGAGGCCTCACCTATATCGCTGATATTTTTTCCATCTTAGCAGTGAAAGTGCACATTTGCTATATATCAAACACCTTATATTACGAACATAATTCTGTTCAATACATACATATTATTTTGTGTCTGTAGAGTAAAACTGGTTCTTTTGTTGAACAAATACTAACTTGCAGCCTGCGATAAAGTCACTCATTGGCCAGTATCGGGTTAGCTAAAATATTGGCAAATAATCAGAAAATGCTGACCTATGTACATGTATTAATGAATTTTTTCATACGTAAGCTAAACTACAAGAACGGAATCAACCTTATCTTCAAATCGGGCCTTTCTCTTTGTGTTTCAATAAACTTTCTAACATTCAATGAACAGAAAGTTATGTGATGCATCTTTAAATTGCAATATAAAAGTGACAAGATCGTTCCAGATCAGGTTTTTACATAATTCTACATAAAATTCAAATCAGACAGCTCTTTTTTAAAATCTCAAAGTTATTACTGCACTGTATTTGTTGTCATTTGTCACAATACTGGAATTATAATATTATTACAAGATTAATTGTAATACATTTCTGTTGGTAAAGAAATATCTTTCAAATTGTACATGCAATAGAATTATCCAGTTTGACAAAAAAGTTTAATGCCAAACAGACAGAAATTTTAAATTCTATGGTGGAGCTTGTCACAGGTCTTCCCATCAAATTGCAAACCATACACGTGGATCTAGGGTCCTTCGTGGCTGAGTGGTCTACAGTGCCATCTCAAGATCACTTACCTCTCATCGCTAATGTCATAGGTTAGAGTCCTGCTCGCTCCAAACACTTTATGTGAGAAAGTTTGCCAGTTACTTGCAGAAGGACAGTGTTTCTACTCAGATTCATTATGAGGTCTTCCTCCATCAATAAAACTGGATATGCCCTATATAACCTTAAACGTGTTGAAAATGGCATTATACCCCATTAAACACCCCCCCTCCCAAAAAATCCACATAGAAACAGAAAAACAGCTGCTATAACATAACCGCTCCTCCAATTTTCTCTATCAAGTCTGACAGAGTAAGCTGGCAACCTAAGGATACTAATGATTGATACAACTGGAAAACTGAGAGTCATTTTAAACTAAATACTACACTACAGTCTGTCCCCCGAGATCCAAAGAGTCTGACCGCGTTATAAATGGACCTTCATTATAAACATTGTGCTATGGAATAAACCTAATATAGAATGAATAAAGGACCTTACATGAGAGCTGATTTATTATTGAATTTGTTAAACAAGTTGGAAAACATATATTTATCGAGGCTCTGCCAAGCATTATTTTTCCGAACGAGTCTGATAAAGTCAATAATATATGAGCATGAATGTAAGATTCATTTTATCACATATCTCAGAAAAGTTTACATTTACCATTTAACAGATCGTCTCTATAAGGGGAAAAAATTGGGCATATTTGTTTCCATGAGTCATCGTATGACGTAACATCTCAAAATAACGTCATATAACCATAACAAAGCAACATCGTTTATATATGCTGGTAAGTCCAAAAGTACTTTGGCAATTAACATACGAAAGCCAAGTTATACGTAAAACACCAAGCGATGAATCGGAAGTGATATTACACCAGGTTGATATCAAAAATACACTCCTACATCACAAAGTATGTGATAAAAGATGATTAATGCTGATGTCTTTTTCCTGGTTGAAATGGTAAATTACAATCTAAGAGCCATGGAAAAGCTGCATTATAATGAGCTTCCCGTTATATCAGATTTATTGATATCGAGATTGCAGTTTATATGAATTTGTCATGTATAACTCACTAGCTGCCAAACTTGCAGACGACACCAGGAACAGATCTGGTTAAGGCACACAGAACAATCAGTGGGTACATTCCATTACGTTCTATAAATCTCATCCAGATATACAGCTTCTCAAACCACATGATCTTGGCTGGATCTGAAATGTACACATATAAATCTCATCCAGATATACAGCTTCTCAAACCACATGATTTTTGCTGGATCTGAAACGTACACATATAAATCTCATCCAGATATATAGCTTCTCAAACCACATGATCTTGGCTTGATCTGAAATGTACACATATAAATCTCATCCAGATATACAGCTACTCAAACCACATGATCTTGGCTGGATCTGAAATGTACACATATAAATCTCATCCAGATATACAGCTACTCAAACCACATGATCTTGGACTGATCTGAAATGTACACATATAAATCTCATCCAGATATACAGCTACTCAAACCACATGATCTTGGCTGGATCTGAAATGTACACATATAAATCTCATCCAGATATACAGCTACTCAAACCACATGATCTTGGCTGGATCTGAAATGTACACATATAAATCTCATCCAGATATACAGCTACTCAAACCACATGATCTTGGCTGGATCTGAAATGTACACAATTACACACAGTGCAATTATTATTACTACTTACAGGTCTCACTTACAAATTACCTCCCTTTAATGAATATAAGAGAGTTCTTGCCCCAGGGAAACTGGAATCGATTGCCTATTGGTGAAGATATGATAGGTTTAAATGTGAAATGCTATACATGTATCTAAAAAGACAGTCAAAATAGTAAAATAGTTAAAATAGTATGAAATGCAGAATTGATTTAATATTCAAAATAAATCAGTAGATTAATATAGCTATGGAAACTCATTATAGGTACCGTGTAGCTTTGATAATTAAGACAAAGAGTCACTGTGATGAGCTGCTTCAACGGATGAGAAGGAAATAATTTATAAACAAAGACTAAAATAAGAAATACATACTCAACAGTTCATAAGAAAAAGTACCTTTTATAGAATTCATTAAAAAACAACAAGCAACAACATGTCGATTTCATACTATATCGTGTAGCAGAAATTTATGCTGCAGATATAGCAACAAATCTTCACAATAGCCATCATAACTTATAAACACCAAAACATACAATACTTGTATATCATGATTGTTTTTAATGATTTTGAATAATATTTCTTTATCAGGGTCAAATATGTGTTTAGTTTATAAAGATAATGAAAAATTATGAACCTACCAACAGCTTCAAACATGTTTCTCTCCTCACTTTTAAGAAGCGGATGAGAACAACACAGCCAGGGCATTTCCTTCCTCAACTGTGGTATCACATAGTGAATAAGGAAGCCAAACCCCGCCACAGTAAAGTACAGGATGTCATCTATCAGGGGCTGTAATCATCAAATATACCATACCAGTCAGTGTTTTACAAATATATCATACCAGTCAATGTTACCATACCAGTCAGTGTTTTACAAATATACAATACCGGTAAATGTTACCATACCAGTATTTATTTCTTTATATAGGTCTCATCATACAAATACATATAAAATAGTACACCAAAATTATTTATCATACTTTAACAGAACCTTTTTATCAAAAGTTTGATTAAATTTATCACAAAGTCAAATCTATGAAATGACAACAAATAAATAATATATAAGCAATAAGAGTTGAGATACCGATATTAATCTTGGCTTATAGTCCAGTGTTGCAAACAGTTCTACTTTGATGCTATTTTCTTGTTAGTTTAACAGTACAAAGTATAGTTTTAATGACAGGTTAATATGCTAAATGTATAGTTGTGAACGTGAATGTGAGAAAGATGTCTATCAATTGTATTGCATGTTATTATCAGCTACTTGCGGAGTTGGGTGTGCTCGAACTACTGGTTAACCTTTCAATTGTATTGCATGTTGTTATCAGTTACTTGCAGAGTTGGGTGTGCCCGAGTACTGGTTAACCTATTAATTGTATTGCATGTTGTTATCAGTTACTTGCGGAGTTGGGTGTGCTTGAGTACTGGTTAACCTTTCAGGATCCCAGGAAACAGTGGTAAGGTTAACTGAACATCTGTTAGCAAATCCTTATGTGTTTACTTTTTGTTTCACAAGGTCAAAAAGTTACATGACATGTTTACAGTGTATTTCAATTTGTGTAGTAAGGAATACACAAAATAAATATATGTTATTTGTCTTAAGTGTTAAGTTTTTATTCCTTAAACACAAGTAATTTCAGCCTAAATGATTTTTAATACATACAAATGTATATGATTTGTCGCCTGATGTTTTTTTAAGAGACATAAAGACAGGTCTTTTATTTGATCTCCCTCCCTCCCTATTCCCATCACTAGTTATTAGTAAACTAAAAAAAGATGTAGATTTCTTCTTGAGCTGTGTAGCTTGTTTCCAATATTAAAAAAATAAAACAAGATGTATATTTCATCTTACCTGAATAAACACTGTACTGACATGGATGGCAAATGACAGGATCATAATAATGACACTGATCAGCAGGTCAGACTGTAACCGTTCATTCTGCAATACACAGTGACTATGTATAATACACATGCATATCTGACAATAAGTATGCATTTGTCAGTACTGTACAATCTTTTTATATTTTTTTTTTTCTTTTTAAATGTTTCAGAATATATACATGTATGGCATATCCAGTTTTACTGGTGAATGACGACTCAGACTGAAGTAAGTGATCTTGAGACGGTGCCTTATACCACAAAGAACCCTTCATCACAGAAAATTAGAACAACAAATTAATCATTAAGATAAAAAAGGGAAAGCAAACACACAAACATATCCATACATAAATCTGCAAACATTACTATTCTTACCACACAAGTTTTCAGTTTCCCTGGCAGTGGGTCCTTTAATTCTCCTTCTTTCTCCCCTTCCTCTGCTTCTTCTTCTCTCTCTCCAAATATTTTGTCTTGTATTAACATCCTGAAAGAAATCACTTTAATAAGAAAGAACAATGTCTGATATCATACAATAAGAACTACCACATGTATGTTCATAATAATTTTTCAGTTTTACTACACTTTTTCCAACACATTTTGGGTTATATATGGCATATCCAGTTTTATTGGTGGAGGAAAACCTCAAAATGAATTTGAATAGAACCACCGTCCTTCTGCAAGTAATTGGCAAACTTTTTCATAAAAAGTTTTTGGACCGAGCTAGGTTTGAACTTATGACCTCAGCAGTGAGAGGTGAGAGGTCATTAGAGAACAGCACCTTAGACCACTCAGCCAGGAAGGACACTTAATTTCTCGGTCATTGAAGTTTCCTAAAATGGGTCTGAAACACGATGGTTCAATTCACTGTATAAGACATTTTACTATAACTGTTTAAAATAAACTAAAATATGAAGGAAGCTTTCAGATGCTACTTCAACTCTTATTGTCAGGTTCGTATTAACAATACAATATGTAAACTATGTAGACCCAATTAACTTGCTTGTGACTCAGTGTGATTCAGGGTTTACAGTGCCTTCCTCTCTTAGACTATCAGTTGAGTTACTTACAACCACTTCTCATTGATAATGAATCGTCCAAACACATGGATAAAATATCTACTGTAGATATTCAGAAGAAAAGAGTGTATCTGTCCATTTACATGAGTAAACACAACACGCTTCCATCAAGAATCAAACTAGATAATTCATGGGAGCGATCCCAAACTACCATAACATGAATTACAATTTGTTCTTAAATTTCATGACTTTTTAACCTTCTTCTAAACATTTATGGTACCTTAAGGTATTGAGCCTAACCCAAGGTAAGGTTGTATGGAATGGACATACCCAAAAGAAGACAGACATACAGGACCTTCTTACAAATGGATATTGAAGTAGCCTCTGCATGCTAAATTTTAGTCACACAAAAGTTATTTTTAGCCACATAAAAGCATTTTATGTTAAAAAACCAGTTGAATAAAAAGTGTGGCTTAAAGCTGTTTTCAACAGTTTTCCAACCATACGAAAAAAAATTACTAACCCTAAACCCAAGATTCTTAAGCAGCCATTCATTCAAGTGTGTGAACATACCCCAAAAAATAATATAAGCTGATTCCTAACAAAAAAATGATTGTATAACATGATAAAAATAATTGCTTTATTATACAACAACTTTGGAAACATGGGCAATACTATCTGAAGTCGTACCACAGAACACTAGGGTCTGATGCTGATCTACTCAGATGGTAGGAGATGGCCACTAACACAGCACAGAATATGGAGAAAGCAGCAGTCTGGGCAAACTCCGCATTCTTACATGGATCTGGCTCATCTACGATAGTCTGAAATGGAAAATGGTTGTTGTTGTAAATCAAGAATACAGTACAGTAAAACTTCAATACTTTAAAAACTCGAGGTGGGACAGTACTGTAGCAAACAGAGTGTTTGCAACTAATGGCAGAGGTTGTAGGTTCAATCGCCAGCTCAACCCAATGCCTCTCAAAAACAACACTCAGTACTGGCTCTACCCAGAAAACAGACTTGATAGTGGTTCATATATGCTTTGAGCTTTTTTCACAATCGAGCTATAAAAGTAAATAAGCACAAACTAAAAAACTCAAGAACATTAGCAAATTTTACAGAGTCAACTTGAGAGCATGATTTGGTTCCAAAGGATTATATGCATATTTAACATACACGTAACTTGCAAATCTTGAGCATCAGAAAAACTTGAAATCTGAGGTTTAAAAGACCTTTGTGCTTTCAACAGTCACTGAAAAGATGTGTCCTTATACACTGTAATTATAACACATGTCACCGAAAAGATGTATCCTTATACACTGTAATTAAAAAAGTCATCTCAGTTTTAACACATGTCACTGAAAAGATGTGTCCTTATACACTGTAATTATAAAAGTCATCTCAGTATTAACACCTGTCATTGAAAAGATGTGTCCTTATACACTGTAATTAAAAAAGTCATCTCAGTTTTAACACATGTCACTGAAAAGATGTGTCCTTATACACTGTAACTATAAAAGTCATCTCAGTATTAACACCTGTCATTGAAAAGATGTGTCCTTATACACTGTAATTATAAAAGTCATCTCAGTATTAACGCCTGTCACTGAAAAGATGTGTCCTTATACACTGTAATTATAAAAGTCATCTCAGTATTAACACATGTCACCAAAAAGATGTGTCCTTATACACTGTAATTATAAAAGTCATCTCAGTTTTAACACATGTCACTGAAAAGATGTGTCCTTATACACTATAATTATAAAAGTCATCTCAGTATTAACGCCTGTCACTGAAAAGATGTGTCCTTATACACTGTAATTATAAAAGTCATCTAAGTTTTAAAACATGTCACCAAAATGATGTGTCCTTATACACTGTAATTATAAAAGTCATCTCAGTTTTAACACATGTCACTGAAAATGTGTCTTTATACACTGCAATTATAAAAGTCATCTCAGTATTAACACATGTCACTGAAAAGATGTGTCCTTATACACTGTAATTATAAAAGTCATCTCAGTTTTAACACATGTCACTGAAAATGTGTCCTTATACACTGTACTTATAAAAGTCATCTCAGTTTTAAAACATGTCACTGAAAATGTGTCCTTATACACTGTAATTTTAAAAGTCATCTCAGTTTTAACACCTGTCTATGAAAAGATGTGTCTTTATACAATGTAATTATAAGTCATCTCAGTTTTAACACATGTCACCAAAATGATGTGTCCTTATACACTGTAATTATAAAAGTCATCTCAGTTTTAACACATGTCACTGAAAAGATGTGTCCTTATACACTGTAATTATAAAAGTCATCTCAGTTCTAACACATGTCACCGAAAAGATGTATCCTTATACACTGTAATTATAAAAGTCATCTCAGTTTTAACACATGTCACTGAAAAGATGTGTCCTTATACACTGTAACTATAAAAGTCATCTCAGTATTAACACCTGTCATTGAAAAGATGTGTCCTTATACACTGTAATTATAAAAGTCATCTCAGTATTAACGCCTGTCACTGAAAAGATGTGTCCTTATACACTGTAA
The DNA here is from genome assembly GCA_029582155.1 of Panopea generosa. Lineage (NCBI taxonomy): Eukaryota > Metazoa > Mollusca > Bivalvia > Adapedonta > Hiatellidae > Panopea > Panopea generosa. Next base: position 22,105,628 of record CM055897.1, on the reverse strand, counting down.
TTATAAAAGTCATCTCAGTATTAACACCTGTCACTGAAAAGATGTATCCTTATACACTGTAATTATAAAAGTCATCTCAGTTTTAACACATGTCACTGAAAAGATGTGTCCTTATACACTGTAACTATAAAAGTCATCTCAAAATTAACGCCTGTCACTGAAAAAATGTGTCCTTATACACTGTAATTATAAAAGTCATCTCAGTATTAACACATGTCACTGAAAAGATGTGTCCTTAAACACTGTAATTATAAAAGTCATCTCAGTATTAACACATGTCACTGAAAAGATGTGTCCTTATACACTGCAATTATAAAAGTCATCTCAGTATTAACACATGTCACTGAAAAGATGTGTCCTTATACACTGTAATTATAAAAGTCATCTCAGTATTAACACATGTCACTGAAAAGATGTGTCCTTATACACTGCAATTATAAAAGTCATCTCAGTATTAACACATGTCACTGAAAAGATGTATCCTTATACACTGTAATTATAAAAGTCATCTCAGTTTTAACACATGTCACTGAAAATGTGTCCTTATACACTGTAATTATAAAAGTCATCACAGTTTTAACACCTGTCTATGAAAAATGTGTCTTTATACAATGTAATTATAAGTCATCTCAGTTTTAACACATGTCACCAAAATGATGTGTCCTTATACACTGTAATTATAAAAGTCATCTCAGTTTTAATACATGTCACTGAAAAGATGTGTCCTTATACACTGTAATTATAAAAGTCATCTCAGTTCTAACACATGTCACCGAAAAGATGTATCCTTATATACTGTAATTAAAAAAGTCAACTCAGTTTTAACACATGTCACTGAAAAGATGTGTCCTTATACACTGTAACTATAAAAGTCATCTCAGTATTAACACCTGTCATTGAAAAGATGTGTCCTTATACACTGTAATTAAAAAAGTCATCTCAGTATTAATGCCTGTCACTGAAAAGATGTGTCCTTATACACTGTAATTATAAAAGTCATCTTAGTTTTAAAACATGTCACCAAAATGATGTGTCCTTATACACTGTAATTATAAAAGTCATCTCAGTTTTAACACATGTCACTGAAAATGTGTCCTTATACACTGTACTTATAAAAGTCATCTCAGTTTTAACACGTCACTGAAAATGTGTCCTTATACACTGTAATTATAAAAGTCATCTCAGTTTTAACACCTGTCTATGAAAAATGTGTCTTTATACAATGTAATTATAAGTCATCTCAGTTTTAACACATGTCACCAAAATGATGTGTCCTTATACACTGTAATTATAAAAGTCATCTCAGTTTTAATACATGTCACTGAAAAGATGTGTCCTTATACACTGTAATTATAAAAGTCATCTCAGTTCTAACACATGTCACTGAAAAGATGTATCCTTATACACTGTAATTAAAAAAGTCAACTCAGTTTTAACACATGTCACTGAAAAGATGTGTCCTTATACACTGTAACTATAAAAGTCATCTCAGTATTAACACATGTCACTGAAAAGATGTGTCCTTATACACTGTAATTATAAAAGTCATCTCAGTATTAACACCTGTCATTGAAAAGATGTGTCCTTATACACTGTAATTAAAAAAGTCATCTCAGTATTAATGCCTGTCACTGAAAAGATGTGTCCTTATACACTGTAATTATAAAAGTCATCTCAGTATTAACACATGTCACTGAAAAGATGTGTCCTTATACACTGTAATTATAAAAGTCATCTCAGTTTTAACACATGTCACTGAAAAGATGTGTCCTTATACACTGTAATTATAAGTCATCTCAGTATTAACGCCTGTCACTGAAAAGATGTGTCCTTATACACTGTAATTATAAAAGTCATCTCAGTATTAACACGTGTCACCAAAAAGATGTGTCCTTATACACTGTAATTATAAAAGTCATCTCAGTTTTAACACATGTCACTGAAAAGATGTGTCCTTATACACTGTAACTATAAAAGTCATCTCAAAATTAACGCCTGTCACTGAAAAGATGTGTCCTTATACACTGTAATTACAAAAGTCATCTCAGTATTAACACATGTCACTGAAAAGAAGTGTCCTTAAACACTTTAATTATAAAAGTCATCTCAGTATTAACACATGTCACTGAAAAGATGTGTCCTTATACACTGCAATTATAAAAGTCATCTCAGTATTAACACATGTCACTGAAAAGATGTGTCCTTATACACTGTAATTATAAAAGTCATCTCAGTATTAATGCCTGTCACTGAAAAGATGTATCCTTATACACTGTAATTATAAAAGTCATCTCAGTATTAGTGCCTGTCACTGAAAAGATGTGTCCTTATACACTGTAATTATAAAAGTCATCTCAGTATTAACACATGTCACCAAAAAGATGTGTCCTTATACACTGTAACTATAAAAGTCATCTCAAAATTAACGCCTGTCACTGAAAAGATGTGTCCTTATACACTGTAATTACAAAAGTCATCTCAGTATTAACACATGTCACTGAAAAGATGTGTCCTTAAACACTTTAATTATAAAAGTCATCTCAGTATTAACACATGTCACTGAAAAGATGTGTCCTTATACACTGCAATTATAAAAGTCATCTCAGTATTAACACATGTCACTGAAAAGATGTGTCCTTATACACTGTAATTATAAAAGTCATCTCAGTATTAATGCCTGTCACTGAAAAGATGTATCCTTATACACTGTAATTATAAAAGTCATCTCAGTATCAATGCCTGTCACTGAAAAGATGTGTCCTTATACACTGTAATTATAAAAGTCATCTCAGTATTAACACATGTCACCAAAAAGATGTGTCCTTATACACTGTAATTATAAAAGTCATCTCAGTTTTAACACATGTCACTGAAAAGATGTGTATTTATACACTGTAATTATAAAAGTCATCTCAGTATTAACACATGTCACCAAAAAGATGTGTCCTTATACACTGTAATTATAAAAGTCATCTCAGTTTTAACACATGTCACTGAAAAGATGTGTCCTTATACACTGTAACTATAAAAGTCATCTCAAAATTAACGCCTGTCACTGAAAAGATGTGTCCTTATACACTGTAATTATAAAAGTCATCTCAGTATTAACACATGTCACTGAAAAGATGTGTCCTTAAACACTGTAATTATAAAAGTCATCTCAGTATTAATGCCTGTCACTGAAAAGATGTGTCCTTATACACTGCAATTATAAAAGTCATCTCAGTATTAACACATGTCACTGAAAAGATGTGTCCTTATACACTGTAATTATAAAAGTCATCTCAGTATTAATGCCTGTCACTGAAAAGATGTATCCTTATACACTGTAATTATAAAAGTCATCTCAGTATTAATGCCTGTCACTGAAAAGATGTGTCCTTATACACTGTAATTATAAAAGTAATCTCAGTATTAACGCCTGTCACTGAAAAGATGTGTCCTTATACACTGTAATTAAAAAAGTCATCTCAGTATTAATGCCTGTCACTGAAAAGATGTGTCCTTATACACTGTAATTATAAAAGTCATCTCAGTATTAACGCCTGTCACTGAAAAGATGTGTCCTTATACACTGTAATTATAAAAGTCATCTAAGTTTTAAAACATGTCACCAAAATGATGTGTCCTTATACACTGTAATTATAAAAGTCATCTCAGTTTTAACGCCTGTCACTGAAATGTTTACATTGGATCTACCATACTACCTAACTAATACATTAGCTTCTCCATATGAAGCAGCGATAGTAGCAATGTTTTCTTACCTTTCCCAGCTCTATGAGTGTAAGGTAACATATGACGTACAAGATTCCAGCAGCAATCACACTCCGACAGAAACAGTAAACAGATGATACCAGGCTTATTGTAGCTGAAATATAAACTAATTCTATAACTATGTTATAATACGGATCGTTTTTTCTTGTACAAGACAAGTATAATTTATTTTCTACCCTATGTTAATTGACTACAACTCAAATTTAGCTTAGTTAATAGTGGGTGACATAATGTCAGAATAAAGATGTCAATATATGATTTTATGACATTTTATATCCATGTGTATAGGTGAGAAATACGAGGGACGGTCATTATCTAGGTGGACAACCCTCAGTGATGATTTGTGGCTCATTATTTTTTAAATTTCGATTTTACTCCTTCTCAAAGTATTCTCCTTTCATTATACACTTGGTCCAGCGGTGTGGGAGTTTCATGATTCCCGCAGTGAACCAACATTTAAGCCTATGTCGAAAGTACTGATTTACAGCCCCTTTATTGGCATATTTGTACCAAGCAAGCATTTTTTTTAATTCTGGAAACAAATAAGTCACTGGGAGCAAGGTCAGGACTGTAGGGATGATGGTGTAGGTCTTCAACAAGTCCTTTGTTTTGGTGGCAGTATGTACTGTGGCATTATTGTGCTGAAGAAAAACATTCTTAATTCTGAGTCTAAGCCTCAGTTTACACAAATTTGTTTTCAACTTTGGTAAAACTACATCAGAATAATAATTTGCAGTAACTGTGCGACCTTTTGGAACATATTGTGTCAATACAACACCTTTATAATCCCAGAAAATGATGGCCATAACTTTCACAGCAGGTGACTGTTTGAACTTCCTTGGGGGTGGGGAACCAGCTCATACCCACTGTTTGGACTGCACCTTAGATTCAGGCTCAGAGTGATGAATCCATGTTTCGTCCCCTGTCACAATATGGTGCAGAGCCAGAAGATTTTAGAAGTGGTCTTGCAAACCAATTTTGGGTCTGCTGACAACTGTTTAGCTAACACCTAGCACTTACCTTGCTCAAGCCAAGGTTGTCCCATACGATCTTAAATACCGATCCCTTTGAGATGCTAAATCTATTAGCAACTTCATGCAAAGTGACTCGTCGATCTTTCATGATAAAAGATTAGACATTTCTTGCCAATTGTGGGGTCACTATGCAAGCTGGACGCCCCCTGCCATGTCTATTGTTAATGTCATTTCTACCATCACGAAAACGAGCTACCCAAGAATAAAACGCTCTATGTGACATACATGAATCCCTAAACCTATTTTGAAGTTGATTCAAAATAAAAAACGTTTTTTTGCCCTTCTTCAAAAAGAAATCTTAATACAGCACGCTGTTGAGTCCAAATAACCATGTATACATGCAATGTAGTGACGGAATTTGGTACAACGCATTGTCCGATTTTAAAAGTTATTGTTGCATATCATCTGCTAAGGTCTAATCTACCCGTGCACAGAGTTTTTCCATATGACTTATATATTATGCAATATTTTGATAAAAGTCCACCTAGACAATGACGGTCCCTCGTATACTATCTAACCACATAATCTTGTCATATTCTAAGCAGTTTGAAAAAGTTAGTGTTATACCAATGATACTTTTCTTTACAACTCTACAAAAAAAATTTAGGATTTCAAATTCATTTTCCCTTTCATGCATTTTTATTTTATTTTATCTCACCCATTCGGTGATTCCAGTCAATAGCTGGTTTGACTTATCGACCCAGGGGTCGCTAATCCCCACCCAGCACAGCCTCCTTGATGATTGATATATGACATGACGTCACATTGTCATTCATTCATCTCTAACCACTGATTGAAGTCAAGTTATCAGCTACTTGCAAAGATGTGTATGCTCCAGTACTCATCCCAGTATCTTGAAAAAACTTAAGTGAAACTTAAGCTGAAACTTAATTCATATGGTGAGACGAATATATTTTCATGAACACCACTCAAAAATCGGACTCAACTTAACCCTTTACTTCATAAAGACGCCTTTGGACACCTCTAAGTCCTCAATGGCATAAAAATGATATTAAAACACACACACACACACATCTATTTCATTACAACTTAAATATAGGCAATATGATAACTCCGTGATTGACTGTCCAATTAGCATGGATTCTCCCACATCACCATCATACCAAGGTTATCTACATACATGTAATGTCAATGCTGACGAGTTTTATTTGTCCTGATATGCAGGTAAGTAATTTGTTCACCTGTAAACATTTGAACTAAACAAATATTTTGTATTTCTATACTACAAGTGACTAATCATACTTCAGAAAATTGTATTTGTTTTAATGTCGACGCAAGTGATGTGTACAGTTGTTTCCAGTCCCATAGCAAACACCTGTGAGAGACAGATGGACCATCTTACCATTGCCTCCGAACACGTGGGTGTCTATTTGTTCTAATACGTAGGTAAGGAATGTATTCACTTGTGGCAACAGTCCTATAGTAAACACCAAGGGGAGACAGAGGAGGAATACTGAAAAATATAAACAGTCCATGGAGGTTATATCTATATGTACTTAAGCCATAATAAATGAATTTCTAGATTATCATCCCCGCCCGCCTCCTAATTTTCATGCTGCCCCTACCCATTTTATTTTCAATTTTTTTTTTTTCAAAAATTTTGAAAATAAAAATAAAAAATGAAAAATAAAATCCTCTCACCCTCTCCGTTTTTTAAAGAAAAATTTGGATGATAATCTAACAATTCATTTATAATGGGCTTAAAGAGGCCTCATCTATATCGCTGATATTTTTTTCCATCTAAGCAGTAAAACTGCACATTTACATCAAACATCATATATAATGGATATTCTGTTCTTGCATACCAGATAAGGAAATTTGCTTTGGCCCTAGGGTGAGATAGAAATATCTAACCCTGGTCAAAATGCAAATTTCCAGGGTTAGATATTTCTATCTCACCCTAGGGCCGAGATAAAATTCTCGCGCTATGAAGTTGGAATCATCTAGATGACGTAACGTACAAAATATATGACGTACATCATTAAGCGTATTAAAAGCAATCATTCTAAAATCTGTAATGATAAACTAAGTTAAAATAAGTATTCAATGTGTTTGGTATGCAAAAAAAAGAATCATTCATGGCTCTTTTGTTTCGGATTGAAACTTCCGTCCAGAGAGGTAACTGTTTTGGCGGGAAAGAGGCACTTTCCATGAAAACATTTATTTTTCAGGACGGAATTTTCTATTCGAACCTCAAACCCATGTAATATTCTTATATTCCATCAATTATATTTTGTCTCTGTAGTGTAAAATTCTTTAATTTTATTGATCAAATACTAAATCGCAGCCTGCAATAAATTCATTCATTGGCCAGTACCGGGTTATGCTAAAACATTGACAAATGAATGGGAGAATGCCTACCTGTGTATTAAAGCATTTCTCATAAATAAGATAAAATACAAGGACGAAATTAACCATTATCTTCGAATGGGACATTCTTCTTTGTGATTCAATAATCTTCCTGTCATTTACTGAACAGAAAGTTATAGATGATGCATCTTTAACATTATTCTCCTTAAAATGGGTTAACAAATATGATTTAATAGTGCATGGAAAAGAAAGTTGAACTTACAATGTATCAATCAAAATCATATCTCGTTTATTACAATTCTCTTCTATGTTACACAGCATCTTACCTTTAAGAAAATCTCTGGCAAACCATAGTGCAGTAGAGGTCGTGAAGGGCATACCGTACACATACTGGGTAATGGCCGGCGCATCACGACTCACATAGTCTAGGAACAGCATTAGACCACAGCATATACAGAAGTAAAATGGACGGCTGAACACTATCAGGTGATTGTATCCCTGGAGGACAGAAATGTTCATTTATAATATCAATCTATACCAGTATGTAGACCACAGCATATACAGAAGTAAAATGGACGGCTGAACACTATCAGGTGATTGTATCCCTGGAGGACAGAAATGTTCATTTATAATATCAACCTATACCAGTATGTAGACCACGGCATATACAGAAGTAAAATGGACGGCTGAACACTATCAGGTGATTGTATCCCTGGAGGACAGAAATGTTCATTTATAATATCAACCTATACCAGTATGTAGACCACGGCATATACAGAAGTAAAATGGATGGCTGAACACTATCAGGTGATTGTATCCCTGGAGAAAAGAAATGTTCATTTATAATACCACAGCATATACAGAAGTAAAATGGACGGCTAAATACTATCAGATGATTGTATCCCTGTAGGAGAGAAATGTTCATTTATAATATCAACATATACATATAATTAAACTGTCACTATACATATATAAGATACTGAAAAATTACTAATTCCAATACATGTCTATCTGCCATCATTGTATCTGTTTTACCATGGAGCAGATTTTGGGTCAGTAAGTAGGAATTTTTTTTTTTCAAGGTTCATGGATCAAAATGGAGCGAGACAAAAACAATTTAAAAAAAAATCAATATTTTTTCCCCCTGACTCATGGGGGTTAATATGTTTACTCGGTTGGATCACAGGTAACAAAACATTTTTTTTCATTAGGCCTAAGCATGCTTTCAATCCAATCCATTTTCTGTCTGTGTATTATCCTTAATGTTTATAAAATATAGAGAGGATATTTGTTTGTTTTGGTGTAAGAATTATATTTCATCATGTGATCACCAAAAGTCATATTCCCAAGAGTGACTTGCCACAAGTGAGAATATCATTTCTGGTGATCACAAGACGAAATATCATTTGATCTTGCACCAATACAAACAAATTTTATTTTTATTTTATGCATTAACATATATTTTTGTTTATTTTGACCTCAATTTAACATTAGATATTATTGGATTAAAAAAAAATTTAAAGTACTTTTTTTCTTTAAAAATGATAATTTAAATCTCTATAATTCATCAAAAATCATAAAATAAATAATTATTATTATATCACAATGTACTGAATCGTTACAAATGACACATAAACATGTGGCTACATCTGAAAAAAACACATGCAACACGCAACAATTAAACAAAATATCCCTCAATTAATACAAAATATAGTGTTTTACAAACACCATTTTTAACTATTAAGTTGAAAATGTTAATTTTAAAATTGGAAACCATAGAAAAAACGTTTTATAACTGGTTTTGGTCAACAAAGAATTGTTATAAAGGAACAGTAATGTATTTTAAAATAGATTACCTGAATATTGAATCACATTTTTAAATTTATAAATAACCACACTTACTCTTAAAGGGAATATATCATGATTTTTTAAAATTTTAAAAATGGCTTAAAACATTTTTTTCTAATATACCATGCCTATATATACTCACTGACCCCATATTGCCAAAAAGATATATATTTAACCATGTTGAAATAATATACTGAAAGGGCTTTCCTAACTTGGGCTTTGTGCCTAAGATTGACTAAAATAGATTTCCTGCTTAAAATGGCAACATATTTTGTGACATGGGATTTCATTTTGATTTCTATTTGATCTGTTATACAGGTTTTCACAGAGTAAAAATTGTTTCATCTAAGAAAAAGTTAGAATGACGATGCAAAGGTCTTCAAACAGTATTTAAATGTTGTCTACTTTTTAGAATGGGGATTTCGTTTCAAGTTTAGCACTCCAATATACATATTGATTTTGTCACGTTTTGGTGGATTTGACATACTGAACTATACAGTTTATATTTATTAATGATAATGAGATGCTTTTTATTCATTTTAATAACTATTTTATTTTTTAAGACATTTATAGCGTTTTATTCTGATACACTCACTTTAATAATGCAAGTGAACATATTATTGTTGTCTTCATGTGAGATAAAATTCAACATACGAGGGGGGGGGGGGGGGGGGGGTATTTGCTTAGACAACCATTGTTCAGTCTCACATACAATGCCAAGACAAGGATTATATCACAGGTTCACAGGTTGCATTACTAAGAAGGGAAATAACTCCCGAGTAATATACAGAGTAAATAACACAACCAATTGTTTACTTACATGCATGGGGGATGCAGCATCTGGCTGTACACTTTTAAGTAGCGAGTACTGGCACCCCGCCATGATAAAACAGAAGAGGAATACATAAAAATCATAGTAGAAGTTTCCAGCTAGGACGAGAGCCCCCAGGGCCCCTACCATTACAGACATGATCACAGCAATGCAGTTTTCTATCACAGACAAGTGCCTGAAATACATAAAGAATTATGTTATCCATACATACTGGTAAGTATGTAATTATTACAAATCCTTCTGAATTAAGATGATCACAGAAATTAATTTTCTACAAAAAAAGTATGTAAACAATTGAATCACAGTCATGCCTGTATATAGACCAGGTAATACAAATGGAGTCAAACCAATGGTCAGGGTAAATCTGCTTACAGTAGTTATTAAGGACTATTATAAATTAATTGCTAGATTATCATCCAAATTTTTCTTAAAAGGAGGAGGGGAGAGTTATTTAATCTTTTCTTTTCTTTATTTTTTAAACAAATAAATAATTTATAAAAATAAAAAGGATGAGGTGGCATGAAAATGAATGGATGGGCAGAGATGATAATCTAGCAATTAATTTATTATGGCCTAAACTGCACAGGTTTGATTAGTACATGTACTGCCATTACACAACTATGAGACTGTGTGGTTGGACTGGGCCAGTACTATCTCACTGACAGAAAAAGTAACTCTCATGTACTAGTAGCTCTTCTTCCTTAAAAAGTGAAACAACAAACTGTGAAACATAATTATGTAATTCAAACTACATTGTCTGGAAGAGTATGTAACTGAAACTACACTGTCTGTAAGAGTATGTAACTCAGACTACTGTCTGGAAGAGCATGTAACTGAAACTACACTGTCTGGAAGAGTATGTTACTCAAACTACACTGTCTGTTAGAGTATGTAACTCAAACTACACTGTCTGGAATAGAATGTTACTTGAACTACACTGTCTGGAAGGGAATGTAACTCAAACTACACTGTCTGGAAGAGGATGCAACTCGAACTACTCTGTCTGGAAGAATTATAACTCAAACTACACTGTCTAGAAGGGAATGTTACTCAAACTAAACTGTCTGGAAGGGTATGTAACTCAAACTACACTGTCTAGAAGGGTATGTAACTAAAACTACACTGTCTGGAAGGGTATGTTACTCAAACGACACTGTCTGGAAGAGTATGTAACTCAAACTACACTGTCTAGAAGGGTATGTAACTCAATCTACACTGTCTGGAAGGGTATGTAACTCAAACTACACTGTCTGGAAGGGTATGTTACTCAAACTACACTGTCTGGAAGGGTATGTAACTCAAACTACACTGTCTGGAAGAGTATGTAACTCAAACTACACCGTCTGGAAGAGAATGTAACTAAAACTACACCTTCTGGAAGAGTATATAACTCAAACTACACTGCCTGGAAGGGTATTAACTCAAACTACACTGTCTGGAAGGGTATGTAACTCAAACTACACTGTCTGGAAAAGAATGTAACTAAAACCACACTGTCTGGAAGAGTATTAACTCAAACTACACTGCCTGGAAGAGTATGTAACTCAAACTACACTGTCTGGAAGGGTATGTAACTTAAACTACACTGTCTGGAAGAGAATGTAACTAAAACCACACTGTCTGGAAGAGTATGCAACTCAAACTACACTTGTATGTTACTCAAACTACACTGTCTGGAAGAGAATGTAACTAAAACTACATTGTCTGGAAGGGTATAATACTCAAACTACACTGTCTGGAAGGGTATGTAACTCAAACTACACTGTCTGGAAGAGAATGTTACTAAAACTACACTGTCTGGAAGGGTATGACACTCAAACTACACTGTCTGGAAGAGAATGTTAACTAAAACTATACTGTCTGGAAGAGTATATAACTCAAACTACACTGTCTGGAAGGAGTATGTAACTCAAACTACACTGTCTGGAAGATTATGTAACTCAAACTACACTGTCTGGAAGAGTATATATTCCAGCATACTGACAGTGTATCTTGAAACAGTGAATGGTAAAAATGGGAGAGGGGCATTTTAAAACTGAAGTAACTCAAGGCATAGTACCACTAATGGAAACAGGGAAATGCTTCCGTGGGGTAGAAGCATAATGGCAGTTATAATAATCCTTGTTTCTTCTTCTTTAAAAATGCATTTTCTTTATTTTAATGCTCATATTTTTATTTGAATGGCATTATTGATGTATTTTGAACATTTTAAAAGCATTGTCATGTTTGAATTGTGAACTCAGAAAATAAAATTGATGCTTGGAAATTAGGGTATGAATACATGATTTTGGAAGTCTACTTTCACTTTGTCAACAGTGTACACACTAAACAGATTTTTTTTTCTAATATGACATATTACCCCTACTTTTCTCATCATATTTTGATAGTGCAGAGGTTAACAAACAATAAAATGTAAGTTTCACTTCTTCCATTTGGGTCTCTCTCTCTATGAATGACAAACCTTCAAACTTTTATTATTTACTATAGAATAAAAAAACAAAAAGCATTACACCTCAATAATTACAGTTATGGTAAGTTCACTGACACTAATGAAACAGACAGTGTGGCTTTTGTCAGGTCATTCTTTGTAACTCTGTTATGTCACTTCACCACATCTCTCCTTGTACATCCTGTTTTATAGGGTGACTGATAAACATTTCTTTATCAGGCAGCTTACATTAACTTCACAGTATAATAGGTAAGGCCATAATAAATTAATTGCTAGATTAAATGAACCGCCCACCCTTGGGTTTTTTTCGATAATGGTACTGTAATTTACCAAAACATATTTCACACCTTTCATCTTAAAATGATTTCAAGCCGAATACTACATTTCACATTTTAATATCTGAAAAATAAAAATAAAATCGCCCCCATCCCGACCCCACCTTTATTTTGAAACAAATTTGGATGAAAATTAAGGAACTAATTATGGCCCAAACTAATTTATAGTCCTGTATTTTTAACCCTCTCAAAAAAAGAATGCATTCACTTATTATTATGTTATTGTTAGGATGGGTTCTATTGTTTTACTTAAATATTTTTCAACCTTACCATGATGGGTTCTCATTGGTCGAATGGCTAAGACACTGTCATCTAGCGACCACTTACCTCCTACTGCTGAAGTTGTGGGTTCAAGCCTAACTTTTATGTTAGACAGTTTGCCAGTTATTTGTGGAAGGATGGTGGTTCTACTCAGATTCATTCTGAGGTCTTCTTTAGCTTTACTAAGTTAAATATTCGTATGTTTGTATAGTTTATAAGTAATTAACTATTTATAAATGAAATTGAAAAACAAACATAAAAAAAAAAAATATATATATATATATATATATATATATATATAAGTAAATTCGTCTACTTCTTGACGCATTTATTATTCACAAGTACATAAACGGCCTTCAAATCAAAGAAGTGTGCTCTTCAATTAGGTATAAGATTGGAAAATAAACAAACTTGCTCTCACCTTTTCAAAAGAGGGTGATTGACAACAGACCGTAAAGGCAGATCGATGATTAAAATTGCCTAAGGCAAATAATTAAAGGATTACCGACCAGGACTCCTGATCACCTTGACAACGTCAAATTGACACCCGTCTTAAGAGGAAATCGATAATTACCATGTCTTAACCTGGTTGATATAACACCTTTCAAAACCATTTGTGGCAAAAATATTGAAATTGAAAATAAATAAAGAAAACAATTTGAATTTACTATATTTTTTTAATATATTTTTTGTTGTTGCGAATATTCGAATATCAATATGACATTCGAATATTCGGACGTATGACCGAATATTCGAATATCCGAATATTCGTTGACATCCTTAGTTAAAAGTGAAATCAAAATGGATGTGTACTTTAAAAAATAACCTACCAACCACCAGTAAATGTCTACTCACCTATCTAGCAGAGCCAGTAGTGCTAATCTATCAAAGTATATCTTTAAAAACTTCTTTGGGAACATTTTAAATTTGTAGAAATGCTTGGTTTGGGGTGTATCTTGTGAGCTATTCACATCTTTGGAGTCGGAGTCTGATGATGAGTCAAACCTACGTCCATTCTCCAACAGCTGATCCACGTAGGCCTGCAAATGTACAAGTATCTTGTTGTGTCCTTTGTATATGGCAATTTATTCTACATATTCAATTATTGATGTGTTCTTATTTTTCAATCTGTTTTTTTTTTGTACCTCGGATCTTTCTGCCTGTTTGCATCATATATCCCTTAAAATGTTGGTTCACCATCAAACCCCAATTTATTCATTCAGACCTTCATTCAGTCCTTCAGTCATTTGAATAGGATGGTAGGAAGCCCCTAATATTGCAAATGAAAGGAAAAATAAATTGTCACCATAAAACAAGAAGTATAACTGTATTATAAGCAGTCACTGAATTTTTGCTCCTAGGCGAGCCACTAACATTTTATCTCCTGAACTACCGCTCTTATTAAAATCAAATAGCAACTCAATTTAAAATTCAATCATCAGTTTTTTTTCTTTCAATTTTAACCGCCACAGTGTGACAATCATCATAGTAGTTTTTTAATCATAAAAAATTTGTATATCTTTCTATCATACGAGACCATGAAGTAAGGTTGTGAGCATTTTGGTCATTTGTTCCTATCTCTCATCATTGACCTGGTAAACACTTCAGTGTTTGTTTCAATTTCATATCATTCAATTTTAATATTTTGAATAAAATGAATTTTGATTGCAAATTTACATCAACTGTCCATGCCTTTATAGCTGAATCAGTCTACAGTCATGATCCTCTAGATGCTTCTAATATTTAAGTTAAGAAACATGATCCTCTAGATGCTTCTAATATTTAAGTTTAGAAACATGATCCTCTAGATGCTTCTTATAAACATTTTAAGAAATTATAATACATAAATAAACTGTTACCGGTAACTAGAAGTGTGTCTGTCGACACGTATACCCCTGCTATTGACAAGAAACCAATTTTTTTTACCGAATCATTATGTGGAAAAGAGACCATAACTCCTGTAAAATTTTACCAATGTTGACAAATATCAAACTTGACCTGTATTTTATACGGGTACCCATGAAATACTAATTAAATACAAAGACCCCTTTAGAAGTTATCAATAAGAAACCAATATTTTTACCGGACGGACGACAGAATGAACAAACAGATGGACAGAGAGGAGTAACATTTAAACCCCTATCATCATTCTACAAAAAGCGGGGACAGAACAACAGACTCAATTAGTACAGGAACTGAATCCTACATAATTTATAAAACAGTTCTTACTTAAACTTCTACAGGTAAAACAAAGACGATTTATTTTGTAAGTTTAATTTTTTTTTTGTAAAGCTACTATTCAGATGACACAATCATATTTTAAAATATTATAAGATTTTGAAGACAGCCTAAATTCATAGTTTCTGACCATGAAATAACAAGTATAACAGAAAAAGAAAATTAGATGTGTTTATATTACATTTCTAAGTGGCTCCTCCATGGCCTAGTGTTCTAAGGTGCTGCAGTATAACAACACTGCACCTTTCACTGTTGAGGTTGTGGGTTTGAGCCAAGTTTAGTTCAAATGTGAGAAAGTTTACGAGTAACCTGCGGAAGGACGGTGGTTTCATCCAGAATTATTCTGACATCATCCTCCAACAATAAAACTGGATAAGCCATATATAACCTGTGATATCTTGTTTAACCCCATTCAAAATAAATAAAAAACAAAAAGAATTTCTAAACATATAGACTAATAGCAGCTATATCACCATTAAAAGGAACAAAACTGATTTATTCAAAAACAAAGCAAATAAGACAATATATACATAGAAAACGGTATGTCTGAAATTGTAATTTCCATAAAGAATACAAAGTTGGCAAATTAAATACAGAGTATTCTTTTGTGAACATCTATTTAATTAAAAGTGTTTTAATTTTTATCTTTGCCAAGCTTGAAAGCAGCATAACCAGTATTTTTCTTACCTTTTAATTCAATAAACAACTGTTATAATTGTAAAATTTAGCATAAATTCTGGCTATCTGGACCAGATCAGGTACAAAATACCATTATTTATCCCCAAAAAACATGTATATTATCTCAGGCTTGAATTACACCTAACCAGTGGAAGAATGTAAATGAATTAGTATGTATAAATGTAGTTATATCTATAAATGTTGGAAATTTATGATTATTACTCAGGCGATCTTGATTCGAATCTCGTGACAAGCTTTTATTTTTTTTCAATTTCCCTATCAACATTTCTTTCCTACAGTGCTCTATAAATTATTTCTCATATCCAAAAACAACTATGTTCCAACAAAATGTGGGGGGGGGGGGGGAATATCCATATATGCATTTAATCATTGAGCATATCTAGGGACTGTTTTAATACTGAAAGACATAATTGGCCGAGTATATAAGATTGAATTGGAAATTTTACAATAAATAACCTCAGCGAAGCAGTTAATTTGCATATCAGAATAACTGATCAGTAAATATAGATTTAAAACATGATTTATTCATGTTTAAGATATGTATCGGCCGTTATAAATGCATCAAAGGTGATGAGAATTCACGAAAATGTTTGTCATTCATGAACAAGTTGTTTCTTTCTTTACTAAAGAAATATCTTCAGACTCTGGTTATGTCACTTTAGAACAGAAGAAAGTCTTCCTTGAATTAGAAAATAAATGCAACTGTAACAGTTACTGTAAATAAACAATGATACAAACAAGGCGATTAATAAAGTTAACTAGGAGCGCTTTGTCTGGTTAAAGAGCACTGGACCCTGAATTGAGAGATCATGGGTACAATTCTCTGCTACAGCTATGTTTGGTGTCCTTGAGCAAGACACTTTATCTGCATATGCTTAGTGCTGGTTCTACCAAAGAAGACCTTGAGCATGATTTGTCGAAGTTTAAAGATCATGTATCACAGTCGATGTAAAATTATCAATAACTTTAAAAGAACTAAAAACAACAAGAACTGCAAAAACGAGAACAAGATAAATCTTACAGGATGGTCATTGGGATTAACATCCATCAGCCGTGTATAGACCACTGTCTATCAAACAGAAGCAGACTATATAATAATGTGTAGGTATATGGCATTTTTTTTATTTAAGGTCATACTTAAAAAAATATTTTTTTGCTGTGCTCCAACCCAGTATTTTTCATGTGGGTAGGTAGGTAGCTAATTTTTCTTTTTTTGCCAAATTTTGATTTTGCATACCTGTAGTCATTTTAAAGAAAAATGGACAGAAATCATGGGAACAAAAAAATTAAATGCTTTGAAAGTCAATAAAAATGTTTGGGCAGCTGCAATTTTGAGTGAGTAGGTAGGAGCACAGCAAACAATATGATTATTCTTAAGAGAATATAATATATACATTCATTTTTGCTAACGCAGAAATAAAAATATCTGCTGTCGTGAAAACTACCACTACATGATGTGATAAAGTCCTATATATATTATACTGCTATTGACCACATCCGAGTCACATATATATACATTGCCAATCAAACAATTGTAGTTTTACCTGCAGTATGCCCCTGGGAGGTCGTATATCTACTGACCCTGGTAACCTCAGGTCGTGATGATGGTCATATATTCGTAAAGCCGCCGCAGCCCTGTCCTCTTCCTTCGAGGAGTCAAGAACGACCATGGAACCAGACCCAAACGATGAGGAACTCCATCGACTTAAAGCACATGAACATAAAATTATTTTGTTATAATTAAAACATATTTATAATAAGCATGGCCTTGACATTAAACAAAATTTCAAATAGGAAAAAAATTAAGAGGCCCATGGGCCTTAACGGTCACCTAATTATCATAAAGCTATATGAATCTACGACTCACCTTAAATCCTCATGGGGGTGGGGACCATGAAATTCACATAGCTATTAATCATCATGTCAGCCAAAACAAATCACACCAAAAAAACATTCACAATAAGTCTATTCGGTCGTAAGAAAAATCGCTTTTGTCATTTTTTCTTATATAGATTAAGTAAACCATGAGACCCAGGGGCATGAAATTCACAATTTTTATAAAGGACCCATAGGCTTCAATAATCATGCTCACCATTTGTTTCCCATACTACATAGTAAGAAGATTTTTACCTAGAATTTGACTGTTTTGGCCCCGCCCCCAAGGCCCCAGGGGGGGTGGGGACCATGCAATTCACAATTTTTATTCACCATAAGGTACCAAAGCTGCATACAACATTTCATTATGATTGAGCTAACGATTTTTGAGAAAAAGTCAAAATGTCAATTGTTAACAAATGCACGACAGATGATGCACAACGACGGACAAAAGGCGATCGCAAAAGGTCCCTTGTGACAAAGTCTCAGGTGACCTAATAAATGGTATTTGCCTGAAATAAACTCGACAGGACAGTACAAAGTAGTTTGAGTAAATGGGTGTTTTGAGTCAATTATTGTTCAACAACATACCATACATATATACAATGAAATAGGAATTCGGCTGGGACCAGATAAGTGGTTCGCGCTATATGGAGTGTTCCAGCCAATCGTGTTCAAGCCAACAAAGTTCTACTGTATAATATTGAAACAATTCAATCTATAACAAACTTATATAATATCTTCAAGAGAACAATAATGTTTACCACAGATTTGACAAGTTTTACAATATAATTAATGATTCTAGCAATCATCACAGTCAGGAGCGTGCCAGTGTCTAACCAATGCAACCATATACCCCTGTCTCCATGTTGTATGAGACTGAGGTGGTCATCCAATCTGATATGTATACTTTCTGCTTTCCTTGTCTATCCGCATCATGAAGAGTGATTTTAATGTTTTCTAACTGACGTAAAAGTTTGTGCAATGATTCAGAAATAAACAGTAATGTACATACTCTTCCCGCCAATTCTTCTGTGATTCTGAAGGATCCACTACGGCAACGGCAACATTACCCGTACCAAACGTATATGACAACCAGTTACCTAGATCATATTATATATTGTTTAAACACTTCTTTCAGCAATTTCCCACAATGATCTTTTGTTTAAGACATTAATCATAATTCAAACAATTACAAGGTACAACAATATAGGACAACATTGTAACAAATTACAATAATTCAAAAATCCAGATCAGACATGGTAACATATTACAATAGATGCAAAACCATATAGGACAACATTGTAACAAATCACAATAACTGAAAATCCAGATCAGACATGGTAACATATTACAATAGATGCAAAACCATATAGGACAACATTGTAACAAATCACAATAACTGAAAATCCAGATCAGACATGGTAACATATTACAATAGATGCAAGTCCATAAAGGACAACATTGTAACAAATTACAATAGATGCAAGTCCATATCAGACTATATGGCAACAAATTACAATACAGTATAGTCCTGATCAGACTACAGTTAACATATTATGATAGAAGAAAGTCCAGTCTTATAAATTAATATATTTTGAATGGATTAGATATTTACTAATTAATAAGCATGGGTCTGTATTATTGTTCAGTCTGCAAAGGTTGATAGACAGACTGACAATCAATTACTGGCTCAATATGGAATTTGTTCATAAATGACAACCTGTACTTTATTAATGCACCATAACTATATGACATTTTGAAGAATTATGAGTTCACAATGAGGCCAATTTAAAAACAATTTACTTAACAGTTTACATGTTGTCTTTGGGGGGAAAAATGAATAAAATTCTAAAGAATATTTTTGATTATCAAATAATAGATACAGTTTTTCTAATGGGATTTTAATGCCATTTTCAACATATTTCAGGTTATGTATGGCATATCCAGTCATATTGGTGGAGGAAGACCTCAGAATGAATCTGAGTAGAACCACTGTCCTTCCACAAGTAAATGGCAAACTTTCTCACATTAAGTTTTTGGAGTGAGCGTGACCCGAAACTACGACCTTAGTGATAAGTGTTCTCGAGACGGTGCATTAGACCACTTGGCCATGGAGGAACTAATGAAAAATTTAAATTAAATGAGTAAAATAAATTTCACACCAGCCATTATTGCATTGTGAATTGATCTCACAGAGGCCACAAACACTATTATATTGCCCAAGTCATAAAATCAGAGCTATTTATAATATGCACCACAAATACTTAAAGAGTTTGCAATCATTTTATCAAGATATAGTTTTGTTTTCTGACAGTCATTTTTTGCCAGAACTCATTTGACACCTCTGAAAGTATGGATAAACATTATTTACACTGGAGCATAAATACTTTGTGTATGCAATTGTTTTATTAAGTTAATCAGTTTTGATTTTACACCTTTTTTTGCCAGAACTTATTCAACACCTCTGAAAGCATGGAATAGATCCTACTGTTTTTGGTTAAAATCACCAATACACAATGACAACCAGATTTTGATAATCTATATTTATATAATATTAGTGTACAAATAATAAACATACCGTCTTCATCCTGGAACAGATGGGTGGCACCCTCTGTAGTGTCAGTATGCGACTCTGCCAGGTGCGAGTTCATCCCCAGACCAGAGGCCACGGGTGGGGGAGGGGCTGGAGATCCACTTCGGTGAGATTTACGTCTCTTTTTTCTGCAATGTTACACACCTTGTTTTGGTTTTTGTATATTTTTGTTGTTATTGATACAACATGATATTAGATAAAACATTTAAACGAATATTTACATTTTCAATGATGAAATTACATTCACATGAAACCTCAATATATTAAGAGAATGTTTTAACCACTGGTTTACCTGTCAGAAGCATACAATACTTAAGTAATCCATTAAGAAATGAAAGGGGTGACTTGCCATAATAAACAGAAAAAACAATATACCATTACCTTACAGGTTTCCGTGCCTGGCGGTGCACTCCCCGGGGTTCATGGTTTTCTGGCAGGAGAGTAGATATCTCTGTTGGAGTGACAGGTTTAGACTCAGGCTTGGTACCTAGATTATGGTCCGTTTCTCCTGATGGCTTATCGGTCTGCTTTGAAGTTCCAGGTGTGGCACTTTTTACCGATTCTGAAAGAACAATGCGTAACTCTGTGGTCTCAGTGGAAGAGCAGCAAATAGCATGGTAACATGTGACAGATGTAACACAAGTTGCATCTTCCTGATATTGCATATTATTCTTATACCTCGCTTAATATGCTATTGTTAGACACATATAGGTCAGTGGGTCACAGTTCATACTATTTCATCAATATACACAGGCAATCATTCCAATGGGTACTGTCAAATGTTTATAGATCGGGGTCAGAGATTATAAATTTTTGTCCATGCTAAACTTAATGGTTCATATTCAACACAAGAACAGGGTCCTCAGACGTGGCCGAGTGGTCTCAGGTACAGTTCAGCTCACGCCAAGAACAGGGTCCTCCGCCGTGGCCGAGTGGTCTCAGGTACAGTTCAGCTCACGCCAAGAACAGGGTCCTCCGCTGTGGCCGAATGGTCTCAGGCACAGTTCAGCTCACGCCAAGAACAGGGTCCTCCGCCGTGGCCGAGTGGTCTCAAGCACAGTTCAGCTCACGCCAAGAACAGGGTCCTCCGCCCTGGCCGAGTGGTCTCAAGCACAGTTCAGCTCACGCCAAGAACAGGGTCCTCCGCTGTGGCCGAATGGTCTCAAGCACAGTTCAGCTCACGCCAAGAACAGGGTCCTCCGCCGTGGCCGAGTGGTCTCAAGCACAGTTCAGCTCACGCCAAGAACAGGGTCCTCCGCCCTGGCCGAATGGTCTCAGGCACAGTTCAGCTCACGTCAAGAACAGGGTCCTCCGCCCTGGCCGAATGGTCTCAGGCACAGTTCAGCTCACGCCAAGAACAGGGTCCTCCGCCCTGGCCGAATGGTCTCAGGCACAGTTCAGCTCACGCCAAGAACAGGGTCCTCCGCCCTGGCCGAAGTGGTCCTCAGGCACAGTTCAGCTCACGCCAAGAACAGGACAGGGTCCTCCGCCCTGGCCGAATGGTCTCAGGCACAGTTCAGCTCACGCCAAGGAACAGGGTCCTCCGCCCCTGGCCGAATGGTCTCAGGCACAGTTCAGCTCACGTCAAGAACAGGGTCCTCCGCCCTGGCCGAATGGTCTCAGGCACAGTTCAGCTCACGCCAAGAACAGGGTCCTCCGCCCTGGCCGAATGGTCTCAGGCACAGTTCAGCTCACGCCAAGAACAGGGTCCTCCGCCGTGGCCGAGTGGTCTCAGGCACAGTTCAGCTCACGCCAAGAACAGGGTCCTCCGCCGTGGCCGAGTGGTCTCAGGCACAGTTCAGCTCACGCCAAGAACAGGGTCCTCCGCTGTGGCCGAATGGTGTCAGGCACAGTTCAGCTCACGCCAAGAACAGGGTCCTCCGCTGTGGCCGAGTGGTCTCAAGCACAGTTCAGCTCACGCCAAGAACAGGGTCCTCCGCTGTGGCCGAATGGTCTCAAGCACAGTTCAGCTCACGCCAAGAACAGGGTCCTCCGCTGTGGCCGAATGGTCTCAAGCACAGTTCAGCTCACGCCAAGAACAGGGTCCTCCGCTGTGGCCGAATGGTCTCAAGCACAGTTCAGCTCACGCCAAAGAAATTATGTCAGAAAGTTGCCAGCTGCCCCAGCGCTCCCCCCCCACCCCCTCTTCAGAACTGAAGATCTGGATTGTCACTTCTACAATACATGTATTTGGTTCCACATTAATCACATGAAATACTGATATCATAAACATGATAGTTATACATATATAATTATATTTTGTTACTTTATCAATAATATAGTTAGATTCTTCACAAACAAAATGCAGTTATTTAAAGGAATAAATCAGGATTATTCAAACTTTTAAAATTGTCTACAAAAAAATGTTCTCAATAAAGCATGCCTGTATAAACTCACCGACCCTGTAACGACAAAAGGATATCTATTTAAACACGCCAAAATAATATATTGAAAAGGGAATTCCGAACATGGGCTACGCACCTTACATATTTTGTTACATATCAAAAGAATCATGTGATTTCATTTGATTTCAATTTGATCTGTTATACAGGTTTACACATAGTGAAAATTTTAGAAAAGAGTCCAAAAGACCATGCGAAGGTCGTTATTGCTGTCTATTTTTAGAATGGAGATTTCATTTCAAGTTTACCACTCCAATTTACATATCAAACTTGCCACATTTTGGTTGATTTGATATACAGAACCATTCGAATTCCTTTTATCCATTTTCATAATTTTTTATTTCTTTTAGACATTAATAGCATTTTATCCTTGACAAAAATGATATAACGCTCGACATAGTATGTTTTTACCAACTTGTTTAACCTTTTACTCCATAGATACGCGTTTTCTCGCACCAATCACAGAAGGCCTTTGAAAACAGTGCAGGAAGAGTTCAGATTGCTTGTAACGGGCAATCTGAACACTTCCTGCACTGTTTTCCACTTTGTCAGTTAATATAAACATAATTCACCCAATAATTCAAAAGCTTTCTATATTAGGTGTCTAAAGGCATCTATATTAGAGATGTCCAAAGGCGTCTATATTAGAGGTGTCCAAAGGCATCTATATAAGAGGTGTCCAAAGGCGTCTTTATTAAGTAAAGGGTTAATAAATTCAATAATAAATGAGCACTCATGTAAGATCCCCTATCCTATGATGTGTATTCTTACCTTCTTTTTCACTTTTGCTCTTCACAGAACTACTTTTGTTTTCTGCAAAATAATAAAACAGTTTTGATTTTCTTTTCTATTCAAACTTTGGAATGTTACTCCATTTTAAACTTTATTTTAATCAAAATGTGCATGCAAGTTTAAAACATTTTGTCATTTTCATTATCATTATCAATCCAAGCGTGGTTCTGGGGAACAACACAAGTAATGGCAAAAATAGAATCACTGTCACTCTTAAATGTATTAAAGAAACCACACATTAAGTATATTACTTTGTCTGTTTTGCAGGTACATATATAAAGCTATTCTGTAGAGTCAGTTTGCCAGGCCCGATCAGCTCAGTCAGTAGCACATCTGACTATCAATCTAGGGATCCCGAGTCTGATTTCCTGCCCGGCCAGTCTACATGATGATTGATATACAACTTTGTATCTCATTGTCATTCATCTCTCACCGCTGATTCAAAGTTATCAGTTACTTGCGGAGATGAGTGTGCTCAAGTACTGGTTAACCTTCCAGGATATCAGGATCGTCTGTTAGCCCTCGATGGCATAAAACGAGGTTAAATATTCAATTGATCAATCATTTCGAAGTTCAGCAGAACACTGTTCCATCTATATATAAACAAATAAGGAAACAGAGCAGTGTTGCATTAACCCTTTACTCCATAGATGCGCGTTTTTCCGCACCAATCACAGAAGGCCTTGCAAAACAGTACAGGAAGAGTTCAGATTGCTCGTAATAAGCAATCTGAACACTTCCTGCACTGTTTTCCACTCTGTCAGTTAATATAAACATAATTCACCCATTGCTGATACATGGTGAATTAATGCTTTCAATATTAGAGGTGTCCAAAGGCGTCTATATGAAGTAAAGGGTTAAACCATTTTGTTGATGTTCTGTTTGTCTGTCCTATTGTATACTGTAATTGTGATAAGGTCTTACTTTTAGCTTCCATAACTGCCATGAACTTCTTCAGATGTTCTGTTTGTCTGTCCTATTGTATACTGTAATTGTAATAATGTCTTACTTTTAGCTTCCATAACTGCCATGAACTTCTTCAGATGTTCTATTTGTCTGTCCTATTGTATACTGTAAGTGTGATAATGTCTTACTTTTAGCTTCCATAACTGCCATGAACTTCTTCAGTTGTTCTGTGGATGTTTCTGCAGGCTCATTGAGTATTTCTATGAGTTTTCTGTGGAATTCCTCAGGATCAGACAGATCAAACGATGCAGGACTCGAGGCCTTGGTATCAGCAACCTCTGTATAACATATCAAAACAGATAATTATACTCATAAAAATCACCAGTAAATCAGGTATCAGTTACTTACCCGTCAAAATAATTGAACCTCTGTATGGTTTGATCACAACTACATCGACTGAAGGGCTAGTTTGGGTTACTGAACATTTTAATACAAACCAGGCCCCGGGCCCCAGGCCCCAGGCCCCAGGTTATAAAACTTTGTTCCATGTTCAACATGATGAGTCCATGCTCAGCTCATATTACAAAATAAAAGTAAATACAAATTCAAGTTGAACATTTATTTTTTTTATAACCTCGATGCCTACTTGTTGTTGCATTATATACAAGATAACTGATGGTGCAAGTTCATCTGTAATGCAGTTGTTTCCCTTACTGCAACTTAACCCATTACATATAAGACAATGTCATAGAACACAATGCTAAGGATGTTAGAATAGTTTGACTGTTTCATCCCTAAGATTTCTGGACGTATAACCATGTAACCTACTGTTCAATTCTTGATTTTGAAATAATTGATTTTCCTTCTCAGGTGTACAGGTTTATCAGGTAAACATGGCACACCACACTACTGTCATTATGAGTAATTTAAATTATCAATAGTTCACACAATCTGCACCAACAAGGAAGTTATAAACTTATTGGTTGTAAACGTGTAGCTACTTGATTACAAACTTTACATTCTCACATACACCTACAAAATGGCGGCCAGTAAACAGTTTGTTAGTTTTGTTGACAAGGCCTCCGAGGAATATCATGAGTTTGTGTGCAGTCTTTGTGCTGCTGATAATAAGAACATTGGGGCAGTTAAGTACTGTACACAGTGTAAGGAATACTTATGTTCTAGATGCCTCACGGATCATAACAAGTTTCCTGCCATGAAGGTACACCAGCTACTAGACATGTCAGCCATGATGGGGAAACAACCCCCAGGAAGGTTTCTACCTAAGGAACAATGTACCATTCACCTTGGTAACAACCTAGAAATCTACTGTGGAAACCATGACGTGGTTTGTTGCCCAACGTGTGTGCCCCTCAATCACAGGTAAGAGACCTTGAGCTAGTCCTCTTAGGTCATTTAAGGGTAGTGATACAAACTGACCTGTCAGCAACACTATAAACAAATTCTTGATATATTCAAATAAATTATATTATTTTGTTGCGCTTTGAATTGTAGGAAGAATAAAATTTCCTCGTCATTAAATAAGGTTTAAAGATCTAAATTGGGAAATCCGGGAACTTTCTGGGAATAAAACTATGGCAAATGGTCAAATACAGGTTTTCATTTTGGTAGAGGGTTTGGGGCCCCAAATGCATTTTTGTAAATCTATTTGTGAATGGTGTGTGTGTAGTGAAGGGGGGGGGGGGGTGGGGGGGGGGGGGGGGCGAGAAAATAAATAACTTTGATCGAAATGTGTATTTCTTAGACGAGCGGACTGACTGTTTGTAATTCCGTAATGACTCTGTTGCTTTCCAACTGTACCTCCACCAGTATCCAGAAGTACACAAATGAATACTGTAGTGGTAGTGTGCGGATTACGACCATTAGATAAGGGGTTCATTAACACGATTAGAAAAGTTATGGCTTCACTAATATTATGTATCATTATTGGGTTTTCTTTTTTTTTAAAAATATATTGATGTTTGCAACAAAACTGTATCAAACATAGTACCATTATATTATTTATACACACTGAAAAACAATAAGTATGGAATACTAATTTGGTCTAATAACTCTTGCTCAAGATCCTCCCTTGCATATACATGTTATACTACCATACATGCTATTACGTCACAATTCACTTTATCGCAGTCAATATTGAGAGGCTATTGAGGTGGTTTGTTTAGTATTTTTATTTTTAATTTTATATGAACGATTCATCGCTTACGTGCAATAAATTAGCTTGTGGGTTCCAGTGCATTAATACATTGAGGGGAATAAAGGGGATGTTATTAAAAACTACCTAACCGCAAGTGGTTTACTTAATTTTTAACCGCATCGCCTACAGTTTCCCATACTATGTTTCTCTCTGAAGAGAATTGGTAATATATTACCTACCGACCGATGTGTTTCCGAACAAACTTTGCAACTCCCCGTTTTCTGCCGAAGGTGTTTATCGGAAAGAGACAAACATTAATTTGTAAACAACACCCGTTCTTAATTATGTACTAGTAATGGGCTTTATATTTATTTTTTTTCATTTGCAAAGTCGCTCAGTGAACAAATAAACATGTATTCTGTCATCTGGAAGAGTAAAACTGACTTAAATTAAAACTAAAAACGACCGTTTCGGAAGTTTAATGAGCCTTTAAGCTATAAAAAAAGAGGCCAAGTAAATGCTATTTTGTTGTGGTGTTCTGATGAGAGATATTTTTATTTTAGATTAAAGGAGAATATTGACCTAAAGCTTGTATAATGCACAAATCTTAAATAAAATACTATATTCATAATTGTTCACAACAAAATTAGAAAAAATGCATAACATATTAACATTCACCAATACTATTACAGTCAGTTTTCATTTATTTGAGAATGGTTGTAGACCTTTTATCGACTTTGTATCCTCAATACAGGGAAGACAGTATAGGTACTCGATAATGAATTGTTTGCATTCGAAACGGTAATTACCCGCTTTACTTATACCATAATAATGAACTTGCCCAATTAACAATTAATAATCTTTGAACCAACTTTACTTTTCCTCAGATATTAATGACATACAACTACTTTTAACTGTTAAGGTAGAGCTAGTAGTCCCTTTGTTTTGTTTTTTTTGCTCATTATGACACTGTTTTCCAATCAAATATAATTAAACTAACTGTTACCCAGACTTGCATCATTGGCATGATTATTTACAAGTTGAAGTAGGAAATATTGTCCATACTCAAGACCCTTTATGCCATCCTTTAAAAGTTGTTTACCTACTTACTCAAAATGGCAGCTACTGAAATTTTTATTGAGTTTTAAAATCTTCATTTTTTTAGGATTTCTGTCCATTTTTGTTAAAAATGACAATATAAAATCAAAATCTGGCAAAATAAATTAGTTACCTATCTACCCACATGAAAAATATTGGGTCGGAGCACACACAGTAAACAAACATTTTTTAAAGGATGGCCATATTTGTTGCAGATTGTTAGAATCTAAATACTACACTTCAGTATACACCCTTTACTGATATTTGTAAAACCAACCGTTACTTGAGAAAATGTCATTATTAAATGACATATAGACATGTTTTTGTTTTTGTCTAAATGGGGTTAAACAACAAATTTCTGGTTATATATGGCATATACAGATTTTAGTGGTTGAGGAAGACCTCAGAATGAATCTGAGTAGAATCACCGTCCTTCTGCAAGTAACTGGCAAACTTTCTCATACAAAGTATTGGAGCGAGGCAGACTCGAACCTACAACTTAAGCGGTGAGAGGTTAGTGATCTTGAGATGGCGCCGAAGATCACTCGACCATGGAGGACCCTCATACAGACATATAAATATTTATTTAATACCAAATGAAAAAAATCTGATCTTCTTTATTTTATCCAGTTTTTTTCTAAATCCGAATTTATATAACTTTAAAGCAACACATCCACGTTTAAACTTTTTTAAAAAGTTTTTCAATTGAGTTGTGAGCACATTTCCCATACATAAATATATGGTCAGTGAGCTGTATATGTGCTAACAAACACTTACCAGAACGCTTTAGAATTATAAAAAAAGATGTCCAAATTATAAAGCGTGACAAACGCTTTATAAATTATTTTTAAATTGCCAAGGATTCCAACTTGGCTTCAAATTGAATTATGCGAGTCGTATTAAAAAACTTCACGTTTTAGTGCATAGTGTACTTTACCTGCCTTGAAAGTCATTTTGACAATTTTTTTTGAAATCATGTGACCCAATCAATACGTCATTCTAAAAATAGACAGCAATTACGACCTTAGCATCGTCATTCGGACTCTTTCTAAAATTTTCAATATGTGTAAACCTGTATAACAGATCAAATTAAAACAAATGAAATCATATGACTCATTTAATATGTAACAAAATATGTTGCATTTTTTAAGCGGGAAATTCATTTTAGTCTAACCTAGGCACGTAGCCAAAGTTAGGAAACCTATTTTTAATATATTATTTTGTCATGTTTAAATAGATATCCTTTTGGCAATACAGGGTTAGTGAGTATATAATATAGGCATGATTTATTTTAAAAAAAAAATGTTTATAGCCAATTTTAGAATTTCTGAAAAATCGTGATAAATTCCCTTTAACATGTGATGGGGTCAATTTATGAAGCTGCATGCATTCAACAGTATTTTTTTTATGACAGAATGTCTAAATAACTGTATATTATTACAAAATTTATAAATAACAAATCAACTAGGCATAAACAACTTTTTTTTTATTATATAATTTCCTTTAACTATTTTAAACTTACCCTGTACTTCTAAATATTTTTAAAAAAATTTACAGTCAAGATTGGCTGAATGACGTTCTCTATCTAACGACTCCCTGTAATATGAGACTATAATTTTTCCTCCCTTACTTTTATAGATGTTCTGTTTATAATGACATCCTACCTTAGGTGACAATGACCGTAAAATATGTTTTTTTATAAAAAGTTTCAAACTAAATAATGCTATTTTATTGGTATTTGGTCACAGCATGAGGTGATTATTCCACCTTAATTAAACATTAATATAACATGACAGTTTTTTCCTAATTGATTTACGTTTGATGCCAACACACATGGCAAAACCTTCACATAGTGATAATAAGTTTTCTAGAGAAACACTAAAATTTTGTTTACAAATCAATTAAAATCGTTCTAAACATATCTAAATTTTCTTGAATGTCACTATCAAGTACGTATTGCACTGAATGAGTGACATCATCTGTTGGAATACACACTGAGTGAAGTTATCTGTTGGAATAAAGTAAATTTTCTCTGAATAATTATTAGTCACATGTCGATAATGTGACTGGACAGTATGCATCAAACCTGAGGAAGCCACTTTCCTTATTTAATAACATCTTTCATGGTTATGTTAAACATAAAAATCAGGGGTTCTTGTTTTGCTGTGTTTTTCATTTCCTGGACAAGTAACTTTCCTTTGCTTTTATTTTGCATTCTAGTTTTGGTAAAGACAAACACTTGTGGCTCGTTATCTTTGTTTATCTTACTGATACTTATCAAAGCATACGATATGAGAAAATAACATCATTTATAGTTGGAATAAATGACATTTTGGCCTACAGCTAAGTAGCAAATACCCGAATGAATATGATAATCAATGACAAATATCATATGTTAACTTATATATCATGAAAACACAGTTTAATGCAGATTGAATGAATATTCCAATCATTGATGGCATGTCCATTTTATTTAAACAGAGAAAATAAGTTTGTTATAAATGAGCAAGGTGCTCATTTTCTATCATATATGAAAAACATGCTTAATCTATGGTAAAAATTCTGTTTCCAGATCATGTGTTGACATCACGTATATTTTGGATGTCGCCAGAGGTGTCACAGATAGTCAAGAGTATAAAACCATGAAGACTTCCCTTTGTGGAATAAAGACTACACTACTGCAAATGAAAAAAAGAAAACAAGACAACCTGAGCAGACTTGAAAAAGAGAAAAGCACCTGTCTGATAGAGATTCAAGGTTTCCGTAAACAAATAAATAAACATCTTGATGATTTGGAGCAGGAAGCAAAATCAGAGGTTCACAAAAAATACAAAGAACATGAAGACAGCATTGACTCAGATATCAAAACCTTGGAAGAAATGATTTCCACACTGGAGACGACTATCAGCCAGATGAAGAAAGTCAACAAAGATAACGAGCCACAAGTATTTGTCTTAACCAAAACTGGCAAACAAAATAAAAACAAAGGACAGCAACTTGCCCAGGAAATGAAGAACACAGCAAAACAAGAACCGCTGATTTTTAGGTTTAATACAGCCATGACGGATGTCATTAAAGATGTAAAGTCACTTGGAGATCTTGTAGAGAAAGAAGACCAACTCTACAAAGCTTCTCTTCTGGGTCATTATGATGTGAAGGTGAAGGATGAAACTAAGTGCATTATTTTTGGTTCCTGTCTGCTGCCAGATGGTAAACTTCTGATCACTGAGAGTTACAATAATAAGTTAAAGCGACTTGACCAGAGTTACATAGTGACAGACTGGTGTGACTTGTCAGGTATGCCCTTTGGAGTGTGTACTACAGATCCTGGAGAGGCTGCTGTTGTACTGGGTGTTAACGAGAAGATTCAGTTTGTGTCTCTGGGTCAGAGGATGATTCCAACAACCACACTGAAGGTTGGTCAAAATTGCCATGGAGTAGGTTACATTGACGGACAACTGATTGTTTCATGTCTATTACCAGGACAGATAAGCATCTACAACAAAACTGGCAAGTTGCTCCGTACATTCCATACAGATGCAGCAGGTCAACAGATGTTCTCAACTCCCTGGCATATAGCTATATCCTCAGATGGCACACTGGTCCACGTGACAGACATAGATAACGGTGTCATAACCCTGGACCTTCAAGGGAACAAGCTGTCTCAGTTTTTTGATCCATCTCTCGTGGATGCATGTGGAGTCTGCAAGGGAGACAGTGGACAACTGTTTGTCTCTGGTAAGGACTCACACAATGTGATCCAGTTTAGTCGTGGAGGACAGAAGCTTGATGAGATACTGGATAAATCTAATGGAGTGGAGAAACCAATGTCTCTGTGTTATGACTCTATAAACTCGAGGCTTATTGTTACTATGCAGAATGACATCATTGCAGTATTTCAACTGATTAAAAAGTGATCATTAAATTTTCAAACAAAAAGATTTTGGTAGTTACCTAACAATGCTTCTGTGAAGATATAGGCAAAATCATTTCAATTTAAAAAAAAATAAAATAAAATGACTTTGATAGTTAATTATTTTCATAATGGCTTGTCAACTAATTTATGTATTAAAAAACACCATCATTCAGTTAGTTACATGGCAAACATTCTCATTTTAATTTTGTCAAAGTTTGAAATCAAACCCTTGGCATTAACAGAGCAGAGGTAACCATTTCTGAAAGCATAGTCATCCAGACCACTTGGCCATTGAGTATCTTGTTATCCACATACCAATTCTCGTAAGAGAAGTGTCCGACCATCGATCAGATTTGAGGGCAAGCATTCAACCTGTATTAAATACTTCAAATCACCACAAATTTTGTACTACTACATTTTGTACTAATGCAAACTCACTGCATCTCAAAATGATTTTTTGAAACTTGGTCAAAATATATGTTGTACAATGTAATAATATGTCATGAACATTTATTAAGTGTCCCAAAAATATATAATCACCCTTTTTATAATAATAAATTACCATACTGGTAAAGATTTTTGTTTTATTTCAGTACATTAATTGATACAATTCCTTCTGTTTAACCTTTTATATAAGTACATGCTTTCATGCATATTTCACAGACACAATATTCTTTGATCTTTGTCGATGTACGATTATGTCCTACACAGTTACCCTCCATCATTGAAACAAAAATGTCACATGGGTCTGTGGGTTCAATCCCCAGCCGGGTCATACCAAAGACTTGAAAATTGGTACTAGAAGCTTCCTCACTTGGTGCTCAGCATTTAGAGGATAGTTCTAGGTCTGTTCGGCCCAGTGTTGGTATAATGCAACTAGGTGGGGTATCATACCATGTATCCGGGCATGATAATCAAGTGTGGCAGTGCTTAGAATACTGTCTCTTGTGGACACCGTCACCATATGAATGAAAACTTGAAAGTAACACTAAACCCAATACATCAACACTTGACATCAGGACCTGAGTGTGAGATGAATAACAAGAGCACCGCAAGTGGGTGCAGACGCTCGTCTTTTTTCCAAATCTATTACGTAGGTTAAATCAGTGAAATAAACTTTTTAAACATGATGGTGATTAGTTTAAAAAATCAGTACTATTACTGAAAAAATAAAACTGATTTAAAATAATCACCAAAAAAAATAGAGACGTCGAAGAACAGTGTTAACTGGACTATTCTAGCCTTGTCGATCACAGAACAGTATATGATGATGTACCATCAGAAAAACAGATATATCTGTATGAATGAAACCATCTTTCATATTAGCAAAATAGTAGATACATGTATGTGTAAGTGGGTCTATTAGGGCAGAATATACACTATGTCTATGTCTGGCTAAGGCTAGCAAGCCAGTACTTAAGCTGAAATGTATTTAATTTAATACCATTTTTTTTCAAAATTTTGGTGTGAATGTGTTCTTGGGGTCAGTAACAAAGTTGAAATGTAGTGAAGCATTTAATTTTAACAAAACAAAATTTAAAAAATAACAAGAGGGCCAAGATGGCCCTTTATCGCTCACCTGACTGACCTTGAGTCACCCAACATAAGTAGATTATATAATACATGTACGCTCAAAATTCCAGAAAGATGAGATGGGCAAGTAGTTAGAATTTTGATTTGTTTTAAAGATGTAACAGATGCGTAGAAGAGTTCAAACTTGGTAGAGGTTCACCTATGGTAAATGTCAGTGAAATTACATCAAAATAAGGTCAGTATATTCTGACAAGAAGGCTTTTGATGTTTTTACTACAGATGCTTAGTCTTCGAATTAAGATAAAAATCCAGTTCCAGCACAAAACTAACCTGTTATGTTTGAGAACGGTTTTAAAACTAAAGCATTAGACTAAACTGTTGTACATGAAACAATCCACAGTTCCAGCACAATAAATATTCCTATGGGTTTCAAACACAAGCCTTCCAAAAGTATATCACTTGAAAGAATCTTTGTCGCAGTGCACTCTCCCACAAAAACAATTAAGCTCCTCCTCCAAGATTTCAATTACACTTTGATACTGAAAATCTCAAGCATACTTCTTGTTGTTATGAAACTAGCTAGAAATATAGTATTGCTTTATTATGAAGCAGTAAACCATCCCTGTCTGAACCATAAAAACTCTGACTTTAATATTCAGAAAAAAAACTACTTTAAAATGGTTAATGATAATTGAATAATATTCAATCATTGATTATAATTGTATCATACATCTTTTTATGATGAATTATCTTTTAAAACTTATATCTAGTATAATATTGTATAATAACAGCAAAAAAAAAGTTTATTTCAAGAGTTTATTACCTCTTCTTATAATAATTGCTATATACAGATAAAACAGGGGGAGTAATTTGGCATAAAAGCTAACCCACCCCCTGGCTGCCATGTTTTTTGACTAATCAAGACGGCTTGAACAAACTTGGCAGAGAGTCACCCAATGAACATTTCTGTGAAATTATTTTAAAATCGAGCCAGTAGTTTCCAACAAGAAGATTTTTAAAGTTTTACTATAGCTTATATAGTAAACTAACCCCACCCCCTGGCCGCCATGTTTTTTCACCAATCAAGGTGGCTTGAACAAACTTGGTAGAGGGTCACCCAAGGAACATTTCCGTGAAATTATTTTAAAATCGAGCCAGTAGTTTCTGACAAGAAGATTTTTTAAGTTTTTACTAATCAAACTTGCCCCGCCCCCTGGCGGCGATGTTTTTTGAAGAATTAAGATGGCTTGAACAAACTTAGTAGACAGTCACCCAAGGAACATTTCTGTGAAATTATTTTAAAATCGAGCCAGTAGTTTCTGACAAGAAGATTTTTTAAGTTTTTACTATAACTTATATAGTAAACTAACCCCAACCCCTGGCCGCCATGTTTTTTGACAAATCAACATGGCTTGAACAAACTTGGTAGAAGGTCACCCAAGGAACATTTCTGTGAAGTTATATCAAAATTGACCCAGTGGTTTCAGAGGAGAAGTTGTTAGAAGCTAAAAGTTAACGATGGACGACAGATGACAGACACCAGGCGATCACAAAAGCTCACCTGTCAGCCCCGGCTCAGGTGAGCTAAAAACAGAGGTAATTTATATTGACAGCATTACATTATTGCCTAAACTAGTTCGAGGGTATTTGATTTCGTTGTCTAGGCTTCCCACAAAATTAGTACCCCATGAAAATTAATGATTTCACAGTATACATTGTTTGTATAACATGCTATGAATGTGTTTATGAAGTTTAGTCACCGTAACATGAGTTGTTTGTTTAGAAACAGAGAAAAAGTTCAGTCGACAATGCCAACGACGCCACCGCCGACAAAGACGCCAGGGTCATGACAATAGCTCTTCGTTTTTTCAAAAAGATGAGCTAAAATTGTGTTTTTTTAAACCTTTTTCTTTCAATTTCTTTGGTACCTGAATAGTAGCATTCAAATATAATAGTTGATTCTTATTCTGTCATCTCAATTATAAGACATTTGTTACAATACATGTTGGCATTTCTAGTTTTATTCGTCAATGTTGTAGCACAACCCAATACTGGCCGATGAGTGACATTATCGAGAGCCGCGATTGAGTAACTGGCCAACAATTTCAAAGAATTTGACACTACAGAGACAAAATACAGTATAAGTTATTGAACCATATCCATGATATATGATGTTTGATATAAATGTGCAGTTTTACTGCTAAGATAAAAAAATATTGGCAATACAGGTGAGGCCTCTTGAAAAGACACTGTGTGATTCTTACGGTAGTAAAAAACCTGGACCGATTTGCATTTTGAAATTTTAGAAGCTCTGGTACATACACATGTAAATTTAAATTTACCTTCTTTTGGTGGCGAGGGTTCTGGTACGGATGGTAATGGCTTATTGAAGTGTTTGGGTATTGCCCCTTGTTTCCTCAAGGTCTCTAGTTCATCTGTACTGGGACTGCTAGGGGAGGTAACTACGTCTGTATCATGTAACACATCATAAAACACAGGCTGTTCTATGTACTGGTCAAACAAACTGTCTGCAATGGATACTGTACTAGATGTGATGCTGTCAACCTCCGCTTCATGGTGAGATCTGGTGTCTGAAATATAGTGAGATATGGTGTCTGAAATATAGTGAGATCTGGTGTCTGAATCATAGTGAGATCTGGTGTCAGAAACATAGTGAGATCTCGTGTCTAAAACATAGTGATATCTGGTGTCTGAATCATAGTGAGATCTGGTGTCTGAATCATAGTGAGATCTGGTGTCTGAAACATAGTAAAATCTGGTGTCTGAAACATAGCAAGATCTGGTGTCTGAAACATAGTGAGATTGGGTGTCTGAATCATAGATCTGGTGTCTGAAACATACTGAAACACAACAATTCAATATTAAATACACAACATTAAATATCCGATTTGGTCAGTCCAAATACTTTTTAGAGATAATTTGGTTATATAACAACTGTGTAAATTTAATGATGATAGAATAAAAAGCTGCGAAAGCTAGTGTGCTCACAACCATTCAAGGGCCATAACTCAACAACGTCAATCCGATTTAGACACTTTAAGATCTTTTCCAAGATATTATGATTATATAACTACTGAGAAAGTTTGGCAAAGATCAGATGACAACTGAAGGTGATAGAGGGGACAGAATGTTAAATAAAGAAATTTTCGATGAATCAAGGGCCATGTTATTAATTATTTGCTTTGGTTAGTTAAAAAATCGGTTCAATAATTTTTATTTATATAACTACTGTATTACTGTAAGTTTGGTAAGGATCAAATCAGAGTGTACAAAAGCTCAAAAACTACAATTTTCATGATTTAAGGGCCATAACTCTGACATTAATAATTCTATTTGGCCAGTTCAAGAATTTGTACGAGATATTACGGTTATATAACTACTTAATGTAAATATGGTGAAAATCAATAAAAATACAGGTGCTAAAGTGCACACAACAAAAAGTTCATGGATGGATAACAGCACAGGGCGATCAGAATAGCTCACCTTGAGCTAAGAAAAAACAAATGTCTCCAAAATCTGGAAAAAAATATTTTGAGAAGGCAATTTTTTATGGCCAACTTAGAGAGCAAACAAACAATTTTGTAATTTTGGCCCTATTATTTGGAAAAAAAAGTATTCAGCTATCCATTACTATAACATATTCCCTATTACTCATGTACACAATATTTACCTTTCATCCCATTACATTTTCTAAATGTACATAATTTATTTCAAATTATTTAAATTTTCCTCATAGTTCAAACTAAGATGCATTTGTGAAAAAAATCAAATGATTGAATGATTGAATATTTTGCGGCATTTTTATGCCATCGAGGGCCAACAGACGATCAGTTAACCTAAACATTGTTTCCTGGAATCCTGGAGGGTTAACCAGTACTAGAGCACACCCCATCACCGCAAATAACTGATAACTTCCCCCACTTGAATCAGCGGTGAGTGACAAATAAATAAGACGAATGAATAAGAAGCAATGTCGTATATCAATCATTGTGGATACTGTGGCTTGGCAGGGATTCAAACTCACAACCCCTGGATTGATAGTCAAGACTCGCTACTGACCGAGCTTATCGGGCCCAGCCAAACAAAAAATCAAAATAAGGATTTGTGCAGAAATATATTGCTTGAAATGTTGCATTGACCACAGGTTCCATTACTGACCAACAATATAATGTACATGTATATATATATATATATATATACAAACATTTAAGATGACTTTAATAATACAAGATACAGGTAAAGCGACCACTCACCTGACGAATCACTGTCTGTACTGAATAACCAATCAAGGCCAACAGTACTGCTCTGTTGCGAGGTGGTTTCAGATGGCACTTTATCATTGGCTGGTTCCCTATCACTAGCTGCTCGTGCCAGCATCTTACTTACACGTGCAAAACCTATGTCCTTTGGTTTAGGTACACTATTAACAGTATTATGCGAGTCATTCAACGAGGGACTGGAATGGATTTTAGGTTTGTTTTTCTCAGTGACGTTATTCAGACTAGAACCCCCAGAATTCCGTATAAACTCGGCACTATTTGGTCTAGCCTTTTTTACGGGTTTTGTCCTAATATTAACTTTAGTTTTCTTTTTCTCTTTTCCTCTATTTGTATTTCTTTTGCTTTGATCACTAGTTTTATGTCTACTTTTGCTTACTTGTTCAGCTATAACAATTTCTCCGAGACTTAAATCGGAGTCTGAATCATCGCTACTTGAAGGAAGCATTGAAGACCCTATTTTAATTATTGGTTGACTAGAACTGATTGTTTTTGGACTTTCCCTGTCCACATGTCTCTCCTCACTTACAGTATTTCTAGTTCTCGATTTGGAAATTGCTGATTTTTTACCATCACTTTTTAATTCAGTATTTCTGTCGTCACACACTTGTTTACCAGAAGGTTTTGGATCTGCACTATCACTAGTAGTTCTATCAGTGTCTGCTATTGTATCCAGCTTAACCTTAGCCTCTCTACTGGAATTTTTATCACATTCTTTTGTTTCTATAGTCTGACTAGAATTATTTTCTTCATTATTTGACCGAAACTTTGTTTCTGAATTACAAGTTTTCCTATCAGATGCATCTGTTGCCTGATTACACTGATTGACCACTTCTTTCTCATTAGTTTCTTCTATTGATTCATTACGTTTTGACCTATCTTGTTTAGAAGTGCCCGCTCCCCTAGTCTGATATGCCTTGGCAACGTTATTCATCACTTCAAAATCTATAACTGTTATTTCATCACTTTCTAACATTTGTTTAGTACGACTGATAGTCTGGTCACTCCATGGACGTATTATACTTACACCTGTGTCTTTATTTATCACTGATTGCAACTTAGTTCTAGCAGGCAATGACGGCCTCGACCGTAATGACTTTTCAGAGGAATGTTTTGAAGGTAAATTTGAACTTTCTAAAGCACTTTTTGCCCGCTGAGCTTTACGTTTTGATTTTTTAGTTCTAGGAGTTAAGTGTTCCGGTGAAACATCACTTAAATCAGCATCACATGAATGTTTGGATTCAGTCGGAGATTTCAGATCCGGTTGCTGTAATGTATCATCGTCTGGTAAACTGTGACATTCTGAGGGTTCCGCCTCAACATCAGCCCGGGTCGTGATGGTGTTTGGTACACTAAGGTCATCATCAGCATCTGAGAGAGTATCCTCTGTAAGTATGCAAACAACTTATAATGAAAATATCTAAACAATGTATAATGTAAAGATCCAAACAATGTATAAACAAATATACAAGCAGTATACAAGGGAGTATCCTCAGTAAGTATCCGAACAATGTATAATGTAAGTATCCAAACAAAGTATAATGTAAGTATCCAAATAATATATAATGTAGTATCCAAACAACGTATAATGTAAGTATCCAAACAATGTATAATGTAAGTATCCAAACAACATATAATGTAAAGATTCAAATAATGTATAATGTAAGTATCCAAACAGCATATAATGTAAGTATCCAAGCAATGTATAAAGTAAGTATCCAAACAAGGTTTATTGTAAGTATCTTAACAACATATATTGTAAGTATCCAAACAATGTATCATATAGGTCTCCAAACAACATATAATGTAAGTATCCAAACAATGTATAATGTAGGTATCCAAACAATGTATAATGTAAGTATCCAAACAACATATAATGTAAGTATCCAAACAACGTATAATATAAGTATCCAAGCAATGTATAATGTAAGTATCCAACAATGTATAATGTAAGTATCCAAACAACATATGATGTAGTATCCAAACAATGAATAATGTAAGTATCCAAACAACATATAATGTAAGTATCCAAACAATGTATAATGTAAGTATCCAAACAACATATAATGTAAGTATCCAAACAATGTATAATGTAAGTATCCAAACAATGCATAAACAAATAAACAATAAGCAGTACAACTGATAATATTGATCTTTAGACGTATACACTCTATACTGATATAACTGATAATACACATTTTATAGATTATTTGTACAACAGCTTAAAAACTCGCCTAAAAAGAAAGAGAAGAAGAAATTCTACAGACAACAAAAATAATACCATGAAATTAAAGTAATACATAGGCCAAAGATAACTTCTTCTGACACCATTCTGGTGTATAGAAATAGACACAAAGTTAGACATATTTTATATAGGCATTTCGTTGTATCGATACATAAACATTCCATAGTAGGTACTAAAGTACTATACTATCTACATTACTAACACATCTGCTTCATCCAATTATATTAAGTTGAAACTACATGTGCAACTTGGTTTATGTTTGAATATTTAGCATCATTTTATGCCACCAAAGGCCAACAGATGATCAGTTAACCTAACCACTCTTTTCTTGGATCCTTGGAGGATAACAAGTACTCAAGCACACCCATCTCTGCAAGTAACTAATAACTTTCTCAACTGAATCAGTGATGAGAGACATATGACAATAGCCGCAATGTATATCTATATAGAGATGGTGGCCAGCGGGAATTCAAAATAAAACTGTTGGATAAACAGTTTAAGGGGAGATGACTCAGTCCATGACACTTGGAATGAACTGGGTTTCTAACTCATCAAAGGTCTTTTATGTCATCTTAACCAATTTTGATAAAAATAAAATAAAAAAATAAAATTGGAGAGGTTACTGATGTAAGTTTTGTCTACCGGTATATGATAAAGCCTTTGCTCAGTCACTCAACATTACCTTCCTCCTGGTCAGTGTTGCTATGACAATGTGCTAGTGTCATGGTTCCACCTACTGCCCCTTGTGTAGGAGAATCAATATCATCTTTGTCCATCTCTGCTAGTGGAGCTTTACTGGAGCTGGGTTCAATACCCTTTGTTCTATCTGAAATACACCAATCACATGTACTGGAGCTGGGTTCAATACTCTTTGTTTTATCTGAAATACACCAATCACATGTACTGGAGCTAGGTTCAATACTCTTTGTTCTATCTGAAATACACCAATCACATGTACTGGAGCTGGGTTCAATACTTTTTGTTCTACTTGAAATATACTAATCACATGTACTGGAGCTGAGTTCAATACTTTTTGTTCTATCTGAAATACAACAATCACATGTACTGGAGCTAGGTTCAATACTCTTTGTTTTATCTGAAATACACCAATCACATGTACTGGAGCTGGGTTCAATACTCTTTGTTCTATCTGAAATACACCAATCACATGTACTGGACCTGGGTTCAATACTCTTTGTTTTATCTGAAAAATACTAATCACATGTACCCGAGCTGGGTTCAATACTCTTTGTTTTATCTGAAAAATACCAATCAAATGTACTGAAGCTGGGTTCAATACTTTGTTTTATCTGAAATATACTAATCACATGTACCGGAGCTTGGTTCATTACTCTTTGTTTTATCTGAAATATACCAATCAAATGTACTGGAGCTGGGTTCAATACTCTGTTTTATCTGAAATATACAAATCACATGTACTGAAGCTGGGTTCAATACTTTGTGTTTTATCTGAAATGTACCAATTAAATGTACTGGAGCTGGGTTCAATACTCTGTTTTATCTGAAATATACCAATCACATGTACTGCAGCTGGGTTCAATTCTCTGTTTTATCTGAAATATACCAATCAAATGTACTGGAGCTGGGCTCAATACTCTGTTTTATCTGAAATATACCAGTCACATGTACTGAAGCTGGGTTCAATACTCTGTTTTATCTGAAATATACCAGTCACAGGTACTGAAGCTGGGTTCAATACTCTGTTTTATCTGAAATATACCAATCAAATGTACTGGAGCTGGGCTCAATACTCTGTTTTATCTGAAATATACCAGTCACATGTACTGAAGCTGGGTTCAATACTCTGTTTTATCTGAAATATACCAGTCACATGTACTGAAGCTGGGTTCAATACTCTGTTTTATCTGAAATATACCAGTCACATGTACTGAAGCTGGGTTCAATACTCTGTTTTATCTTAAATATACCAGTCATATGTACTGAAGCTGGGTTCAATACTCTATTTTATCTGAAATATACCAGTCACATTTACTGAAGCTGGGTTCAATACTCTGTTTTATCTGAAATATACCAGTCACATGTACTGAAGCTGGGTTCAACACTCTTTGTTTTATATCAAATACGCCAATCACATGTACTGGACTGGGTTCAATTCTCAGTACTTTTATCTACAAGCAAATGATTCTGAGAGGATTTGAAAACATTATCAAAATGTTTAATATTAGTACATAATATGTTGGATTATAGATGAAATGATAGATACATGTTGTACCAATAGCTATGACATCACACTTGTGTGATTTAAATGCAATAACATAGTATTACTATTGTCCCATTTTGGAAATGGTTTCTAATTTAACAAGTTATACCATTAACTCTTGCAAATTAGTACAACACCTAAACCACTATTTGTCCTCCGTGGCCGAGTGGTTTAAGATGCCATCTCAAGATCACGCACCTCTCACCGCCAAGGTTGTAGGTTTGATCCAAAAATAATTATGTGAGAAAGTTTGTCAGTTACTTGCAAAAGAATGGTAGTTTAACTCAGATTAATTCTGAGGTCTTCCTCCACCAATAAAACTGGTTATGCTATATATAACTTGAAATGTGTTGAAAATAGTGTTAAACCTAATTAAAAAAAAATAATAATAAAAAAATATTAACCACTCATTTTTATAATTGATAACCATATAGTAACCCATTACAGGGCGGTGGTGTAGTGGTTAGTGTGTTGGCTGCTCTTGTCAGAGGTCGCAGGTTCGATAACAGACCGAGTCTGATTGCCTCTTATGACCAACACTCTGCGCTGGTTCTACCAAGGAAGCAGACTTGAAGCAATTCACAACAGCTGTGAGCCTACTTCATAAACAATCTAAAATAAATCAGTATAAATCAAACCCAATACTTTTCCCTGTTTTATCTAAATTGACAAAAAACTTTTACCATTCCTCTTTGTTCTCCTCCGTCTACCACTGCTCTCTGAGCCATGTTTTGTGTCATGATCGGTGTGTGTTGTTGTTTGTGTATCAGTCTGTTTGTCATCGGCAGGTGGATCTTGTTGCTGATCACCGTTCGTCATTTCCTGCATCTCAAACATTTCTGGTGGTTCTTGTGATCTATAAAACATGAAGATGAAACAATGTATAAATTAAAGAGAGAGTAGTTAAGTTGTTCAAGACTTCTTAACCTGTACAGCAATTAAGCAGTTTAAATGAAAAAAAAAACCAGACCAGGCGGGACTTTGGTCTTTGTGCTGGTTAACACAACTGATTTGACACCAGAGTGTACAATTTTGGTTAAATCTCACATACTTATTCAGTCTGTGCGAAGTTTCTCAGGACTATAACATTGTTTTTCCAAACATATATATGGAGTTTGAATTCTATTCAAAAAGTCGGTAAATAACAGAAAACACCAAATTTACATTACCAATAAGTTTATTTTTTTATGATCATACAGATTAAATCTTTATCAATTAAATACAATTTTATTCAGTTTCTGACTTTCCAGCAAAGGAATAAAGGAAATTATGCAAATTGCTCTCAACATATTTCTCAGAATCAGATATTTCCATTTTAATATAAATAGGTCTACACCAGGCCTTCTAAAATTCCAAAATGCAAATCGGTCCAGGTTTTTTACTACCGTAAGAATCGCACTTATTTTTAAAAAAATCACTAAAATTGCCTTACATTATGCCGTTACATGTATGCATACCCCACCCACCATGTCAGCTGCATCGTGTATTTCTCCGTTTATTTATTAATAGGAAACGATTTCAAGTTTATTTGTGTATTATTTATAACATACTTTATCACAATGTGTACAATTTAATGACTGACATTATGTTTCCGTTTTACTGAATAATTTTCATTATATTAAAAATGTTCGATTGAACCGGAAGTGATGCAAGTTCCGGAAGCTGCGTGAAATAATCACCGTGGAAACCAATGTAACGGTTCAACCACCAAAATAAATCATTCAGAACCTGTCCCACATCAAAACAAAATCGGTCCGATTTTATCACTTTCATTAATAAATGTCATTAATTTTATAATTAAAGTTATTTTTTTTAAAAAATGAAACAAACAAGTAACACTGCACGTTTTATCAAATATTTTAATGACGCAAACAATATTCGGTCCGA
Organism: Panopea generosa; assembly: GCA_029582155.1. Classification (NCBI taxonomy): domain Eukaryota; kingdom Metazoa; phylum Mollusca; class Bivalvia; order Adapedonta; family Hiatellidae; genus Panopea; species Panopea generosa. The sequence goes on along the minus strand of CM055897.1, from coordinate 22,061,879 downwards.
CCGTTCCAGCTTTGGCTAGCGGTATATCAAAGAAATATACGAACGCAAACACAGTCTTTTGATGTACCGACAGAATGCTATGGGTCACTGATCACACATCAAAGGCGTGCTACATAGCGATAGACTCTTCCGATAAACTCCCCTAATACCGGCAATGGTTTAGTCGAAACTGACATCATTTCGCACAGCAGGTGACAAAACAACGGATTATTGGGTCAAATGATATTGCCGCAAGGCGTATTTCGCAGGTCAGTATGGCATGGTAAGAGCAATTTATGAGATTTTATACAACCGATAGAGAATATCTGGACCGATTTTTTATTGAACTTTGAAAATTTCTGGACCGATTTTTTATTAAACTTTGAAACGAAAACCGGTTTTGAACTTCAGAAATCGGTCCAAAAACCGAAAAACCGGCAATTTTAGAAGGCCTGGTCTACAGGGCTAAATGTTTTGAAAACTTTTGTAGTTTGACAAGAAAAAAAATATAAACTGGATCTTGGACTACCATATTCCTCCTCTTTGTCTGAAAAACAAACAAAAACTTAATTTTTTTTTTAACTTTTTTAAAATCATTTTGAAGTGTTATTTGTAAAACAAGCTAATTGTTATGTGTATATGCTTGAAAAACAATTATCAAAACACAATATTGTTAGTAAAACTCTTAAAATAAAAGAAATTTGATACCTAAATAAATGCTGCCCTTTTGAAAAAAGCATCGTGTTTATACAGGGAGATACAGTGTATATATTTTTCGCAGACTGCTCATTTTACATACACAATACCAGGGCTTACAAAGAATTTCTGAATATACCAGTACATATACAAAATGTAAATTTGCTTAAAAACTTTTAAAACAATTTTGTATTTACACTTAAAGGGCACATTATTGATTTATCGAATATTTAGGATCATTTTTATGCCATCGAGGGCTAACAGAGGACCAGTTAACCTAACCGATGTATCCTGGGTACTTGAAGGTTAACCAGTACTCCAGCACACCCCATCTCTGCAAGTAACTGATAACTTTCCCACTTAAATCAGAGATGATAATGAGACGCTATGTCGTATATCAACCATCACGGAGATTGTGGCTTGGCGGGGATTCAAATGGATTGATAGCCACACGAGCTAACGACTGAGCTAATCCGGCCCAGCGAAGGGCACATGAATGTAACTAACCCAACAATGTTATGGTTGAACTTAACTAAGATTGTGCATCTATTTTTTAATTTTCAAAGGAGTGATGAATATACCGGTAACCACATGATGATTTGTATAAACGTGGTAAAGGATCATTTGTTGCTACTATATGCCACGCAAAGTACATGTACATGTATCAAAGATTTTCATCACTGTTGTTTCAGAAAAATAAAAAAATTTGTGAGTGTGTGCCTACGACACCTGGGACAGGGTCTAATACTACCACAGCCATGATTTGTTAAAACTAAAAAATGAATCACCAAGGACATATGCTGATGTCACATGCAACCTACTAGTATCTCAGTGCTACGCAGTGCAGATTTTTAATTTAAATCCAGCAAATCTAAGCTCTACGCATCTTAGTTTCAGATTTTTTTCTATAGAAGTTTCCAAATATCAAACTTTGATCTAGGGTAATGATTTGTGCAAACTTGGATCAAGGCCATTAGCTAATACTATATGTATATATGAATAACAATAGATTTCCACTCCATTGTATGACTAGATATAAATCATAAATTATGTCACAATCTAGTGGATTTACCCAATTTCTATAGGAACAGCACTGCTATCTCCTTTCCTACTGTCCTTGTCATCAACCCCTTCCTCTATCACTTCACTGGTGTCAAACATGTGATGTAGTTTGTAGTTGAGCAGTTTCACAATCACAAACACTAGACCAACCACGGCACAGTAGACACCCCATGTGAACCAGGTGGCAGGTAGGGTCTGAAAATGATACAAGATATCAAAGTTCTAAATGTATATATGTGTATATGCAGTCATTTGTCAGAAACTGTAACATATAAGAATCATTATTATATGTGTCAATAAAATAATACAGTGAACACTGGGCTTGAATTTCTTAAAACATCATTCTACAGCCCTTGCCTAAGCTGTAGTTTCATTGATTTGTGCCCCTAAAGGTGTTAGTCTGTTAGTCTATGTGTGATTTGTGCACTACCAGACATTTTTACAACCAATTTTCAGTTTTGGCAAATAAAAAAATATCAAATAGATTTCCAAAAGATTCCTACATTTTATACATATAATTGTCCTCAAATCACCTAAATCCTGCATTTCCACACATTGACCACTATCCATGTTCAATCTTTTTAACATTGTCTGTATTTAAAGTATGCGAATAAAGCATTTCAGTGGCATATTTATATTTAATGAATTTTTATTTATATTATTGAAGTTAATCTTAACTACAAGATACTGAACATATTTAAATATCAACATGTAAACAATGATTTAGGCATCAGGTAACAAAATATTCTTCATTGTCTACTTGGATTCTCCCAAATGCAACAAGATCAGAAAAATAACAAAGAAATATTTAGCAGGAATACTAACCCAGATCTCCCTTGTATTTTAAGTGAACTCTCTACATGCAACCTGGCTCTATGGATTCACTTGAAGCCTCTCTGTTTGCGTAAGTTCTCAACTTAATATTGTGATTCCATTGCATTTGTAATCTTCTATTGCACACTATTGTGATAGTAATTTAGTATCAGGAAAATTCAACTCTGGTAGTCCAGCAAAAAAAAACATTAGAGTAATATGGGAGAATATCAGACACCTCAGGATTTGTGTCTGTCAAAATGGGATTTATTGAACAATGAAATCTCATGTGGGGTGCACGGCATATTGAATTATTCATTAGGGGTTTATCAACAATTTTATTTGCATTTCAATTGTTTATAATAAAATACAGCACATATATTTGTTTCAATTTCTAAATCAACAGTATTTATTTCGTCAAATAAACACAAAATCAATAACTGTAAAATCAGTGAAACCTTTCTGTTTCATGTTGAAAATGCGATATAAAAAATTGTCATCAGTCTATCTGGGCACATACATGAGAGGAAACTTGTTTACAGAAACCACTTTCTTCCAAGCAAAATTGCCACATATCGTCGTCATGGTACATAAACACCTGTATGTTACCTGGGATGTGTTAATGTAAAAACCTAGGGTGTCCGATATTCTCCCACATTACTCTAGTAGCTCAGCACATATATAGAATTTTGTTGAACGGTTCATCAAGACACCTAGAAATAAGGTCTGAAAGCAAGTGCAGCACATGCAATGCCATAAATAGCATATTTTCTGAGACCCCACTGGGTATCCAATATTCCCCTGTATTACTCCAGATATATTAAAAAAAACATTGTTAAACTAATTGAGAAGCCCAATTTGTCTAAATTTACGAGGAAGATAAATATATAACTGTGAACAGTTTTTGTTCAAATACACTAATTATTCATGTAATTCTATTGTAAAGCGAAATAGCAACAAAACTACTTACCAGGTGAAGAATGAGTGGAAAAGCAAGTAGGAACAGCCATAAATACAAATGGAATGTGTTTACAAAGATGCTGAGATGTGGGTCGTAAAACCATCCTCCAGTCAGTGACGCCAAAATCCCTTGTCGGAGGATATCCAGGACGTGAGAACCCATTTTCAGCTTTATGAAACGCAACTCATTTAAACTGTTTCATTTTAAAGGCAAATCAAGAACATGATATGAGCAAATATATGAAAATATTGCCGACATTTTCATTACGGATGTAAATTGGAATCCATCTTTAATTTAAACAGACGGGTCTAAATCATAATCTTGGGGTATCATTGTCGTCTTCGTCATGTAAAAACTCTGTCAGATCATTTGGTTTGGGAATCGATGTGTTTCCAGATTCGATATTTTATTTAATGTCGACATAATTAAATGATATATATTTAAATACCATATCTTTACATAGCCACACATTTGTAAACACCAAATGATGATGACATTATCAGTGGCGTAGCTGCCAGGGCTTGCACATATTTTTGCGAATGCATCATTATATCTGCTGGAAATGCACCCAGAACGCAAGAAAAGTACCTTGAATTTTTTTTTCTGCTGGACATTTCTTGCTCAAGGACACTTTACATTATAGTCATGGCGGAGGATCGAACCTACGGCCATGGGTCCGATGTTCTACCACTAGACCATGTGCTCACCAATTAATTAAGTTCTTTACCAATTTTTTTTTCAATTTTAAATTTCCAAAAGTCATTACCCACATTAAAACAACCATATCAATTTAATAATAAATACGCCTATTTGCTTCTGTTAAATATTCGGGCGAAGATTCAAATATCTACATAAACACAATCGATATTTATTACTGATAATAGCCGCCAAGTCTTCTGAAAACGCACGTGTCTGGATCAAGGAACACAACGTTAAAGAAGCCAAATAGTTGTCGAATTCTGTGATAAAAACTAATATTCTAGGTTTCATTTCAGTGTAGGCAGCGTTCACTAAATAATATGGCTAAACGTACACAGTGTATATCATATGCACTACTTTAGGTATAGAATATATATAGTATGTAAAGTTCTATACTTAGTAAAACTGTCTGGATCGTCAATGGTAATCTGACGCTTGCGGCTTCTGGACTCACACCACTACTATCTCCCACAGATGAAGGAGGTAGTAATAAAAGTTTAGTTCTCTTTTTCTTCTTTCTTTAGGGCTTTGTACTGCAATGTTTTGTTTTGTGCTTGCATGAGTTAAATAGTTCAGTATTTTAGAAAACACCACTGAAAATTTGATGCTGATACCAGCTTTCTGGACAAATCTGTGTCATTTCAGAAGTGTTGGTTCGAACCGCATCTAGGGCGAATACTTGACATATAATTACTCTGGAAATTGATAGGTCTCACAAAAGCATTGAATTAAAAAAAAAAAAAACCTGGTCATGGTATACTTTTTTTCCCTTTATAATTGCATATCTTGAACCAGTGAAGTTGAGCCTCAGACACATGATGCAGAATTTAATTTTTCACTCTGTTTTGGACATAAATGTTACAATGGAGCCCTATGGGAATGTAATAGTTGTGTGAGACGCTCTTTCCCTTCCATTACTAGCACGTGACCCGCTCCGGAACATTGAATTGAAACGCTACAATATATACGCACGCACGGTATGCACGTCAAGCATACACTGTTAGCCGTGTAAAACTAATGGCGGGTCTACTCTTTAAAAAAACAACTGGCACACGCACACCCAACCACACTCCTTAACTCCCGTATTTTATAAAATTTATTATATTTTTACTGAAAAAAACATGTGTGCCCGTTCAGATTTGTGTTGCGGCCCCTAAGTACGCCCCCCCCCCCCCCCCCCATCTCTAAATTGAAATCCTTCATCCGCCCCTGAAAACTATTGGTAGCCTTTATCTATGTAGGATTGTAAAATGGATTTTCAATAATATTTACTGTTTCACTATGAAATTTACAATAAGATTATAAATGTTATAATTTGGATATACTTATGGCCATAACAAATTAATTGCTAGATTATCATCCCCGTCCGCCCCCTAATTTCATGTCGCCTCTACTATTTTTATTTTTATAAAAAAAAAAAACAATTAAAATAAAAAATAAAATTCTCCCCACCACTCCCCCTTTTAAGAAAACTCTTGGATAATAATCTCGCAATTAATTTATAATGGCCTATAAAGAAACCATCTAAGTAACTGACAAAACCTTGTGGGGTAGTGGGTGTGAAGTCATAGAAAAAAAGACAACAAAAACTGAAGCAATTATGCACGTGTCAAATATATGAATATATACAACATCATTACTTCAGGGATGTTTGTTTTACCAGATGACTTATCAGGCAGGATCGACCACAGACATCTACTCCTCTTCTCTCATAAATGAACATATTTTTGAGAAAACACATCTTTTTTTTTTTTGCAGCATATTTTGTTAATCACCAAACTATCAAAATTCAATTCCGACAATGCCGTTCGCAACATTTGTCCCAGAGAGTATTATCGAGTGAGCGGTTTTCATTGCAGTTTCTCTAGAACTCACGCCACTATTTATCTCCCTTGAATACAGACGAAGGCGGTAGAAGTAAAACTTTAGTTCTCTTATTCTTCTTTTTACAGGAATTTTTATTGCAGTGATTTATTTTTTCATACCATGTGTTAAATGGTCAGTCTTTGTTAAATGGTCAGCGAATAATTGACACATTATTACTCTGCACATGTTGATATTTATAACAAAACCATTGTTTTGTCGTTATATGCCTAATTGCAGATCTTTAACCAGTGAAAGTTTGAGCTCCTGCAGACACATCATCGCGGCTGCAGATTTTGTTCTTTCACTCTATTTTGGACATAAATGTTACAATGGAGCCCTATGGGAAATGTAATAATAGTAGTGTGAGACGTCTATACAGCCTAACTCTCACCGGGACAGCCTCCGGATTACATACAGTTTGAAAATTTATGTTTATAAAATCAAGGATGGAATTAATAAATAGGTGTTGTACGCCGTGACGTACCAACACACAATGGTTATACGCCGCCAGTAGTAATGTACAATTCCATACTTACTCTCTAGTACAAAAACAACAAGTTCACACAAACTGAAAACAAAGCATACAAACAAATAACTATGCAGAATGTACCTAGAACATTGATACTCACAGAACTGCAGAGATTCAGGAAATTCTATTTGTCGCCTCTTTCGATGTGCATGAACTACAGTGGTTCTATTTCTTGCCACCACTCATTTGACATCCTGGAATCCACCCCTAAACCACACAGGGGTTGATAATTTATTCACAAGTATAATGAACAGGGATGACAGATGTTATTATTCTAGAAATTTTGGAAGTTAAAATGTTTACCGTTGATGAAAATGTATAGGCCTTCTTGTTTTGGCACGAAAACAACAACAACAACAACAACAACAACAACAACAACAACAACAACAACAACAACAACAACAACAACAACAACAACAACAACAACAACAACAACAACAACAACAACAACAACAACAACAACAACAACAGCAGCAGTAGCAACAACAACAACAACAACGCTGGTTTCATTTTCTCTCTTTTCCAATAATATTGTCTGGCATTTCTAATTGATTTTAGAACCAGAAAAAACACAGTCATGATACAATGTCGGCTGTTCTGAGTTATATAAATTCCCTAATAGATCACAGACTGATTGATATGGCCATTAACTTATCAATCAATCAAGTGCAATAACCCTTTTTCAAAGCGTATGTAAAATATATGCAATTAAATGTTTAAAGCAAACTAATTTCTATAACATAATTTTCTATATTTGCCTTTACTGATTCTACTACCATTTACAATGGAGGGGTTTTGGAGATCTGAGGAACATGGTCAGTTATGTTAAGGATCTTTAGGGGGGGGGACATTGGCCATTACTTTCAGGACTCAAGGGATCAAATGTCTAATTTTAGAGATCTGTGGGGAAATACTTTTGGGAACTATGGCAATTACTTTTGGGGATCTGGGGAACAGGGATCCTCCTGGGAGGTCCTCAATGGAGATAATGATAATTTCTGATTTAGAAAGTAGACAATGTGGACCCCAATCAGATTGTGAGTTGTTCACAAGTTGGTTTGGATCTGGGACCGATTTCACTAAACATCTCAACCTGAGATTTTCCTCAAATCAAAACTTTCAATTCCTTTAAATGGATACTTGAACTCATAATATATTAAATGAACACACACAATTTAAGGCATACCATTTATTTACTCATTGGTGAAGGATAACATGCAAAATGATCAATGTAAATGAAGTTATAGCATTTCAAAAATTTGAGTTTGGGGAAATCTCAAGTTGAGATGTTCAGTGACACTGGGGCCAGAATCTTTACCAATGGTGTCTGTGACATGAAGAGAAAGTATTTATTTTTAGTGAATGAGGCGTCTGGGTTGCTTATATGTGCATCTTTTTAGGAAATTTCACCGTTCGCAGAGTTCGCCGTTTTCATTTTGAAGCAAGAGTGTCTCTAATTTGTTAAAAACCTTTGTGTTTGTTTTGTTTAATAAAACTAGCTTGCACATATGTGACAGCGGGGGTGTGACCGAAAGTTCTATAACACAAGATAATTCAAATCTCATTATCATATATGTATTTAAAGCATTTTCATTGGACAACGTCAATGTGACTTTATTTGACTTTATTTGACACGTGACTTTATTTGATTTGTGCGTGATTCGACATTCTTTACACATGCATAAAAAACAGAAAAAAATGAATTTAATCCTTTAATGAAATGTAAAACTAAAGGAATTATTATCTGGGAGGATGAACAAAGCGTGTTATCGTTGCTGCTGCTTAAGTCTTCATAGAAAATAAGCTTGGAGTACACGACGCGAGTTTAACTGTAAGCAGAAAAATCACAGAAGAAAAATCACAGAAGCATGTTGCCAAGATAGAAACACAGATCTCGGAGTAACCAGGAGTGACTTGCACTACAATAATGCATGCCGCGCTTACAGAGAAGTTAGCTAATAATTTGTGTCTTAGATAACATACGCGCATCCCGCCTGCGCCGAGAGAAATGAGCGGTAATAAATGTTGAGTTGTTTAAAATGGATGTAAGTGCACATCGGATAATAATTATATATCAACATACGTGAGTCTTTATTAGAAGGAACGAAAACAAATACTTAGCCGTAGTCCGGATACAATTAATGGATAACATGTCCGCAGATCTGGATAATCAGCCGTATGACAATGTGGAATTCCCTATTCGTAGACCTCCCACAGGGAAAGGGAGCTGGAATAACCAGATGTCTACGACACATAGAGAAAATCTTATAACAGGTGCTACCAAAGAGAAGACTCACACCCTAGCCCCTGTGGCGGAAGGGGGTGGGGCTGAAGAGGAAGAAGAAATGACTGTCGAAGATCAGAGACAGAAAGCGGGCGTGTCCCAATCTGGAAGCAGTAACGTAAGTGTTGTAGTTTACGTAACATGTGCATATACGCCAATTGTCGTGTACGTGACACTGTTGTTTACCTGAGATGGGCAGATTTCTCAATGATTGTGCGCTATGACATTTACATATTTGTCAGTTGTAGTCTTCGTAACGTATGCATGTGATAAACGTTTGTGGTCGTGATGTATGCATATTTGCTAATTGTTGAGTACGTGATATGCGCATATTTGTCAGTTGTTGAGTACGTGATATGTGCATATTTGTCAATTGTTGAGTACGTGATATATGCATATTTGTCAATTGTTGAGTACGTGATTTGTGCAGATTTGTCAGTTGTTGTGTACGTGACGTATGCATAAACAAATTTTTAAACGATAACAGATTTTGCATACGCATCATATTTGTAAACTGATGGGTACATGCCATGTACTGGTTTGTCAAATAGAATACTGACTTATGCAACTGGTAGTGGACAGTAATGTCCGTTACAAAACGTAATATACACGGTGCATGGTTTTTAAATTGAGACACCAAGTTAATGCAAATTATAAAAGTATTGACGGAATGGGCGTTTTATAAGTAAAAAGTTATTATTATATATAGTGTTAATAAACTGTAATTTATTGCCAGTAATGGTAAAGTAGGCATTTGGCTTGAGCTGTATTCAGTAACAGGGAACTGTACATATATTTACTGTCTGGTTCCCTAGATTTAGCGTGTAATCCGTATCGAAACACTTGGTGAATAATCTGCTGTTACTATATACACACACCTATAAAGACTACATGAATATCATTCTAAAAATGTTATTATTATAGAAATGGGTTCGCTACTTAGGCTTGTTTTGTTTTAAACTTATTTATTTTACCTCGATTGGGAAGCATGTCGAAGTCTTCCTGTGCCTGTGTATAATCAGTACTTAAGCATATGCGGGTAAAGTGTCTTGCTCAAGGACACCACACATAGCCGTGGCGGATGATCGAACCTTCGACCCTCTGATCCTGAACCCAATACTCTACCACTAGACCACGCGCTCATTACAACAACTGTAGCTGAAAAAAAGAGTTTTATGGCTATGCGTATCAACTAATAATGCAAGTCGGTTAAGAAGTGTGTGCAAGCGTGTGTTTGTGTGTGTTTACAAACAACGAAAACAAATACGTGTACATTGATTAGCTATCCGGACGTAGAGACATAATTATTAAGTAAAATCACATTTATGGCTTTAGAATGTTATCTGGTATTTATCAAATGTGAATACAGTGTATCTTAGAAATGTTGTCATATTCTATTTATAGTTCAGAGGTCCTCCGTAACTGAGTGCTCTAAGGACGCCGTCTCAAGATCACTAACCTCTCAGCGCTAAGATCGTAGGTTCGAGTCCAGCTCCAAAAAAAATTAACACTTTATGTGAGAAAGTTTGCCAGTTACTTGCGGAAGGACGGTGGTTCTACTCATATTCATTCTGATGTCCTCCTCCATTCAAACTTGATATGCCAAATATAACCTGAAATGTGATGAAAATGACGTTAAACCCCGTTCAAAATTTTATAGTTCATTTGTATTTATAGTAATATGCGTACTCATGCTAAACTATGACACAAACACGGATAAGACTTTGTATTATCAAGTTACCACGTAGTGTTGCTTCAATAATGATGACTGTTTTATGATCAGATGAAACATTCTTTTTATCTCAAGTATATATGAGCAACCTATCCTTTAATTTCTACATTCACAAAAAAAAACCCTGTTAATCTACAATTTCTCAACAAAATATACGTGGAACATCGGAAGTGGGAACCATTTCAACTGCGTATAGAATCCATTTCCTTCGCTTCACACCTATACTTTCACAGGAAATATGGTATCTGTGAACGGAAGCAAACAATGCGACGTTTGTATCTGCAAAACCTATTTTCTGCTGATAACACGAAACTTGGCAAACCTAAGGCAAAGTCTCCCGAGTTTGTTATTTATATCATGCATACCTATAACTTCACAAATTCCCCAATTATATGTTGTTAGTAGATAGAGGCGTCAATTAAGTCTATATTTCCCATCTGGAAGCAAGTTCTCCGAGGACTTAATCATCATACTGGTTTCATTAACCCGGCGCAATTAAGACGCGTTTTACGATCTTGTATTTGTACACGGATACCATCCTTTGTTCTTTTATCTTTATGGGAAGTGTTTTGAAATTTAAAATATCGATGTATATATGTGTGAAGTGTGAAATGCCACGAACATTTGTATGTTTTATCAGCGTGTATACCTGGCTAATGTTTCTACTTCTGACGGTTTAAAGTGAAGCTGCACTATTAACGAAGCAGTTAAAACGCTACTATCATATGTTTTAAACTTATCTATTTAACATCGATTGTGAAACAAGTTCTCAAACTTAGACAAAACCACGCTCAAAGTTTTCCTGGGTAGAATAAGTACTAAGCATATGCGGATGAAGTGTCTTGCTCAAGGACACATAACCATGGCGGAGGATCGAACCCACGATCCTCGATCCTGGACCCAATATTCTAACACTGGACCACGCGTTCCACGTGTACTGCTATCATATATGTATAAGTAAACTGACAGAAGAGCGGATTCAAATGTTTTACTGAAATAAGCGTTTGCTGTCTATAGCATTTCTTCAATGCCGAAACGATGTTGTTTTAAATAGTTACTGTACGTTTAGTTTCCCTTATTGCATTTACGAAAATATGTGTATTTTAATCTGTTAAAGAGTCTCACATAAGTATACAATTAGTGATTGGGTAATGTAAGTTGGACTTGGACAACTGTTCTCGTCGGTTCTGTTCTCGTCTGTTCTCGGGGCCAGGTTTCACTAAGCATTTCAAGCTGCTATTTTTCCGGCCTCAACTTTTTCAATTTCTTTAAATTGTTACTCGAGCTCATTCTGCTTCGAATGACCACACACAATTAATGTATGACCACTATTAACTCATTAGTAAAGGCTAACATGCAGAAAAGATCAATGTAAAAAAGTGATAGGATTTCAAATATATGAGTTGAGGTAAAAATCATGTTTAGTGAAACTGGCGCCTAGAATACTTTTATGTTTTACAACAATTGACTATTAGGCTCGATATGGTTGTAAGCATCCAATCATAATAAATATGATCATATTTTTTATGATACCCCAGCCAGTCATTATACTGACACCTGACCAGACCTAGAACTATCCTCTAAACGCTGAACGCCGAGCAAGGAAGCTTCTAGTACCATTTATCAAGAATTTAATATGACCCGGCGGAAAATCGAACCCACGACCTTCCATATGCGAGGCGGGAGCGCTACCCCTGGACCACCGCTGCGATGCATGGTTATACAGAGAGACGAAACACAAACTTTAGTCAGCCCGTGATTCACAAACAATGACAAACAATTACTTGTTTAAGCGGATAATGTTTATGCAGGCGTTCAATATTGTTTTACTCAGTACATTTCTGCATACTTTACGTTTCAGTACAGTTATATTGACGAAACTCGATGCATAGTTGAGTGGTCCGTCTTTGTTGATGTCTCCACCCACATTTTGCAGTCATTGCTGTCACGTTTTTTTTTATCATAGAATCTCTGTCAAAGCATTAGACATTTGTTTAATATACTTCTGCTTGCTTACCGGTTGTCTGGTTTTCCCATTAACTGCTGCGTGTGATTCATCAGCATCAATGATTATATTTATACAGACTACCAGCCTACATAGTGCGGACTCTTGTACAAGAGGTGTAACGATTCGCCTTTCTGCTGATGTGTGTATCGGGTGTTAAATGCATTCTTTAGACCTATGATGTATCGATACGATTGTCACATATCGTGCATCGCAATTCCATTCTTGATGACACATAAAAACTAGCTAATAAAAACTAACAAACAAAACAGAACGGGTTTTTAAAAAAGCAAGACGAATTTTCAGATATATATACAGGCTAAACACGTGACGAATATTACGGACAGCATATAATTGTTGTCATCTCCAGTCCTTCCCATAAGGTACTATCCCACTATGTTTATTTCGTCACTCACAGTTATGCAGTGTAATAAGTTCTCTGTTATTAAAGATATCTTTAAGTTGCATACGAGCATAGTTATTACATACACCTTATTAAACAATGATGGTGGTTGCATTAGATATAGTTTAAAAATCAGTATCGTGATGCGCGTTGCATCGCGACTGAACTATTGCAATACACATCGCCTTTTATTTTCACAGGCAATATGTATCGCGATACGTATCGTTCTGAAAATGAAATATCGCGATACGCATCGCAGATGAAAAAAAAATGCCAATACACAACCCTATCTTGTACGATCTGTAATAGCACACAGTTCACCTAGGTATTAGACGTAATGAGTGTGTTCAGAAGTATTGAAAATAAAAATAGGAGACTTCTTAATCAGATGGTCTTTATGTCAATATCGAAACACGTACATTTGATATCAACACAGCGTGAAAATGAAATCTTTTATAACAATGACTCATATTGTATATTTAATGACTGTATTGAATGTTCTTTCATAAGTCGTCGCTGCTATCTCAAGAGCACTTGTTTTCCACCGCTGATGTCGTTGGTTCGAGTCCAGCTCGATCCAAAAACTTTATGGAAGAAAGATATTTACTCAGATTCATTCTGAGGTTTTCTCCACGTCTAAAACTGAATATTCCATATGTAAGAAGTTTCGGGTTGTAAATGATATTTAAAAATGCATTTTTTTAAATTAAAATTAGCTTTTTTTTAAGATTTTTTATTATAGAGTTTAACGCCATTTTTAACACATTTCAGGTATATCCAGTTTTACCACCGTCCTTCCGCAAGTAACTGGAAACTTTCTCACATAATATTTTGAGTGAGCGAGACTCTTTTAAGAATTTAAATATAAAAATATTTATTAAATAGTACTCATTGATCAATTTAATACCCTCAATAAATAAGTAGTATTCTATTTATACATTTAATAAAGTTATTTAGAAAAATGCATTTGAATTTCTTTTCCGTACAATATCTGTTTAGACGTATATCAAGATTGATTCAGATGCATATAAAACTATAATTCAGGCTGTATATTTAGATATTTTTTTTTCCATTTTCATGTACACTTTAAAAAGTTTGTTAACACAGTGTATCCACAGGGAGCAGGTTTTTTTATTGGTAAATAAAATGCATTGCTTTTGAAAATAATTCTGGTAAAACAAATGTGTGCCAATAAATGCCAACTTAATATTTGCTGAAGAGAGATCACGTGTATATTATTCTGTCGTTAAGTTCAAATGATCTAAAATGTGAGATAACACCTTTTAGGCTTTCGTGATAATGCATTCTCAACGTATTAACCTCGGTTTTGAGTGGAAACTATTAAATGGATAAAAATTCAATCATCCGGCTATTAAAGTAAACTTTATCTCATCGAAATAAGTGTTTGGCTTTATGCTATATAAACAGTGTAGTGTTTTTGTTAAAAATCGAAATACCTCATATGTGAACTGAACTACTATTACGGTTTCCCACCATGCAAAATGTGTGGCGTTCTATTGTATTCATAAAATGGAAGGAGTTACTGACTTCGTGCCTGATATAAATTACTGTCAGAACCGGCTGACACGGCGCCAGGATAGCAGCAATATGACCCATGTGATGTATCTGAGATGTTTTACTGAAGTTTGTAGTTCAAACATTTTATAAAAAATAAACCAATGATAAGCGAGGGATTTATTTTCATTATGTTTGCTGACTGCCCAAAATCGACACACTTTATCGTTAAGTTGTACAAAGTTTTGAAAATTCCACGCAGATTATAATTAAATGATATATAACCTATCCATATAGAGACGGAGTTTAATCAAAATTTATATGCTATGGTATTTCGTCAGTCGTTGTCGGAAACCTCACCTTGAATCCCTCCTACGGCCATACATGGCAACCGACTTTTACATGATTAATTAGGTGCATCATGCATATAGAAAGCATGACTGGTGTTAGACGTTTTATGATATCATAAGGATTGGTCTGCAATACAACCTTAAAATTGCAAATGTTCGGAATTATTGAATAGTTTGCTACTTACACTTGTACAGATGGAGTGTGAAACATATTTGACCGAGACATGCTCTCTTAGCAACCAGTACACCATTTTGACATAACGTCATTAATATGCCACTTGTCGCTCGTTATTACGGACGAGTCGAAGCAACTCCCAATTATTTATTTTGCAAGTAATTTGCTTTCTGACACGTTTATGAGTATACATATGTCACTCAGAAAGAACATTGCAAGAGTATCTACTCTGGAACATTAAGTAAACTTAATTAGGTTCATAAGTACTGTGGTCGCTTAATTCCAATGGGCTGCTGAACGGTTGGCATGGAGATACGAACATGGTTTTACAACTTGAAATGTATGAGTTGGAAGGATATATGTGATTAAAATGAAAATGCAAGACATTTGACGAAAACATCGACACAAATTGTCCACTCATTTTAATTATATGAGAAAAAAGCAATTTTATGTTAGGAAATCCCGTAATTTTTTACAAGTTTGTTTTAGTAAACCACCGCCTATCTTAGGTATAGTAACTGGAATGAGAAGACATAGATCGCTAGTCTACTAATATAACTGGATAATTGGTTGTCAGACCTGCATGTCTGTCTGTCTGTCTGTCTCTCTCTCTCTCTCTCTCTCTCTCTCTCTCTCTCTCTCTCTCTCTCTCTACTTACCATCAAGCTGCGAGAGTCATACCATAACGATGAAAGAGGCACCAATTGTCTGAAGGTACAGGTAATTCATAAATTCATATAATGAAAGGAAACGCTTATATATTTTTGCTATGATTTTTTATCAACAAAACATTTGAGGAAACTGTGACAGATGTTTTTTTCAAAGCCAGCCGTTTTACATTTTAATTATATATTCCGCGTGGGATCATCATAATATTACCGTTAATATAATTACTCTCAGATGCCTTCGTAACGCGGAGAAAAATGCCGTAAAAATAAACGTAGAAGCAAAAATATATCTTGTTTATTGATACGTGAAAAAAAATTATCTTCTCTTAAAGAAAAAATGGTTGGTTTGTTATATGGTGTTTAGCGTCGCTTTCAACAATTTGTCGGTGATATTGTGAAGATGTCAACGACAGTATTCTAAGCGCTGTCATACTTGAATACCATGTCGCAGATACATGGTATGATACCCCACCCAGTCACATTATACTGACACCGGGCCGACCAGACCTAGAACTTACCTCTAAATGCTTAGCGCCAAGCGAGGGCACTTTTTGTACCATTTTTCAAGTTTTCAAAGAAAATCAATATGAAATACAAAACACATTGCTAGCAATGCTATAATGTTAAAAGTGCAGCCAATTTTAAGACTCGTTATATTTCATACACGATACGGTATATCTGTTTGATCTGCCAAAACTCAGAATCAATACATTCAACAGAAAATATAACACACCGTCCATAGTGGCATCGTCAATAACAACATTTAGTTACTGAACAATTCGAGATTATATAACGAAGTGTGATACACGATAGCGATATTATATCCTCATCGCTTGCTGTTGAAATGTCCTTCTTTAATTGTTCTCATTGAATATATTTATAGCTTATATACATGTACTTCTATTTAAATGATTATTGCCAAAAAGCAAGTCTGCAACCGTTTCAGTAAATAAGCACAATCATATCTTCATTGACACCCCACCTGACCCCAATCCACAACAGTGTTAACCGTGTCCAAATAAGGTCAGCTGTCACCACTGCTGGGCACCAGAAAACTACTTTCTGATTGGATGAAAATGACGAAGTAGGAAATGTATTAAATAATAAATGTATTCTGTTTTTGTCATTTAAACGAAATTTTATTTATGTTCATGTGATCTCGTTTGTTTTTCATTGACGAATCTGTAAGGGGGGGGGGGGGGGGGGTGGCCCAAAACAATAAACAACCAAAAAACAACAACAAAACAACAAGAGAAACATAAACAAGGCAACAAAGAACACATAAAAACACAACAAAACCATGAGAATGTGGAAGTATGTCTCTTGGTCAATGCTATTCCGAGTGTCAGTGGTTCATGTTTTCATAATCCGGGGAGTGTATTTTTAAACTCGAATACAAACTTTGCGCTCGTATATTTAAAGAAAGTTCCCACACTATTTCATATTTGATTTATCAACCTTCACTTCTTCTTAGATAGCGACGACACCTCTACATAATGATAAACGAATTTGCTCTTGATTGAACGCGAGAATAACGATGGCGTTCCTGCGGAGAAATTTTGGAGAGTGTTAATGTCGAATATGATTAATATCTCATATCAGTCTCATATCGCCGGAATTGCGCAAAATGGTACTGCAGATAAGAGAATGAAGTCGTTAAGTTCTACGGAACGACGGTAAGGATTTGCCATTATAACTCGGGTTATAGAATATAAAACGTGTATCTTTTCGGTGCATCTCACACTGAACAAATGTGTAGTTTGTTCTTTATTACTCCCTCGTCATTAATGTTTGGTACCCTGCCAGGAAATAGTATATGGCACGTCGATTACACCTGTACATTTGTACAAATTCAACAGGTAATGTGTTCCATAGAAACCGAACATTTGTTTACATGTGGTTTTTTTTCTTCAAATTCCAAATAATTCATCATCTCGGTTGTGTTGTTATTGTTTTACATAAGATGCACAGGTGTAAGATTTACTTCAAGACTAGGAGGTATGGTCGTGTCAAGATTTACTTCATGACTAGGGAGTATGGTCGTGTCAAGATTTACTTCATGACTAGGGAGTATGGTCATGTCAAGATTTACTTCAAGACAAGGGAGTATGGTCGTGTCAAGATTTACTTCAAGACTAGGGAGTATGGCCGTGTCAGGATTTACTTCAAGACTAGGGAGTATGGCCGTATCAAGATTTACTTCAAGACTAGGGAGTATGGTCGTGTCAAGATTTACTTCAAGACTAGGGGGTATGGCCGTGTCAGGATTTACTTCAAGACTAAGGGGTATGGTCGTGTCAAGATTTACTTCAAGACTAGGGAGTATGGTCGTGTCAAGATTTACTTCAAGACTAGGGAGTATGGTCGTGTCAAGATTTACTTCAAGACTAGGGAGTATGGTCGTGTCAGGATTTTCTTCAAGACTAGGGAGTATGGTCGTGTCAAGATTTACTTCAAGACTAGGGGGTATAGTCGTGTCAAGATTTACTTCAATACTAGGGGGTATGGTCGTGTCAAGATTTACTTCAAGACTCGGGAATATGGTCGTGTCAAGATTTACTTCAAGACTAGGGAGTATGGTCGTGTCAAGATTTACTTCAAGACTAGGGGGTATGGCCGTGTCAGAATTTATTTCAAGACTAGGGGGTATGGTCGTGTCAAGATTTACTTCAAGACTAGGGAGTATGGTCGTGTCAAGATTTACTTCAAGATTCGGGAATATGGTCGTGTCAAGATTTACTTCAAGACTAGGGGGTACGGTCGTGTCAAGATTTACTTCAAGACTAGGGAGTATGGTCGTGTCAAGATTTACTTCAAGACTAGGGAGTATGGCCGTGTCAAGATTTACTTCAAGACTAGGGAGTATGGTCGTGTCAAGATTTACTTCAAGACTAGGGGGTATGGCCGTGTCAGAATTTATTTCAAGACTAGGGGGTATGGTCGTGTCAAGATTTACTTCAAGACTAGGGAGTATGGTCGTGTCAAGATTTACTTCAAGATTCGGGAATATGGTCGTGTCAAGATTTACTTCAAGACTAGGGGGTACGGTCGTGTCAAGATTTACTTCAAGACTAGGGAGTATGGTCGTGTCAAGATTTACTTCAAGACTAGGGAGTATGGCCGTGTCAAGATTTACTTCAAGACTAGGGGGTACGGTCGTGTCGAGATTTACTTCAAGACTAGGGAGTATGGTCGTGTCAAGATTGCACACTTATCTCATAAACAGCCCTTAGAAAATAATCTTGACAAAGATAAATGCTTCTCTTAGATTGTTCTACCAAATTTGAAATTTAGTATAGTTATATAGCACTGTTCATTTTGCGAACTCCTGCGAAGCGCTACTCACGTTTTTTAAGATTGTAAAATATCGTATAATTTGAAACCTGGCAAGAGCATGTGTTTAATAGAAACTAAAGCATATGTCTGAAAGTAAGAGCTTGGAAACGTACATTTTTGTTTGATGTGATAAGGAACCGTAAAATTATACACAGTTATCAAGTAAAAATAGTTGAAATTTTAAAATCGTAAAAATTGCTCCTGCATTAATAAAAACATCAACCACAATTAAAATAAGTAAGTATACTTAAAAAAAAAAAAAAAAAAAAAAAAAAAAATATATATATATATATATATATATATATATATATATATATATATATATATATATATATATACTCGTATTTGAAGATGAATGTTCTCGTTAGATAAAAAAAGTAGTAGTAGTTATAGTAGTAGTAGTAGTAGTAGTAGTAGTAGTAGTAGTAGTAGAAGAAGAAGAAGTAGTAGTAATAGTTGTAGTAGTAGTAGCAGTAGCAGTAGCAGTAGCAGTAGCAGTGTAGTACCAAATAAATAAAATGAATGAATAAATGAAGAGAAATGAAACAGTAAACATTTTGTATGTTGAAGAAAGAATCCATTATTTCATTTTGTGGTAGAAATGGAAATTGACGATAAAAGTTCTCTGTACCGCAGTTGTTGGTGTTCCAGGATTGAAGAGTCACGAAATATAACAACACTTGTATTACACCCACGTGTACTTGCATTGTACATTCACGTGTACTTGCATTGTACACCCACGTGCACTTGCAGTATACACCCACGTGTACTTGCAGTGTACATCCACGTGTACTTGCAGTGTACATCCACGTGTATTTGCAGTGTACATCCACGTGTATTTGCAGTGTACATCCACGTGTATTTGCAGTGTACATCCACGTGTATTTGCAGTGTACACCCACGTGTATTTGCAGTGTACACCCACGTGTATTTGCAGTGTACATCCACGTGTATTTGCAGTGCTTGGTGGTTGAGTGAGTTGATGAGATCAAGCAGAACTTTGTGTGATCTTCCCTCAGCGATATAAACATTTTCTTATTCAGAACCCACAAATTTACCTGTCTTCTCGTGTAAGTAAATCAGGCAAATCAGCCAACGGTCACAAACTTTTTTTTAAATAGTTTACTGATGATTAAATCATACGTTATAAGGTAGACTAGTAAAATAGCTATAAAAAATAAAAACAAACTATGTAACCGTTGACTGTAAGTAGACATTTTCATAACGAATTACTTGGTTACAGTTGCTAAATTGTTCGATTCGAAATTCATACTATACACACTTGTTTCCGGTCTCGTTGTTTTTTTCGGTGTATCCTTGGTAACACTCTAAATCGTTTGAAACTTTAGTAAAGTATCCGGACCTATCATTATTCATGCACAGTTAATTACATAATATTATGAAGAATGCATAAAGGTAAATGAGATTTTTTTGTAAAACATTCGGGTAGACTCGGCTGTTACAGCAAAGCAGGGATCGGTGCCTTAGTAGCAAAATGTAAAACAATGATATGACTGAGATAAAAAAAAGAAACGTGAATTTCAGAATTACATTATCAAACTATTGTAAGTGATATTTACACTTATAGAATATGTATGTAAAGGTTAGTAATATTTGATAATTACTTTGTCATTATGATCATTATTATTAACAAAAAATCGGTAATGAAATACCTTTACATATGAACAAAATCATACTCTTAAACTGTAAATATCGCTTACAATAGTTTGATAATGTGGCTTTGAAATTCGTTTCTTTATTCTTTATGTATGAATATAACATATTCGGCAGAGAAATTGAATCAATTAACAAACGATATTGAGAAAAGACTGAAAAGAGAAAAAAGTTTGGTAAAAATAACTGTTACACACACACACACACACACACACACACACTAAACAACTGTTCCCTGACAATCTTGCCAAAAATTCCAGTTTTTAAGAGCAAGGCAAATATATAATTGACAGCTTCTCACAATACCTTTGGACCGTTACCACGGTGACCTGAGTAGCAGAGGCCCCAGTTTCACTAAACATCTCAGCTTGAGATTTTCCTCAACTCAAATCTTTGAAAGGCTATTTACCTTCATTTACATTGATAACCTTGCGTTTTATCCTGTACCAATTAGTAAATTTTTGGTGTGACTTAAATTATGTGTGATAATTTAATACGTAATAATCATTTAGCAATATTTGAGTTGAGAAAATCTCAACTTAATATGTTTAGTGAAACCGGCACCATCTGCAGGCTAGTCTTAAGTTATTAATGATCTGGACGCAATATCTACCGTTATCGTTTAAAACATGATGGTTCCAGTCCCGCTCGCCCCAAAATTTTTATGTGAGAAAGTTTGCCAGTAACCTGCGGAAGGACAGTAGTTCTACTCAGATTCATTTAAGGTCTTGTTCCACCAATAAAACTGGACATGCCATAAATATGTTTAAACCAACGGCTAATTTAACAAATTATGTACTGGATATATTTGTAGATATGATTTATTACATTAATAAATCTTATACAAACTAAACATTAAATGTACAAAGTTCACTCCTTTTAATCGAATATTTGGCTTTAAAACGAGGTCTTAATACATTGAATCTCAAACCGCAAAACTGAGATGATATTAAGCCCAATAATTGTAGAAATGATTGTTTGCTTGACCCAGGAGCTGGAGGAATCATTGGTTCGATCCTCCGTCACGGCTATGTGTCGAGTCCTTAAACAAGACACTTTATCCGTATATACTAGGTAGGGCCTCATGGATCTAACCAGAAAGATTTCGAGCGTGATTTGTTGAAAGAACTTGTTTCACAATCGATGTAAAATAAATCAATTGTTTGCCTGTTGGTGGTAAGACTAGTTTGACTACCAAGTAGGAATGATTAACCTTTGAAGGATATACAGATCAGGAATATGGAACAGCTGTGAAGATCAAAACTCGTTAACAAGTTGTGGAATAGTTTTTACTGCATAATTGCTTCATAATTGCATTATGGGTTATTATATTTAATGAAAATACCATTACCATTATGTTTGGAGTATTTTTCTTTGTGAAATACGCCCTCCAGGCAGTACAGTAACACTCTCAACCCTTTGAAAGCTCCGGGTATTTATAAAGAAGATCGTTGGAAGCATTTCATATTTTGGCAATGAGTTTTTAATATGATAATTTAGGTATCTATCGATCTTCTTTATTCGCCATTAAGTAATTAAAATATTTGTAGTTCGCGCCATTATCTATCCTATCTTCACGTTCTAAACTATCGACGCATCGTGCTTTATTTTAATATCTATCTTTCTCATCTTTGTGCATCATTATATATCTGTAATAAGAAGCTCATTCCCAACCTCGCCACCGATAAAAAACATTTTTTTTTAAATAGGGCGCACATTATGACGCACGAGACACACATACTTTTATAATTACAGCGGTAGTTTAGTCTATCCCAGAACCCGATATCTCCCGAATCTGGTCTGATAAAGCAGGAAATCTTATGCGTGTCTCCACAATGAATAGCAATTAAATGCTTACTAAACTGTGACGTCATTCAAGCAACCGTGACCAATCAACGTGCTCAAATGTGGCTTTCCCAACACTGCTATTTAACGGATCCAATCGGAAAGGTGGGTCCGTTCTACAGATTACTGCTAGTGTGCCGCTCACGTCAGATGACTTGGTTTACCTGATGTCCTCTCAAAATACAAATCAATACTGGATACACAGGAAACGGATACAAGAACGATTTATCTAAGCTCTATTAAGTTTTGTTTGCAATTGAGCTAAAATAAATTAGTTCCGTATAAATTATTAAAACATTAATTTGCACATCTGCATGCAATAAATCTACTCATGCATTCGCTTACATTATAAATATATTATGTAAATGCGTCAAGTATATCGGATTCGTCTGTTTTTAATTATTTTCAGATAGTCGTTTTTGATATTTATAATGATATCAGATGCAAAATGGTGAAAAAGGTTAATGACTTCAAATGGATAGCGAAAACCTAGACTACTGGTATATGTTGTTGGCCATATTTGCACGTACTTGGATACCTGTTTTTCAAAAGCTTGTTACCTCGATTACGTTTCGAACCGCAACAGTAGTCTAGTGGTACCTAGTGTCCGCCTTGTATGTGCAAGGTCGTTGGTTCGAGCATCTGTCAGGTCATACCAAAGACCTGAAAATGGTATTAGAAATGACCGTGTTTGGCATTAAGGGGATAGCTCTAGACTTGATCGACCTGATGTCAGTATAATGTGATTGGATGGGATATCGGATCATGGGGCACTGCGGAACAATATTCCAGTATACCAGAGCTAAGAATATTGTTTCAAGCAGACAACATCGTCATATGACTGGAAAACTGTTGAAAGTGACGCTAGAAACCATATACTTCAATACAATTGGATACGTTTCTTGTTTAGTGTATGTGTACTTGAATACGCAATAACCAGAGTAGTTGTCCCTCGATACGTCTCTTGTCCAGAGTATTTCAACTTGTATCAGCAGGTTCCATTTGTGTTCCGTCGGTAAAGTCTATTGCCCAGAGTATTTGACCATCATTGTCTAAAATATGACGTAGAAAATTATCTTGATCAGAGTGTATGGCCTTAGGTACAACTTCGGACACGGCGTCAGTGTTTTTGTTACATTATCAAAATGCATCTACCTGCAGACATTCCATTACTATAAACCGGACATGAAGTGGAACATGCTATTTGCAGCCAAAACCTGTGCACATTTGAACTAAGAAATACTGTTTTTGTTGTCATTAATCAAACACTATGTGCAACGATGAGATAACGGTGCGTAGATAAACTTAGCGTAGATGAAAGGCGTAGTATTTGGCATATATCGACACATAGAAATATCACAGAAAATAATGTTGTTTGAGAAGTCAGTAGACTGCACCGATTGAAACGTCTGTTTTTCAGATTTTCGTCAAGGTTACGTCCTCTCTCTGGGCCCAAATCTCGTTATAAATCCATAAATTTCAGTTCAAGTGCCTTCATGAAACATTAGTACTTCTGGTTTATTTTTTTAACATATCTGAAAGTTTTGCTTGTGGAGATTAATAACATCTGTATAAACGCCGAGAACGTGCATCGGAATGATAAACTGGTCTGGTGTACATGGTAACGCTGCAGTTTATATTTATATCTACTGTACAAATGTTGTCCCCCCATCCCTTTATTCGTTTTCATTCGAACTGGATACTATATATAACGCCATTTAAACACATTTCAGGTTATATATGGCATATCCAGCTTATTTGGTGAAGGAATACCTCATAATGAATCTGAGTAGAACCACCGTCCTTCCGCAAGTAACTGGCACACTTCTCACATAAAAGAAACATGTGATGCTCTAGACTCGCTACTTAATGATCGAATTACAGTCAGCGCCTAGTTTCTCAAGAGCGATTCATTCACTGAATTAAGTGTGCCTATGTTATCTTTTATAAAACTTAAAGTATTGTTTTTTTGCGAAAAGGAAACATAACAAATGGTAAAAATCAATGAATAGAGAACACCATGTGGTGGTGCCTGAAAGACTAAATTTATCAGGTCAGGCAGAGAAAAAGATTAAGCACAAGCATTGGTATTCTATTAATCATGTCATTATTTGCGTGTTTTATTTATTTTTATTTTAAAAAAGCTAAACTGATTTTAGTTCAGCAAGTAAACACTTTGGTGTACATCTGCGGTAAATGCGCCTGAAACAGTTTCAAATTTGATTGATGAAATTAAATAAAAACAAATGTAGTTTTTACGGAGACTGTTCGACTCGGTTATAGTTATTAGTTTGTATTTATTGACATAATTAAAGTGTTTAAATGTGGTCATAACACACCGCAAAAACAATGACGTCATCAAATTGTGTGTTGCTGCAAGATAAACATTCCCTGCCGATAAAATAAAGGTTTATCTTACCCCCGCTTTATTATGTAGAATAATACAAAATATATGATAAAACACGAATAGTTTTATCGTTTATATATGAACATGCAAAATACTTACCAAACTTTGTCACAGAAATATGTTTTTTTTATGTTTTGTCATTCTAGCAATATATATATTTCAGACTGAAGTCGTTACCACACCACCGAGAGCACCAAAAGCAAATCACGTGACATCACCAAGCACACCTTTGCAGTTGCAGACGACAACAGAAAAACAGACGAGCAAATCAGAAACGTTCCCACGAGTGATGAAAGCGAGTACGAAACCGCCGCCGTCGCCTTCACAAAACAGCAAAGGCTCGTTCGTGATTGACCAACCAAAATCCACGGAGGAGTTCACGTGGGGTGCCTTTAATCCAATGTCACAAGATGTTTTTGAAAACGCATACACGAGACACAAATACTTCTATAAATTCAGTGATAAAGTGTTAAAACAAGGAAATAAAATGAAAGCCAATGTTTGGGACATACCAGGGAGGCCTGGGGAATCTTTGACTTACGAACAACTGCTGCAAGGTATTGTGTTCAAGACCTTTTTTGTTACATTTTATATCTCAGCACATGTATATATATAATTCTCCATATCGACAACCGTAAAAAAACATTGAATAACATAAAACAAGTCATGAAAATATAAAAATATCATATACTCGTATAATTTCTTTTTTCCCACATTTTTATTGATTTTGTAAGTTTGTTATTGCGTAAAGTACTTTGGGAACCGATATGTGCATATCTTGAATTAGTTTTCTAATCATTGCATATATTTACATATTTCACTTTTGTTGACGACGTCACTACGCTGCTCTCTGTATTTATGAATATATTTCCCATTAACAATAACTTTTTAGGGGGTTTAACGAAGTGTTCATCATTTAAGATTATATGTGGCATGTCCATTTTATCAGAATGAATCTGAGTAGAACCGCCGTCATTCCGCAAGTAACTATTCAGTTATTTGTTTTCTGACAGAACCGCAGCAACTACCAATATATTCACTGGGTATTCAGTTATTTGTTCTCTGATAGAACGGCAGCAACTACCAATATATTCACTGGGAATTCAGTGATTTGTTCTCTGGTAGAATCGCAGCAACTACCAATATATTCACTGGGTATTCAGTTATTTGTTCTCTGGTAGAACGGCAGCAACTACCAATATATTCACTGGGAATTCAGTTATTTGTTCTCTGATAGAACCGCAGCAACTACCAATATATTCACTGGGTATTCAGTTATTTGTTCTCTGGTAGAACCGCAGCAACTACTAATATATTCACTGGGAATTCAGTGATTTGTTCTCTGGTAGAATCGCAGCAACTACCAATATATTCACTGGGAATTCAGTTATTAGTTCTCTGATAGAACGGCAGCAACTACCAAAATATTCACTGGGTATTCAGTTATTTGTTCTCTGGTAGAACCGCAGCAACTACTAATATATTCACTGGGAATTCAGTGATTTGTTCTCTGGTAGAATCGCAGCAACTACCAATATATTCACTGGGTATTCAGTTATTTGTTCTCTGATAGAACCGCAGCAACTACCAATATATTCACTGGGTATTCAGTTATTAGTTCTCTGATAGAATCGCAGCAACTACCAATATATTCACTGGGTATTCAGTTATTTGTTCTCTGATAGAACCGCAGCAACTACCAATATATTCACTGGGTATTCAGTTATTTGTTCTCTGATAGAACCGCAGCAACTACCAATATATTCACTGGGAATTCAGTGATTTGTTCTCTGATAGAACGGCAGCAACTACCAATATATTCACTGGGAATTCAGTTATTTGTTCTCTGATAGAACGGCAGCAACTACCAATATATTCACTGGGAATTCAGTTATTTGTTCTCTGATAGAACCGCAGCAACTACCAATATATTCACTGGGTATTCAGTTATTTGTTCTCTGGTAGAACGGCAGCAACTACCAATATATTCACTGGGAATTCAGTGATTTGTTCTCTGGTAGAATCGCAGCGACTACCAATATATTCACTGGGTATTCAGTTATTTGTTCTCTGATAGAACCGCAGCAACTACCAATATATTCACTGGGTATTCAGTTATTTGTTCTCTGATAGAACCGCAGCAACTACCAATATATTCACTGGGTATTCAGTTATTTGTTCTCTGATAGAACCGCAGCAACTACCAATATATTCACTGGGAATTCAGTGATTTGTTCTCTGACAGAACGGCAGCAACTACCAATATATTCACTGGGAATTCAGTTATTTGTTCTCTGATAGAACGGCAGCAACTACCAATATATTCACTGGGTATTCAGTTATTTGTTCTCTGATAGAACCGCAGCAACTACCAATATATTCACTGGGAATTCAGTTATTAGTTCTCTGATAGAACGGCAGCAACTACCAAAATATTCACTGGGTATTCAGTTATTTGTTCTCTGGTAGAACCGCAGCAACTACTAATATATTCACTGGGAATTCAGTGATTTGTTCTCTGGTAGAATCGCAGCAACTACCAATATATTCACTGGGTATTCAGTTATTTGTTCTCTGATAGAACCGCAGCAACTACCAATATATTCACTGGGTATTCAGTTATTAGTTCTCTGATAGAATCGCAGCAACTACCAATATATTCACTGGGTATTCAGTTATTTGTTCTCTGATAGAACCGCAGCAACTACCAATATATTCACTGGGAATTCAGTGATTTGTTCTCTGGTAGAATCGCAACAACTACCAATATATTCACTGGGTATTCAGTTATTTGTTCTCTGATAGAACCGCAGCAACTACCAATATATTCACTGGGAATTCAGTGATTTGTTCTCTGATAGAACCGCAGCAACTACCAATATATTCACTGGGTATTCAGTTATTAGTTCTCTGATAGAATCGCAGCAACTACCAATATATTCACTGGGTATTCAGTTATTTGTTCTCTGATAGAACCGCAGCAACTACCAATATATTCACTGGGTATTCAGTTATTTGTTCTCTGATAGAACCGCAGCAACTACCAATATATTCCCTGGGTATTCAGTTATTTGTTCTCTGATAGAACGGCAGCAACTACCAATATATTCACTGGGTATTAAGTTATTTGTTCTCTGGTAGAACGGCAGCAACTACCAATATATTCACTGGGTATTCAGTTATTTGTTTTCTGGTAGAACGGCAGCAACTACAAATATATCACTGGGTATTCAGTTAAATGTTCTCTGATAGAACGGCAGCAACTACCAATATATTCACTGGGTATTCAGTTATTAGTTCTCTGATAGAATCGCAGCAACTACCAATATATTCACTGGGTATTCAGTTATTTGTTCTCTGATAGAACGACAGCAACTACCAATATATTCACTGGGTATTCAGTTATTAGTTCTCTGATAGAATCGCAGCAACTACCAATATATTCACTGGGTATTCAGTTATTTGTTCTCTGATAGAACCGCAGCAACTACCAATATATTCCCTGGGTATTCAGTTATTTGTTCTCTGATAGAACGGCAGCAACTACCAATATATTCACTGGGTATTCAGTTATTTGTTCTCTGGTAGAACGGCAGCAACTACCAATATATTCACTGGGTATTCAGTTATTTGTTTTCTGGTAGAACGGCAGCAACTACAAATATATCACTGGGTATTCAGTTAAATGTTCTCTGATAGAACGGCAGCAACTACCAATATATTCAGTGGGTATACAGTTATTTAGTTTCTGGTAGAACCGCAGCAACTTCCAATATATTCACTGGGTATTCAGTTATTTGTTTTCTGGTAGAACCGCAGCAACTACCAATATATTCACTGGGAATTCAGTTATTTGTTCTCTGGTAGAACGGAAGCAACTACCAATATATTCACTGAGTGTTCAGTTATTTATTCTCTGGTAGAACGACAGCAACTACCAATATATTCACTGAGTGTTCAGTTATTTATTCTCTGGTAGAACGACAGCAACTACAAATATATAAATTGAGTGTTCAGTTATTTGTTCTCTTGTAGAACGAAAGCAACTACCAACATATTCACTGAGTGGTCATCTATTTGTTCTTTGATAGAACGACAGTAACTACCAATATATTCATTGAGTGGTCATTTATTTGTTCTCTGGCAGAACGGCAGTAACTACCAATATATTCACTGAGTGTTGAGGTATTTGCTCTCTTGTAGAATAACAGCAACTACCAATATATTCACTGAGTGGTCAGTTATTTATTCTCTGGTAGAACGACAGTAACTACCAATATATTCACTGAGTGATCAGTTATTTGATCTCTGGTAGAACGGTAGCAACTACCAATATATTCACTGAGTGTTCAAATATGTGTTCTCTGGTAGAACGACAGTAACAACCATTGTATATACTGAGTGTTAAGTTATTTGTTCTCTGGTAGAACGGTAGCAACTACCAATATATTCACCGAGTGTTCAGTTATTTATTCTCTGGTAGAACGGCAGCAACTACTAATATATTCATTGGGTATTCAGTTATTTGTTTTCTGGTAGAACGGCAGCAACTACCAATATATTCACTGAGTGTTCAGTTAGTTATTCTTTGATAAATCGGCAGCAACTACTAATATATTCACTGAGTGTTCAGTTATTTATTCTTTGGTAAAACGGCAACTATCAATATATTCATTGAGTGTTCAGTTATTGATTATCTGGTAGAACGGCAGCAACTACCAATTTATTCACTGAGTGTTCAGTTAATTATTTCCTGGTAGAACGGCAGCAACTACCAATATATTTACTGACTGTTAAGTTCTTTGTTCTTTGGTAGAACGGCAGCAACCAATAATATATTCACATAGTGTTCAGTTTTTTTTGTTCTCAGGTAGAACGGCAGCAACTACCAATATATTAACTGGCTGTTCAGTTATATGTTCTCTGGGAGAACGACAGTAACAACTAATATATTAACTGAGTGTTAATTTACTTGTTCTCTGGTAGAACAGCAGCAACTACCAATATATTGACTGGATGTTCAGTTATTTGCTTTCTTGTAAAAAAAAGCAACAACCAATAAATTTACTGGATGTTCAATTATTTATTCTCTGGTAGAACGGCAGCAACTACCAATATATTCATTGGATGGTCAGTTTTATGTTCTCTGGTAGAACAACAGTAACTATCAATATATTCACTGAGTGTTCAGTTATTTGTTCTCTAGTAGAACGACAGCAGCAACCAATATATTCACTTAGTGTTCAGTTATTTGTTCTCTGGTAGAACGACAGCAACTACCAATATATCCTATGGGTGGTCAGTTACTTGTTCTCTGGTAGAACTGTAGCATCTACTAATATATTCACTGAATGTTCAGTTATTTGTTCTCTGATAGAAATACAGTAACTACAGCAACAACCAATATATTCAATTAGTGTTCAGTTATTTGTTCTCTGGTAGAACGACAGCAACTACCACTACATTTACTGAGTGTTCAATTATTTGTTCTCTGGTAGAACGGCAGCAACTACCAATATATTCACTTAGTGTTTAGTTATTTGTTCTCTGGTAAAACGACAGCAACTACCAATATATCCAATGGGTGGTCAGTTACTTGTTCTCTGGTAGAACTGTAGCAACTACTAATATATTCACTGAATGTTCAGTTATTTGTTCTCTGATAAAAATACAGTAACTACAGCAACAACCAATATATTCACTTAGTGTTCAGCTATTTGTTCTCTGGTAGATCGACAGCAACTACCAATATATCCAATGGGTGATCAGTTACTTATTCTCTGGTAGAACTGTAGCAACTACTAATATATTCACTGAATGTTCAGTTATTTGTTCTCTGATAGAAATACAGTAACTACAGCAACAACCAATATATTCACTTAGTGTTCAGTTATTTGTTCTCTGGTAGAACGACAGCAACTACCAATATATCCAGTGGGTGGTCAGTTACTTGTTCTCTGGTAGAACTGTAGCAACTACTAATATATTCACTGAATGCTCAGTTATTTGTTCTCTGATAGAAATACAGTAACTACAGCAACAACCAATATATTCACTTAGTGTTTAGTTATTTGTTCTCTGGTAAAACGACAGCAACTACCAATATATCCAATGGGTGGTCAGTTACTTGTTCTCTGATAGAACTGTAGCAACAACTAATATATTCACTGAATGTTCAGTTATTTGTTCTCTGATAGAAATACAGTAACTACAGCAACTACCAATATATTCACTTAGTGTTCAGTTATTTGTTTTCTGGTAGAACGACAGCAACTACCAATATATCCAATGGGTGGTCAGTTACTTGTTCTCTTGTAGAACTGTAGCAACTACTAATATATTCACTGAATGTTCAGTTATTTGTTCTCTGATAGAAATACAGTAACTACAGCAACAACCAATATATTCACTTAGTGTTCAGTTATTTGTTCTCTGGTAGAACGACAGCAACTACCAATATATTCACTGAGTGTTCAGTTATATGTTCTGTGGTAAAAAGACAGTAACTATCAATATATTCACTGAGTGTTCAGTTATTTGTTCTCTGGTAGAACGACAGCAACAACCAATATATTCAATGAGTGTTCACTTTTTTTCTATGGTACAACGACAGTAACAACCAATATATTCACTGGGTTTTCATTTATTTGTTCTCTAATAGGACAGCAGCAAAAAACAATATATCTACTGAGTGTTCAGTTATATTTTCTCTGGTAGAACGACAGTAACTACCAATATATTCACTGGATGTTCAGTTATTTGTTCTCTGGTAGAACGACAGTAACTATCAATATATTCACTGAGTGTTCAGTTATTTGTTCTCTGGTAGAACGACAGCAACAACCAATATATTCACTGAGTGTTCAGTTATTTGTTCTCTGGTAAAACGACAGCAACAACCAATATATTCACTGAGTGTTCAGTTATATGTTCTGTGGTAGAACGACAGTAACTATCAATATATTCACTGAGTGTTCAGTTATACGTTCAATGGTAGAACGACATTAACTTTCAATATATTCACTGAGTGTTCAGTTATTTGTTCTCTGGTAGAACGACAGCAACAACTAATATATTCAATGAGTGTTCAGCTTTTGTTCTATGGTACAACGACAGTAACAACCAATATATTCACTAGGTGTTCATTTATTTGTTCTCTAATAGGACAGCATCAAAAACCAATATATCTACTGAGTGTTCAGTTATATGTTTTCTGGTAGAACGACAGTAACTACCAATATATTCACTGGATGTTCAGTTATTTGTTCTCTGGTAGAACGATAGTAACTACCAATATATTCACTGGGGGTTCAGTTATTTGTTCTCAGGTAGAACGACAGAAACAACCAATATATTCAATGAGTGATCAGTTTTTGTTCTATGGTACAACGACAGTAACAACCAATATATTCACTGGGTGTTCATTTATTTGTTCTCTAATAAGACAGCAGCAAAAACCAATATATCTACTGAGTGTTCAGTTATATGTTCTCTGGTAGAACGACAGTAACTACCAATATATTCACTGGATGTTCAGTTATTTGTTCTCTGGTAGAACGACAGAAACAACCAATATATTCACTGAGTGTTCAGTTATTTGTTCTCTGGTAGAACGATAGTAACTACCAATATATTCACTTGGTGTTCAGTTATTTGTTCTCTGGTAGAACGATAGTAACTACCAATATATTCACTGAGTGTTCAGTTATTTGTTCTCTGGTAGAACGATAGTAACTACCAATATATTCACTGGGGGTTCAGTTAATTTTCTCTGGTAGAACGACAGCAACTACCAATATATTCACTGGGGGTTCAGTTATTTGTTTTCTGGTAGGACGACAGCAACTACCAATATATTCACTCGGTGTTCAGTTACCTGTTCTCTGGTAGAACGACAGCAACAACCAATATATTCACTCGGTGTCCAGTTACTTGTTCTCTGGTAGAACGGCAGCAACTACAAATATATTCACTCGGTGTCCAGTTATGTGTTCTCTGGTAAAACGGTAAAAACAACCAATATATTCAGTGGGTGTTCAGTTATATGTTCTCTGGTAGAACGGCAGCAATTTCTAACATATTCAGTGGGTGTTCAAGCATTTGTTCTCTGGTAGAACGACCAATATATTCACTTAGTGTTCAGTGTTTTTTTTTTGCTCTATGGTAAAACGGCAGCAAATACAAATATATTGACTGAGTGGTTCAATTATTTTTTTCTCTAGTAGAACGGTAGCAACTTCTAATATATTGACTGAGTGTTCAATCATGTGTCTCTGGTAGAACGGCAGCAACTACTAATATATTCACAGAGTGTTCAGTTATTTTCTCTCTGGTTGAACGGTAGCAACTATCAATATATTCACTGAGTGTTGAGTTGTTTGTTCTCTAGTAGAACGGCAGCAACTAACAATATATTCCCTGGAAGTTCAGTTATTTGCTCTATGGTAAACGGCAACAACTACCAATATATTCACTGAGTGTTCAGTTCATTTGCTCTATGGTAAAACGGCAGCATCTACCAATTTATTTACTAAGTGTTCAGTTATTTACTCTATGGCAGAACGGCAACAACTACAAATATACTAGTATGCACTGAGTGTTGAGTTGTTTGTTCTCTGGAAGAACAACAGCCATCCTGACATGCACAACATCAATCATCGGTTAACGTTGCATATCCTAGGTCCTTATCTCCTAGGCTAATGTCCGAACTAGACAAGTAAACAGGAGGTATGCCTCATTCTATCACATAGTAGTAGCCTGCCAGTACTATACATTCCCAACAAGCCATTGTCCTATCATCAGGTTAGACAACTTTGAACTTTATTAATTGCTTCTGTCGTAGAAATAATACACGATATCTCGGTTTCATTGGTTACGTTGGATGATGGAAAAGATGTCTTTGATGGACGGTTGTTCCAAATAGTTGGTATCTGGATCACTGCAAACCTTTCATTTGGAGAAACGAGCATGCTAACGCGAAAGCATAAAAGAATATTGATATTATTTTTAAAAGAGAAATCAGCATGATCTTACAAAACATATGTTGAAAACTAAACGTAAGGATGCTCGAATGACTGAGGGATTATGGGATTCAGTGAGTAATGAAAATGAGGGTTACAGTTTTTATTTGCTCCAACAGTGTTGATTATACTGTTGGCAGGTTTGTTAGGACCGCGTTAATACATATTTGCGCAGCTGTGTATCATTCAACATTCCCCAATTGCTTCTTTCCTCTAAACAAACATGCCATGCTTTAGTATGGTTATTTATATATGTGTATATACTTATTCCATGAACAATATATATATATTATGACCAATATTTGAGTTGGAGAATGTTAGTCTTCCTTAACGCTGTATTTTGATGAACTATTATTTCAATATTGCATTTTATAATTTTATATATGTGGTTGTGTGCTACAGCTTAGCTTACGCTGTGGAGAGTTATCTTATAACATGTACAAGGAAAATAATTTATATCTAAATTGTTATTTTTTACAATTTAGGTGTGTTGGTGGAAGGTGAAAAATTGTTGCTGGGTGGGAGTTGGCTTTACTTTCGAGATGTCGAGTTCTACGAACCGGAGTGCTCCAAACAAATCAAGCCCCCACTTGGCGAAGGACGGATATGCTTAACAAACCTTAGAATGCTCCTTCTGTGTGCTGAAATGGCCCCAGGTAATTTAACCCAAACCCCAGTAAGGATCCCTTACCTGTTTGCCTGGTTATATACTAGACGCGGGCTTATATGTCATCTGTCGGTGCTTTTTTCTCGTATCAATATATCACTGAATACGTATGCCTCGGGTGATGAGGGATGTTCTGTGTGCCGGATATTTATTTATTTTGAGCGCGTTAAAGAATCATATGAAATAATTGATATATATGATAGTTATAGTTGGACAGCGTTTTAAGATATCTCGCTTTTGAAAAATAAATACACTTTATCTGTCATATTGACACGTTCAACACAATGTACGATACGGTAAACTAAACGAGGTAACGTCGCCGGGTAAGTGGTGACTTATTATTTACGTCCCTACACAGTTGTGCCCCTTATTTTGTATTGGTAACATGGTTCTTGCGCTAAAATAGTCCTATGTATTTTGGTTCAATATACTTTCAAAATGTTCCATAGTGACTGTGGTTTCTTGCTGCAGATGCTGACATAGATATACTGCGATAAGACATCATTGATGTTAAAAAAAGTGACTAGTATTTGATTTTAGCAATCTGACTAACGTACACGATCTTCCTAAATATAGCGAAGCGTTCTTGGGGATATGATTTTAATGAGATTGGGATTTTAACAAATGGGTGTATTTTAGAGTCTTTGGGGACTTTTTTTTTTAAAAAAAATCATAAAGATGTCACCGCACAGTCTTTAGAAATAACAACAATAAGTTAGCATGCATTCTTATATGCGGACAAATTCCTGTTATGGAAAAATACTTTAAAAACTTTTCTTTATGATGTTTTCTACCGTGGAAATCATAGACCTTATTTCAAATAGAATAAAGAGCAATATTCAAGTGTGTAGTGAGACCTGAACTAAGCGATACGCACGTGTCTTTGTTGAAGGGTGGTTCCAAATATGGGAGGGGTAAAACATTTGAAGGAAAAAATCAATTCACAATATTGTAATGCGTTTTTCTTCTCTGGAATCCGCTATCGGATACT
The DNA here is from genome assembly GCA_029582155.1 of Panopea generosa. Taxonomy (NCBI): domain Eukaryota; kingdom Metazoa; phylum Mollusca; class Bivalvia; order Adapedonta; family Hiatellidae; genus Panopea; species Panopea generosa. The sequence goes on along the minus strand of CM055897.1, from coordinate 22,026,202 downwards.
GTCCGTATGTTAACCTCAGTTTCTATTCCAAATCCCACTTGATGTTCTTACAAATACTTTGCATCCTTTAAACCTGCAACACTATCTTGTTTGGGCTTATATATAAAGCCCTTTGCACCATAATGCATCAATTATAGAACAACATAATGCAACTGGAACCAATAGCAGATCTACTCTTAAAACCTGGCGTACATCTCCCCTAAACTCCCATATTTTATCAAAATCCGCTACACTTCTACTAAAAAAACATGTGTGCCCGTTCAGATTTTGTGTTGCGCCCCCTAAACTGAAATCCACGATCTGTCCCTGTGAATAATATTCTTACAGACTTGGTGTAATGTATTTATATTTTACCTCGTCAGATGCCAAACTGACGGACTACGGCAACCCTACCAAGGAAGGCAAGGGTGGTTACAAGCTGACGGTGTCCAAACTGAACAACGTGTATTTCCAGAACATTCCTATCGATTGTTTTGAGAGCGTAGAGCTCAGCTCTAGCGTCGGGACGATGGCGGAAAGTAAGCTTACACAGAGAAAACCGTCATGCTGTGGATTATTTTCGTGTGTTGGGGTGAGTGAAGTTGTATAAAGCTACATATCATATGATAGATGTAATATACGTTGACTCGTATGTGTAGAGTTTAAACTGTTTTCATGTATTTACCACGAAATGTTTAATAAACGTACAAAAGCTACTGTACCATTTTACCAAAGATTATTTGCCAGGAACCTAAGTTTAATAGTTTGTTAATAATTTGGATTGTTTTCTTTCGTAAATGAAATTACCCCAACGAAAGTAAAAAAAAGCTTCTGTACCATTTTACCGAAGATTATTTTCCAGCAACCTAAGTTTAATAGTTTGTAAATAATTTGGATTGTTTTCTTTCTTAAATTCAAAATACATCCCAACGAAAGTAAAACTACAGGCACCCATAGACCCCCCGTCCCCACGCCACCCTATTATTCTGTGAATGTAAAATTGAATTGAATAAATATATTTAAGCCAAATATAACAAACTATTGAAGTTGCGCGAATCACACCACTATTTTTGTATACAATTTGTCTTTTTATAATATTTGATATGTAGATCTATACTAAGTTTTACTCATTTTATTGTATTGCTTTATTTTATTTATATTTACAAGTAGATCTGAATCTCAACACTACTAATTTTAACGTGCATCACAAACAATTAATAGTCATGTTTTTCTTTATCTCAGGTCGGACGCTGTGGTTATACATGGGACGCAACTCCTCCAATACCAGTAAACGTAGTCAAAAGAGTTGTTCGCATTGGCGTTTACATGCCCCCTTGGAGAACCCCTGCAATCATAGTGGTTAACCTTCACCCAAAAATGTCCCTCACATCTGCACGCGACTTTGTGTCGCAGCTTCAAAACCACGTGCCACAAATGCAGTACCACATGAAGCACGGGTCCACAGTTCTTTAAAAAAAAATGCTCGAAATTGATTTTTGTGTGTAAACTGATTTAATGAAAATGATGATGAGCTGCATTTTCAGCGGTATGTTGGTGGGATCATTTGTGCAATATACCTGGACTTCGTTCAGTTCAGCTAAACGTTTGCTTACATTAGCTAACATACGAAATATATTCCTGGATGCTGGCTCAACCTCAAATTAGCACTCAGTACACGATCATTTTAAGGAACCAGGCAGTAGAAAACGTGTTTGCTGTTTAACGGCACTGAACGCAGCGCCGTAATGGTATCTGTTATAAATATATCGTTCATTCGTGAAAACATGCTGAGAAAATGATTTATAAATATATTAATATAGATGTTAACGTAATTCAATGTTGATCTATATTTTATTACGTTCAAATGTTATAATGGAGATGTATATAGTTATAAAAAATTACAGAAACAGTGAGAATTAATTATTTAAATCAAGTACTTATATAGAGTGTTTGTTTAAATACTGCATCATGTGCCCGGCCATTACACGTGCATAGAATGGACTGTTCATTAAATGCTTTAGTGATTGGTTTAGTGCCAGCCAACTTTTTCACGTTTACCAAAACACCACCAGACTTTTCTTATGACTAGAGGACAACACGACAAGTTGATGGTCACGTATGAAATATGTCTCTTACACTATGAATGTAAAGTTATGAAGATATCTGTTTTCAAGAACTACTCTATGAAACTTCATACTAAAAAGATACTAATATTTTCTTCTTTTTTTATAAAAGTCGCGATAGTTTTGAAAATAGATGTAAAACATACAAATTAGATCTACTGGTAATGTTTTCTTGTGTTTTTTTCTATCGTACAAGAAAATAAAATATTTGTTACACTTTTTGTCAAATGTTACCGCGATTATTCGAAGAATGATGAACTTCATCTATTTAAAAGAAGTAAGACCTTTTCTAAATTAGAACACTGGAATATTTTCATATTTGCATAATTTTCAAAAGTAGCATTAAGTAAAAATTTATCAAAATTGTCGTGGGTCCCTTTAAAGTAATATATTGACGGATTGTCCTTTCAATAAATATGCAATCAAATATGGTCCTGAGGTGTAGGTAATTATATACCTGTGTACAAAATTGCCAGAACTCTATGTGTGTGTTGTGGCTCTTTATCTGAATGCAGCTTATATTGAAAGGAGTGAAACTGTTAGGAATCTTACTTTATTATACAAAATGGAAGTGTGAGCAAAACAGATGTCATCCACCTATGTCAACTTGAATATTCAAACTTAAAACTGTTTGTAACTTTCGGAAATAAATTGTTTGCAAATGTTCTGAATTGTAAATTGAATAATAAACAAATTAAGTGCTATCAATTGTATTACCAGTAATTAATTTGGTTGCAATAAATTTTTGTTATTTTGTAACAACGTATAGCTGTCAATTGTTAGGAAGAAATGTGTATATTTGAATTGGACTTGCATGCAATATATTATACAAATGCATTTTCGATTTTTGAGTCGGCAATTTTTTAATAATATTGGGCAAAATAATCATTAATTTCGTTTTTTATTTGTATAAAAAGTATATTTTAGGTAACATATGTAGGTAACAGTCCTATTAATTTAAAGATGTTTGAAATTTTCTTGAATGATTTTAATTAAAAAATAAAAAATTTGATTTTTGATATTTTTTTTCTCCTATACTGTAAATATTACTTCAGGCAGACAAGTAAAACCTTGAATGTCAAGGACTGGTGTTCTTAACCATTGAATGGTGAGGTGTTTAGAATAGAATTTCGGCTACAATCCTATCAGATATTTCATAAACATGAACACATTCACTCACACTCATGATGTATGAAACTCTTCAGCAAAGGATCTTGGGAACAATGTTATAAGCATTTTATTTCCGTTTCATTTTTAGTGTCAATAATCAAGAGAAATAAGAGATGGGATGGGGTTGTCACCAACACAATTTTCAAAAAGTTCAGGAATTCACTCAAAATGTTCAGATGTCCGGAAGAAATTAATACATTTTAATAAATGATCATATACATTTTGTATAGTGTCAATCAATAAAGTTAGTAGTCATCATGTTTGTTGCTGAGAATACGGGTGATAGCATAAGTTAATGCCGTAATATCACTACAATTGAAAAGCAACAGATGAAAGAAAACATTTTTATTTTTATACCATCGAGGACTTAAAGATGATCAGTTAACCTTACCACTGTTTCTTGGGATCCTGAAAGGTTAACCACTACTCGAGCACACCACATCTCCGCAAATAACTGATTACTTTCTCACTTGAATCAGCAGTGAAAGACGAATGATAATGAGAAACATTGTTGTATATCAATCATCACAGAGACTGTTACCAGGCTGGGATTCACACTCACGACCCCTGGATTGATAGTCAGACGCGTAACTGACTGAGCATATCAGGCCAGGCGAGAGACAACAAATAATGGTATAACATTATAAGATGATTTCAATATACATAATTTGGAGAAAAAAAACAAACTTTAAAATTAGAACTTGGCAAAGTTTTAACTCAATGTTCCTTTTTAAATGTGTTATTCCCATTTAATTCTCTCAGATTTTTTATTGATTGATTGATTTAATATTTAGTGCCATTTTGATGCCATAAAGGGTCAATAGGTAATCAATTAACCTAATCACTCTTTCATGGGATCGTGGAAGGTTAACCAGTACTCGAGTACACCCCATCTCTGCAAATAAGTGATAACTTTCCCACTTGAATCAGTGTTGAGAGACGAATAGATATGAGACGCAATGTTATTATCAATCATAACGGAGACTGTGCGTGGGTGGAGATTTGAATTCTCGATCCCTGGATTTATAGTCAGACGTGCTACCGACTGACCTAATCGGGCCCGGCTCTCAGATTCTTGATCTCAGCACATGATCAATCACCGCCATGGAACCACATACATTCTTACAGGATACAATTTAGATCATTGCAACTATAGAATTAAAATCAATAAATTCTGGTTGCATTTCAAATTATGTGGAATTCACATTTTTCAAAAATGTTAGTTTTAATTAGTTGTCATGCTTTTGTTTTTGTTGTTTGATACTAAGCATTAACCAAGTACCGGTACACCTGTTGCTCTTTTATGTATACACATGTATATACACATGTACTAGATAAAAAAACGTCAATAAGAAATGTGTCCTGTTTCTTGTAAAAAGAAAAATAGCCAGTTTGTACAAATATATAAATACTGTCATGTATATAATATAATTCAGAAGTATTATTTATTTTGTTTGATCTATGTTTGTATATCACAGAATAGTTGAAGACCCTATATATATCAAGCCCATGTCGCAGTAATTAGCATAAATCAGAATTTGTACATTTTTTGTAATAAACTACTATTTAATACTTCGTACAATAAATATATCTGTATGCTTTCTGGTTTAGTTTGTTTTTCTTTCAGTGAACCATATTCACATTGTCTTGAAGTCACATGTATTTTTTTATAATATAGCCACTTTTTATCTGTTCTTTTCCAGTATAAAAATAACTCCTTTAGCATAGTGTTGATTGTAAAACTGATGCTTCTCCACAAACAACACATAGTACTGGTTCTACCAAGAAAGCGGACTTAAAAGTAGTCGATATAAGCTCTGAGCTTTCATTGCAATCGAAGCTTAAATAAATTAGTATAAGCTTAACTCAGAAAAATGAGCAAAATTCAGTAATACATGTACTGCCCTTTTTTCATTCCATATTTCAGAAATTTGTATATAGATGAAAACAACACTTTATAATGACTTCTTACAACTGCCATCAAAAGCAGAAAAGGGCAGCTCATGTACTATGTACGAGTGAATAATATTCACCTTTTGCGGTTTCATGCAGCGTGTAACATTTCCAAAGTCATCACAAGGACAGCTCATAATGAAGTTTACTTAAAATAGATGAGAAAAAGACAAACTCCTGTTTTCCAATACTAGTATTCCTATGTAAAAGTAAAGTCCCCTGACTGTGCTACAATGGACCTAGCAGCTTCATTGGATAAACTTGAAACCCCTTCTCATAGCAATCAAGTTTATTCAATGAAGGGGGAAGGTCCATTGTAGCATAGTAAGGGGACTTGAAAGCGTCTGATTATCAATCCAGGGGTCGTGAGTTTGAATCCCTGCCAAGCAACAGTCCCCTGTGATAATTGATATACAACATTGTGTCTCATTATCATTCGTCTCTCACCGCTGATTCAAGTAGGAAAGATATCAGTTACTTGCAGAGATGGGTAGTGCTAGAGTACTGGTTAAACTTTCAGGATCCCAGGAAACAGTGGTTAGGTTAACTGATCATCTGTTAGCCCTCGATGGCATAATACTGACGCTAAATATTCAATCAACCAATCATAACAATCATTTATAACAAATTCAATTAAAAAAACAACTGATAAGTCCCTGTGGCAGGGTTAAATTTGACCCCTAAGTCATCATTTTGAAAAAACTTGAGAAAACTTCACACCGAAATTTGGTGAATATTTGCCAAATGGTTTAGAATCAAGTTAATGATGGAAGAAGGTGACATGGTGATCACAAAAGCTCACCTGTGAGCCTTTTGCTCTACAGGTGGGCTAAAATTGAAGTTTTCCGGGTCATAATCAATTGCAATCACAAGGCTAGTTTTATCCAAAATTATACCTGAAGCTTAAATTATTATTCACAGGCAAGTGTTCATGGAAGATGAATGACAAAATTGTATGTAGGATCAATGAAAAAACTACAAAACCAAATTGCAAGTTTAAAATGTATCTATCCGATAACAACAGTTTTAATGATATACATGGCCAGGCCAGTCTCCGTAAGGATCAATATGACACTGTGCTCATTGTCATTTGTCACACCACTGATTCAAGTGGGAAAGTTATCAGTTACTTGTGGAGATGGATGTGCAAGAGTTATGGTTAATCTTGCAGGATACCAGGAAAAAGTGGTCGGGTTAACTGATCGTCTGTTAACCCTTAATGGCATAAAAATGACCCTAAATATTCAAACAAAACAAATTAATATATAGTTCACTGCCCAGAGTTACCTTTTCACAAAAGATCTCTGTTCAAGTTCAAGCACCATACAGCGCGTTGTAACTGGACATTATGCTTTAAAACTATATGGGCTTTTAAAAAATAAAATAACACTTCAAAATAGTTTTCACATTTTTTTTAATGTAACCCTCTTACATGTACAATATAAGTATTTGTGAAATTTTGAATACACATCTTTATTACATGACCAGGGCTGTTGGCAATTTTGAAAGGTAAGTTACATCAATATGTAAGAAAGTTAACAATATTAAATCCTACCAAAACAACAACTGCAATCCCTTCTAAATACTGTATTTGACAACATGTCCACTAAACAAATCCCATTTTGTTATTCAATAACAAACCTTGTACAATTTACAAATACAAACAAAACATTCAAGAACAACTTTTAAAGACACTGTATCATTGTTTGTCTGATGGTAGAATACAATATACACTGAAAGGAAAAAGAAAGTATACATTTTGGTTTTTAAAATTATTTCATTATTGGCTAAGTTTATTCATGTGATGAAAATTGAACTGATTTTTTCTTATTGTTTTGCTTTGAAATGAATTAAATGTTGTTGTTTTTTATTCAACAATACTGATGAAATATAAATATACAAAATTTTATATGCAATACATTTATTGTTCCTTGACCTGTCGACGTTTATAGATATGTATACTTTCTTTTTCCTTTCACTGTAGTATTGTCACATGCTTGACAATTTCAAGCACCGGAGATAAAACCAGTATAGGTGTTTGCTTGCATTTATGAACATAATAGACCTGCCTGCAAGAACGACTATCACACCAATCTACTGACCACATGGTATTGTATGTCAAGTAAATACAAGGAGTTGTAGCAACCAATATCGATTGCTGATTGGATTATCAACTCATTCGATTGACAGCCCACGTCCAGTCAACTGCTTTTAATTTTTAACTTCATTTAAATGTTAAACAGTTTATGATGCTGCATAAAATGCATCAAATACCTCAAAACACCCCGCTCAAACCCAAAATATGTTTTACTCAGTATCTCCTCTCCAAAAACTAACAGTCCTTTATCATGTATGGTATTCAGTAAGCATCAAGTGATACTGGTGTAATTCACGCTTTATTTCAACAATTCATACAACCTGTTATACAGTAATAACACAAAACTCATTATCTGAATTGTCAGCTGTTTCAGGAATATTTTGTCATAGATATAACATTTTAACCCAGAATTTTACACTAGATAGAGCTATTGTATCTTAATACTAATAACGATGTACGCATCAACAATGCTGTCTCTATATCACGTCCTGCAATGTCTTACACTGCAGAGCTAATAAACTGAATATAATACAGCCAGAGTTAATAATTAAAGTTGTACAGGAATTTTATATTAAAATTCTATGTGATAGAAAACTTAAATGCAATCAATCAAAAACAGGAAGTATAGTCAACAACAAAAATTCCAAATCTCACTAAATGTAAGCCATGTTTAAGTACTTCACTTTTGATGGTATTAACTTTTCATATATTAGTTCCTCAAGATTTCATAGCAGTACCTGGACTGCAATCAGTTTGGTATAAAACATGTTAATGTTGCTCAAATTAACAAACAGTGAATGGAAATCAGATATCGGCGATGCCCCTCTATTTCTCTTTTGAGTCAGTTGATTAAACACAAGCAAATGGGCTTCGTTTATATAAGCAAACGTTTACTGTGAACAAGTCGTCATTCCGTTGACTTTTGACTTCTGTATCATACTGTAAACTAACACATAAAACTTGCAACAAAACTGAACACAGCCAAGCATAAACTTTAGAAAACATAGGTACAACACATTGACTACTCTGTACCCAACCACAGATTCATGTTGGAAATCAAACAAAGCCTTAGAAAATTATCCATCTGGATTCAGATAACAAGGACCATGTATACATGTAAAACTGCATGGAGCTCTGTATATTACTGTTTTACTTGTAATAAATCAAATGGATACGAGTTGCATAAAGGAGTTTTGAAATTTAGAATAGTTATGTAACTATCCAAATGAAATACCATGTCAATTCTTAAGCATGCATTTTACATACTGTAACTCCTGTACAGTATTCATTCAATTTAAGTTTAAAGAACAATGGAGTACATGAATTATCAGAGTATAACCTTAAACTGGGTTTAACATTTTTTTTTGAAACCAAACAACACGAAAAAAACTTGGTTGCACTTAGTGACACATGAATGTGTGAATATAATTCAACTCGATACATAATGCTTACACTTTTGTGAAGGTATGGACATACAGAAGTCATAACTAACTCAATTACAATTATTTCCTTGCCGGTGGATTAAATACAATCCAATGCTAGCATGTAACAAATTCAAAGGACTGAAATATAACTGGGTTCGGTATAAAGTAGAGTAGATAGAGTCCACAAGTTCAACTAATGCACAAATGCCAAACGAGTGCTTTAAACCTAGGTGAAATACACTGAACTAAACTGAAATGGAATAACCATGTTTATAATTTAAAATCAACATTAAATACCAGATACTGGATCAAACATGATCAGACAAGGTGATACACTGGATGCCATGTTAATTCTAAAAATGTTTAAACCACGCTTCTCGGTGATTGCATTCTCCTTTGGAATTTTCACTATCAGATATTAATCATGATTACAGAATATCTGAAGACTGATAGCCAGACATCAACATAATTTTATTGTGCAGTGAAGACAAAATACAAATGTTTATCTGTAGATCTGTATCATGAAATATTTATTTCACCCGAGAAAAAAAAAAATATTTACAGCCATTTTTTATCTCAGTCTTTATAAATGTTCCCACTTTTCTTGCAAAATACAGTAACAAGAGTTGTCAGAAGACAACAAGGTTGCCTCTGTGTGTCTAAGTCCAAACAGAGCCATAACTGTGCCAAAATGCAATCCAGAGTTATGGTTCTTGTCTCTGTGTGTTCCATTGATGATGGTGAACACACATGCAAAGTTTCGTTCACATTCAATGAGTGGTTGCATAGGTTTTAAACTGAAACTTTTAACTTAGGGTGTCTGCAGACGATGATGACGATGCCGACGCCAGGGTCATGGCAAAAGGTATTAACTTTGTTTGACACACAGTACACTGGGGACCATTAGCGCTACATCCCTTAAGAAGAACAGCATACTTTCACAGTACCTTGCCAGAATAAAGCACTGTGGGGGAAAAAAACGGACATGACCCGTCCGCTCCCCGGATCGTCTGCACTATATATATATGAACCAATGGACAACCACAAAAATTGACATGATAATATGACAGTAAGCACACTTGAAATATATGAAACAGACAAATCACCATCAGTGGAAAAAAATTACGAAATAAAACAGATAGAAAAAGATTCTGTTGTGAATTATAGTAGTTAAAAGAAAAAAAGTTTTGATTATGATTTATAACATTTTAAGATGTTTCCAGGCCACATTTTTTTATAAAGTTGTTTTGTATGGAGTGTAATCAGACAGTATAGCTCACACAGATTGTTTTAAAGGGTTTGGAGTGTGTCCATCAAATCAATGTTGTAGCACTACTCTGCTACATAATGTTCTGGAATACAATTTCTGAAGGACTTTTCTAGCTGTTACACCTTTACCAAGTGCACAGGTGATAAATCATTGAAGAGAAAACGAAGAAATGCCAAAGTGGTTTTGACTCCAACCACTGTCATACCTATATATTATATCAAATAAAATCTTTGAGCATAAACATTAGAAACAAGTGTAAACACAATTAGTATAAAGATAAGAATGACGTGTAAACACACTCGGTATTTCTTATGATTCACAATACTGAAGTCATAAAATATCAATACTTTCATGCATGGATTTCAAACCATTTATCATTATATAAAAAATTATGTGACTCATCACATGACAGCATAACAATTTATGCACGTAAGTCTGATAATTCAGACACTGAAAAGTTAACTCTAGAAACTTAACCTTGGTATCAAATGTTTGCAGATCTGTGTCAGATATGGTTTTATTAAAGATGTCAACATTTCATTGGTATATTCAGCCATTATTTTGTAAGTTTAAGCCGATATTTTTTCTAGCTGTTATTGTTTTACATATTCTCTCGTATGGTACATAATTAAGTTTAAAATGGACAATTTTCACTAGGACTGTACATATTGTTTTTATATCAATATCATCAGAAGTTACATTCTTACTTCTCATATATATATATTTCCCCACCCCCCTTTTTTCCCTTCTAAATAGGTTGAAACCATCAGGTTTTAATCTATTTTCCTCTCAATGTAAATGTGTTGCATTTCTTATTTAGGAGATGAGTTTGAAATGCCACCATCATCGGTTTCAGTTTGGCAAGTCAAAATTAATTAATCAACTGGTAATGTATGCCAATACAAAAATGTTATACAATGCCCCAAGAAAGGGACATACCCGCTCATGATCTCATGTTTCACTTACTGAAGTTCGAATGGCAGGATGATGTGCATGCATGTGTGTGTGTTGTGTGTGTGTGTGTATGTGTTTATTTGTGAGTGTGTGTATGAAAATGAGTAAGAAAGTTTGAAGAAAAACAAACTCACATCAGTATAAACAAAACAAATTAACATAAATGCAATATTCTCAGTAACATAACTTATACCTCTTACTTTTACTGCACACTCAGTAATCTACTAGTATTCAACTGCTACTCACTCAACACACCCATATCACTATCTTAAAGTCGGTAACAATTACTGTTTCTTTTCACATACAGAGACTAGTTGTTCAAAGCTTGGTTTCCTTAACCTTGGGTTAAGTGAAATTTTTAAATCACAGTATTTTGAGATTTATAGCAATTTAAGGTTATTATTTTATTGAAAATTCTGAAAATGACATTATGTTTCGAAAATGCATTTAAACTGCCATAAAATCATTAAGTACAGAAAATACTGAAGTTAAAATTTTTCACTTAACAGGTGGTTAAGCTTACACCTTGGTCAAGAATCTGTAAAACCTCACACTTCACCTATCGCAGATATTGTACAGTACCAGCATTTATGGCAATTTTCTAACTAAGAAAAATTCATTAAAACACAAAATCCAGAGAAAAAAAATCACAGTTATAACAAATGCACCACGTATCACATTTTTCATATTTAGCATCACATTTGGTACATATAGAATGAGTAGATGTATGAATGAATGGATTTGTTTATGAACCAACACAATGTATATAAGACTCTAATAGATTCAATAATTCCAAGCTCACTGTGTAACCACAAGATGGATCAACGAATTACGGTAAACATTCACACTTTATGTATTGAAGTAACTGACAGTTTTACTACTTGATTGGTCTAAACTATGGCGCTGCAGGAGCCTATACTGGCCATCACTCATGCGGCACCCCTAACCAGTTCATTCAGTAAATGATATTTAACAACATCAATGAACAATTAAGAGTTAATGTCAAAATGAAAAGAAGTCAAAAAGAGGGAATATGCAGACATCCAATATTTGATTGCTGACTGACAAGTTTATAATACAGTCAAACCTGTATAAGCGGACACCTTTATTAAGCAGCCACTTGTCTTAAGCAGCCAAATTGTTATTTTCATTTTTATGCTTTCAGAGCAAATTAACATATATTAAACAACAATCCTGTCTCAAATGGCCACTTTTGCTCCTTCCCTTGACTAGCTGCTTAAGACAGGTTTGACTGTATTTGTTTTCTATATACATTATAGAGAATGATATACCAATCTTTTCCCCCTCATTTTGCTGTTGCCTGAATTAATTAGATCGAGATGTAAATGATGTAAGTTGGTAGATGACAACAGAAACAAAACATCAATATATCACATAGTTATGAGTAAGTTCCAAAGTATTTTCCCCTATGACAAGTGCAGTGCCAGCAGCTGCTTCCAGCTATTAAATAATAAATATTTAAAAGCTTTTTAACTTTTTTAAAGTATACATGACAGGAATGGTATGATGTTACACAAGTGTAAAATGGAGCTAAAAGACTAGAAATTTCACCAAGAAAATCTACAGGTTAAAACAAATACGCTGGGTTAGTGGTCTAATACAGCTGCACATCATAGTCAAACTATAGAAAATAAACATCCCAGAAATGAATGAACCTGTAAATAATTATATACTAATTTAAGGGTCATAAGGTTTGCACTGTTTATTACCATACATTTTTAAATTTAATATCCGATATATAAAATTCTACAGACTCTAAACTTGGAAATAATTGGTTAATATTTTATGCTTTTTTTAAATGGGCTAAATGCCATTTTCAACACATTTCAAGTTATACATGGCATACCAGTATCCAGTTTTATTGGAAGAGGTAGACCTCACAATGAATAAGAGTAGAACAACAGATCTTTTACAAGTAACTGGCAAATTTTTCTCACATAAAGTTTCTTTTTAGAGAGCGGGACTCGAACCTACAACTTTGTGGTTTTCGTGGATATTTATGTTATCTGTAATAAAATACAAATACATAAATGAAATAAACAGCTTTCTTCATACTCCAATTTGAGTTTTAACTAAACCATGCAAACCATTTGGCCTTTAATATGAATATAGATTAAACATTATTCTGTATCATGCCATTAACCTTAGAGGCAAATATCTGTTCGAACATTATATATGCCATTATGTCAGTGTACAAATGTAGAAAATATTACAATATATACATATAATTCATTTCAACCATTGCATGGTGTTATAATTTTTTTTCTGGTAAATGAATGTATTAAAAAGTCTTTTATGTTTGCATAAACAAACTTACAAGAACAACAAATCTGTTTGTTTTGCTTTAAGTTTTTTTTTTTTAAAAAAACATTTTTTTCTATTTTTTTTTGTGAAATGAAGTAGAAAACCTCATTCAAATTTTTCATTTTTCTATTTTTTTGTTTTCTTTTCTTTTTCTATTTTTTTGTTTCTTTTCATGCAGTAGAAAAATTTCATTAAAAATTAATCTTTTTTTTCTTTTTTTTTCAATTTCTTTTCATGCAGTATAAAATTTACCAATTTTTCTGTATTTTTAAATTCTTTCCATGCAGTAGAAAAATCTTATACAAAATTAATCAATATCGAGATCAAACATGACTGCATTGGAAAACTTGAAGGCACAGTCTGTTCTATGCTCATTTTTTGGATTATTACGATCTCTCTCATTCCAGCTGAGCTCTGTTTCTACATTGCTCTTCTCGAGACTCTGATTATCTCCCTTACCCGTCTCTCCATTATCACCTCCCCCTTTCTCGCTCACCTTGCTCTCTGCTTTCACACCTTTCGACTTCACAGATTTCTCCTGTTTGTTGGATTCTGGACTGTTTCCCTTGATTGCACTCTGTGTCCCTGACTTAGTTGTGTCCCCTGATGTTGCCTTAGCTGCCTTTCCTGTCACCCGTATTGCCGGTACAGTCAGTTGACATGGACTGCACCTCAACATTAATGAGATCATTTTCTGCCACATTTGCCATTTCCCCATTTTCACAACTAGTTCTATCCACATCTTTCTGTGTGTTTTCATCAAGAATCATGACACCTTCTTCACTCACTGTGGTAGTTCTATCATCATCATCAAGATCATCATCACTATCATCACCCATAGCTGCTCTCTGTTTCCCTGTCAGCTTACTTTTCACATCGGAGACCAGCTTGCTGGCCTTGCCTCCTTTTTCATTGCCACTGACTGAAAATATCTCTTTTTCACCAGATATTTTACTTCACTTCATCACAAACACTTTCAATTTTACTCGACTGAACAGAATCATTCTTTTCATCTGCTTCTACTAACTTCTTGAATGATGCCACACGTCTCTACCTTTATACCTATGAAATATTTGAAACTTACATTATTATATCTTTAAAATTTTGGGTGAAAATAGGGAGAGAAGACATAAAACATGAACATAAAATTTTCAATAAATTAATGAATTGTCAATTCTGTTTCTTTCTCTCGTGTGTTGAACATACCAAATAAAGTCCAAAATAGCCTTCAAATAATCAATAAAATTCCCATTTTACAATATCAGTGAAATGCAATGATGACATTATTATGTTTTTATCGTCCAGAGCAGACAGCCAGTATTGTACACAATGCAATTTGACAAAAACAGGCCTTTTCAATGTTGTGTCTTTATTGTCATAAAAGGACTATTGAAGCCTTATTTTGGTATTTAATGAGAAAATAAAATTATTTATGAACAATTCACATCCACAAATTCCTAACTAATAATTTTACAACAAAAGTTTCAGTATTACTGTTTTTATCTCTGTCGAAAAAGTAGTGCCAAGTTGTCAACTGAAGATGACAGCAATTAATGTCCCCACTATTGATCACAAACCAATTTTTAAATGAAAAGGAGTCATAATTCCTGTAAAATTTTACCAACACTGATAACTATCGAACTTGATCTGTATTTTATAATTATATAGGTACACATAAAATATTAATTAAATTTATAGACCCATTCATAAGTTATTGATCGGAAACCAATGTTTTACCTCAGACGCACGAACGAACAGACAGACAGGGTTAACATTTAATGCCCTTTCAACCTTCTTCAAATGTTGCAATGCATAGAAATGTACTACCAATTAGTTTTGTCCATCTTTTAAGTCATTTTCCATATATTATATGGCATATACAAGAAGGATAGCGGTTTATCGTCCTTCTATATGTAACTATCAACATGAAACCATATCTCCACTCATCTTACCTGTTTTCTCCATCTTCTCTGTCAATTCTGGATCATCTTCGCTGTGTGATTCGCTGCTGTGACGCACATCGTGGTCATCATCACAGCTACTACATTCTGACCCATTACTGTTGTGGCGGCGACGCTGAATAGCTTTCTGATTCTTCTCCTCCTTCTTCCTGTTTCGCCGACGTTTACTCTTTAGTGCCTGTTTCATGCTGTTGACAGAGGCGTTAGTTTTGAATGTTGTCTTGTCTATGTGACTATTGAACTTGACAGACCGTTTAATTCCATCACTGTCCCTGGGGCTCATACTGGTGGGGCTCTCACCACTGCTGATGCTGCAATACAAGTTATTATACCTCATGTAATACACTACTGCTAAATGCTCTCAGGTCTGACAGCGGATAACTATTCTTATTTTAAACTATAGCATTTTTTTTTAAATATATATCTGGACCCAATTTCAACTCGAGATTTTCCTCATCTCCAATTTTTGAAGTGCAAGTACTTCATTCAAAATGACCATTTTCTACTAGATGACCCCATTTTACAAGATGACCATTTACCATTGAGTAAAGATATGTTACAACCTCAATTCTGTGGGGTCATTTATTGTGTAATAATGAGTTCAAGTTGTTCTTTGGAGAAAATGAGATTTTTGAGCGAAAGGAAATCTCGAAAGTTTAATGAAACCAGCCCTGGTTTTTGTTATAGGGAAGATGATGTATAGTCAAATATAGTTAATCTTGCACAATCAGACTTTCAGAAATGGACAAAATGTTATTGCTTTCATTGGTAAACTTGTATTGATCTTCTTATATTAGTTAATCTCAATGTGTGATATTTTATTCTTTAAATATCTACATATTGATATTTATGTAAATTTAAATAAATTTTATAGATAATTAAACCATCATCCAGTCAATTTGATTAAATGACTTATTCTATCTCAACATTTCAATGAATGAGTTTTTTATCACTTCACATAATATTTATGAAATTTTTTTTTTTACATAGTTGAATAAGTGGGAATTAAAAATATTTATTTTAAATGAATACAATCAATTTTAGAACTATATTTTTACAATACATTACAGGCATGGTTATGATCATGTTTTTGTTTAGATCTTCTGTGTTTTTACTTCAGTATAGTTAGCACGAGCAATTCTCTCAATCTGCCTTACTTGGATATTTTTAATTACTCTTTCCATATAAAAATCAGCATGATACTCCAGTACCGCAGAGCTCAGAATATGTCTTAAACAAAAATTTAATTGTAAATGCTTTTTTAAGTAGGGTTATGCCAGATATATTTACAACAGTTGATTTCATTTATTGAGCAAGACCTCAAATTATCATGTCAATATATTTTAAATAAAAAATTGACCTTCCTGTTTTCTAGACAAGTTTAGATACTATAGTATCTTAATAGTAATCAACCCATAAATTTACCTCCTCAGCAAGTTTCACACAACACACACTTACAGCTGGTATTACGCCTGTCACTAATATCAAGTATTATAACCAATTACGAATCACTTATAAACCATGCAACTTTTAAACAGTTATCAAGCCTGTGAACATTTATACCCACCTAGAATGATCTTCGCTCGACTCCGACATAGACCTTTGTTTGAGAATGCCGTGAAGGTTGGGTGTCACCTTGGAGTGGACAACTTCTATATCGGCAGAGGAGGGACAGTTGTCATCACTTAAATCTTCCTCGTCCTCCTCGCTGATACTGGAACTGGCCTTCTGTAATCATATATATGATAGTATACAATCATGTACTTGTATTATTATTGTTTAAAGGGAATATATCGGGACTTTTCAAAATTTTGAAATTGGCTAAAAACATTTTTTTTTTCTACTAAAGCAGGACTGTATAATTCATACTCACTGACCCTGTAATGACAAAAGGATATCTATTCAAACATGCCAAAATAAGATAATGAACTTGGGTTACGTGCCTAAATTAAAATAGATTTCCAGCTTAATAATGCAACATATTTGGTATTAATGAGTCATGTGATTCCAATTTGATCCCTTGTACAGGATTACGCATAGTAAAAACTGTTGTATCTTAGAAAGAGTCTGAATGACATTTATATCATTATTTCCTGATATAAGGTCTCACTACACAGTTGAATTTTGTTCTTTGTTCTGTATAAAATAAGGTCTAGAATTGCCATTGTTAAAAAAAGAATTCCACATAGAATTTTTTTTTTTTTTTTTCCATTGCAGGAATGTCAACCCACATCAAAATGCACAATAACTGGTAGGTTGACCACATTTTTTTAAAAAGAGGGTGCAGTGACACCCTGAGATTTTTCGAAAAAAAGATGTCCTCAAATGCTCATAAATACATGCATATGTTGAAATCCTATAAAAGTCACTTTTTAACACTAGTGATGTCTTATTGCAGTATATGCTATACCAACTTTTGCTCTACTCATTTGCAGCAAGAATTCTATGAACCTTCTTGAAAATATTTCAAAACCAAATTACATAGGCCTTGTTTTTAAGAATAAGAATCATGTTACTGTGGGGGAAAAAGGGGCGTACGGTAACTGTATACAGAGACAATATACTCTCTGTAAAGCACTGATGAGATACCCTGAGATGGCATCTTGACAAATCCGCTCAGTTGGCTCAAATACATATATTCAATTTGTTTGAATATTTGTTTTTGTTTCTATGCAATTGATGGCTAAAAATTGATCAATTGACCCAATCAATCTTTCCTAGGATCTTGGAAGGTTAACCAGTACTCAATCACAGCCATATTCTCAAACTGATAACTTTCCCACTTGAATCAGTGGTGAGAGACATATAACAAGAGGCCCAAGAGGGCCTGAGGACTGCTCTACTGACTTATAGTGACCGTAGCACTTTTTGAAATTCCATAATATTTACCCTCTTTGGGCATCCGCCCCCTGGCCGCTTATGGAAATTCAATCCTTTGTATTGAACAAAATCAAATTTATTGTTACTAGACAATGCTTTAGACTCAAATTGAACAACATATTTACCCAAATGGACAAAAATGAGAATTTTCCATTTTCCCATTATAAGAATTCCAGTGTAAAACTCAAAGACCCTTACAGGGCCTCTATACATCCCAGTGTCCCTTGATTTGTACAAACTTAGATTTCCTAATCATAGGGATAATTAATATCAAATATAAACAAATTTGACTGACCAGTTGCTGAAAATAAGATTTAATGAAAATGTTCAATTTTAATAATTTTTTACCCCACCTGGCCCCTTTTAGAAAGTCAATCCTTCCTATCAAACAAAATCATATTTGTTATGACTAGAAGTTGCTTCAAAACTCAAACTGAATAAAAAAAAGTCATAAATAAATAATAAAAAGAGAATTTTCCGTGATCCATAGTATTCATATATAAAACTTAAAGTCCCCTTACAGGGCCCTTAAAAATACAAGACCCTTGATTTGGGCAAACTTTAAACCCATACTCTTTGGGATAATTCATATCAAATATGAACAAATTTGACTGACTGGTTGTTGAGAAGAAGATTTTTGAAAATTTTAACCCTTTTTTTACCCACCCTGGCCCCTTATGGAAAGTCAATTCTCCTTATTGAGCCAAATCTTATTTCCTATGACAAGATGATACTACAGAACTCCAACTGAATAATAATTTTGCCTAAATAGATGAAAAAAAAGAGAATTTTCTATTTACCCATAAAATTCCTTTGTAAAATTCTAAGTCCCTAGACAGGGCCCCTATAAATTTTAGCCCTTAAATTCTTATCTGTAATCAAACCCCTACACATAGGGATAATTTATGCCAAATATTAACAAATCTGACATACCAGTTCTTAAGAAAACAATTTTTGGAATTCCCAATTTTTACCCTTTTGGGGCCTCTCCTGACCCCTTAAGACAGTGGAACTCGGTCATTTTTACAAAACTGAACCTCCTTCACCAAACAATGCTCCTGTGAAGATAAAGGCAAAATCATTTTCATTTAAAAAAAAAATAAAAAAAAAATATTATAAAGACATGTGTCCCCTAATTGAAACCTCGGGGCGGGGTCATTTCTAACCCTTTGAACAAATCTAACAAAACTATAGTTGGTCATCATTACTACATAAACATTTTGACAATCTCTTGGGTCGTTCATGAGAAGAAGATTTTTTAAGTTTTGTACTTTTTTTAGTAATGATGGCCATCTTGAATTTCAAAAATCAAAAAAAAAAAAAATCTTCTGTCTAGTCTCCTATGAAATAGAAAAATCCATGTGAAGTTTCAGAGAAAGTGCTACTAACACACTTCAGAGACGACAGATAACGGACAACACGCCATCGCATAAGCACTTCTGGCTTTTGGCCAGTAGAGCTAACAATGGGACACAATGTTGTATATCAAGGTGGTGTAAACGATATTGCCGCTCACGATTGCAAGTATGACCTCAGACTTGGTCTAATGAACTCTCACAAACCATACGCGGCACAGGTTCTACCCAGGAAAAACACATGACAGCGTTATTCACAAGCAAATATAAATAATTATATACCAATTCAATATGAAAACATCTAATAATTATGTGACAGGTACACATGTTTACAGACATTGATGAGGACACAGTCATGTCTCTTACAATTGACCTGATGCAAGAATGACTATCACTCCGCCCACTGGCCATGTGGCATTGTTTGTAGAATGTAATGTTTACATAGACATCGTTTGCTTGTCTAAGGAAAATGGAGATGTAGCGACCAATATTGATCGCTGATTGGATTATTAATTAGTATGATTGACAGCCAGTGTAAGGTCAATACCAATACTGACAGCTGTAGTTGTCACCTAATTTGAATAATTACTTGTTAATTCTAATCTCGACTGGGGAACACTTATAATGCACCACTCATCTCGACACAAAGCACTGTAATATTGAGATAATATTGAAGTTTTCTATGTCTGGTAACTTCATAATAACACATCTGTTCATAACTAAGCAACACGGAACAAATACTATAAACCTGATTCCCGGAGAAGAGTTTATTGTTTGTTTATAACACAAACTACATACATTGTACTTGTGTTTGTAGGGAAATAACACTGAGCAACACAGCAGCTTTTATGTTGTTTTGTGGTGTAAATCTGGTAACTACTGCAGTTTAGATAATCTGAAACAACTCTCATCTCTAGTGCATACTTTTGAAAAACGTATGTTTGCGATTTTCAGAAGTGGGATGTTGCAAATTGGAGTTTTTCTTCTCTTTTTTCCAGACGGTTATGATCCAATTATTACATCAGCAATTTGAAATAACAAATTTCTTAAATTTTCTAAAAGCTTGAAATTGATAATAAAAAATTTACTGTATTGTATGGTGTTTAGCGTCGCTTTCAACAACTTTTCAGTCATATCATGATGGTATCTACTTGAGACAGTATTCTAAGCGCTGTCACACTGGAGTATCATGCCGCAGACACATGGTATGATACCCCGCCTAGTCACATTATACTGACACCGGGCCGACCAGACCTAGAACTCTCCTCTAAATGCTGAGCGTCAAGTGAGGAAGCTTCTCGACCATTTTTAAAGTCTTTGGTATGACCCGGCTGGGGATTGAACCCATGACCTTCCACATGCGAGGCAGACGCTCTACCACTAGACCACGCTGCAGTCTCAATAATAAAGAAATTTAGTATTTCAAATTGTTTATAAATATTTCTGCAGGGTTTGATATTATGATATTGTCTCAAGATCATTTATCTTACACCACTAAGGTTGTAGGTTTGATTCCAGTCCCCTCTTGCTCCAAAAACTTTACGTGCGAAAGTTTGCCAATTACTTGTGGAAGGATGGTGGTTCTACTCAGATTCATTCTGAGGTCTTCCTCCACCAATAAAACTGGATATGTCATGTATAACCTTAAATGTGTTGAAAATAGCATTAAACCCCATTCAAAAAAAAAAATGATAGAAAATTGTTACTACAGTCAAACAAACCTGTCAAGGGAAGGAGCAAAAGTGGCCTTTTAAGACAGGTTGTTGCTTAATACAGGTTAATTTGCTCTTAAAGCATATATTTTATCGGGAAATAGTAAATGTGGCTGCTTAAAAGAAGTGGTCACTTACACAGGTTTGACTGAATTTGAAATCCTGAAATTTTTTTGTCAGAAACTGAAAACAATCCATTTTTAACACATTAGTGCTACATATTAGAATTGATCAATACAAAAATGTGTGTCCTGGTGGTTACCCTAATTGGTTTAGATATACCTGCCACAGTTTTATCCATATATTTATCTGGTTAACATTATTTCTGACCTTGATATTGATTGGATTTCCTGGTCATTCCAAGTGGTAGTAGTTATACAGCACCTTACTGGTAGTTAGTGGTTATGATCAAGACTGGGTCATTACTGGTAGTTGGTGGTTTACTGTTAATCAATGCGGTCAAGGCTGGGTCATTACAGGTAGTTAGTGGTTTACTGTTAATCAATGCGGTCAAGGCTGGGTCATTACTGGTAGTTAGTGAATTACTGTTAATCAATGCGGTCAAGGCTGGGTCATTACTGGTAGTTAGTGGTTAACTGTTAATCAATGCGGTCAAGGCTGGGTCATTACTGGTAGTTAGTGAATTACTGTTAATCAATGTGGTCAAGGCTGGGTCATTACTGGTAGTTAGTGAATTACTGTTAATCAATGTGGTCAAGGCTGGGTCATTACTGGTAGTTAGTGGTTTACTGTTAATCAATGCGGTCAAGGCTGGGTCATTACAGGTAGTTAGTGGTTTACTGTTAATCAATGCGGTCAAGGCTGGGTCATTACAGGTAGTAAGTGGTTTACTGTTAATCAATGCGGTCAAGGCTGGGTCATTACTGGTAGTTAGTGGTCTACTGTTAATCAATGCGGTCAAGGCTGGGTCATTACAGGTAGTTAGTGGTTTACTGTTAATCAATGCGGTCAAGGCTGGGTCATTACAGGTAGTAAGTGGTTTACTGTTAATCAATGCAGTCAAGGCTGGGTCATTACTGGTAGTTAGTGGTCTACTGTTAATCAATGTGGTCAAGGCTGGATCATTACAGGTAGTTAGTGGTTTACTGTTAATCAATGCGGTCAAGGCTGGGTCATTACTGGTAGTTAGTGAATTACTGTTAATCAATGCGGTCAAGGCTGGGTCATTACTGGTAGTTAGTGGTTAACTGTTAATCAATGCGGTCAAGGCTGGGTCATTACTGGTAGTTAGTGAATTACTGTTAAACAATGCGGTCAAGGCTGGGTCATTACTGGTAGTTAGTGAATTACTGTTAATCAATGCGGTCAAGGCTGGGTCATTACAGGTAGTTAGTGGTTTACTGTTAATCAATGCGGTCAAGGCTGGGTCATTACAGGTAGTTAGTGGTTTACTGTTAATCAATGCGGTCAAGGCTGGGTCATTACAGGTAGTTAGTGGTTTACTGTTAATCAATGCGGTCAAGGCTGGGTCATTACTGGTAGTTAGTGAATTACTGTTAATCAATGCGGTCAAGGCTGGGTCATTACTGGTAGTTAGTGAATTACTGTTAATCAATGCGGTCATAGCTGGGTCATTACTGGTAGTTAGTGGTCTACTGTTAATCAATGTGGTCAAGGCTGGGTCATTACTGGTAGTTAGTGGTTTACTGTTAATCAATGTGGTCAAGGCTGGGTCATTACTGGTAGTTAGTGGTCTACTGTTTATCAATGTGGTCAATGCTGGGTCATTACTAGTAGTAAGTGGTCTACTGTTAATCAATGTGGTTAAGGCTGGGTCATTACTGGTAGTTAGTGGTCTACTGTTTATCAATGTGGTCAAGGCTGGGTCATTACTGGTAGTTAGTGAATTACTGTTAATCAATGCGGTCAAGGCTGGGTCATTACTGGTAGTTAGTGGTCTACTGTTTATCAATGTGGTCAAGGCTGGGTCATTACTGGTAGTTAGTGAATTACTGTTAATCAATGCGGTCAAGACTGGGTCATTACTGGTAGTGAGTGGTCTACTGTTAATCAATGTGGTCAAGGCTGGGTCATTACTGGTAGTTAGTGGTTTACTGTTAATCAATGCTGTCAAGGCTGGGTCATTACTGGTAGTTAGTGGTCTGCCGTTAATCAATGTGGTCAAGGCTGGGTCATTACTGGTAGTTAGTGGTTTACTGTAAATCAATGCAGTCAAGGCTGGGTCATTACAGGTAGTTAGTGGTTTACTGTTAATCAATGCGGTCAAGGCTGGGTCATTACTGGTAGTTAGTGGTCTACTGTTAATAAACGCGGTCAAGGCTGGGTCATTACTGGTAGTTAGTGGTCTACTGTTAATCAATGTGGTCAAGGCTGGGTCATTACTGGTAGTTAGTGGTCTACTGTTAATCAATGCGGTCAAGGCTGGGTCATTACAGGTAGTTAGTGGTCTACTGTTAATCAATGCGGTCAAGGCTGGGTCATTACTGGTAGTTAGTGGTCTACTGTTAATCAATGCGGTCAAGGCTGGGTCATTACTGGTAGTTAGTGGTCTACTGTTAATCAATGCGGTCAAGGCTGGGTCATTACAGGTAGTTAGTGGTCTACTGTTAATCAATGTGGTCAAGGCTGGGTCATTACTGGTAGTTAGTGGTCTACTGTTAATCAATGCGGTCAAGGCTGGGTCATTACAGGTAGTTAGTGGTCTACTGTTAATCAATGCGGTCAAGGCTGGGTCATTACTGGTAGTTAGTGGTCTACTGTTAATCAATGTGGTCAAGGCAGGGTCATTACAGGTAGTTAGTGGTCTACTGTTAATCAATGCGGTCAAGGCTGGGTCATTACTGGTAGTTAGTGGTCTACTGTTAATCAATGTGGTCAAGGCTGGGTCATTACTGGTAGTTAGTGAATTACTGTTAATCAATGTGGTCAAGGCTGGGTCATTACTGGTAATTAGTGGTTTACTGTTAATCAATGTGGTCAAGGCTGGGTCATTACAGGTAGTTAGTGGTTTACTGTTAATCAATGCGGTCAAGGCTGGGTCATTACTGGTAGTTAGTGGTCTACTGTTAATCAATGCGGTCAAGGCTGGGTCATTACAGGTAGTTAGTGAATTACTGTTAATCAATGTGGTCAAGGCTGGGTCATTACTGGTAGTTAGTGGTTTACTGTTAATCAATGCGGTCAAGGCTGGGTCATTACTGGTAGTTAGTGAATTACTGTTAATCAATGTGGTCAAGGCTGGGTCATTACTGGTAATTAGTGGTTTACTGTTAATCAATGTGGTCAAGGCTGGGTCATTACTGGTAGTTAGTGAATTACTGTTAATCAATGTGGTCAAGGCTGGGTCATTACTGGTAGTTAGTGGTTTACTGTTAATCAATGTGGTCAAGGCTGGGTCATTACTGGTAATTAGTGGTTAACTGTTAATCAATGCGGTCAAGGCTGGGTCATTACTGGTAGTTAGTGAATTACTGTTAATCAATGCGGTCAAGGCTGGGTCATTACAGGTAGTTAGTGGTTTACTGTTAATCAATGCGGTCAAGGCTGGGTCATTACAGGTAGTTAGTGGTTTACTGTTAATCAATGCGGTCAAGGCTGGGTCATTACTGGTAGTTAGTGAATTACTGTTAATCAATGCGGTCAAGGCTGGGTCATTACTGGTAGTTAGTGAATTACTGTTAATCAATGCGGTCAAGGCTGGGTCATTACTGGTAGTTAGTGAATTACTGTTAATCAATGTGGTCAAGGCTGGGTCATTACTGGTAGTTAGTGAATTACTGTTAATCAATGCGGTCAAGGCTGGGTCATTACTGGTAGTTAGTGAATTACTGTTAATCAATGCGGTCAAGGCAGGGTCATTACTGGTAGTTAGTGAATTACTGTTAATCAATGCGGTCAAGGCTGGGTCATTACTGGTAGTTAGTGAATTACTGTTAATCAATGCGGTCAAGGCTGGGTCATTACTGGTAGTTAGTGAATTACTGTTAATCAATGCGGTCAAGGCTGGGTCATTACTGGTAGTTAGTGAATTACTGTTAATCAATGCGGTCAAGGCTGGGTCATTACTGGTAGTTAGTGGTTAACTGTTAATCAATGCGGTCAAGGCTGGGTCATTACTGGTAGTTAGTGAATTACTGTTAATCAATGTGGTCAAGGCTGGGTCATTACTGGTAGTTAGTGAATTACTGTTAATCAATGTGGTCAAGGCTGGGTCATTACTGGTAGTTAATGGTTTACTGTTAATCAATGCGGTCAAGGCTGGATCATTACAGGTAGTTAGTGAATTACTGTTTATCAATGTGGTCAAGGCTGGGTCATTACTGGTAGTTAGTGGTTTACTGTAAATCAATGCAGTCAAGGCTGGGTCATTACTGGTAGTTAGTGGTTTACTGTAAATCAATGCAGTCAAGGCTGGGTCATTACTGGTAGTTAGTGAATTACTGTTAATCAATGCGGTCAAGGCTGGGTCATTACTGGTAGTTAATGGTTTACTGTTAATCAATGCGGTCAAGGCTGGGTCATTACTGGTAGTTAGTGGTTTACTGTAAATCAATGCAGTCAAGGCTGGGTCATTACTGGTAGTTAGTGGTTTACTGTTAATCAATGCGGTCAAGGCTGGGTCTTTACTGGTAGTTAGTGAATTACTGTTTATCGATGCGGTCAAAGCTTGGTCATTACTGGTAGTAAGTGGTTTACTGTTAATCAATGCGGTCAAGGGTGGGTCATTACTGGTAGTTAATGGTTTACTGTTAATCAATGTGGTCAAGGCTGGGTCATTACAGCAACACATGGCAAGTTTTATCAATTTTCATTCAGCACTATTTTTGAAAATCTACATGGTGCAATTATGATATGAAATTAAAATAACCCAGTATATATTCAGACCTTTAGTTTTGTTTCTAAATTGTAATGGAGCACAACTTCGGTAAATGCTTGAAAAGCATTCCCTTTTCACAGATGTGTGACCATTGAAGACAAAAAAAAGCAGAATTCATTTTGTTTTCATCACTAACTTTTTTGTTTGACAAAAAATATCCCCCAACCCCATCCCAAACAAAAAAAAAAAAAAAAATAGCAGTACTTCACATAATTTATGAAAACTGTTAATTATTTCTTGAAAATGCAGTTTCAGACAGTAAAACTTGAGTAATACCCGAATATGGTACTACAGTCTAAATATTGATTCAATTAACGAACATGAGTAAAATTCTATTTCAAATTTGCCATCGACCTTAATGAGCATGACCATTTATATATTCAATTTTTTTTTTGGATGGGGTTTATTGCATTTTCAACACATTTCAGGTTTTATATAGCATATCCAGTTTTGGTGGAAGAAGAATGAATCTGGGTAGAATAACCATCCTTTCGCAAGTGACAGGCAAACTTTCTCACATAATTATATATTCAAAATGTTCAGGGTAAATCTTACTCAGCTCCTGACTGCTGAACACCATGTATACCTTATAGGTCATTTATTGATCTTCATTTATTGAAATTAAGTTTGCATTAACAAAGTGTATTGGAGTGAACACATATATATATATATATATATATATATATAACTTAATCCGTTTGAAGGTCAATAAGACTAGTGATTTATGACCAACTTCAAATGTTCAAACATTTTTTAACCAATGACAAGCAGGTATGTAGTCTAATAGATAGTGTTGGCCACTCAGGCCAGAGGTTGCGGGTTCGACCCAATGCCTCTCATAAAACAACACTCAGTACTGGTTCTACCCAGGAAGCGGACTTGAGAGCGGTTCATATAAGCTCTGAGCTTTCATCGCAATCAAGCTTAAAAAAAATAGTATAAAATAAGTGAGTGATTTTCAAAATTACTTAAGCCATCCTTAAAAAATATTTGTTTGCTGTGCTCCGACCCAGACTTTCTTATGTTGGTAGGTAGGTTGCTATTTTTTTGTGGCCAAATTTTGATTTTGCAGTCATTTTAAAGAAAAATGGACAGAAATCATAAAAAAATTTTTTCAACCGCTCTGTGAGTCAATATAAAGTTTGGATAGCTGCAATTTTGAGTGAGTAGGTAGGAGTACGGTAAACAATATATTTTCTAATAATAGTCTTATTTTGTAGCACTTACTAAGTGCGTAAAGTTTGTGCTGTTAGGAAATATTATAAATATAAGCTGGTAATTTTTTTGAAAATCCCCCGCTTGTCATCAATTGGTTAAACAATATGTTTGTTACACTAGTAATCATGATAAACAATTACGTGTAAATAATTATCTGATATAAACTTATTTTCAGTTAACAGTTAATAATGTAAACACAGGATAGAGTAATAAAACTTGTATCTTTGGCAGTTGATAGTGCAAGCCGGGCCTGATTAACTCAGTCGGTTATGCGTCTATCAATCCTGCAGTTGTGAGTTCTTATCACCGCCTGGCAACAGTCTCCGAGATGAGTGATATTTGACATTATGTCTCATTATCCTTCATCTCTCACCCCTGATTCAAGTGGGAAAGTTTTTAGTTACTTGTGGAAATGGGGTGTGCTCGAGTACGGGAAACAGTGGTTAGGTTAACTGAGCGTCTGTTAGCTCTCGATGGCATAAAAATGACGCTAAATATATAATCAATCAATTAATGATAGTACAACTGGGAAATAATCATAACATTTTTGATCATTCTCAACCATACATAGACTGCCATGTGAAACAACTACAACCCTTTAGTGCCGCTATCATCTGTACGACTGATCAATACAGACTATGATGTTCAAATGAACACTTATGTCACATTTAAATGTCATGTTTCTAGTTCAAACCCATAATAAGCATCTTTTCTAAAAGATTCCTCATGGAATGGATGTCAACTCTTGGTTTTCCCCATATTTAGGTGAAGGCACACACACCATTTTATTTCTGCACAAGCTGAGCCACCCTTAAAAAATTGTTTGTTTGCCACTTCCGAGACCTATGCCATTAAGTTGTGGATTGGTAGGTAAAATTTTTTTTGTTATAAATCAGATAATCTCTTTTAGGACAAATAATGACGGAGAGTATTTTGAGTCAACACTAAAAATTAAATTTTGGACCCCCGCGTGATGTGGGCCTGTCAGAAGCAACAAACAAACAATATTTTAATTTAAGCCAAATTTTAACTTGTAATGGGATCTAGCATATTTTATGCCTGCATTATTAGCCATGACCACATTGTCTATATATACAAGATGCTCAGTCTGCAAAAAAATTGAATATAGTCCAAGTTTAGGACATTTTTGTACTACTACAAAAGTTTTCCAAATGTATAGTCGGGCTACTTCTATGACTTTATATTGAAATGGAACAATATAAGCAAGATGTTGGGAGAAATTTACATAGTTTCTTTACTGAAACTGAATAAAATTACGATTAAAATAATAATAAAATTTAGAAAATTTACAAACTTTAGGTCTTCTGTTATTTATGGAATATAAGAATTAATTTGGACTGTGTAATTTTGGACTATCTCTAGTTCAAATGACTATAACTCTGAACAGTTTTTGGCACAGTACTGGATGCTTAACTCCTTACCCTGATATTTATAGTGAGTTTCTTTGGGTTCATCTCTGTGACCTTGACACTGGTCTCATGATCTGTTGCCGTCTGTTCATCCGTCTGTCCCATCTTCTCTCCGTCCGATGTCAGTTCTTCAAGTTCTAAGCTCAGGTTTTCTGATGTCAAGAAAAGTTTCTTCTGTAAATATACAATTGATTTAACATTTTATATTTCACCCTGAATATAAATAAAATTATATTTCAATACAAAAGTGTCAAAATGTCTTACTTGGTCACAAATTGTCATGTACATGCAAATTTGCTCTTACAAAATTATGTTTCATTCAAATGATATGACATCAATCAAAGATTATAAACACTTATATTAGGGTCTGAGAATTACAAAATATATATTAAACTTTTGCTTTTCAATTCAGATAATAACTAATTACATTCAATTACATTTCTCTTCCTCTATTAGATCAACTCTTGTGTTTTAATTATAATATTAATAGCCGAATTTAAATGCAATTTTTTAAATTTATAATTTCCTCTTTCATTCTTCTCTCCCTGCATTCAAATTTATAATTATCATTTTAATTTCTTCTTATCAAAGTTAACGTATACATACAGTATGTATATAGCTTAAGGCAAGAAAAGTGTTATATTATGCAATGTTTATGAAATAAAACAAGAGGGCCGGATTGGCCCTTATTGCTCACCTGCGGCAGAGGAGACAATGCAAAATTTTTGCAGGTGCTAGAGTGTACATAAATTCATATAACGCAATTTTTGTCAATTCAAGGACCATAACACCCGACCTTAATTATCCAATTTGACCAGTTCAATAACCTATCCAAGATATGGTTACATAACAACTGTGTCAATTTTCTGGGTTTTTTTTATATAAAACTTACATAATAAATTACATTATAAAACATCACAATATTCCTAAAACAACTGTGTAAGTTTAATTAAAATATAAACTGTGAGTGCTAGAGTGCACACAACATAAAATACACATAATTTTTGACAATTAAAGGGCCATAACTATGATAATATTTATCCGAGTCGCCAGGTCAAGAACTTGTTCAAAAATGGTAACATAATAATTGTGAACTTGTCTGAGATATTATGCTTATATAACTACTGTGTAAGTTTGATGAAGTTAAAATAAAAAATGAGGGTGCTTGAGTGCACACAATGTAAAATATTGCATGTTTAAAGGGCCATAACTTTTATATTAATGATCCAATTTCGCCAGTTCAAGAGCTTGTCTGATATATTATGGTTAATATAACTACTGTGTCAGTTTGGTGATAATCAATTGAAAAATGTGGGTGCTAGAGCACACATACGGTTAAACAGTGCATTGTTTAAAGTTTCAAAAGTCATAACTCTGACATTAATTACTGATTTGGCCAATTCAAGAACTTGTCCAAGATATTATGCTTATAAAACTACTGTGTGAGTTTAGTGACGATCAAATGAAAAATGCGGGTGCTAGAACGTACACAAGGTCAAATAATGCATTTATCTATGTTTCAAGGGTCATAACTTTGACACTAATGATCCAATTTGGCTAGTTCAAGAACTTGTTCGAGATATTATGGTTATATAACTACTGTGCATGTTTAGGTGAGGATCAAATGAAACATGTGGGTGCTAGAGAGCACACAAGGTCAAATAGTGCATTTTTTAATGTTTCAAGGGTCATAACTTTGCCATTGATAATCCGATTTGGCCAGTTCAAGAAGATATTATGGTTATATAACTACTAGATAAGTTTAGTGAAGATTCAATGAAAAATGCGGTGCTAGAGTGCACAAAACAAAAAAGTAAACGGATGGACGACAGACAACAGGCGATCTGAATAGCTCACCTTGAGCTTTGCTCAGGTCAGCTAAAAAAGAGGAGAAAATGCCTGCACAGAACATAAAACCCAGAAGGATGGGTATAAAGATAAATATCACTTGAATAATGTCCTGATCTCAATCTTAATATGTCTGTGTAAAACTCACTGTAGCATAGGACCAGTTTCACTGTGTATAAATGAAGATTTATCCTACTATATAGTTTTATCTGGCTGTCAGCAGGTCCAGCAAAGATTGTGGCTTTCATGGACCATATAGTACATATGTGTGGACAGATATCCACATTTTATCTTGTTAACTATGGTCTTTTCTTTAAAGGTGCTATTTATTGTATGTGCAATATTCATACATTAATTTTTTTTTGTATATCAAAAACAAGTATGGTAGGTTGTATTGCAAGAGAAGCACTTAAAACTGATTGTATAGTTTCCTTTTTGTCAGGTGTCTTATCTTGTCCAAGTAAACTTTTCATTAATTTTTATCTATTTATTTACTATTTAAAGTATCTATATTACTTTTTTTTTATCAAAATACTCCATTAGAAATAGGTGTATAAAGCTTTGGGCTAGCCAATTTTTGTAAAATCAGTTTGTTTGAATATTAACCATCATTTTTATGCCATTGATGGCTATCAGATGATCAGTTAACATAACCACTCTTTCCTGGGATGCTGGAAGGTTAACCAGTACTCACCAGTACACCCTTACTCTGCAAGTAACTGATAACTTTTCAACTTAAATGAGTGGTGAGAGACAAATGATGAGATGCAATGCTGTATATCAGTTATTATCACAGAGACTGGTCAGGCTCATGACCCCTGGCTGATAGTCAGACATGCAACAGAGCTAACAGAGCTTCAGGGAAATATAGAACAAGCTGTGGCAAGTCATCACCACTCCACTAGCCTACTGTCCAGATAATATTGTAACCATGTCAGATATTGTAACTACAGAGAGCCCTCCCCCTTAATTTTGGAGAACGGGGTCCAGGGCCCTCTTAGGGAGAAACTTTCGCATCATTTACATGTAGTAGGCATTGTATCTGGTTATGCAGAAAACTCATGATACGTGTGTAACAAGTTGAAAAGTTAGTCTCACCAGTCCCAGGTTTCCTTAGTCTTTTAAACCAGAAAATTTCCTGAAATAACACAGCAGGGTTTAGGGGACGATGGGGAAGAAAAAAACTGCCCTTGTTTAGTCCATTGATAAGTGTTCAAATCACTATCAAGTTAAAGATAAAATACTATTTTGTATTTGGATATAACTTGTTTACAATGATACTGGTGAACTTAATGTTTTCATTGCTGTACAACTTGTTCTACAGTCTTGACACTGCAGATAGCTGGCTGATATATGCTGATAAAATACATTAGTTATACAAACATTTGTCACATAAAATGCATTGTAGAAATAACCTCCTTTTTTCTCCTTTCAAATATCTTAAAACCAATATGAGCTAGGTTGGCTAGACTTGTTATCTATCTTGCATCATAGGAAAAAATGTTCCTCATACCCAAACAATTCTGCACTATGGGTGTCCTACCCAAATATTTTATTATAATATTCGGTCCAGCTTCCCAAACACTAAATACCATGGTATGTCCCTTAGCTACCCGAGATGATAGACATTGCTGTGAAAAATTACGAAAGTGAAGAAAAATGTGAAACATATTGAAATTATTTTGTGACAGCGGTAACATAATGTGACTGTTAATAATAACCTTAATACTATACATCATCCATCTTTTTTGAAAACAACATTGAAATCAGTTGAATAAAGAATGAAATAGTTGTTTGAAAAGTGTCGGGTGGAAAGTTTGAGATTTGGAGATTCCTCCCTTATTTTTTATATATATATATGAACTAAAAATTGTTTTTTCGTGACATGCCCCTGTGGATGTACTAGGTAAATTAATGCATGATTTGTAATTTTGTTATTTTATATACATTTAAGTGTAAAAAATCCTGCAAAGTATAACAGCATCTAGAATGTCTTTTGGACCAGTATATCTAAGGGCAAATGACTCCGAAAGTTTACCATCTACATTTGTTTAGCCTATCCTAAACTTGTAAAACGAAGAAAAGAAGCAAAACTATCATGAACAGTAACCATCTTTTTTTTAATCTTACCCTTCTAATCTCATATGTATGTAATAATCCTTTTATTCCAATTATCTAATAAACATAAAGTTTCTGAAGTAATTCACAGTTTACGACTTATATAACACCAGTATGACTACACAAAAACACTCCTGATTTCTTGTATCTTCCTTCATTGACTGCTGCACATGTTACTACCCCTGCACACTGACTGTAGCATCCACTCAACCATGAAAAACAAACTTCTGTGTCAAGTCAAGATGTAAACAACACAAGACACAGTCAACTTTTGACACCCTGGATAACCTTGGGATCTGACTCTTAATTGGACAACAACAATGCAGGCCTCGCTGACCAGGATATAAACTAGTTGATTTGCATTTATTGATAAACTTTTAAGTGCTCTACTTTCATTTTTAAATCTTCACGAATAATCTCACGACTATAATCTATACATAAGGTACACTGTAATAAGAAAAGCCGGATTTCATCATACAGTGAGATGACTGACGTGTTATTTATGGGGGCCACAGATGGGTTATTTTAACCAAAGATTTTAATACAGATATCTCCATAAACAACACTGAGGGTTAATAATTATATGGAACAGTGATTCTACATTTTGCAATACAATATCTTTGACTGTTTAGTAGGCTTAACTTTATGGCACATAACTCCTATCACAGTGTACATGGTCCACTGATTATTCAAGTTGGAATTGAAGCGATGTGAATGTTTGTAAGAAATATAATATAAAAACTTCTCAATTAAATTTGGGTCTCCATGGAAACATATTAAGTTTTATGATGTAAATCAGTGACATAAATCTAAAGATAGAAATTAAAACAGGCATGCTGCAATCCAAACATGGTGTTTAAAAAGAGATAAAAAATTAAAGGGACCATCCCAAGCTTTACAAGAATTTGACAAGTAACTGGCTAATTTTGTCACATGCAGTTATTGGACTAAGATGGGCTTAAACCCTTAACCTTAAGGTGATACTGAGAGGTTGCCTTACCTGATATTTGTAGGAAGTTAAAACTGAGCATGGTAAGGATAATAATTATAATAAAGTGACATGTCAAATAGAAGCAGACTGCTCTAACGATAATTGAAGTGACTTATCCTTGTAAGTAGACTGCTCTGAAAATAATTACTGTGACCTATCCTTGTAAGTAGACTACTCTAAAGATAATAACTGTGACTCATTGTAAGTAGACTGCTCTAATGATAATTGATGCGAGTTATCCTTGCAAGTAGAATGTTCTAATGATAATTGATGTGAGATATCCTTGTAAGTAGACTGCTCTAATGATAATTGATGTGACTTATCCTTGTAACTAGACTGCTCTAACGATAATTGAAGTGACTTAACCATTTTTAGAAGTCTGCTCTAATGATAATTACTATGACTCATCCTTGTAAGCAGACTGCTCTAATGATAATTGATATGATTTATCCTTGTAAGTAGACTGTTCTAATGATAACTTGGTGTGACTTTTCATTGTAAGTAGACTTCTAATGATATTTGATGTGACTTATCCTTGTAAGTAGACTGCTCTTATGATGATTGATGTGACTTATCCTTGTTAGTAGACTGCTCTAATGCTAATTGATGATGATTTATTCTTATAAGCAGACTGCTCTAATAATAATTACATGTGACTTATCCATGTAAGTAGACTGCTCTAATGATAATTACTGTGACTTATCCTTGTAAGCAGACTGCTCAAATGATAATTGGTGTGACTTATCCTTGTAAGTAGACTGCTCTAATGATAAAAGATGCGAGTTATCCTTGTAAGTAGATTGCTCTAATGATAATTGATGTGAGTTATCCTTGTAAGTAGACTTCTCTTATGATGATTGGTGTGACTTATCCTTGTAAGTAGACTGCTCTAAAGATAATTACTGTGACTTATCCATGTAAGTAGATTGCTCTAATGACAATTGGTGTCCTTGTTAGTAGACTGCTCTAATGATAATTGATGTGAGTTATCCTTGTAAGTAGACTGCTCTTATGATAATTGATGTGAGTTATCCTTGTAAGTAGACTGCTCTTATGATAATTGATGTGACTTATCCTTGTAACTAGACTGCTCTAACAATAACTGCAGTGTCTAAACATTTTAAGAAGCCTGCTCTAATGATAATTGATGTGAATTAACCTTGTAAGTAGATTGCTCCAATGATAATTACTGTGACTTATCCTTGTAAGTAGACTGCAATAATGATAATTACTGTGAATTATCCTTATAAGTAGCCTACTCTAATAATAATTACTGTAACTTATCCATGTTAGTAGACAGCTGTACTGATAATTGAAGTGAATTATACTTGTAAGTAGTCTGCTCTAATGATAATTACTGTGACTTATCCATGTAAGTAGCCTGCAACAATGATAATTACTTCGACTTATCCATGTAAGTAGACTGCTCTAATGATAATTGATGTGACGTATCCATGTAAGTACACTGCTCTAATGATAATTGATTTGAATTATCCTTGTAAGTAGCTTGCTCTAATGATAATTACTTTGACTTATCCATGTAAGCAGACTGCTCTTATGATAATTACTGTGACTTATCCATGTAAGTAGACTGCTCTTATGATAATTTCTGTGACTTATCCATGTAAGTAGACTGCTCTTATGATAATTTTTGTGACTTATCCATGTAAGTAGCTTGCTCTAATGATAATTACTGTGACTTATCCATGTCAATAGACTGCTCTTATAATAATTACTGTGACTTATCCATGTAAGTAGACTGCTCTAATGATAATTGATGTGAATTATCTTTGTAAGTAGACTGCTCTAATGATAATTACTATAACTTATCCTTGTAAGCACACTGCTCTAATGATAATTGGTGTGATTTATCCTTGTAAGTAGACTACTCCAATATATATAAATGTGACTTATCCTTGTAAGCAGACTGCTAAAATTTATTACTGAAACTTAACCTTGTATGCTGACTGGTTTAATGATAATTATTGACTTATCTGATCATGAGCATTTAGAATCATCTATGTAAGCTGACTGCTCTACTTGACAAACTATTTTATTATTATACAAATCATGCTACAAATCTTCATGTGTAGAACCAGTATCTGCTAACAAAGTATCTTGCTTGAGGACACAACACATGGCCCTGGTTGACCCTGGCTCTACTCTAATATTGTGAAACTACAGAATTTGGTATAAACGCAGGTTAGAAGGTTGATGGTTTATCTTGTACATTAATTAATAACTTGCTTGTGATGAACAGAGTTCAGTTGTTGCCCATTTTATCAATATTTATCTGTTTTACTTCCACAAGAACATTAATACCACCACTTTTACCATTGGGAGTAATGCAGCTAATGCTAGATCATTACCAATTTCAATAAAAATAAATAAATAAAAAAATATTGATTAATTACTGAATAATTCTATTGAAAAAAAAAAGAGGTTACCAAACAAGAATAATCTTGAAACACTTGACAATCTTTTTTCTAGTCACCCGATCAATCACATACAAGTATTTCTGATGGGATAGGTTGTGCCGAGTAGACTTATTGATAAATGCTGCCTGGATGCCCTACATATCCCTATCCGTATATAAATATAGATGTAAGAAGCTCAATGTATTCACAGTGACCAGATTCCGAAAGAAAATCAATGTTTGCTTATTTATTAGCAGGAGTTTTTCTCTTACCATGAAAGGACAAGTAGCGTTTCCCAATGACTGACTGGTCATAGCATTACACTAATATGTCTTCCAGGACACGCTAGGAACTGATTAATCATGTACCTGTTAGAGCAGTCAGCATACAAATATCAGTTACTTAGCCAGCAAGAACCATCTGACTCCGGCTTCACCAACACAATTCAGTATAATATGTTTGACCATGAATCCTCCGTGTAGGGGAAATACATAAATAACAATGCCTACATTTAATTCTTTTTTTAATTTTTCGTCTTATGCCTTCATCAAGAAAATAGCACCAATTCACTAACAGTAAGTCGCATCCATTTTGATTTTCTCTCAGTTATCTTACAAAATCGATGGACTCTACAAAATAGTTGTTGTTGTTGTATGGTAGTTTAGAGTCGCTTTCAACAATATTTCAGTCATATCGCGACGGTGTCTACTTGAAACAGTATTCTAAGCACTGTCACACTGGAGTATCATGCCGCAGACACATGGTATGATACCCCACCCAGTCACATAATACTGACACCGGGCCGACCAGACCTAGAACTCTCCTCTGAATGCTGAGCGTCAAGCGAGGAAGCTTCTAGTACCATTTTTAAAGTCTTTGGTATGACCCGGCCGGGGATTGAACCCACGACCTTCCGCATGCGAGGTGGATGCTCTACCAATATCTACAAAATAGACGTGACTTAGTGTAAATGAATGTTGCTATTTTTCTTGTGAAGACATAAGCCGAGAATTTGAAAAAAATAGTTAAATTAAATTAAGATATTGTTATTTAAGTATATAGTCTTAAAACTTGATAAGCATTCATGTGACCATGAGTTTAGACTGGCTCCAGAAAAACTGCGCTTTGTTTCATTTATATTAACTAAATAATATTTATGAATCCAGGCAAAATTAGGTTGCATTTCAGTAATACAATATTGGTGAAACAGAACTCAGGAGACAGTTGTATCGAATAATAAATGTGAGAAAACAACTACACAACAGGAGACAGTTATATCGAATAATAAATGTGAGAAAACGACTTCACAACAGGAGACAGTTATATCGAATAATAAATGTGAGAAAAAGACTTCACAACAGGAGACAGTTATACCGAATAATAAACGTGAGAAAACGACTTCACAACAGGAGACAGTTATACCGAATAATAAACCTGAGAAAACGACTTCACAACAGGAGACAGTTATATCGAATAATAAACATGAGAAAACAACTACACAACAGGAGACAGTTATACCGAATAATAAACATGAGAAAACAACTTCACAACAGGAGACAGTTATACCGAATAATAAACATGAGAAAACAACTTCACAACAGGAGACAGTTATACCGAATAATAAACATGAGAAAACAACTTCACAACAGGAGACAGTTATACCAAATAATAAACATGAGAAAACAACTTCACAACAAATATGATAACAACTTTACATTAAATGGAAATTATCTGCGTGTCAAAAAAATGATTGGAGAAACAATGACCATATTACGATCCAGTTATCACATAATTACATCCCTAATGAGAGACATTATTTTACACAAACGTAACCATAAAGAACAGTATTTTATAACATCCTAATTATTATAAGGCAATTTTTTTTAATGCATATAAAATACAGAACTTTGCCAATGTTGCCCATTATAATGAAAGTTCAAATCCAAGATTGCGCCATATTTCCTTAGTATCAAGTGCGATACCAAAGGTTTCTCAAAAATATACCGTAACTGGTAAATGATAATTAAATTTATTGATTTTTTTTCTTGCCAATCAAGACTTTTTTTTTTAGATTTGTCCTATTTAAATACAATATTTTACCATCTTCTGATATTAGTACGACATTATACTAGCAATTGCATTTTAAAATATCTCACAATGGTAATAAAAAGGGCAGGATACCTTATGTGGTATGCAAGATTCTGCAGTACCTGTCTACTGAATGATCTGATCATATTGCTTGATTAAATTACTTCAGGATTGTTTGTAATTAAGTCATTGTTTTTTTTGTTGGAAGCAATTCCATAACAAGAAATCAATCTATTTTTAGCAAGGAAAGATCCAGAATTTTGTAACGAATACAATTATACCAAAAAGTTTGATTTGAACTACATTTAATATACTTTATATACACATGTCCACTCAATCTAACCCTGTAAGTCTGGCAAATCTGTTTTGTGAATGACTGTAATTTTAAAATATGAGTACCTACCCAAATTTTCACAGAAAGTAACCAAAATGAGCCAATGATCCACACAACAGTTCTAATGGGAAAAGTTTGTATGAGCACTGTTGACAGCCTTGATTGACATACTGGTGCTCGTATCACAACAGTCGCTAGAAGCTAAATCTCCTTTATCCATGATTCGGGGAATGTTGCACAGAATCTTTACAAGTAAAACACACTTGTCAAAAAAAAACTTTGAGAATCAACAAAGCTACAATTACAGAAATATCCATGGGAATGCAATTATGAAATGTCTAAAGTGTTTTAAATTCATTCTTATGACTGAAACATAAAATAACACAAGCTGATGGACAAACTTGAAAATCATGTCCACTTCCACGGAACTGTAAACTGCACAATAGCACCGATAATGCACATGTAGATAAACTGCACAATAGCACCGGTAATGCACATGTAGATAAACTGCACAATAAGTACACTGTCATGTACTTAAGAGGTAAACATCTATCACTAGGCAAACTTCAGTTCCTGGGCCAATATCAGCAACACTTGTTTAATCATGGTACAATTCCAGCTGCCGTGACATCAGAATCACTTGCCGACATTCTACACAACAATGATCTAGATGTGTCAACAGCAATACCGTGTCAGCTGATATTGGAACTATTACAAGACTTGCAAATTATCTGACAGTCTGCAACCCAACACCATTTGTCGTTTGTCGACTTCGCAATCACAAATTCACAATTTATTATCTTTCATTATCTTTTATTATTATCACTTCATCAAGCAGTTCACAACCAATTATCACTTTGTCTGAAGCACAACATTATTGTAGAGAACGTAAATTATGCATGAATGCTACATGTACATTATTTCAGAGATTCCATTTATAGTATCGGCATACATGTCACGTAATAAAGTATTTAAATATTAACATACAATTTAGAGAAACCGTATATAGTGATTGAAGTTGATAACAGTCTTGTAAATGTCATGTAACTTTCATCGAAAACAATTGGTTTTCTTCTTTTATTTATTCATTCTACAACTATAAAACACATCCCCTAAAGCAAATCTCCACTATCTACAGTAACAGCATACATGACTGCAGGCTAATCATTAATGTCTTCAAACTATTTTTAATCAACATCTGAGTGCAGCTTGGGGAGCAAATCAACTGGAGCTGCACAATCCATGAGTCTAATTTTCCACCTGGTTCACACAAGTATATTTGTCACAAACCTACAACACTAGCACAATATTTCTCAATAAATCAGCAGTGTGAATTTTCCTTGCACACAACACTGAACAAACACATCAGTACGAGTTCTCGGTACCCCTTTATCAGCTATATACACTTCAGGTTTAAAATTATAATATTGCAAAACCATTATATTTCATATTTCAATTGCTGTTTTCTTTTTCCTCCTTTGCAAATAGTGTACATGATATAGACCTTGTTTACTTCATTTAGATTTGCCAATAACACAGGCATAAACTTGAACTAATTATTATTCAACCAATTAACATACACTAATAATAGTCTCTGGATATTACCTGAAGTTGACCTTTCACCCTGAAAAGCTACCGGTATGTTATATAGCTTTACAGTGTGCAGTGTGCCGGTGAATACAATCACATGTATAACAGCTACCAGTACTGGTATTTCTACCTGGAGAAAATCCTGATATTTTTTTATATAAACCACTGAGCAGATCAATATTTTACAGATCTCTGGCTGATATATATCAAGACTATTTGAACTCTGTCAACAGTAGGTTAGAGGTCATGAAAATTTACAGAACTATAAATAAATTAAAACACAAGAACACGAACTTGATGTTAATAAAGATAAAATTATTACAGATCTCTGTCATAATTTGTTTCTTGATTTTAATTTTTCAATATTCAAATGTCTATATGAACAATATAAACTCAATTTTCATTTTGTAAACATGACCTTACAATTTTCTATTTCATGTTAATGACTCAAGACCAGGGGGCAAAGCGTGGTAAATTTACAATTTTTTTAACTTATTTATTTTACTATGATTGTGAAACCAGTTATTACAACTTGGACAAATCATGCTCCAAGTCTTCCAGATAGAACCAGTATGAAGCATATGTGGAAAAAGTGTCTTGTTCAAGGACACCACACATAGCTGTGGTGGAGGATCAAACCCACAACCCTCTGGTCATAGGTTCGGTGCTCTACCACATGCAAATTTTTGAAAGATCTGCAAGAATTTTAAAAAAAAATTGCATGGTATGCAGTACTATGCACAACATGAGTGGGCCTTTGAAATGACACCAATGAAGCTAGTACAACCAAAGGCATTGATATAATTTTCACCCCAATGTACTTTATTTTTCAACTGCACTGTGTACAAACATTTAAAAGTCTGATAATACCGTATATTCCCTTATAAACGCCCTGGGGAGATGGGGGGTTACATTTTACAAGGGGGGGGGTGTTCATAAAAGATAAAAAAAAAAAGCAAATTAAACAACAGTTAAAACCTTAAATCTCCGAAAAAGTGGTTCAGAATTATTTGAGAGTGAATGAAATAATCGACATAGGATGAAAAAAAGCTGAAAATCAGTATGAAATTACTAGTCTGCGTACTGGAATATCTGAATTTATGGTCAGTGTACTCATCACTTTAAATCACTTGGACGCTTGCTCTTATCAACGTGGAACAATAATGAGCTTTACACAGACTAACCTGCATTTTCCGACATTTTGTAATGTTTTAATCGACCGGCGGCATCGGCAAATATGGGGAAGTGTTTATTCAACCAAAAGTGGTTAAGTGGTCACCAAAGATATAAACAATGGGTTGAAGAGTTCAAAGGTAATAAACACTCCGCTAATTGCTGTCTGTGTAACAAAATAATTGACCAGGGAAAGATGGGCAATACAATACGCACTCAACTCGCGTATTAATTTTCCAGAAAAATAGGCGGGGGGCGTTTATTAGAGTGGGGGCGTAATAAGGGAATATACGGTAGTTTTCCAGCTCTGGCCAAAGCATTCATAATATATGCATCACTAAATAAATAAATTTTTCTTTTAAATCATGGCTTAAATTTGTTAATGGTTTCATCAATGGATATGCAGAAATTTGTGTAACTGCTTGTATTAGTGGGAGGGCTGATAATTAAATATGATTTTTACAAAAACAAGAGCTGTCGGAGGGACAGTGGGCTCGACTTTTTTTAATCCTAATTTCTAATTTCAGGAAAAAAGTACCAAATGGAAGACAAGTAAACTCAGGGGTGGTAAAATTAAACTATAATTATTACTTGTGTGTTAAAATCAAATTAGCAAAATAATTCACTGATACTATTTATTTTCATTATCAACAGGGCAATACATTGGTACCAGTTCATGAAAATGGATCTATATTTGACATAATCTTGTACCAGCATGTACAGTTTATCACAGCTGAAAATGAATAAAAAAAATATTAACACTTAAGGCAGGCCAATTTTGACCCCAGGGTCATGGTTTTAAACAAATTTGAGAGAGGACCACAAACTGCCCCTTCTTGTCAAACATCTAAGCTCAAGGTCTTGTACTACAAACATTAACCTGCTAAAAAACAAAATAACTCTGCCAAAATGCATTCAAGAGTTATAATTCTTTTCTCTATGAGTTTCCTAGAGGATGCTGAACACACATGTAAAGTTTCATTCATGTTCAATGATAAGTTGATGAAATAAGTACCAACTCAAAAACTTTAACCTGCTAAAAATCTAACCAAATTTTCATAGTCTAAAAGGACCATAATTCTGTAAAAATGAAACCTAGAGTTATGGTTCTCATCTCTGTGCATTCAGTTGATGATACTGAGGACACATGTGGAGTTGCATTCATATTCAATGATAGGTTGATGAAATAATTATGTACCTGCTCAAAAAACTTTAACCTGCTAAAAATCTTTAACAAACTTTTCTAAGTCTTAAAGGGCCACAAAAAGTTTAACCTGGGTGTCTACAGATGAAAAATTAAGTCTGAAAGAGCCATAACTTTGCCAAAATGTGACCTAAAGTTATGATTCTTATCTCTGTGCGTTCCATTGATGAGGCTGAACACACATTGGAAGTTTCATTCATATCAAATGAGTGGTTGCATAGATATCTTACCTGATAGAATCAAATTTAACAGTAGAAATAGACTCTTTTAGACAAATTTATAGGCAGATCCATTCTGCAGTTTTTCGTAGTTTGAAGATCCAATAAAAAATGCCGGTACCTGATTGCACAGAAGATGGACAACAGGCGATGAAAATAGCTCACCTTGAGCCTTGATCAGGTGAACTATATTCTGCTAGATTGTGATTTTTACAAACAGAACATTTTCACTTCACATTTCTGTCTCTATCCTCGCAAGCTACCAAATCCATGGGCACAACCTAAACTTGCCAAGACGGGACGATACCTGGGGACAACGCTTTCGAACGACCTCTCCTGGAAGTCACATGTAGAGTCTTCTACCAAGAAAGTCAATAACAGCCTTGCACTCATAAGGAGAAACCTGTCTAGCCCTCCACAGGAAACCAAGGCCCAAGCATACAAGACCCTCGTTTGACCAATGCTCAAGTATGCCTCAACAGTATACACAAGTTTGCATACAGCAAGAGACAGTCCAACCCAGGACAGCAAGCTTCGTCAAGGTAGACTACCCCACAACTAGCAGCACCTCACAGATGATGAAATACCTTGGTGGGCCATCTCTCCAACGTAGGTTGCAACATGCCAAGATGACCATGATGTATAGGATCATCTATTGCCATATCGACATCCCCGCAACACTATCTCCACACTGCCACTGTAGTGACCAGAGGTCACGCAATCAGATACGTTGTACTATTTTGCATAATGGACTATCATCGACACTCCTTTCCCTAGGCTACACAACTGTGGAACTTGCTATAAGAGCCCCTGGCCACAGCGTCCAACCTGGAGGTATTTGAGGGAGGAATGGTGCAGTATTAATACCCCACACTGTACAAAGTTTTATTTCTTTTTAAACCTGCATTACTAGTTCGCGCCTCAGATCAGTCTTGTAGTCACAAATGTACAACAATGCCCCAGAGTGGGCCCTGTACATTATTAGAAGAAAAAGATCTCAAATACCACACGATTCCTGTGTTGGTACAGATACCATAATCTCTATGCTCTGGCCGTTCCTTAAAGGAAATATATCACTTTTTTTTGTGGCTGTTATAATATCCTAAATTGGCTGGACAATTTATTAAGAACTGCTTTATTTGAGGTTGTTTCTCTCGAAAGAAGCCAAATGATATTAGCCACTCTACACAATGGCATAGCTGTTTTTACACCACAATGCCCGGGCGTGTACATTTTCTTGCGAATACATCATTATATCTCCTTGAAATGCACTCGGGTTGCATGAAATGCATCATAAAAAAAAAATCTTGGGGTGCATAATTATGTGGTAGTGTGTATTTTGACTCCAAGCGATGTTAACTTTTATAAGATCTGTGTATATTTATTTTTAGCTGTGTTGTGTAACTTCCCAAATATGGTATTGAATATTGGAAATAATGTATTAATCTTGTGATTGGTCAGTTACACAGGTCATTCCGTTATATAAAATTTCATTGGTCCAAAATGGTATAAATACTAGATTTTAAATAGTAATAACTGTAGGCAGTCAATAATGAAATTTCAAAGTGAATAAGTAGTAAAATAAATAAATGTTGAGGTTGGATTTGGAAATTTTTTAATTTTATGATGTTGTAAGGATGACAAATGTGAAGTACATATCAAATTGTTTCTATGTTATTATTCATTGTTGCATGTAAGTGAAACATAATGAATATTACTGAATTTGTGTTATTTATTAGTTTTTTATACACTTGTATTGGAATCATAAAGCTTGAATATTATTTTACCACAGTACTCTACAACTATTAATTGTTGATTACGGTTTATAGAATATATGTAAATGGGATTTTTTAAAATGTATGTGTGTAAATAACTACGTAATTATTATTGATGTAATAAAACACATATAATACAGAAATATGTGTGTTCATGCGTCAGTGTATCTGAATTCAAAACATTGATGGAAATCTGTGAGAAATATTCATAGAGTAAATATTAATATATTGTAATGTTGTATTTCCATATAGAATTTATAAGGAAAATGCAGATTTGATTTATATACACTGATGAGAAAAAGTAACTCATTCTAACTCATTGTACAATAATTTGTTCACCATGATTCAAAATTAGAAAAGAACAATTCCATTCGCAAATTTCATCATTTAAGAGAAATGATGGTTCATTAGACAGCATTTCACA
The DNA here is from genome assembly GCA_029582155.1 of Panopea generosa. Classification (NCBI taxonomy): domain Eukaryota; kingdom Metazoa; phylum Mollusca; class Bivalvia; order Adapedonta; family Hiatellidae; genus Panopea; species Panopea generosa. The sequence continues at coordinate 21,981,312 of CM055897.1, read as the reverse complement.
TTATGCTGCCAATTTTGAATTTCAAAAGACAGTTCAGAGCAATTTCACTTACACAATCAGTAGCGCGTGTGGCCACCTCTACTGGCAACCTCAGCAGCAACCCCCCCCCCCCATGGAACAGCACCAGTTATGTAGCAGATACTGTTGAATTCTGGCCCACTCCTGGTGGAGTGACACTGTCAGTTCCTGGACATTGGCAGACTGGTTGACGTAATAGCCAGGGTAATCCCAGGTGTGTTCAATCAGATTGCAGTCACGTGAACACACCGGCCGAAGCAAGATGTTAGTGTTGCAGGTCTGTAAAAAGTTCCTGTTGACACATGCAACATGAGGTGGCGCATTGTCATGCTGGAAGGCCTTGACATTGGCAGAACATAGGGACAACCACAGGACATTATATCTGGTTGATGTAACGCCTAGCTGTGAGATTACCTTGGCACACAACAAGTTGAGACTTGAACCTATGGTTGATGGCTGCCCAGATCATTACTCTACCTCCACCGTAACAGTTGTGCTGCAGAATACAACTGTAGACACGGATACATCCGTCGGCGTTGGACAAGTTGAAACGTGACTTGTCACTAAACACTACATTCTGCCAACGCTGACCCAATGGTTGCGGGCCCAAATAAGATTTGCTGATGATGACACCTCGTAATAACTAGACCTCAGAAGGGCCTGCACAAGCTAATTCCCTGTTCTCTAAGCCGATTTCTGACTGTATGTCGACTTACAGGGCGTCCACGGTTACCTACCACTAAATGTGAGGTGGATTCAGCTGTCAGAAAGCTGTCACGCAGATGCCGTTGACGTATGCAATTATCCTGCCGTAATGACGTTACACACTGTCTAACTGAACGTGGCTTATCAACAAACGGTCTGTGTCTCTGACACAGCAAACGAGACGCAATATTATCCAATCAGAGACTTTAAAATGTATAGCGACTTATTCTTGGGTTCGCCCACATTCAAGCATTGCCAAAACTAGGGCCCTCTCTTTGAAATTTAGCCTAGGCATTATCAGAAACTCTCGGAAAATATGGTTTTATGTCGACTAACACATTTACCTGTCTAAAATTCACTCGATAAAACAACATGATTGACAAGGGAATCATGAACATGTACATGAATTTAACAATGAGCTGAATAAAATCGTATGAGTTTCGGTTGGTTGGGTTTGTTGGTCAGAGTTCATGTACATTTCTGATATTTCCCCGCAAATTTAAACTATGTAATGAAAATAACGCCAATTTTCGATGAGGGGTTTCTTTATCTTGTCAGTGTATGTACTTGATGTACAAATATGACATATTGTTTCTTTTTAACTATATATAGGATAGATTGAGTGTTTGTGAAATAGTTTAAAACAGTTCACCATCATAGTACCATATAATTGTAAGTGACATGTATTCTTTATTGCAATGTTTATCGTATTTATTGTACCACTTATTATTGCTCTTAGCTATAATGATGATTTAAATATAATAAAATGTTAAATTGTGTAAAGAATTATGAGCAAAAGATATACTCAGTTTAAAATCAGCATAATTGATTAAATCATTGTAATGAAATGTAATATTTATTATAATGTATTTTAAGTGTGTTTTGTATATATGGGATAGTAAATGTGATACATTATTACTCTGTATTTATCAGGCTTCTCCACAGGCCATTTAAACACAGGGGCACCCCAGCACATGGTATTGCCCTACTGCTTGAATTCTTTAACAAAATTTTACAATAGCTTACTCTCCTTTGAATCATTGTTTTTCTTTGCATATCTTTTCTCATTTTAATGCCTAAAATGAAACACACTGAATATGATGACTTCAACTGATTAATGCAAGTTTTGCTAATACACAGCGTTTGAAAATGTGTTGAAGGTGTTTACGCGCTCTTACCCAAGTGTCTACTTTCCTTCCTGTGGAGAACCCTGTTTATATAATGTTATATGTATTTTCAGTGAGGGCTTTTCCAGAATTAAATGTATGGGGGGGTCGGACAGCAGTATAATTAAAATTTTATGCCTGGTTGGTGTTTTCATAAAAAAAATGATGCCTTGTGGGGTAAAAGTTTATTAAAATTTTATGCCTTGCTGGTACTTCCGTCTCTGAACCGAATTTTTTTTCAAGACCGTTTTTCTTCTCGAAATGTTATACATTTTCTGCCCAGATATTTCCTACCGTCGTATACAAAAACATAAAATTATCCTTCCCCATGTACCGCAGCGCCTAGATTTCCAAAGTCAATATCCCGCAGCGTCAAAAATTCGGCGAGCGTCTTATCTTTATCGCAGCAGGAACAGCAGGTCGTTTTAATTTACCTTGATTTGACTTACATATTTGCCACTGACAGGCATGTCGTAAGGATTGAAATACACAACCACCAGACATCAGGACCAAGTGTAACGTTTTATGCGACTGCACAGTTGGACACTCGATACACTGGTGTTGTTTATGTTTGGGATTGTCTTCAATTAACCTTTTCATCTCAAATTGATTGATCTTTTTTGTTAAGACCGCCATAATATTATTACATCACCCGACAACAATGATTTAATTTGTTTGTTTGAAACAAAGTATAATTATATACCTTTGGACTTCCCGAAAGGTTACATGAAACATATTCTTGGTTGTGAAGAAATTATTAACATGGAAATGTACGAGCTAATCAGATGTCGGAATACACTCATAGCAGGCCATAACCCTGCCTACTTTATTATATTTATGCCAAGATGCCGTGTCACAACGTTATCTCCTCAAGTAAATTTCACGAATTATATATCAATATTTGACGTATCGGGTATGTTTACAAATACTCCACTAAGGATATGAATATACAAACGTATATACTATTAAATTCTGCAAAAATGCCAATTCAACTATACGGCAGCATTGCTATAATTGTATGCGTATCCGCGCTGTTTGTCAGAGGGTGCAAAGTCTATTGTGACAAAAAATCTAAACTTGGACATTGCGCCAGTAGTGAAATCAACATCCACATTCTCAGATTTGTCATTCCACACCTTACGCCTCATTCTTACCCCAGCGTCTGAAAAAATCATGGGAAAAGGAAGATATTTCTTAGCGGTTTTTAAAAAAACATAAATTGGACTGTGAAATTGTCTTTGGGCATCCATAACCGGATTGTTTGTCATCGCAGGGTTTCCGCTGTCATTCGCCAAATCCGCAAATGGCGAAAAAATAAAAAAATGGCGAAAAAATGATTTGCCATAAGAAGAATTTTTTATATACACGAAATTTCCCTTTCCAAAACACCTCGATCTGGCCTAAACATCAATATCACACAGCCGAAAACACAGCTTGTACACAGTACACAACCCACGTGTGACATGCCAATGTAGTAGCATGACTAGGGGAGGTAAAATGTGGCACCTTTTATCTTTATCACCTCTTCGTAAAACAATAAACATCGGTTGTACTTAGATCTTTAATGGTTGATTGAAACACCGACACGTGATGATGATTGTTTACAGTTTGTAACGAATAAATGAAATTGCGCCTTTGATGCTATTATTAATATGTCAATCAAAACTAATAATGCAGGTAAAAAAACCATTGAGGTAGCACTTTTTTAAGACCGTAACTAATCAGTATAAACAATTGACCCCCGCAGTGTTTATCATACCACATGCCCGATAATGCGACTTTGGAAAACCTCTCATGCATATTCATTTATCTATTTTTATTCCTGTAATGTGATTGGCGGATAGCTTTGAATATAAATTAACCTATTTTTTCATAACCGCTCTGATTGGTCGGATATCTACGACCAAGGTACACGTTTCTTACCACCTACCTGAGCAAAGACAAAAAATAGACGATGACGTAATTCGCGGATGTCTCTCAAAGTTTCCAGTATGAAGAGTATAAAATTATCTCCCTTTGCCAAATGGTAACGATTTCTAAAATCTGATTATGTTTTTGCCGATAATTTGCGATCGATTGCGTTATGGAAAATGTCAGCGTTAGGTTTTGGTAATTTTGTAAATATTTCGTAGATTTACAATTATTGGAACTGTATGTATATAAAAAAAAATTCTGTGAAAACGTGAAAGTTGATATTTAAATTGAGTTTACGGTAAAGACGAATGTGGGTGGGGTATTATAGTAATAAACTTATTGTTTTTTGTTGTGTAGTTTAAGCGTATAATTTTCTTTGGCATGATTTAAATATAGTATTGAAAACAACAATTAAGATCAATTATGTGGGTTTTTTTTTTTAATATTTGAAATATAGTTGACTAGTTGCACTTTCTAGATATGAAGACTATCATAGACTGCATTTATTTATCATATTGCCAAGTTCTCTTGGATAGATTGAATAGCTTTGTAGGCTTGACATTGCCATTATTGTATGTTATTACAGCAATAATAAGAAAAGAAGAGCAAGATATTTAAAATAATGTTTTAAATATACTGAATCGACAGAACAGAAATGATAGTCAATAAAGAACAAAGATTAAATACAACATAATAAGTTGGGCATACTGATAGATACATAGTCAGTTCTCCTGCAATTCTCTCACTTCTCCCGGTCTTATTTAAACTCTAAAACTTGTGATTTAGACATGCATAATGTTAAGGGGAGCAAACCCTACATTTAATTAACACATTTAAGTCTATGTTAACAAATTTCATATTATACCGCAAGGAGTATTGGTAATAAAAATCTGGGCATGTGAACCGCTGATCATTTTTGTATGTGAACAATGATGAAATAATAAGAATAAAAGAATGGAAAATGTTTTACGGTTTTTGTTTATTTATTTACAATTGTGTAATTCATCCATACTCTTTATAATAAGCTATAAAATCACAAAATTCAGTCAAAGACATAACACACCATAAAAGTGCTAGATATGCTTAAAATAGTGTATATCAATACAGCTAAACAAAAAATGGCAGACGAGAGGAGGGAAACTCCCCTCTGGAACCCTCCCTCACGCGTACTTTTTTTTTCTTCGTTTTATGGTGGCCAAAAAAAAAATGGGGCCAGTGGAAACCCTGCACCGGGTGTGCGAAATGAGGTCAAATTAGATTAAACCTTTATCGATAGCAGGTAGTAAATAACATGTGTCGTAATAATGTTTGTTTCACTGTCAGAGTGACGACATTTGCACAAAGTGTTAATGAAAGGGACAGCGTATTCATTCTGTATATAGATTTAGGCATGTGTAGTTATAAATATAACTCTCTTTACGGATTGTATCAATCTAATAGTAATTCTTTTTTAAAGAAATTAGTATACTGAAAATAAACATTTTAGAAGACAACTGGTTACAAACAAACACTAAGCTTTAATTATTATTATTATTATTATAATGCTGTTGTTTTTGTGTTTGTTATCTATAGTGCCCCTTTATTTAATTCTCGACCTGTGGTAAATTGTGACGTAATCACTTGCATATCGGCACTAGATCAAAAGTGTAATGTCGGAGTACTTCAAAGAAAGTAGGCAACCGTCCAGACTACTAATTTTGCAAGTGTTACAATAAGAAAACATTAGAAAGGGGATTTTAGCCTCTTTTTTTATTTTGTGCATGGTGGTATTTTATCAAATTAAAATTTTATGCATGGTGCAGGGCTCACGGTGTCAGTCACCAATGGCGCCAAATGCGAAAAAAAAATTTGAAGTGGCGCATGTTTTTTCAGTTTGGCGAAAGTAATTGGCGCCAAAAAACTATGCCAATATTTTTGCTATATGGCCATGATTTGTTCATAAAGTAACTCTTGATTGTCCTTAACTTTCGATCATAAAGTGTGTCTCCATGGATACCACATGTCCGCTAGCTGGTGGACACGAATGCACTGAACCCCAAATTACCAATGAGGTCGCTTATGACACGTAATTGTGTTTTCCTAATCTGTTTATTGTTTGTGTCTCGAGATGTTATGTTTTAATAATAAGTGGTAGCAACAGTGTATTAACTTATACATAGGTTTGGCACAGATAAGTCTGTATTCTGTTTGTTAAGGTCCCGAAAGATTTAAACTTTACAAGATTCGCTCCAAGATTAACATATATTTTTTATGAAATAGGAAACTTTGGTTAAGTGCGTTTTAATATGTGCATTTTCCCTAATTTCAATCAATTTAATATGACAAATAAAATGATCAAACTGTTTTGAAAAGCTAGCCACCAGTGAAATATAACAGAATTTTCACTGACAGGAAGATGTAATTTATTCAAGATAATGAGATTCAATATTTATGTGGTATTGACGGTGCATGCGCAATTTGAAAATGAATATGCAATGTAAATTTTACAGCAAGCGATTGGTTGCTTTGTTTATGATGATGTTACTTGTCTGACCAAACACTGAAAACTTTTTCAAGATAATATCACGGACACATCAAAACTGGAGAAAATGTTAACAAAACATTAATTGCAAAATTTACTTAAAGGGATTATATTGCCATAATTGGCAAGTAACACAAACAAGCTGTAAATCCAGACTCATACTGTATGCAGTGTGCACAAAATAATGCTTATGTATTGACGTATTTAACCTTTATTTACTTGAAAGTTATTAAATTAACAGAAATTGAATATTGGCCAAAACTTTAATACGTCCCGCAATAAAGTATTGCGCAATGTTTACATTGAACTCTGTAAACTTCCCAAACAAAGCCTCGAAAACGAGTCTTCACAATGTTATCCGATGAATGATCAGAAACCGAAAAGGGGTTCGTTGAAAATGGTGATTGTAAACAAAAACAAAAACTTTGCATCAGAAACCCGATGTTTGTAATAAAGAGGTAATGCAATTAGACACTTAAGACATGTATATCTCTAAGTTACAAGTGTATCTTCATGCTGGGCGTGTGTATTTAGGACAGGGAATTGACGGTAATATGCCAATATAATCCGTTTAATCCGTTTAATCAATACATAACAATAGAAAATATCTAAAAATTATAACTAACCTCAAGACTACTTTCATCAACACCAGCAGAAAATGTGTTCCATAGTGACCTGAACTCACGACCTTTTAAAAGTGTCACGGTCATATTACTGTCCGATATGTCACAGCTACTATGTTCCGGAACAAATTTGACATCTTCATCAAATTTAACCAAAAGTGCATAATGCATGGGGAAACCACCAGAGCCAATGGAAATGAAGCTTATACAACAGGAACCAGGTGACGGAAAAGCTTTTGAAACTGAATCTTCACTGATGTTCTTTACATAAAATACAAATGTCACTGTCTCTTTGTCCTGACTGAAGTCAAATTTCGGCAAGTTGTATGAAATTTTCGCATGTGGCTTAGCAACTTTTTTTGTGAGATTATTGTCTGCTGTACTACTTTCTTCCATTTCTTCTAACGATGGCAAATCATCTGGACTTGTTTCAATGCTGTTCATGTCTTGCAATGGAGGTAGCTCTTCTATCAGAGGCAAAATATTTGCATCATTGGATGTATCTGGACTTGCTTCATCAAAGAATGATGGCATTTTTGGAATTTCTGCAGGAACTACAGGCAGTGTTACAATAAGGCATTTTCTGGTTTTGTCGAACTTTGCAGAGCCATTTTCATCATCAACAACATAGGGAAGTTTTAAGTCTAACATGTAGGCTGGTTTTTCTGATTTAAGAACTAATTTGTCTTCGAAGATGTCCAAATCAACACCTGCAGCAGATCTACACAAAGGCAATTCAATGCTGATAGCCAATTCTTTTGGTCTTGTTGTGGGTTTGGAGTCCGGGGCATCGGTAAATTCTTGCAATTCTAGGTTGGAGCGATGAATAATTGTATACTTTGGAGTTGTAAAGCCATTTTCTTCTTTTCGTTCAATGTTTGACTTCGTTTTGTCTTCCTTCGACTTTTTTACCTGTGCTCGTTTTGCAGTTTCTTCCATCTTCTCCTTTGACAATTCTTCACTAGTTTTATTACCATACGGATAAGGCATACTGTTTAATGGGTCATTTGGATCCTTCTTTTGGTTCTTTCCAGTCTCTTCTGAACTGTCCTCCTTTCTACTTCTAATAACCGTTGCAACTGGTTGACCCTTAAATGTGATTTTTGGTCGTCGGATATTGTTTCTATCCAACTTGCAATCAAACTGTTTCTCAATGCCTTCAATAGCAGTATCTTCAACCAGTTTCTTAAACTTAGGGTTGTTAGTCATACGCATAGTGTCAGGGTGGAAAACAACATCATAAACCGTGCAGTTTTTCTTCGACTTGTCAACATCCTCCCTGGGTGGGGAAAATGAATGAGGTATCTGCCAGTAAAGACCGTTCTTTCCCTCGTTGTTAGTATGCTTCTTGGAATTTGGTTTAGCTATCTTGTCACTTATGCAAATGTTAATGAAGGCTTTGTGTGTACCCTCACTGCTGTCAACGCTCGTCTTCAAAACAAACCCCGGTTGCGGATTGACAAACTGAACATCCATTCCCCTTTCGTTTTCCAACATTGCAATCTCTTCTTCGTATTTTTTACGATTTTCCGGGTTAGAAATTTCTTCCGCATACTCCACGAACATTTTTCTAAACTTTTCATCTTTCAGAGCCTCTTGTATTCGCTTAATTTCTTCTTGAGAAAGATCTAAATCTTCAAAACTTTTGGACGCCATGCTTGTTTGTGTTTAGTCTTGTTACCATGAGCATGCGCACACGGGGCACATTTGATTCAAGGGAAACAACTCGTAATACTCTCTGGAATATTCCGCTGCAGGGGCTCTTGTCTATACAGGAGCCACTATAACCTAAAACACACATTGCTACCAGTACTGCAAAAAAAAAAAAAAAATACTAGAATAATGGGGAAATGATGTTGTTTTTTTATGAACACCTGAATAGAACTAGTTTCTTTGTTAAAATCTATTCCCCACCCCATTAAAAAATCAGTGTTATTGTTTTAGGTCCTATGGGTCCTTGACCAATAAACCAGCGTACGCCATCACCCCAACGCCTAAAAACTCCCATATTTTTAAGAGCTATACCCAACCCTCATTCAAAAATCATGGTTATTGTTTTAGATCTACTGTATACAAGGAAATCTATGGGTCCTTGATCAATGGCGGATATACTCTTTAGATAAACCAGCATAGACAATCATCCCCACCCCTAAAACTCCCAAATCTTTATTAAGATCCGCAATATTTCTGTTGAAAAATGTGTGGCCATTCATTTTTTGTGTTATGCTCCTCTAAACTGAAATAATGGATCCACCTCTGTAGACTAAGGTCTATAATTATCAAAACAAATAATAATAAAATCTAAAGATGTTTATTTATTTTTATTATTGATTCTTTTTTAAACATCTGTTTTATACATGTTAAAGAATATTTTAAAGCTCATTTTTATATTATTTTTTTTTATACATTTTATCTCACAAATTAAACAGCACTAAAACGAGCATCGCAATGTGACCTTTTTCATTTTAGACAATAATAAATATCATTTTTAACTGAATTAATCATAATCTAATAACTTTCATTTTGTGAACCAATTTGGAAGGTACAGACAGGACATGATCAACAATTTAGTGTATGGACCAAATACACAACATCATTATGCAAAGTCATGTACATGTCCTTGACCTTTAAGGTAGCCACCAAGGTTGTGTGAGAGACACATCATGTTCTGCCGAATTATTTTTTTTTTTTGAAAATTGCTTTGTACATTTAGTACTTACAGGGTGGATATGACAATATATAGAAATACACAGCCTCCACAAACCCAAGTCCTGTGGGTGACCTTGACTTCTGAATTAGTCGCCCAGGTGTTATGCAGGACACATCATTTTATGCTGAAAATTTCTGCGAAGTTATTTGAAAATTGGTGCATGTATTCAAAGTCACTGGCCGGACACTCTCAACAATGCATGTATGAAAAGGCACAGCACAAATATACCTATACATGATATTGACCTTTGCGGTAACAACCCAGGTTTTGGGGATGACACATCAATATGTTATGCTGAACACTTATGCTGAACACTTTTGAGAAGTTATTTGAAAATTGGTGCATGTATTCAAAAGTTACTTACCAGGCGTACATTATCAATAATGCATGTATGGAAAGGCACAGCACAAATATACCTGTACATGATCTTGACCTTTGAGGTAGCCACCCAGGTTTTGGGCATGACACAGCATCATGTTATGCTGAACACTTGAGAAATTATTTGAAAACTGGTGAATGTATTCAAAAGTTACTTGCAGGACGTACACTATCAATAATGCATGTATGGAAAGGCACAGCAAATATACCGTACATGATCTTGACCTTTCAGGTTCAGGTAGCCACCCAGGTTTTGGGCACAACACATCGTCATGTTATGCTGAACACTTCTATCAAATTATCTGAAAGTCAGTTCATCAATTTGGCAGTTACAGACCGGACACAAACAAATATAAAATATGAGGATCAATACAAAGCCTCCATAATATTATGCCAAAGTCCTGTATTTGGCCGTGACCTTTCAGGTAGCCGTCATGCCATGAACACGACAGGTCTTCATGTTATGTGTAACACTTCTGTAAAGTAATTTGAAAGTAAGTCCATTTATGAGGAAGATATAAAGTGAACATGAAAGTGTGACTGACATACGGACTGATGAAACTGAGCAAACCTACCTGTATTCCCCGAAACCGGATTTTCAACCTGTATGGGAATAATAAAGGCCCTTTTATTGGTAGTCTAACCAAAAAGTTGGTAGTCACATATAATGAAAAAGTTACAATATCAAAATAAAGTTTATTATGTTATATATATACATGTCCTATTACAAGTGTATTATTTAATTATTATATTATATGCTATACATACAAGAATACCTTTATATACAATTTGACTATATCATATGGTATAAAGGGCCTCTGGTGTTTTTCAAAACAATACAAGTCTATTGAAATATACAGTTGGTTTACAGATTATTTCCTAAAATTATTGGAATGATTTGGAAATATGAATAATAATGAATGAATGAATGAATGGGGTTTTACTGCTTTCCAAAACATTTTAGGTTATTCGAAGCCAACACGAAGGAATATTCCAGATTCATTCTACACGTACAAAAACAACAAATTAATAAACAGATTATAAAAAAACAACACATCAACAAATGGATATGCAGAATGAACCTAGAACCTTGATACCTCCAGAACTGCAGAGTTTCAGCAAATTCTATCAATTTATTGCAACTGTTGCTTATTACGACATGCATGAGCCATAATGATCCTATTCTTGCCATCACTCGTATGGTTCCCTGGAACCACACAGGGGTTGGTAATTTAACCACAATAATGAACATGGCAAAAAAATGATAAAATGAACATGACATCCATTCAAAGGATTCCTACCCCTCTGCAGAGACCGACAGTGATTCTGTTCTTACCTGGAACCACAGGTTATGAATAATAAAAAGAATAATAACAAAACAAAAAGCTGTAATAATGTAGAATAATAATAATAATGATAATAATAAAGTCTTTATTTAAAGAGAAAACGCAGTTGGAACAATCTTCAATCTTCCCTGTGGTCCTCTATTATATACATGGTAACAAAGTAATAACAAAATATATACATTTAAAATGGATGAAAAAATTTGGCCAACTTTATTTTTTTTTCTTATTTTGAGAAATTCATGATTTTGTGGTGTACAATTTTGGTTGTGTAAAAAACAAAATTATAACAAAAAATAGAGTACAAAAGAGGAAAAATGTCATGGAAGATACAGTTACAATTTTTTCTCTCTACACTTCCACACAATGCCCTCTATTGATGTTCAAACTTGGAACTTGCAAGTAACGTTGGATTCCCTCATAATTTTGAAGATATACTCCAGATAGGAAAACTCACTTAACATATAGTTGAGATAATTCTGTCAATATTCAAGATAGAGTTACAGTTCTTTCACTCTGCACTTCTACGCATTACTCTCAAGCCATGTTCCAAGTTTCATTGGATTCCATTCAGAATTTTTGGAGTTATGTTCATGATAAGGAGATTCAAATGAATAGGCAAACAATTTCTTTTCGCTATGGAAAAGTGAAAACAATTTCTTTTCACCATGGAAAACTTTGATTGATAGAATATTTAGTTAATTTAATGAATGAATGAATTTTTATGCCGTCAAGGGCTAACAGATGATCAGTTAACCTAACCACTGTTTCCTGGGATCCTGAAAGGTTAACCAGTACTCAAGCACACCCTATCGCTGCAAGTAACTGATAACTTTCTCATTTGAATCAGGTGAGAGATGAATGATAATGAGACACAATGTCGTACATATATCATCACTGAGACTGTTGCCGGGCGGGGGATTCAAACTCACGACCCCTAGATTGATAGTCAGACGTGTAACCGACTGAGCTAATTGGGGGTGGCACCATGGAAAAGTGAAAAACAATTTCTTTTCACCGTGGAGAAAATAGGGACAATGGATTCCATAAACAAAAACAAAAAGTCTGGTCAATAATTAATAGTTAAATATTCTAACATTTACTGCTTAATGGCATTGTGACTGGTAAAATAGCTATTAAAAAAAAAAGTTAAATGTGAAATAAAGTATGTATTAACAAATAATCATTTATACCCAAATTATGATTGATGTGGAAATTTATATTTGCCAAAATGTGACAAAAACAGTACTTCAATTGGAGAAGTAAAATCAAAACAGAAGCCTTATTCTAAAAATAAATAATATTCACACACGCATGCTTGGTGACCTGCATCTCGTCATTCACTCTTTCTAAAATCGATCAAATAAAACAATATATGGAACCAATATGGCAAATCAAATTGAAGTTTCATGACCTATTTGAAATGTACCAATTTTAAGTAGACATTATTTTAGTCTAACATGACAATGTAAGTCAAGTTTGGAAATACCATTTCAATATATTATTTTGGAATGCTTCAGAGGTATCTTTCTAAAAGAATAAAAAGGACTCAGTCAGTATATTTATCTAAGAATGATATTTTTTATGCTTAAATATTCAAAAAAAAAAAAAAAAAAATACTTAAAGGGACAAACACGCGTCAATTTAGCTAAATATTCGTATTTCTGAAAATTCTCTCTCTGCAAATATGTATAAAAAATGAGTATAAAAACACATTTTACACATATATTATGCCCATATATTCTCTTATTGCTTTAAAAAGAACTTGGTCAGTATATTTAATTACAAATTATATCTTGCTGGGAAAAATGTTTTTTATGCTTTAATATTCATTTTTTTTTGGAAAAAAACCCCCCACCAACATTCTGATTTTAAAGGGACATATACGTGTCATTTTAGCTAAATATTCATACAATTCTATTTCTGAAAATTCTCTCTGTGCAAATATGTATAAAAAATGAGTATAAAAACACATTTTACACATATATTATGCCCATATATACTCTTATTGCTATAAAGATAAACATATACCGATATATTTACTGACAAAAACAATTAATTTAAAAAGTGACTTCAAAACCTGGCCTACCTGCAAATGTTAGACTAAAATAGATTTCCCGCATAAAGTTGCAAAGTATGTTGTAAAGAAACAGATAGGTATAAATGTGATTTCATTACGACTGTGATTTGATCCATATTAATAATGGTTACAAATTGTTAAAATTGCTTTATCATAGAGAGAATCTGAATGACAAAGGGAAACTCAAATTACAAATTGTTCGTATTTCATTTATTAATGAAATTGAGGGCTTTGTGTTCATTTTGAAAATTAATTTTAAATATGAACAGCAATAATGTTTAAACATTAATAGCAAACTTTACTGATATACTGTCTTCAAGCTGGAGCTAGAGAACATAAGGTGGGTTACATACTACAGGACATGTTTATATCATCACTTGCATTTGATCAAGGAGGGAAATTCATGTTTTCTTCACAAAAGGAAAATTGTAGATCATATCAATTTAAATGTTTTTATCAACAAAATATCTTCAAATTAAATGCAGACATGTAGTTTTATTGTTGTGATGGTACCATATTGCCCTTTGTACATGCAATCTGTGGTTGAAATGGAGTCATACATTATGTACCATAACTGACCAGACATGGCTGTCAATTAAACAAGTCTATAATTTAATCAGCGATTATATAAGAATCTTACACAAGTTAGAGGTTCAAAAACAAACATTCCATCCTGAGTGATAACTGTTTTTGGAGGGAAAGAGGCTCTGTCTGGTCTCAGTTAACCCAAAGGATGGATCTTTCTATCGGAGCCGAAAAAGTCATGTAAGATTACCTTTCTTGCATGTCAAACACAATAAATACTTATTCTAATTTAAAATTATCATTAAATTTCACCATGATGTCTTTTAAAATGTCAAATTAAATATATTATGTCTATGTTTTAATTCGTCACATCATAAATTGTTCCGTCACAGCAGGGTAGAAGGAGCGGGTGGAGGGAGTGTAGGATGAAATTCCATACCCAGTAAAAGTATGTGGAAATCCTTGTCTGGAATGCAAGAAAGTGTTTCCAGTACTACTATTTTCCTTAGACAAGCAGACAATGCCTAGTAAACACATTGTACTGTTTACATTGTATTTACTTAGACAAACAATGGCATGTGTCCAATGGGCAGGAGTGACAGTCGTTCTTGTGTCAGGTAAATTGGTTTTAATAGTAAAGACTATATTTTGTGATTAATTAAACAAGTAACTTAAGAAGTTCAGGGGCACTACAAGAAATATAACAAGTGCAGATACTATGTAAATTAATATAATAAAAATATAATCAGTAACACATGTTCAATATAAATATATAAACACATTTACTTAGACATTTAAATTTTAAACATATAAGTTACAGTTGATGTAACAAAATCGTTCCAATAACTGCCATTTCATAGAAACACTCAAACAAGAAAATTAATTAATTTGTGCTCCTGCGTGTATGTATCTGTGCATAAGGCTGTACTTAAATAAAATGTTTGTCTGCCATACTCCTACCTTCTCGCTCAAATTGCAACTACTAAAGTTATTTTTATTTTGAAAATATTGCAGTTTTTTCCCTCATTAATCCTTGTTCAAAATAACAATTACAAAATCTAACGAAATATTTTTTAAAAAGAGTTACCTAACTTCCCATTAAAAAAGTACCAAGTTGGATCATAGCAAACAAACCCTTTTTTTTCAGAATGGCAAGAAGTTTGTTTGTGCAAGTATCTTTCATTTGGTTTAAGTTTTTTTTTATTTAATGCTTTAAAAAATGCTTTCTCTTGTTTGTAATAATGCAGCAAAATGGTATTCAGAGTGCAGTGCACTTAAAAATACTGATCGTTTCTTCTTATTTATTTCTTTTTGCTCAATACACAGGTACTGCTTAACAACAACAAAACCTGACAAAATGTAGAGTATGATAGTAAATATCTACCATTTATCCTCACGTATATTCGCGCATCCGTGTATATTGCGCATCCATGTTTTAAGATCAAGAACAAAAAAAAAAATACAATTCTCCTATATATGCGTATATCGCGCATCATAATTTTGAAATTTTGTTCAGATTCGGCTGTGACGACATGTTGGAAGGAATACCTGACTCGATATGTTAAACAGAATTTGATTGGTCCAGAAAAAAACAGTAGACTGGTACTTGCTAAAAAATATTGAATTTGTTCCCAAGATTTAATCGAGTTATATTTTGTTTTGCGTATATTATTGTTTATTTTTGACAATTTTTAAAAATATTTTCTAACGAAAATATGTGGTGACCCTAAAAATAGTCTTGACTGTTAGTCCTGAAAAGGACTGTTGTATGGTAGCTCTGAAAAGGGCTGTTTAATAACATCTGATTTCTGATTCTTCAAATCCCTCAAAACTATCATTGAGTTCACAGTCCGAGTCAAAAAGCTTTTCAAACATTTTTTGAAAAAAAACATTCTCCGCTAGGTAAATCAGCACCAATTATCGAGCTCACATGAAGAAATTGTCCTGAAATTAATATCTGAACATACAGGTGTACAAAACTTTTTCTGAATCGATAAATCTTTGAAAATTTTACATAAAAAAAAATTAAATCTTCTGTACATATATATATTGCGCATCCCTTCTCGAAGATCTCAAAAGTTGGAAAAAAAACGTGCATAATATGTGAGGATAAACGGTTATCCTCAGTGTTTTATTTCTCAAATACATAATACATCAAAATGGTATTCAGAGTGCACTAAAAGTCTTGAAAATATAGATATTTTCCTATTCATTTTTTTGCTCAAAACATAAACAGCTAAACAAAACCTGATAAAATGTAGAGCAGGATGATAAATAATATTTCCTCAGTGTCATATTTCCATCAACTTCCATTTTTTAACAAACACTATAAGTATTTTATCCTTTTCGAGGAGCTGCTGGTCACGTAGAGATGGCTATCACTGACTACATCATCACTGTGAGGTCACAATTAACATGCAGCATCGAGGTCAGTCAGTAAAAAACTTGTCCTTGTTGTGGATCTGCGATTTATTTTCTGATGTAACCATGGTAGCTGATTCACTTGTCATCATATAACTGTTTATTTTATCCATATCAGCGTCCATATTCTGAAATAGAAAGATTCCAAGTGTTGGTACAGTTCTACACTTTTACCATATTTAACATTGATGTGTTGTGGTAATTAAAAACTTGATTCTCTAAAACTTGAATAGCTTGATGCTTTGTAGATTTTATATTGCAACCAGGTCAATTGTGTAGAAAGACCTCAGAATGAATTTGTGTAGAATCACCATTCTTCTGCAAATAACTGGCAAACTTTCTTACATCAAGGTTTTGAACTGAGCCAAGCTCAAACCTACAACCTAATCATTGAGAGGTAAGTAACATTTAAAGTCTTTGATCACCGGGCCACAGAGGACCTCTTTTAAAATTCAGTTTTCATATATATATATATATATATATATAGGATGGGCGTGTTCCCTTAACCAGCAATTTATAATATCTATCCTAAATGATTTTTTGTAGACTCTGTCTCGTATATTGTCGTATTCCATGGCCTAGTGTAGTGTTAAGGCGTCTGCCTCGGAAGCGGATGATTAAAGGTTAGAATCCCAGTGGAAGCACTTGAGGGTTTTCTGACGCAACAGGTTGCTCACCCAGTATTTACTTAAATTCAGGGGTACCGAATGTCTAACAGTCTGACACCTGGCAAGGTTAGCTTTCGGGAAGTAACTGTGTACAGCATAAAGGTGTCTCACAAGCCTATTATGGCTGGCCCTTTCAATAGGAGAGACGCTATAATAAACAAACACTTTACTTTACTTATATTGTGAAAAACTATTGTTTTCTATATGATAATGCCAGAATATAAGTATACAAACAGTACCTTTAAACATTTAATTTCCTCCAATGCTTTGGTGTTAAGTAGTCCCAATCTGTCTCTAAGCAGGGCGACTTGATCCTGCCGTAAAAGGAATTCAATATTCAATATTTAATTATATAGAGCAATATTTCTTACTTCAGACAAGAATCAAAACACTAATATTCATTATCCTGTCTGCCATAGCTGACAGCAATCAAAGGAACATCCTCATTCAATTTGTTGCCATTCTTAAGTCCCAAACATTTATGTGGGGACTTATGGAGTTGTTCTTGTTTGTCTGTATGAACGTCCACCCCTTTTTTGTCAGCTTTATCTCTCCTAAACTTCTTGATTAATTTTGGCCAAATTTGCTAGGGAGTATTAGTTTGAAGTTAAGCATATCGGCTTAATGTTTCAGTCCATCAACTTTTAGCATAGTTATGGCCATTTAATTATAATCATAGCAAATCTGCACACGTATGTACTTTTTTGTCAACACACAACCTCCTAAAACCGATTTTGGCCAAACTTGCCAGGAAGTATCAATATGAAGTGAAGTTGCGCTTGTCTTCACCTTCTGGTCCATCGAATATTGGAGAGTTTTGGCCATTTCGTTATTTTTAATGGTAAATCTTGTTAGCTCTACTCCTAAATTTTTCTTCTAATTTTAGCTTAGCATGGTAAATAGTATCAGTATGAATTCTGATTGTGCATAGCATTTTCATGTTCTGATCAATTGATTTTTGGCAGAGTTATGGCCCTTTAATTGTTTTACTGGTAAATCTAGTCAGCACTGAACAAGCATTACTTAAATTTTCAAACGATTCTATACTAATTTGCTAGGGAGTATCAGTATAAAACCCAGTCCTGCACATCATTTCCTTGCTCCAATCCATCTATTTTTGGCAGAGTTATGTCCCTTTTATAATATTGATTGTAAATCTTTCCAGCGCTACTCTTCCCAAACTTGTCAATTTTCTCCTATGAAATCAAGTCATCTTGGTAGTATTAATACTTATATAATTCTAGTTAATACCAGAAATTTCTAATAACAAATCTATAGGCAGAGTGAGGCATTTGTGTTGACAAGCACATTTCTAGTTTACTTTAAATGGTGAAGAAAACAGATAAACACGATACATGTGTATGTAAAATACCTATTACTTTTAAAGTGGTTTCTACCATGTAGTTATAAGATAAAACTTAGTCAACATTATATTACAATAATTGGTTAATATGAGTGCCATGAACCAGGAAATCTTGACTATTATCATGATTTAATGATTTGATAACCCAGTATTTTATAAATGTTTTGATTGGTGTTTCTCAGCTAGAATGAGTGGGGTGGGGATATATACATGGCATATCCAGTTTTATACATGCAGGAAGACCTCAGATTTAATCTGAGTAAAACTACCGTTATTCTGGTTAATATGAGTGCCATGGACCAGAAAATCTTGAATATTATCATGATTTAATGACCCAGTATTTTATTAATGTTTAGATTGGTGTTTCTCAGCTAGAATGAGTGGGGTGGGGATATATACATGGCATATCCAGTTTTATACGTGAAGGAAGACCTAAGATTTAATTTGAGTAAAACTACCGTTCTTCTGGTTAATATGAGTGCCATGGACCAGAAAATCTTGAATATTATCATGATTTAATGATTAGATGACCCAGTATTTTATAAATGTTTAGATTGGTCTCAGCTACAATGAGGGGGTTGGGGATATATACATGGCATATCCAGTTTTATACATGAAGGAAGACCTCAGATTTAATAAGTAAAACCGCTGTTTTTCTGGTTAACATGGACCAGGAAATCTTGAATAGTATTATGCTTGAATGACCCAGTATTTTAGAAATGTTTAGATTGGTATTTCTCAGCTAGAATTGTGGATGGGGGGCATATTCACCAGTTTTATTCGTGAAAGGAGACCTCAGACTGAATCTGAGGACACGAAATCTCAATCAGACTGAAAGTGTCTTAAAACAAAGTTGACTTTGAAGAGTGAGTCTGGCAATAACGTGCGACACGTCATCATGTTATGTTGATAAATTTTAGCAAATTTATTAAAATCCTTCTATGAATGACAAAGGTAGAGGCTGGACACAAATCTCACACAGACAAACAAACTCAAAGTGTGACCTTGGACGACCCTCCCACTCGGCCACGGATGAATGCAGGACCCTTCCACTCGGCCACGAAGGAATGCAGGACCCTTCCACTTGGCCACGGAGGACCATTCCTCTTGGCCACGGAGGACCCTTCCACTCTGCCATGGAGGACCCTTCCACTCAGCCATAGAGGACCCTTCCACTCTGCCATGGAGGACCCTTCCACTCAGCCACAGAGGACCTTTCCACTTGGTTACGCAAGACCCTTCCACTCGGCTATGGAGGACCCTTCCGCTTGGCCATGGAGGACCCTTCCACTCGGCCACGGAGACCCTTCCACTCGGCCACGGAGGACCCTTCCACTTGGCCACAGAGAACCCTTCCACTCAGCCACAGAGGACATTTCCACTCGACCATGGAGGACCCTTCCACTCGGCCACGGAGAACCCTTGCACTCTGCCCCAAAGGACCCTTGCACTCAACCACGGAGGACCCTTGCACTCTGCCCCAGAGGACCCTTCCACTCGGCCACGGAGAACCCTTCCACTCAGCCACGGAGGACATTTCCACTCAACCACGGAGGACCCTTGCACTCTGCCCCAGAGGACCCTTCCACTCGGCCACAGAGGACCCTTCCACTCGGCCATGGAGGACCCTTCCACTCGGCCACGGAGGACCCTTCCACTTGGCCAGGGAGAACCCTTCCACTCAGCCACGGAGGACATTTCAACTCGACCATGGAGGACCCTTCCACTTGGCCACGGAGAACCCTTGCACTCTGCCCCAAAGGACCCTTCCACTCAGCCACGGAGGACCCTTGCACTCTGCCCCGGAGGACCCTTCCACTCGGCCACAGAGGACCCTTCCACTCGGCCATGGAGGACCCTTCCACTCGGCCACGGAGGACCCTTCCACTCGAACACGGAGGACCCTTCCACTCGACCACGGAGGACCCTTCCACTCGGCCACGGAGGACCCTTCCACTCGACCCCCGAGGACCCTTCCACTCGGCCACGGAGGACCCTTATATATATCTAGTAATGTATTTATTATAGAGTTTAACTGGTTATGACTGAGTTGGTCATTCAAAATGCAGATCGCTTGACAAAACAACTTAGCAAGTATAATGTTAGCATGAACAAGAAAGTAGCATGCATGACAAAGTACTAGCTGTATCCCACCTTTGCTTTCTCACAACACTGCAGTATTTCCTCATCCTCTTCAGTACTTGACTTTATCAACTCTTGTGTCACTAAAAACAGAAACTAACTGGTTATAAATAATATTTGTCTTTATTACATACTTTATAGTGCAAAAGTGTAATAAACACATGGCATATTTTTATGTTAACACAGTGTAATATCACTTTTGATACATCATTTGGTGTTTCCATTTAACTTGACTGTCGTACATAAAATGCTGAACTACATTCAAACTTCCTTGAGTATATAGATGAAGTTGGTTTGTCATGGTAAAATGACCTCATTTTGAGACGTCAGTCAAACAACAAATGAAGAAAACAAATATGCCAGACTTTTTCTCGTTCCGCATAGACATGTTAGGTTAAATAAACTATGTCCTATTTTTCTGAGTCATGTGATAAAAGAAATCTTACATTCATTTTCATTTATTATTATTTAACTCGTTGGCAAAAATGATATAGTGCCTGGCAGAGCCTTGTATAGTATATTTTTGCCAACTCGTTTAATAAATTTAATAATAAATGAACAGGTACTTAAGAAATCAAACATTGCAAACTGTTTTATTATACAAATATCTTACATCTAATACTATATTTTCTTTTAAAACAAATATATTTAGTATTTAGGTATCTCTTAGAACCCCATGATTATTTATATTGCTGATTGACATGACATGGACCTCATGATGACATGACATAAACAACTGTGATTACATGGATCACATATTGATAAATATATAGTAAAATATGTGAACATGTATTGACACAGCATTGATGAGGAGTGCATGGATAATGACTGACATGGCTTATACTGATCTCTGTCAGTGAATGTGCTTCATAATGATATGACTTTGGGAGTAATGATTACATAGATCTCAGATTTATATGCTGTAGAGAGCTATTATTACACAGATCTCAGATTTATATGCTGAAGTGAGCTATTATTATACAGATCTCAGATTTATATGCTGTAGAGAGCTATTATTATACAGATCTCAGATTTATATGCTGAAGTGAGCTATTATTATACAGATCTCAGATTTATATGCTGTAGAGAGCTATTATTACACAGATCTCAGATTTATATGCTGTAGAGAGCTATTATTACAACATGGATCTCAGATTTATATGCTGTAGAGAGCTATTATTACACAGATATGAGATTTATATACTGTAGAGAGCTATTATTACATAGATCTCAGTTTTTCATGATGTAGAGGGCTATGATTGCATAGCTCTCAGATTTATATGCTGTAGAGAGCTATTATTACACAGATCTCAGATTTATATGCTGTAGAGAGCTATTATTACACAGATCTCAAATTGTACATGATGTAGAGGGCTATAATTACAGATGTCAGATTTATATGATGTAGAAGGCTATTATTACATGGATCTCAGATTTATATGCTGTAGAGAGCTAATTATTACACAGATATCAGATTTATATACTGTAGAGAGCTATTATTACATAGATCTCAGCTTTTCATGATGTAGAGGGCGATGATTGCATAGCTCTCAGATTTATATGCTGTAGAGAGCTATTATTACGCAGATCTCAAATTGTACATGATGTAGAGGGCTATAATTACAGATGTCAGATTTATATGATGAAGAAGGCTATTATTACATGGATCTCAGATTTATATGCTGTAGAGAGCTATTATTACACAGATATCAGATTTATATACTTTAGAGAGCTATTATTACATAGATCTCAGTTTTTCATGATGTAGAGGGCTATGATTGCATAGCTCTCAGATTTATATGCTGTAGAGAGCTATTATTACACAGATCTCAGATTTATATGCTGTAGAGAGCTATTATTACGCAGATCTCAAATTGTACATGATGTAGAGGGCTATAATTACAGATGTCAGATTTATATGATGTAGAAGGCTATTATTACATGGATCTCATATTTATATGATGTAGAGAGCTATTATTACATAGATCTCAGTTTTTCATGATGTAGAGGGCTATGATTGCATAGCTCTCAGATTTATATGCTGCAGAGAGCTATTATTACGCAGATCTCAAATTGTACATGATGTAGAGGGCTATAATTACAGATGTCAGATTTATATGATGTAGAAGGCTATTATTACATGGATCTCATATTTATATGATGTAGAGAGCTATTATTACAAAGATCTCAGATTTATATACTGTAGACAGCTATTATTACATAGATCTCAGATTTATATGATGTAGAGCTATGATTATGTGGATCTCTGACTCACAGGTGTTGGAGAGCTGTTACATTTACCTGGATCTCTATTGGAAATCAGCAGTTTCTTCTCACAAGTTTGTCTGGAATGTTAAAATGAAGTCATCAATATTTTTAAAACATCTCCATGCATGTATTGTAGTTGCATACCACTTACAACATAAAAACTGTTACAAAATAGATTGTTGTTGATTGTATGGTGTTTAGCAATGCTTTCAACACTTTTTTGTGGCCAAATCACGCTGGTTCCAGAACTCGTCCGAGACCTAATGATTATATAACTGTTGTGCAAGTTTGATTAAGATTCAATGAAGGTGCTATCGTGTCTTCAACATTTTCCCTATATAACTCTATGTAAAACAGTGACCCCTGTGGCGGCCCCAAATTTGACCCAAGGGACCCGACATCAACAAATCTTTAAGGGAACTACATGCAATGCTTCATGTAAGGTCTAGGCCTTTAAAGTTTCATTTAAAATGTGTTTATAAGCTCTGTGGCAGGGGCATTTGTGTTCAAATCATGCTGGTTCAAGAACATGTCCAAGATCTTACAGTTATATAACTGCTGTGAAAGTTTTGTTAAGATTTGAAGAAATATGAAGGTGTTAGCACATCTACAACATTTTCTCTATATAACTCTAGGTAAAACAGTGACCCCTGTGGTGGCCCCAAAAATTGACCCCAGGGACCCGACTTCAACAAATCTTTTAGCGGACCCCAACATAATGCTACATGTAAAATATCTAAGGTCTAGGCCTTAAACTTTCAGAGAAAATGTTTTTTAAAGTTTCGCTTAAAATGTGCTTAAAAGCGCTGTGGCAGGGGCATTTGTGGTTGAATGACACTAGTTCAAAAATTTGTTCAAGATCTAATGGTTATATAACTGCTGTGCAAGTTTGGATAAGATTCGAATGTAAAATGAAGGTGCTATCGCATGTACAAGAAAAAGGTTGACGGACGATGGACAATTTACCATGACCTATGCCCTGCTGGCCTTTGGCCAGTTGAGCTAAAAAGTATTTGTTTGCCACTTCCGACCCATGCTATTTGAGGGTAGGTAGGTAGGTAGGTAAATTCTTATCTTTTCTTTTTGTAATCATTCATTTGTTTTATATCTCGTTACGTTAACAACATGTAATGACAGAAAATATTTTGAATGAACACAAAAAAATTGTTTTCCTAACTGGTCGGATAGTTGTGGGTCAGCCAGCAAAAAACAATACTTTAATTAAGGTCCTGGTAAAATACAATGTGAGGAAAGAACATGTATGGTAAACATCAAATCTTAAACAAACACTACGGGTAACAGAAATGGTTAATAGAAAAACACATGTATGGAGATTTTTGCTACTTACAGTTTGGATTCTAGAATTTCTTGTTTTCTGACCATTTCTTCTAAATTCTCTACAAATATCATCAAGAGCATCAAGACCAATTGTTATGCAGAAAGTTATATAGACAAGGCTTTATATAGACAAGGCTTTATATAGACACAGCTTTATATAGACAAGGCTTTATATACACAAGGCTTTATATAGACAAAGTTAAATGCTGTGACAAAGAATTAGTGTTTTGGGTGTTCAAAGTTTACAAGGACATTGTGTTGTAAAGTCAAATACCTATTATCTACATTTTGTCCGATTTAATTCTTCTCTGGGCTACATCAAGCATTGTTTGTATATAATCAAAAAAAAGAAGAGTTAAATACCATACCCTGTATAAATTCTACTAAACTAAAATTCTGATTTGTGGACAAATCTGAACCAAGTTCACTTAGCTTTAACGAGTTATTTAAAAAAAAAAATTAAAATCTTGTATTGAAGTGATAAATTGATTATATGGTCAATAAATACGCAAAATTTTAAAATAATCTGATGTTAGATAAAGAGGATTATAAGGAATGAATGAATGAATGGGGTTTTACGGCATAACAACACATTATAGGTTATTCAACGCCAACAGGAAGGAAGATATCAGGTTCACTCTACATGTACAAAAACAACAAATTAACATACAGATTTAAAAAAAAAATACACCAACAAATGAATATGCAGAATGAACCTAGAACCTTGATATCTGCAGAACTGCAGAGTTTCAGCAAATTCTATCGTATTACTCAAATTGTCGCTTTTTACGACATGCATGAGCCACAGTGGTCCTATTATTGCCATCACTCATATATATGGCTCCCTGAAACCACACAGGGGTTGCTAATTTAACCACAATAGTGAACATGACAAAAAATGATAAAATGAACACGACACCCATTTGGAGGATTCCTACCCCTCTGCAGAGATTGGCAGTGATTCTATTCTTAGCCAGAGCCACAAGGGCTGAGGATTATAAAACAGTATACTCAATTTTTGTTTCAAACCAAAATGTATGCATTTTATTTTAGAAATTTTTGAAAATTGGAGGATGGTCCAGTTCAATTGAGTGTTCTAAATACAGTTTTTACAATTACATGTAAGTTTGATAAATAAGCGCTTGTAAAGAAAAAAACAAATTTTGAAAAATACAAATTTAGTGCAAAAATTGCTATTTTTAAAATATGCTTTTATTTTATATACATGTATTAATGTAAATCAGATATATATTTTTGAGGTGTTAACGTTTTTGAATATATCACCAATATTTGTTATAGCATTCCTTTTGCATAAAGAATCAGAGCAGCTCCAAATTTGTTTTTTAAAACTATATATACCATTTTAACAAGATTATAACATCTATGGGTAATAAAATACATAATCCTTAACTTGTTTTTTAGAGTAAATATTGGATATTCACAATAAACTTAAAATGAATAAGTTAACACTCAAAATCAGGCAACACCATACAGCAACAACAAAATCAGGCAACACCATACAGCAACAACAAAATTAGGCAACACCATACAGCAACAACAAAATTAGGCAACACCATACAGCAACAACAAAATTAGGCAACACCATACAGCAACAACAAAATTAGGCAACACCATACAGCAACAACAAAATTAGGCAACACCATACAGCAACAACAAAATCAGGCAACACCATACAGCAACAACAAAATCAGGCAACACCATACAGCAACAACAAAATCAGGCAACATACAGCAACAACAAAATTAGGCAACACCATACAGCAACAACAAAATCAGGCAACACCATACAGCAACAACAAAATTAGGCAACACCATACATCAACAACAAAATTAGGCAACACCATACAGCAACAACAAAATTAGGCAACACCATACAGCAACAACAAAATTAGGCAACACCATACAGCAACAACAAAATTAGGCAACACCATACAGCAACAACAAAATCAGGCAACACCATACAGCAACAACAAAATCAGGCAACACCATACAGCAACAACAAAATTAGGCAACACCATACAGAAACAACAAAATCAGGCAAAACCATACAGCAACAACAAAATTAGGCAACACCATACAGCAACAACAAAATCAGGCAACACCATACAGCAACAACAAAATCAGGCAACACCATACAGCAACAACAAAATTAGGCAACACCATACAGCAACAACAAAATCAGGCAACACCATACAGCAACAACAAAATCAGGCAACACCATACAGCAACACCATACAGCAACACCATACATCAACAACAAAATCAGGCAACACCATACAGCAACACCATACATCAACAACAAAATCAGGCAACACCATACAGCAACAACAAAATCAGACTATACCATACAGCAACAACATACAGCAACATCATACAGCAACAACAAAATTAGGCAACACCATACAGCAACAACAAAATCAGGCAACACCATACAGCAACAACAAAATCAGGCAACACCATACAGCAACAACAAAATCAGGCAACACCATACAGCAACAACAAAATCAGGCAACACCATACAGCAACAACAAAATCAGGCAACACCATACAGCAACAACAAAATTAGGCAACACCATACAGCAACAACAAAATCAGGCAACACCATACAGCAACAACAAAATAATACAACACCATACAGCAACAATAAAATCAGGCAACACCATACAGCAACAACAAAATTAGGCAACACCATACAGCAACATCAAAATCAGGCAACACCATACAGCAACACCATACATCAACAACAAAATTAGGTAACACCATACAGCAACACCATACAGCAACAACAAAATCAGGCAACACCATACAGCAACAACAAAATCAGGCAACACCATACAGCAACAACAAAATTAGGCAACACCATACAGCAACAACAAAATTAGGCAACACCATACAGCAACAACAAAATCAGGCAACACCATACAGCTACACCATACAGCAACACCATACATCAACAACAAAATCAGGCAACACCATACAGCAACACCATACATCAACAACAAAATCAGGCAACACCATACAGCAACAACAAAATCAGACAACACCATACAGCAACAACAAAATCAGGCAACACCATACAGCAACAACAAAATTAGGCAACACCATACAGCAACAACAAAATCAGGCAACACCATACAGCAACAACAAAATCAGGCAACACCATACAGCAACAACAAAATCAGGCAACACCATACTAGCAACAACAAAATCAGGCAACACCATACAGCAACAACAAAATTAGGCAACACCATACAGCAACAACAAAATCAGGCAACACCATACAGCAACAACAAAATCATGCAACACCATACAGCAACAACAAAATCAGGCAACACCATACAGCAACAACAAAATCAGGCAACATCATACAGCAACAACAAAATCAGGCAACAACAAGATTATTACTTTCAATTTTACGTCATATTCAAATGTTCAACTGATTGAATATTTAGCATCATTTTTATGCCATTGAGGGTTAGCCGATGATCAGTTAACCTAACAACTATTTCCTAGGATCCAGTAAGGTTAACCAGTACTCCAGCACACCCCATCTCCATAAGTAACTGATCATTTTCCCACTTGAATCAGCGATGAGAGACAATTGATGAGATGCAATGTTGAATATTAATCATCACGGAGACTGTGACCAGGAAGGGATTCAAACTCATGACTCCTGGATAGATAGTCAGACACACTACTGACTGAGCTAATCGGGTCTGGTTCAAATATACAGCAAATTATCTTACTTATTTTGTGAAACATGGCTATAAATAGAGTTACAGTTATAAGAGTGAATTTTCCCTATTAATGAAAGTGAAACCTAAATACATATGTATACAATTATGTTATCATTGATTACTGGTATACTTATTTTTTTTCCTTTATAAAATTTCAAAAGACTCTCCCATTGAAATATGTTCAAGTCATTTAAATGATAAGTGCCAAGGACAAGATGTAATAAATACCAAGGTCACAAGGTCATTAAAGGAAAGTTGTTGAACCAAATAAAGTAATACTAATCCAAAACATATTTTAACAATCTTAAAAGAAAATATTTTTCTTTGAATGGCCTTCTACATAAAAAGGTAACTCTAACACTAAACTGACAACAACTCGACTTTTGTGGCAGTTCAAAATTATATTATAAAAACCAAAAGTTTTGAGTATCGTACACAATTAAATACATCATAACTTGTCATATTCGATGTTATGTTTACTTACATAATTATGAAGACACATCTCTATTTGATCTTAGATAGTAAAAAACAATTATTAATGAATGGATTGAAATAATAAAAATAAGCTTGCAAAACACCTATCCCCTGTATCGGAATGAACCTATAAAAGAAGATAAAAACAAAAAAGTCTTTCCTTCCGTTCAACCAATACTATATTTTTTATTTGAAATATTCTGAATAAACCATTATGCTTTTTTTTTTTTATTAACTATTGTATATTTGGCTTAATTGAAATTATTACGGAACACTATGATAAAGTCTAAACGAAATGTAAAATAAGTGTTATGTTGACAACTCACCTTTGTAACTCGTTTCACTTGCTGCAGATTTTGTCGTTTCTTCCTCTAATTTGCACTAAAAAATATCATCTTACATGACTTTATATTTATAATGTTTTAGCTACGTCAGTTTAACTAAACACTATGCAACACAATATATAATAAATTCATATTCATTACATAATGAACTACTGTTAAGTCACTTACATGAGTCACTTACAGGCTTATCTGGGTCTGCATTGTTTGTATCTGGTAACAATTAGGTGACTAAAATACACAATTACATGTCTATATACTAAACATGCCATTATCCGGGGCAGTGGATAAAATGTTAGCTGCTCATCCCAGAGGTTGTGGGTTTGATCCAAGACTGGACCATATTGGCTTCTCAGCACTCAGTATTGGTTCTAACCAGGAAACGGACTTGAGAGAGAGAGATCACCATAAACTCTACGCTTACTTTGTAATAGAGATAAAACAAGAGCACCGCAGACCGGGCGACCATTGAATTGTTAGATTGCCACTTTCGACCCATACCATTTACGGTTGGTAAAATTTCATTTCATTATTTTTTTATTGTAATCAATCAGAGAATAGTTTTATCTTTTTAAGGACACATCCAGATCGCATAGCCTCTGCCCAGACCATAGAGGGCTTCAAGTCTGGCCTGCTTGTCCACCATTGGAAAATGAGATACTCTTTATCCATTTTAAAAATAATTTTATTTTTTAAGACATTTATACGTTTTTTCCTGATACACTCCCTTTAAAATATATTAATCGTCATCACCTTTGTAGTATTAAGGGCTGCTTCCATCTTTTTTAGGCGACATTCATGAGTGTGAATGTCTTCCTTCAGTTTAGCATTCTCGTCCCACAGCTCCTTCTTACTGCTCTGTCTGGTCAGGGGCCTAGCAAAGGGATGGAATCAAATTATGTTGATATTTTTTTATTTTTAATATATTTTAAGGCCATTTTCAATACATTTCAGTTTTATATGGCATATCTGGTTTTATTGGCATAGGACAACCTCAGAATGAATCTGAGTAGAACCACCGCAGGTAACTGGCATATAAAGGAGCGAGCAGGACTGGAACTTACAACAAACTGAGAGGTAAGTGATCTTGAGACAGCGAGTTAGACCACTTGGCCACTGAGGACCCTATTAGGATAATAAAATAAACTAGAAAAGTCTGTCAACACAAATACACCCTCTATTGATCTGACACCAACTTTTTTCCTGAATATTAAGTCAAAAAGGGGTCATAACTGCAGTAAATTTTAACCGACATTGACAAATGTCTAACTTGACCTGTATTTTATAATTATACAGGTACACATGCAATATTAATTGAATAAATAGACCCATTTAGAAGTGAATGTTTGGAAACAAATGTTTAACTGGAACGTACAAATGGATGTTCTAACAAATGTTTAACTGGAACGTACAAATGGATGTTCTAACAAATGTTTAACTGGAACGTACAAATGGATGTTCTAACAAATGTTTAACTGGAACGTACAAATGGATGTTCTAACAAATGAATATTTGAGTGACTTCTCTATGCTAAATTTTAGCCACACAAAAGATATTTTTAGCTACATGAAAGCATTTTTTTCAGCCACATGATTTTTTGTTACTGTTTTTTAACCGTCCAAAAAATGACTAACCGTAGATTCTTAAATATCCATTTGTGTTTGTGGACAAACAGACAGGGGTGAGTTAACAGTTCTAGGCATGGCAGGGACATACAAAAGTTAACCTATGGTTGCCTGTTATACAAATGAATCACAGGGGTTTGTCTACACCATAACACTTTAACAATGTGTTTCTGAAATAAATCAAATTCATCTTTATAAACATATTGTGATATATCAGTCATATTTTGGTGACATAGGAAACTGACACAAAATTAGAAAGTAATAAACATTCCAGTCAAATTATGCAAGACAAAATTCACTAATATTTAGAGGAGGCAGTAGTATAGTGGATAGAGGTAAAGAAAAATGTGGGTCGGGTACTATAGTAATAAACTTATTGCTTTTTTGTTGTGTAGTTTCAACATAAAGTTTTCTTTTGCAGTCATATCATCATTTAAATGTAGTATTGAAAACAACAATTAAGATAAATTATATGTGTTTTTTTAATATTTGAAATAAAGTTGACTAGTTGCACTTTTCTAGATATAAGAAGGCTATCATAGACTGCATTTATTTATCATATTGCCAAGTTCTCTTGGATGGACTGAATAACTTTGGAGACTTGACATTGCCATTATTGTATGCTATGAGTGTTAGCAATCATTAGAAAAGTAGAGAAAGATATTTAAAATAATGTTTTAAACTAAATGCTGCTTTCTCACTCTGCCACAGAGCCGACAGAACAGAAATGATAGTTATTCAATAAAGAACAAAGACTAAATACAACATATTAAGTCGGGCATACTGATAGATGTCACTTCTCCCTGAAATTCTCTCACCTCTCCCGAACGTATTCAAACTAATACTTCTGATTTACACATGCATAATGTGTAACCCTACATAAAAATTAATACATTTAATTATAAGTATGTTTATGTGAGATATTACATATTTCATATTATACCGCAAAATGTATTGGTAATAAAAAACTGGACAAGTGAACTTTTTTATTTATCAACAATGCAAGTAGATTTTTTCAACCTACTTGCCCTGGGCTAATCCCCGATTTTTTTTTTTTTTGGAGCACTTAAATTATGCAAGACAAAATTCACTAATAGAGAGGTTTCGATTTGATACTTGTATATGTTCAAGTATGTGTAGCCACATAAATTTTGTTAACGTCATTGATGATATCAGCAGTTTTTGCCTTTTCGCGCTCTTATCTACCAGTATACAACTTGTAGCGAGTGTTTTACACGTAAGTAGAAAACTTGTAACTTTAAACATATTTTGTTACTCAAATACATCCTTGCATGGAGATTGTAATACATGTATAAGGAAGTTACATCATTTATGACTCTGAGACACCGTTTCAATGGTGCTTTGACAAATTCATATATATATAAGATATAACAAATTTATTACACGTCGAAAAACAGTTGACTGACCTTGAATTTTCAGCCTAGAAAACGGCAGAAATAGCACCTGCCAAATATATAATAAGCAGTTAAGTGCCGTAATTAAGTGCATAGATCGAGTCAAAAGTGGCACCGTCATTGATCATAGCCTTATACCATAATGGAAGACTCGTGGTACAAGAGCAGAACGCTGAAATGAGGACCCAAAGGTCCCAGATTCAAACCCTGCATCATCCAGCTATCCAGGGGTGGATATGTGGTGCAGTGGTAGAATAGACTACTGACCTGAAGGTCCCAGGTTTGAATCCTGTCAGAGACGGACATTTGTTTCGGGTTTTTGAAACCTCTCTAATATTTAAAAGAGGCAGTAGTGTAGTGGATAGAGTGTTGGTCACTCACACCAGAGGTTGCAGGTTCGATCTCCAGCTCGATCTAAAGCCTCACAAACAACAATCAGTACTGGTTCTACCCAGAAAGCGATCAATATAAGCTCTGAGTTTTCATCACAATTGACCTAAAATAAACTAGTATAAAACTATTATTCAACATTTGGTCAATGAAATCCTACACATAGGCAGTACTCTCTCAGGGACTGGATGGCAACTGATATATATCATTGTTGGATATTTACCAACCCTGTGTTAGGACCTTCTGTCAGATGTAGCTTGATAGTTTGGTGGAGCTGACACCCTTCACTGTAACCCTCTCTTAACTGGCTTCATATCAGTTGTCAGCCATTGCAGGGCTGGAAAATTCCACTCGTCCTCTCACCATGACGACTGAATATTTGGTAAGATTTAAGAAACAGACCTAAATATTTTTTGATTTTATGCATAAAAAAAATGTTGGAAAGGTAGGACGAGTTGCTTTTATAAGAAATTTCAAGCCCTGCATTGTATAACCTTACACCATATACTGAAGGTTTTTAGATGTATAGCTTAACCTAATTTTGACAATTTTTTTGAGACGGCAAAGTTCTCACCTTGGCAATTCCCTTGTTTCTTTTTCCTTGGAACTACGTCTTCGCCGCCCATCAGACTTAGGCTGGTCCTCGTTAGAATTGACATCCTTAGAAACATTGCCTTGAAAACGATAAGCACCTTTTAGTATCGCACCATTAATTAATAATGTATTATGAAAATCACAAATATAGTATGTCAATAAGATTAAAAATAGGTACTGTGATTCACAGTTGCTGTTTGCATTTTTTATGTATTTATTTTGCTTGTGATGAAGACATAACTTGGGGGGGCGGGGGGAATGAACATTCCTTAATTGGGACAGTGGGACGCTATTAAATTAGCCCTTGTTTTAACCAAGTCCTGTAAAATGCTATAATACAACTTTAAGCAATTTCAAGACAAGAGTAAATGTCCAGAGTAAATGTTGATACAAAGCCTTTGATCCAAAATTGATGATACATGACATGTTAGCATTCTTTCCTGGCAGGTTAATTGACCAGTCGCAAGAAAAACTATGGCACGGCCCACCAACCACATGGCATTGTTTGTCCAAGTAAATACAATGTTTACTCAGACATTGTTTGTCCAAGCAAAATGGTGACGTAACACCAATATCGTTTGCTGATTGGATCATAAACTTGTTGGATTGACAGGCCGCATCAGAGCTATTATGTACAAGCTGGTAATCAAGAAAAAAGTTCATTCCTTCTAAAAATTTAATATCAACTTCAGTAATTACTGATTAATTTGCTTTGAGCATTTCTGTGTATACCTGATACATCCTTGAGAATGCCACTTCTCCTATTGACTGTAGTGCCCTTCCTCACTGGTATGGAGGTCATTATTTAATAACTTTAGCCTAATAGGAAAATGGTGCAATCTGAAAAAAAGTATTATTGTATTGTATTTTGTATAGTGTTTAACGTGTCTCACTTTCAATCATTTTTCAGTCATATCATGATGGTTGCCACTCTGTCAAAAGGACGCTGAAAGACTTGCATTGCAAGCAGCCTGTGAAGAGACTTGGTTGATAAAATTTAATAAATCTAAATGTCACACAACACGTGTCACAAACCACAAACCCAATATCCAAATTATATATATAATACCTTGTATACCTAATAACGCAATATACATATTACCGCGAATGCCTGCATAATAACATTATCTCACACATGTGAACTTAACATTCCATAACAGGGTACAGTGTGACAATTGAAATGGTGCACCTAAAATAACTGTACATCAGTAAGATTTCTTGGGACGGTATCAACATTTGTTTGCCCTCTATTTAACAAAACTAGAAACAGTGCAAGAATCCTAAGTGTACAAACTCACTGTTTATGTTTCTACCCAGCGTTTTTTTTCGGCCATTTTTATAGCCGTTATTGGGTCATATTCCCAATGGCAAATAGTATCTTTTTTTCCCAATTGAATGGTAAAAATTCCCAGTTGAAAGCTTCAAAAATGTAAATTGAAACTTGCCATACTTCCTTGATAAAATAAAGTTTTCCCCATTCTGAATTTAGTATGATATTGATTATTTAATTAAATGGCCTGATAAGCAAGTGTACACTTTTTATAAATATATAAATATGTTTAATGCAAAAAAATTTCTCAATGTTAATGAAAATGCCGCTAAAATTCCCAATTCCAAGGGTATGGGTCATCTTCCCAAAATGGTGAAAAAAAAAACTGCTAGCTGATTGAATGGCAGATTCTTGGTAATGTATATACTAAGAAGAAATTAAAATGGCCGACTGTGTATCATAAATAACCACTGTCTTTTAATGAGTTTATCATTTTCAAAAGTATATTTATAAGAAATAACTTTTAGAAGGATTAGTCAAGACAATAAAGTAACTTTATGACTGTTTATTGTTATTGTCATCATTTACACAGGTTGATGAAGTTTTAGACTCGCTGTAATAGGTATAACCAGTATATATCATAACCCATAATGATATATGAAAATATTATAAATTTTTAAGTGGTGCGCATGTTCCAGTGGTACAGCATCTGATCAAAGATTGGAGTATCGCAAGTTTGATCCTCCACCACGACTATGTGTAGCGTTCTTTTCCCGCATATGCTTAGTACTACCCAGGAAAACTTCAACTAAGACTAAGTTGCAAGAACTTGTTTCAAAATCAAGTACAACAAATACTGTAGATAAGTTTAAAAAATAATCTATAAGTATTACTGCCTGAAATTTAATGTTTAAGAAATGAAATACCAATACCTGAAGATTTGGAGACCCAATTTGAATATCAGAAATATATTCATTTTAAAAGTTAAATTGTTAACTTTCCGTGAGAGGAAAGCTGCCTTTCCGTCCAGGAAATGCTCCACGCATCGGTAACAACTAAAACTTCCTGCCATCTACTCGATTCATGGCTACCAACTGCAGCTGACCATCAAATCCAAATATCTCAGAGTTGCCGTTGACAGCAAGCTGTCATGGAACCCACACATAGATTCCATAGTGAAGAATGTTAACACCACAACGAATGCCAGACAACCCGACACCCAGACAAACCGACACTATTCCGACAACCCGACACCCTATATAAATTTCATGTTTGAAATTCGGTCATCCCGACACCTCATTCACTGTATTATAAAAACATCCATTTTTGTTTAACAGTAACATTAAGCAATACATGGTATAATGTCATTGAATATATGGTGATGAATATAATGATAAACAAATGTTTCAGACATAACTTCTTTATAAATTTCCTAATTTGTTTTTATCTAGGCTACACTACGTCTTGTCGACAGAGAAGTGGAAGTGGAGAGCTTCAGAGTAGATTTCGAATGCGCCGTTTGGAAAGCCTTACGGATGGTGTTTCCTGGCTGTAGTATTAAGGGCTGCAGTTTCCACTGGGGACAGGCTGTGTGGCGGAAAATTCAGGTATATACTTTATATCACTTTACTTAAATCGTATGTGGGAATTTTTGGAATGCGGACAGTCAATTTATGAAAGTATTATCATTTATATTGTAATGCGGACGGTCAATTTACGAAAGTATTATCATTTATATTGTAATGCAATTAAGCTATCTACTCAAATACACAATTACTTATTATCATTAATACCTATCATTTTGTTTGCTACAGGATTTAGGGTTGGCAACCGAGTACCGGGCTCACGAGGGGACATACTGTTTCCTGAGGAAATTGTTGTGCCTCCCCTTTCTGCCGGCAAACCACATACAGCCAACGTTTGAAGCCATGAAAGATTTATGTCCAGATCACATCCTACCTTTGATGAATTACGTGAACAGAATCTGGGTATCCTCTAACCTTTGGCCCGTGGAGAGCTGGTCGGTTTTCGGACAATCAATCAGAACAAACAATGACTTAGAAGGTGATCATTTTTTGCTACAGCGTTTTGTTGAAAATGTATTTTAAATGTATGTAAACTGATGAACTAAATGTTTGCAAAAAAAGTTTCTTATATTATACTAAAATATGTCGTGGAATTTAATAAATACTTCTTTTTTCAGGATGGCACAATCGACTCAATCAAACGGCGATGTCCGGGCCTTCATTCTACGTGTCAATCACTTTACTCCACCGAGAAAGCGAGCAGATATCTGAGTACGTGCGCTTAGTCAACGAGGACAAGTTGACCCGCCGACAACGAAAAACGACTAAAGCAGCAGCGGCAAGGATATTTACCCTCTGGGACAGGTAACTGACTTTAATTACTTAGCTATAACTTATTCGAACTTATTTGATCTACATAGTTTACAACAATGACACACACTGCATGAGGCACATATTTTAACATAGAACTTAAAAGTATATGTTTTATCTTTACAGATACCAGGAAGGAGAGATGTCCGCTACCTCTCTGTTGAAATAGGTGTCCATAGTGTACAAAGTCAGATTAACACGGGAAGATTCAACTGACAGTGATGAGTGAAAGAATTTGTCCGTTTCTGTTCTTTTCTTGTATATATGTTAAAATAATAAATTTGTCATTTTTTAGTATCAATAGTCAAAGAAATTGACTTTATTTAAGTTCTGTAAAATGTGTTTATTACTTGTATAAAATGTTTTTTGTGTCTTTGAATGTTTCTTGTCAATATTTCTGTTCTGTTCTGTTCTGTAAAACGTGTAAAAAATATGTTTGTTTCTTTAAATGTTTCATGTCGATTAAATATTTCATATATTTTATCAAAATCGTGTTTTTCTTTAGCTTTTCCATTTAACCCATTAGACCTGAAATATATAATGTATCATATAAGATATTCGTACCAACTATTCTATGCCCGAATTGTAAAAAACAACAACAATTAAACTACATCGTGGATTGCTCAAACTCAAAAGAATCCATACATTACTTCCGAAATTGAATATTTCTACAGTGAAACGGTAATTTTTAACAGTAAAAAAATAACACTTTTAAAAGAGGTGTCGGCTTGTCTGGATTTTTTTCTTGAGGTGTCGAGTTGTCTGAAAAAGGTGTCGGTTTGAGCGAAAAGGGGTCAGGTTGACCGGGTGTCGGTTTGTCTGGTTGTCTGGATACCCACCACAACAGCGTTCCTTCGAAGAAACTTTCCTCTTGCCCCAAGGAAGTCAAGGCCACCTGCTTCAAATCAATAGTATGGCCACAACCTGAATGTGTCCACTGTATGGGACCTGTCTACCAAGTCAAACATAAACAAGACTGAATCAGTGCAATGAAGAGCTGCTCATTTTGTCACCAGTGACTATTGCTAAACAAGCAGCTTCTCCACTATGCTTCAGCACTTAGGCCGGTTGGGTCTCCAGACATGTAGAGAACACTCCAAAGCTACCATGATGTACGGCATTGCACATCAGCTCGTGGAAATCTCCACTTCCCCATACCTTCATCCAACCGGGGCCCAGACCAGAGGTCATGCTAGTAGATTTCTTCCTCCCTTCACCAGCGTCAAAAGCTATCGTGACTCCTTCCCATCTGGCATCAGACTATGGACTATTTAGAAGGCAACATACGATACAAGAATCATAGATTATCGAACAAAGAAGTTTTTTTTGTTTTATTACTCACTGATTGTAGTAGGAATTCTTGCAAAACTAACCTTAAAGCTTTTTTTCTTCAAATTTGTATCTGTTTGTTATGGTAGTTCGAAATCAAATCAAGCGGGATGGAATAAATGTATCTCCAAATTGAAGACTACTGATGGTGGTTTCGTCTACCTACCGGTTCGTCTACCTTAATTTAGTGTTGAACAGACGACCGGTTTCGTCTACATTATTTTATATAGTGTTATGTCAATTTTGTATGGTGATATGTTGCACGCCAATTAACCAGGTGTGATAATCGAATATACAGCAAGAACATTGTGGATAGGTGAGAATTCCGGGCTATAATTATATGTAGTTAGCTTTTTCATTGAAAAGTATTATTTTATTTATTTTTATTATCCAAAAAATAATAATTTTAGGCAATCATTGAAATCAACAAGTAGTAAAATATTCAATAATTTTTTTATTTTTTTTCTATCAAAATTTAAAACAATCATCAATCATCATCAATATCGTCAAATTACATATCATCACTAATATAGCCCACATAACAATTCATTATCATCATCATCAATCATCACTAATACATCACTCGTCCTCGTTGTGTGCGGCGTCGTTGTTTGCGATTGGTCCTAGTCCAGCGATGTTCCTCAGTAGATGTGGTGTCGTCAAATATATAAAATAAGGTAGACGAAACCACTTATGGCTTACTATATAAATTAAGGTAGGTAGAAGAAACCATTGTAATTCGATTATCTCCCTTAGTTCGGCGGCTTGGGACCACTAGCTATTCTTATTCAGAGACGAACGAGACGGTGTGCAACCTCCCAATCCCCCACCCACACTATTGGAGAAGATTTAAATAACAACCATGTGATCTTTTTATAAAATAAACTCACTAGAATGCAGAATATGTGTTTTTTACTGGGACTTGTATAGACGTTTCTCCATATATATCCTTTGTATACCTAATACCGCGATATACTTATTACCGCGAATGCCCGTGTAATAACAATCTGGGCAGACATACACAAAGCTCCAACTTCCGTTAGCGTCGTCATTTGTTTGCATTTCGTATCAGCAACTGTTTTTTACTAAGCACACTTAAGTAACCTTATTACTGTTTAGTATTGATGCCATTCTTTACATGGTTGAAAAATGTTTAAACTCGCGGTATTAGGTATGACCAGTATAATTCCATGGTTAGGCCTATTATCCCGCAACTGGTTTCAGTGACATTGGCCCTATATTACTTAATAACTGCCGAAACCCATCTGCGTAAGAGTCCCTCCCACATTCTCCAAACGCCTTGGCACCCAATGCAACGACACGGGTCTTAAACCCTGTGTAGGCTCGCTTTCGTTTTTGTAGAGTAGGCCCACTATATAGGTATGGGCCTAGGCTAAATTCCCTCTTTGTAGCTAAGGGTTGCCACATAGCAGCCATATGTCAAACAATCCGAGCCAGATGTCAAACAATCCGATAGGAACACCGCGGTGTTAAATTCT
The DNA here is from genome assembly GCA_029582155.1 of Panopea generosa. NCBI lineage: Eukaryota > Metazoa > Mollusca > Bivalvia > Adapedonta > Hiatellidae > Panopea > Panopea generosa. The sequence continues at coordinate 21,942,039 of CM055897.1, read as the reverse complement.
ATATTGATGAAGTCGACGGCACGTGCGCACGTGACTTTCTTACAAACTGCGGGAGTAATCCGTTCTATTCAAAGAGTTGCACTAAAGAATTTGGACTATAATTTTGAGATTTCATTAATTCGGTGTCTAATTGAGGCAGTAGCCTATTCTAAGCGCCGCCACACTGTAGGCGTATCATTCCGCATGGCACATGGCGTGATACACTCCTAGCAACATTGTACTGACACCGGGCCGACCAAACCTAGCAATACCCTCTAAATGCTGAGCGCCAAGCGATTGCTTTTCTTGTACTACTTTTATTTGTACTAGTATCTGGAATGACCCTGCCGGGGATCGAACCCACGACGGCCTTCCGCATGTAAGTCGGACGCTCTGTATACTTTAATAAACATTATAAAATACCATCTTATCTTTTCTTAGACCTAGTTCTAAAGTTTCCAAATGTATGGAAAAAAATATATCATGCGTCTGTACTTGGTGTATCTTATGTGTGCCACAGCTTGAGTAAACATATATTCCCATATATAATGCACTACATATCCCATTACGTAATAGTGCACTGCAGTACAACAAGGCGATACCGTTATCATATTATATCATAGCATATCATGCAATTGTAAATCAAGTGTTATTCGTTTATTAATTAACACACATGCATACATACTTGACATTAAATACTATTGTGTTGACCTGTAACTGAACAGTGTAAAGCGGGCCAATTTACAGTCCAATTATAAGTATAACAAAAGCTTTTTTTAATTCTCTGTGTACTATCAGTTGATCGGGAAGCCTAAATAAGTATACTCTATTGTTGGTTATATTCCAAAAAAAATAGGACTATGTGCACAGGGAGAATATTATGTTCTGATATGTTTCTAAAATTAAGCCGTACCGGTAACATTAAAGTCGTGTATGCAAAATAAAATAGACGAATACGAGGCAAATACAGATGCTTTAATATGTGTCCAAGAGTGAAGTGATCTTGGAAGTGGGTTATTGATGTACATTCTGTAGGGAATCAACATATTGTTAATTGTTCATATAAAATATTGTGTGTGTGTTTCTGTACAAACAAAAACACACGGAAATATATGACTAACGCAGGAAAATAATTTAAAATCAATAGCCGATATTGATCCAGCTAACCCACGCATTTGTGTTTAAATTTTGTATGCATGGACGTGGAGATGGAAATAGTGATCGCAGCGGCTGGTGATCACTCGGGAAATATTATGACTCGTGAAGAAGTTAAAGCTCTTTTCAAATGTAAGGATGATCTACGATACGGTATAGACCCACTTGTATTGGCGACGAAACTACATGAACTTTGTCGACTCCCCACGTCCGTATTTTGTGATGTCACTACCAAGTTTCAGCATGGTTGTGACAGGGTGGAAATATGTGAACTTCTCATCAGTCACCTGCCTGCAAATATCAACATACCCAATCTTACCGAGGTTTTAGATAAGTGCGGATATAGAGGGATAGCATCAAAACTATTTTTAGCTTTTCTCAAGCTCAATAGTAGTAAACTACTGCATGTGAAAAAATCTACGGCGGGTCAAAGGGCAGTTGTGCATACTTTTTTCCGGCGTTTAAAGCGCATGGTACATGATGCTCAATTTGAAAATCCGCGGTTAGCTCTTCGGAATTTAGCTAATAGATTCGTGGAACAAATGAACGAAGAAATCGACCCTGTACGTAAACAGCTGCTTGCTGACAAATGTGTTGCAATAATTGGAGCAGAAATCGACGCTATTGCTATTACGTTTGACAACGGACTTTGCAAACATGACGTTTTCGCGCAGATGAAGAGTCTGGTGAAGGAGAGCAGCAATACACTTATAACGGACGTCGTTTACTTTGGACGTCTTGCAAATGCTAATTCCATAGCGGGAAATTTCCAAGAAAGTGATGACATGCTTGTCGAAGCTAGATGTAAAGCATACAACACAGGCCCGTGTCTGGAACTAGTTAACATGTTGTATATAGAGGTATACGTGAGACTGTGGCAGTATGAAAAACTCCCGAGCAAGGAACTAAGAGAGTCTTTGATGATGTGGGGTCGAATAGGGTTGGAAAGTCTTGAAGAAGAAGATGTCGATACAAAAAGACTCTGGAGACGCATGTTTATCCTAAGAATGGTTTTCTGTCTACTTGGACTCGGAAACCGCGCCAATACTTTAGATGGATGCGAGGTCGACAATGCCTGCATAAAAGAAGCTACCGATCTCTTGGCAGATATTGACAGAAATTGGTATGGCATCGAAACACGGAGACAAATGTTTTACTATGTGGCTCGAGCGAGATTGAACGAATATAAAAATAATTTTTCAGATTGTTTAAATTATTTAACAAAGGCAATAAAATGTGCACATCAGGGGAAGTTTGAAGAAATGGAATTCATTACAAACTATCAAGATACAATTCGTAAACTGATAAACACATACTTCTCAGGCAATATTACAAGTGCATATGATTTTGGAACGTCTAGGAACTTTGTAGAAACCGGATCTATGTCGGATATAACTGAAATTACAACCAATGATCGATTAGTATTTGCACATCAGCAATCACTCGAACAACTGCACTCACTTCAAATGCGTTTAAATACATCTGAAGAAGCATTATTTCAGACAAGGAATTATGTTGTTCTAAGAAACGACTCTAGTGTAAGTTTGGAAGAATTGCACGACAACAGTCAACACAGAGATGAATGTATGAAATATGAGAGTGTCGAGAGGCAAGTGACTGACATACCCATGCCATCAAGGAATTTCGTCATGCAGCATTCTGATTCAATGTCGAGTTTTTGTGAAAATCGAACTGTGGTTGAAAGTCGGCTCTTTGATACAACTAGAAATCAGCAAGCATTACATTATATTCCAGATAGCAATGGATCGGAACTCAACTCTCCTGCAGTATTGGTTGTTTCTGACATATACCACGAGGACCAAACAGAACTGAAGTGGAGATACGAAGAGAATCGCAGTACATCTACAGGTTTTCAGTCTTTGAAATGGGATTTCAATATGATGACATTGAAAGATCAAGAAACCCTTAACACTTTTCAACAAGGCTATACGAACGATCACAATGAAATAAGACCGAGTCAGCTTCAGACTGGCCACAGAGAGGATTATCAAATAGACAACACGCTCTTTGTTCAGAATTTGAAAATGTTTGGCGACATTCCCGATCTAACAAATCGCCAAGAGACTGAAGACGAAAGTACGCAAGAAAAACACCTTAATGACAATATGGCAGAAAACAACATTCCATATAGTTTACGCGAGACAGATAACAATCAATTAAGAGACTCAATATTTAATGAACACGGAATTCCACATAGTGACTCGTTTTACGATGAAAGAGGAATGCCAAGTGGTTGTTCGCATGGAGACGAAAACATGGACGTTTCTGGTAAAGCTTCTGCTGAGCTGGACCAGGAGACTGTTGGCCTCGGTATTAGTTCCATCAATAGTGATACAATGTTTGGTGACTGATCTAGAACAAATATTCGTAACATACTTTGTAGTTTTTGGAAGAATGGTTTCAGTACTAATTTTATCATTGCACCAGTTGCACAAATATTGCACGGAATTAACCAACTAATCAGTGAAATGGGCTATTGATACAACCAACATGCATGCTGTTTACAACACTAAATTTGATAAAAACAAATATGTGATATTGAACTGGCACATAACAAACCTGTTTGAATTACTATTTCAAGCAATTCCTCTAATGTTTTTGTATTTGATCTATAGTTAGAAATTCCATTCACAATGTAGTTCCCTTACTATTGTGGTTTATTTAAGCATAATAGCAATATTCAATTGTGAAGTAAAGGACATTATGGCTTCTGCTTATAGGATGTGCCATAATATGCAGAGTTAAAATAATATTTGTTTGCTGTCTCCCGATCCTGTTTTTTTAATTTTGGGTAGGTTTGGAGGTATTTAGTTAGTTTTTAAAGAATTTGTTTTTAATTTTAAAAATATATTTTCTTTACAATAATTGTCACACATGCAACTGAAATAAAAAATCCAAAATCTGATGAAAATATTTGAGTATCCAGCTTTATTATGGGTAGATGGGGAGACAACAAACAAAAACCTTTTAATGTTGACCTTAATCCTAACATTTCTGCGACAGTATCTTTGCACTTCAATAAAATTAAATATGATTTTTAAAAATGCACAAGGATGTTCTTTCTTTAGACAGTTTATCTACACATCTAATACGCCGAGTATAGAGTGTAGATTACAACATATTCTCCTGAATCCTAACGTCATTTAATGATTGACCACACACCTTGTGTAATATAATAGCATCTGTATTAAGTGTTTAACCCCATTTGACAACCAATGGAATCGCTTCAATTTTCAAAATTTTATCGCTCTTATTTGTTAAAACAGACTACAAAATAATCAAGTTACCGATTAAGAAGTTCGTCATCATTGCGCATACGTAAATGCGATCGCAGCTTTTGGGTTTCTTTTATTTTTTTACTTAATGTACACTAACTATAACCAGTGACTCATAACATAATGCAATAGAGGACCGAGTAATAAAATATACAATATCAAATCCTGTATATCAATATTTTCTGCCATGACAATATACTTATAAGTAGAAGATAGCCGCCACCATTATTGTTGGTTCGCTATAACTTAATTATTAAAATCAGTATTTAATAATACTAACATGAGAAAATAAATATAATGTGCATCTACATTGCTTACCTTTAAACGATATTTACCATACTTAGGTTAGTTCGCGGCGTTCCTAGCCGATTTTTTGGACAACTTGCAAAAATTATCAATAATTTGTACACGTGTACTATAAAGTCTCAACTTTTGTTTAAGCTTCTTTTTTAAAAAAATTATACCACAATTTCTAGTTAACAGCACCTCCTGGCGGTATGTATTTTTTCGGACAATTACCACCGTTTTTCCTTTATAAAATAGTCAACATTAATGCAAATTTGTTTTTGATAACAGTTTTACATTACTAATTTTATTACCTGTGAGAAGAATATAACTTTTACACATATAACATACAAATGATGCTACTTCCTTGTCTAATCATTACAACGGGGTTGGTTTAAATGCGGGTTAAAAAACAAAAAACAAATTGAACGTTCAGGTCTGATTGCACAAAAACGCGCTGGTACAAGTTCTTGAAATTTACATAATTATATTAAACTTCATTCATTTTACTATAATATGATAGAAAAAAAAATCGATTTCAAATTAAAAATGAAACCCTTAAAAACACACGACGTTCGCCTGCTATTTCGGACGTCGTTATTTCACTTTAGTATTCTATTGCGTTTCCTTGAAGATGTCCGAAATCACAAGCAAACGTCGTGTTTTTTAATTGTTTAAATTTTAATTTAAATTCAAAGTTATGAAAAATCTAGCGTGAACACCCCTTCTTTTTATTTAATAATAATTTAGTGAAACTAATAAAGTTTAACATTTGTAAATTTCAAGAATTTGTACCAGAGCTTTTCGCGTAATCAGCCGTGACCGTTCAAAATTCGTTGTTTTTAAAGCCACGTTTATATCAATCACGGCGTAATGATTAGATGTAAAGGTAACACAAATTATATTTTTACATTTTATCTGCATGGAAGTTATAATCTTATCACAGGAAATAAAATAAGTGATTAAATAATATTATTAAAAACACTTTTGAATAAATATTGATTATTTTACAAGGGAAAAACTGCGAAAAATCGTCCGAAAATATATATACATTTACTACCAGGAAGCGCTGTTAACGACAAACTGCGATAGGCCTAGTTAATTAAATAATACAAAGCTTAAACTAAAGCTGAGATTTCAGACATTATTTCTACAGATTTTTATCAATTAAACGAGATCACAAAAATCCGATAGGAACGCCGCGAACTACCTTAAATGCATTATTTCATTTTATTTGTTTCAATACTTCCCAGAAATTCGACATCGTAATTCAAAACTTTACCCACAAATGCATCGAATAGTTAATTAGTTTTTTTTTTTACAATTAAACAATAAAACATTTAAGAGCGTTGCCATTTAAGTTCTGGTCAAGACTCCATAAAATCAATACCATGATAATTAAAAATAATTTACAAATTCAAATTTCTTCACCGTCATATTTATTAAAAGTTTTAAAATTTGCATCAGGTCCTATTCATATTTTTTTTTTAATAACTGAAAGAAGGGAAATAACACATTAATACTATGAAGTTGTTATTATAGCGTAGTTGCCTCCCATGAATTTAACAAAAACACATATAAAATACTTAGACGCTTGCACGTCATGTAGTAATAAGACCGTACAGCGCTTCGGTGATCAACATTGCCAACTCATTTCCGGTGTCATTGAAATAATTTATATTTATAATTTAAGTTCATGCTTACAATAATAAATGCTTATGAAAAGAGAACTTTCTTGTTTTATTGAGATTGTATTCTAAAAAATTAAAAGCGAAATTAAAAGTATACAAGGGTCACGCAGAAATCAGGTTTATAAACTCTAGACTACCACTATACAATCGACTGGGAGTTCTGGCGTGCTCCTGTAATCCAGCTACTTTGGAGGTCGGGGTCTGGGACGGTTTGAGGGCGGGGGTCCTGCCCTCCGGTGTGCTATGTCGATCGGGCGTCCGCACTAAGCACGGCATCAATATGGGCTCTTCGGGGGAGCCCAGAGAGTCCAGGTTGTCTAAGGAGGGACGTATCGGCCCAGGGTGGAAACACAGCAGGCAAAAGTTCCCATGTCGTGCAGTAGTGGGATAGCGCCCGTGAATAGTCATCGGTTGGTAGCCCGTCCAATATAATTGGACCCGATCCTTTTTTTTTTTTTCATTTAATTAATTTGCAAATTTAAATATTTAATTGATCTGTTGTGAAATTGTATTCTGTTTGGCGTTTTAAAGTCAAATTTCTACAAAAACAAACCAAATACATATGTTAATTCAATTTAGCTCGATTGCGAAGTTATAAGATGTATGCATCACTGTCTATTCAATTTCTGGGGTAAAATCAGTACTGTGTCATTATCACAGTTCATCGATCATTGAACACACAACCTATGGCACACAAAACAGAAATCATGTTTATTTATATTTTGACACGATATCGCCTCACATTCAATTTTCGTCTTTGTATATTATGTTTGATAAACAAACAGTTGTAAAGTAGATTGAATGATTGTTTGGTTGGTTGATTGATAGATAGATAGATAGATAGATAGATAGATAGATAGATAGATAGATAGATAGATAATAGATAGATAGATAGATAAGCAGTCAGGTAGATTGATTAATAGGTTTATTGGTTGGTTTGTAGGTAAGTAGGTAGGTAGGTAGTTAAGTATACTGGCTTGCTGGCTGGCTGGTTGGTTGGTTAGTTGGCTGGATGGCTTGCTGACAGACAGACAGACAGACAGACAGACAGACAGGCAGGGGCAGGCAGGCAGGCAGGCAGGCAGGCAGGCAGACATGTAGATTGATATGTTAATTGGTAGGTAGTTAGGTAGGTAGGTAGGTAGGTAGGTAGGTTGGTAGATAGAAAGCAGGTAGGTTGATTGGTTGATAGTAATTATTATGCCGGTGTCATCGAAATAGTTGATAGAATTTTATTTCATGTTCACATTAATAAGCGCTTATAAAAAGAGAACTTTCGTGTTATATTAGGAATTAAAAATGAAATTAAAACTATACAAGGGTGACACAGAATCAGATTTATATAGTCTAGATTACCAATCTGGAATCGACTGGGAGTTGTGGCGTGCTCCTGTAATCCAGCTACTTTGGAGGTCGGGGTCTGGGACGGTTTGAGGGCGGGGGTCCTGCCCTCCGATGTGCTATGTCGATCGGGCGTCCGCACTAAGCACGGCATCAATATGGGCTCTTCGGGGGAGCCCAGAGAGTCCAGGTTGTCTAAGGAGGGACGTATCGGCCCAGGGTGAAAACACAGCAGGCAAAAGCTCCCATGTCGTGCAGTAGTGGGATAGCGCCCGTGAATAGTCATCGGTTGGTAGCCCGTCCAATACAATTGGACCCGATCCTTTTTTTTTCATTTAATTAATTTGCAAATTTAAATATTTAATTGATCTGTTGTGAAATTGTATTCTGTTTGGCGTTTTAAAGTCAAATTTCTACAAAAACAAACCAAATACATATGTTAATTCAATTTAGCTCGATTGCGAAGTTATAAGATGTATGCATCACTGTCTATTCAATTTCTGGGGTAAAATCAGTACTGTGTCATTATCACAGTTCATCGATCATTGAACACACAACCTATGGCACACAAAACAGAAATCATGTTTATTTATATTTTGACACGATATCGCCTCACATTCAATTTTCGTCTTTGTATATTATGTTTGATAAACAAACAGTTGTAAAGTAGACTGAATGATTGTTTGGTTGGTTGGTTGGTTGATAGATAGATAGATAGATAGATAGATAGATAGATAGATAGATAGATAGATAGATAGATAGATAGATAGATAAGCAGGCAAGCAGTCAGGTAGATTGATTAATAGGTTTATTGGTTGGTTTGTAGGTAAGTAGGTAGGTAGGTAGTTAGGTATGCTGGCTGGCTGGTTGGCTGGTTAGTTGGCTGGATGGATTGCTGACAGACAGACAGACAGACAGACAGACAGACAGACAAGCAGATAGGTAGATTGATATGTTGGTAGGTAGATAGGTAGGTAGGTTGTCTAAGGAGAGACGTATCGGCCCAGTGTGGAAACACAGCAGGCAAAAGTTCCCATGTCGTGCAGTAGTGAGATAGCACCCGTGAATAGTCTTCTGTTGGTAGCCCGTCCAATACAATTGGACCCGATCCTTTTTTTTTTCGTTTAATTAATTTGCAAATTTAAATATTTAATTAATCTGTTGTGAAATATTATTCTGTTTGGCGTTTTAAAGTCAAATTTCTACATAAACAACCAAATACGTATGTTAATTCAATTTAGCTCGATAGCGAAATTATAAGATGTATGCATCACTGTCTATTCAATTTCTTGGGTAAAATAAGTACTTTGTTATTATCAGAGTTCATCGGTCATAGGATTGAACACGCAACCTATGGCACACAAAACAGAAATCATGTTCATTTATATTTTGACACGATATCGCCTCACATTCAATTTTCGTCTTTGTATATAATGTTTGATAAACAAACAGTTGTAAAGTAGATTGAATGATTGTTTGATAGATAGATAGATAGATAGATAGATAGATAGATAGACAAGCAGGCAAGCACTGAGGTAGATTGAATAATATGTTTATTGGTTGGTTTGTAGGTAAGTAGGTAGGTAGGCTGGCTGGCTGGCTGGCTGGCTGGCTGGCTGGCTGGTTGGTTGGTTATTTGGCTGAATGGCTTGCTAACAGACAGATAGACAGACAGACAGACAGACAGACAGACAGACAGACAGACAGGCAGGCAGGCAGGCAGGCCGGCAGGCAGGCAGGCAGACAGGTAGATTGATATGTAGGTAGGTAGGTAGGTAGGTAGGAAGATAAGTGGTAGGTAGGTTGATTGGTTGGTAGTAATTATTATGCCGGTGTCATCGAAATAATTCATAGAATTTTATTTCATGTTCACATTAATAAGCGCTTATAGAAAAAGAACTTTCGTGTTATATTAGGACTTTATACTTAAAAATTAAAAACGAAATTAAAACTTTACAAGGGTCACACAGAATCAAATTTATATAGTCTAGATTACCACTCTGGAATCGACTGGGAGTTGTGACGTTCTCCTGTAATCCAGCTACTTTGGAGGTCGGGGTCTGGGACGGTTTGAGGGCGGGGGTCCTGCCCTCCGATGTGCTATGTCGATCGGGCGTCCGCACTAAGCACGGCATCAATATGGGCTCTTCGGGGGAGCCCAGAGAGTCCAGGTTGTCTAAGGAGGGACGTATCGGCCCAGGGTGGAAACACAGCAGGCAAAAGTTCCCATGTCGTGCAGTAGTGGGATAGCGCCCGTGAATAGTCATCGGTTGGTAGCCCGTCCAATGCAATTGGACCCGATCCTTTTTTTTCATTTAATTAATTTGCAAATTTAAATATTTAATTAATCTTTTGTGAAATATTATTCTGTTTGGCGTTTTAAAGTCAAATTTCTACAAAAACAAACCAAATACATATGTTAATTCAATTTAGCTCGATTGCGAAGTTATAAGATGTATGCATCACTGTTTATTCCATTTCTGGGGTAAAATCAGTACTATCAGAGTTCATCGGTCATAGGATTGAACATGCAACCTATGGCACACCAAACAAAAATCATGTTCATTTATATTTTGACACGATATCGCCTCACGTTCAATTTTGGTCTTTGTATATTATGTTTGATGAACAAACAGTTGTAAAGTAGATTGAATGATTGTTTGGCTGGTTGATAGATATATAGATAGATAGATAGATAGATAGATAGATAGATAGATAGATAGATAGATAGATAGATAGATAGATAGATAGATAGATCGATCGATCGATAGATAGATAGATAAATGGTTGATTTGTTGGTAGGTAGAAAGGCAGGTTGGCTGGCTGGCTGGCCTACCTGGCTGTCTTGCTGGCTGGTTGGTTGACTGAATGGCTTGCTGACTGACAGACAGACAGATTTCTTTTCCTGTTTGCATTAATAAGCGCTTATAAAAAGAGAACATTCGTGTTATATTAGGATTATATACTTAAAAGTTTAAATCGAAATTAAAACTATACAAGGGTCACACAGAAATGAGATTTATATAGTCTAGATTACCACTCTGGAATCGACTGGGAGTTGTGGCGTGCTTCTGTAATCCAGCTACTTTGGAGGTCGGGGTCTGGGACGGTTTGAGGGCGGGGGTCCTGCCCTCCGGTGTGCTATGTCGATCGGGCGTCCGCACTAAGCCCGGCATCAATATGGGCTCTTCGGGGGAGCCCAGAGAGTCCAGGTTGTCTATGGTGGGACGTATCGGCCCAGGGTGGAAACACAGCAGGCAAAAGTTCCCATGTCGTGCAGTAGTTGGAAAGCGCCCGTGAATAGTCATCGGTTGGTAGCCCGTCCAATATAATTGGACTCGATTCTTTTTTTTTTTCATTTAATTAATTTGCAAATTTAAATATTTAATTAATCTTTTGTGAAATATTATTCTGTTTGGCGGTTTAAAGTCAAATTTCTACAAAAACATACCAAATACGTATGTTAATTTAATTTAGCTCGATTGCGAAGTTATAACATGTATGCATCACTGTCTATTCGATTTCTGGGGTAAAATCAGTACTGTGTCATTATCACAGTTCATCGATCATTGAACACACAACCTATGGCACACAAAACAGAAATCATGTTTATTTATATTTTGTCACGATATCGCCTCACGATCAATTTTGGTCTTTGTATATTATGTTTGATAAACAAACAGTTGTAAAGTAGATTGAATGATTGTTTGGTTGGTTGATAGATAGATAGATAGATAGATAGATAGATAGATAGGTAGATAGGTAGATAGGTAGGTAGGTAGGTAGGTAGGTTGGCTGGCTGGCTGGCTGGATGGCTTGCTGACAGACAGACAGACAGACAGACAGACAGACAGACAGACATACAGACAGACAGACAGACAGACAGACAGACTTCGCATGTGTGTTCACCATCTTCGATGGAACACACAGAGACAAGAACAAAAACTCTGGACTGCATTTTGGCAGAGTTATGGCCCTTTTAGGACGGACTTTTTCAGGTTAAATTTTTTATCAGGTAAGATATCTATGTAACCACTCATTAGATATGAATGAAACTTCCCTAGCGTGTTCACCATCATCGATGGAACACACAGAGACAAAAAACATAACTCTGGGTTGCATGTTGGAAAGTTATGGCCCTTTTGGACATAATGTTTTGTCTGTAGACACCCAGTTTAAACATTCGCGTTTAGTTGCGTTTAAGTTTTGGTGTTTGCCTACAATCTTAATCTTTGCATGGGTGTAAGTTTTATCCCATCGGCGAGCTTTGTTGTCATCTGACAACTCTTGTTAATCATGTCATTATTTTTGTTAGGCATATTTTTTTGGGTATGTTCACACGCTTGAATGAATGACTACTTAAGAATCTTGGGTTTAGGGCTAGTAATTTTTTTGGATGGTTGAGAAACTGTTGAAAACAGCTTTTAGCCACACTTTTTTTCAACTGTTTTTTTAAAATGCTTTTAGCATGAAGAGGCCATCCCAATGTCCATTTGTAAGAACGTCCATATGTATGTTGTCTTTTGGGTATGTCCATTCCATACAACCTTACCTTGGTTTAGGCTCAATACCTTAAGGTACAATAAATGTTTAGAAGTGGGTTAAAAAGTCATGAAATTTAAGAACAAATTGTAACTCATGTTATGGTAATTTGGGATCGCTCCCATGAATTATTTAGTTTGATTCTTGATGGAAGCATGTTGTGTTTACTCATGTAAATGGACAAATACACTGTTTTCTTCTGAATATCTACAGTAGATATTTTATCTATGATTGTGCATCATCCGTTATCAATGAGAAGTGGTGGTAAGTAACTCAACTGATTGAGCGGAAGGCACTGTAAACCCTGAATCACACTGAGTCACAAGCAAGTTAAATGGGTCTACATAGTTTACATATTGTATTGTTAATACGAACCTGGAGATAAGAGTTGAAGTAGCATCTGAAAGCTTCCTTCATATTTTAGTATATTTAAAACAGTTGATGTAAAATGTCTTATACAGTGAACTGAACCATGTGTTTCAAGCCAATTTTAAGAAGCTTCAGTGAGCGAGAAATTAAGCGTACTTCCAGGCTGAGTGGTCTACGGTGTTGTTGACCACTGACCTCTCACCTCTTAGGTCATAAGTTCAAACCTAGCTTGGTCCAAATACTTTTTTGTGAAAAAGTTTGCCAATTACTTGCGGAAGGATGGCGGTTCTATTTAGATTCATTTTGAGGTTTTCCTCAACAAATAAAACTGGATATGCCATGTACAACCTTTCATGTGTTGTAAAAAGCATAAAATCCCAGTTAAAAAATGAGAAAGTATCACGAACATACATGCAATGTACTGGTAGTTCTTATTGTATGATGTCAGATTTTGTTCTTTCTGATTATTTAAAGTGATTTCTTCTACTAGGATGTAAATACAAGATAAAATATTTGGAGAGAGAGAAGAAGAAGCTGGGGATGGGGAGAAAGAAGGAGAATTAAAGGAACCGCTGCCAGGGAAACTGAAAACGTGTGTGGTAAGAATAGGATATACGGACATTTGCCCTTCCTGACATTTGCCCCTCCGCTGAAATCTGCAAAGGTAGACAATTGCCCTTCCATGGTTTTGCTGAGGCAGACATTTGCCCTTCCATGGTTTTGAATAGGCGGACGTTTGTCCTTCCGCTCAATTAACATACGTGGACATTTGCCCTTTCATGGTTTTGCAAAGGCGGATATTTGCCCTTCCAGTTTTATATAAATATATGTAGGGCTACGGACAAATGCCCCTCAAGTCTTATCAATGATCAAATTCAAAAGTTTATTTACTCACTTAAGTGTGCTGTGTGATAAACTGTTGCTGGTTTGAAATGTATATAAATGCCGACGCTAACGGAAGTTTGACCTTTGCGCAGGTCTTGGAAGCATGTCAAGACAGAGGGTCTGCAACCTCTGTACCATGCTGATGAGGAAATCCGCATCGTCTGTGGCATGCCAGATGGTCTAGCATTTCTGCCCGTGCACCACGTCAAGGAGGGGATGAGAGTCATGCGAGAGGTCTCTCTGGTCTTTTAGAATGTGATATATTAAATATAAAAAAAGGCCATTTTTCTTTCCATTTTCCAAACATGGAGAACTATAAAACTGGATGGGCAGTTGTCCACGTATGTAAATTGAGCGGAAGGGCAAACGTCCACCTATGCAAAACCATGGAAGGGCAAATGTCCGTCTTTAAAAAACCATGGAAGGGCAATTGTCCACCTTTGTAAATTTAAGTGGAGGGGTTAATGTCCGAAAGGGCAAAAGTCCTACATTCAAGAATAGTAATGTTTGTAGATTTATGTATGGATATTTTTGTGTGTTTGCTTTCCTTTTGTTTTTCATTTTGAATAAAATGTAATTCTAATTTTCTATGATGAAGCGTCATCCGTGGTCGAGTAGTCTAAGGTGCCGTCTCAAGATCACTTACCTCTCACCGCTAAGGTCGTAGGTTCGAGTTTTGCTCGCTCTTAAAACTTTATGTTGGAAAGTTTGTCAGTTACTTGTGGAGGACGGTGGTTCTATTCAGTCTGAGGTCTTCCTCCACCAGTACAACTGGATATGCCTTATATAACCTGAAATTTGTTGAAAATGGCATTAAACCCCAATAAAAATGGATTTTACAGTTATGACGAATGGCAAATACATATTTATTGTCAGATATGCTTGTGTTTTATACATAGTACTGTGTATTACAGAATGAACGGTTACAGTCTGACCTGCTGATCAGTGTCATCATTATGATCTTGTCATTTGTCATCCATGTCAGTACAATGTTTATTCAGGTTAGATGAAATGAATATCTTGTTTTATATTTTTAATATTGGAAACAAGCTACACAGCTCAAGAAGAAATCTACATCGTTTTAGTTTACTAAAAACTAGTGATAGGAATCGTTTGATATTTTCACAATCGATTATCGGTTACAGTCGGTTTGATAAATGGATAATCAGCCAATATGGGTTTTAGTGATAAAGGACTATCAACTTTACATTTGAGAGAGAGAGAGAGAGAGAGAGAGAGAGAGAGAGAGAGAGAGATCAAATGAAAGACATGTCTTTATGACTGTGAAATGTGTGATTCAGATAAGTATTTAATTGATTTACTTGACCTATTTAAAAAACATCAGGAGAGAACACGATAAAGATATAAATCTTGTACATTTGTATGTATTAAAAATCATTTTGGCTGAAATTACTTGTGTTTAAGGAATAAAAACTTAAGACTTAAGACAAATAACATATATTTATTTGTGTATTCCTTATTACACCAATTGAAATACACTGTAAACATGTCATCTTTGTGAAACAAAAAGTAAACACATACGTATTTGCTAACATATGTTCAGTTAACCTTACGACTATTTCCTGGGATCCTGAAAGGTTAACCAGTACTCGAGCACACCCAACTCCGCAAGTAACTGATAACAACATGCAATACAATTGAAAAGTTAACCATAACTCGGGCACACCCAACTCTGCAAGTAACTTATAACAACATGCAATACAAATAAAAGGTTAACCAGTACTCGAACACACCCAACTCCGCAAGTAACTGATAATAACATGCAATACAACTGCAAGGTTAACCAATACTCGAGCACACCCAACTACACAAGTAACTGATAACAACATGCAATACAATTGAAAGGTCAACCAGTACTCGAGCACACCCAACTCTGCAAGTAACTGATAACAATATGCAATACAACTGAAAGGTCAACCAGTACTCGAGCACACCCAACTCTGCAAGTAACTGATAACAATATGCAATACAACTGAAAGGTTAACCAGTACTCGAGCACACCCAACTCCACAAGTAACTGATAACAACATGCAATACAATTGATAGGTTAACCAGTATTCGGGCACACCCAACTCTGCAAGTAACTGATAACAACATGCAATACAATTGATAGGCGCACCAGTACTCGAGCACACCCAACTTCGCAAGTAACTGATAACAACATGCAATACAATTGATAGGTTAACCAGTACTCGAGCACACCCAACTTCGCAAGTAACTGATAACAACATGCAATACAATTGATAGGTTAACCAGTACTCGGGCACACCCAACTCTGCAAGTAACTGATAACAATATGCAATACAATTGAAAGGTTAACCAGTACTCGGGCACATCCAACTTCGCAAGTAACTGATAACAACATGCAATACAATTGATAGGTTAACCAGTACTCGGGCACACCCAACTCTGCAAGTAACTGATAACAACATGCAATACAATTGATAGACTAACCAGTACTTGAGCACAACCAACTTCGCAAGTAACTGATAACAACATGTAATACAAATGATAGGTTAACCAGTACTCGAGCACACCCAACTCTGCAAGTAACTGATAACAACATGCAATACAATTGAAAGGTTAACCAGTACTCGGGCACACCCAACTCCGCAAGTAACTGATAACAACATGCAATACAATTGAAAGGTCAACCAGTACTCGAGCACACCCAACTCTGCAAGTAACTGATAACAATATGCAATACAACTGAAAGGTCAATCAGTACTCGAGCACACCCAACTCCGCAAGTAACTGATAACAACATGCAATACAATTGATAGGTTAACCAGTACTCGAGCACACCCAACTCCGCAATTATCTTATAACAACATGCAATACAATTGATAGGCTAACCAGTACTCGAGCACACCCAACTTCGCAAGTAACTGATAACAACATGCAATACAATTGATAGGTTAACCAGTACTCGACCACACCCAACTCCGCAAGTAACTGATAACAACATGCAATACAACTGATAGGCTAACCAGTACTCGGGCACACCCAACTCTGCAAGTAACTGATAACAACATGCAATACAATTGATAGGTTAACCAGTACTCGAGCACATCCAACTTCGCAAGTAACTGATAACAACATGCAATACAATTGATAGGTTAACCAGTACTCGAGCACACCCAACTCCACAAGTAACTGATAACAACATGCACTACAATTGATAGATATCTTAGTCAGATTCACGTTCACAACTATACATTTGGCATATTTACCTGTCATTAAATCTATACTTTGTACTGTTAAACTAACAAGAAAATAACATCAAAGAAAAACTGTTTGCAACACTGGACTGTAAGCTAAGATTAACATCGGTATTTCAACTCTTATTGCTTAATAATATATTTAAATTATTTATTTGTTGTCATTTCATAGATTTGACTTTGTGATAAATTTAATCAAAACTTTTGATAAAAAAAGTTCTGTTAAAGTATAATAAACAGTCTCTTATTATTCTGTTAAGAATGGCATGGTAAAGTATAATTGTAAATTTTGGTGTACTATACTATTTGTAGATATATGATGCTACTATGATTAGACCTAAATAAAGAAATCAATACTGGAATGATGACACTAACTGGTATGGTTACATTTACTGGTATTGTATATTTGTAAAACACTGACTGGTGTGATATATTTGTTAAACACTGACTGGTGTGCTATATTTGTTAAACGCTGGACTATCCCATACCTGATATTTCCCGAATAAGGTCTATTAACCACTAACGAAAAAGCAGGGATTCTATGCCTGTCCCACAATGCATAGCAGTTGAACGTTTACTAAACTGTGGCATCATCATGCTTTAAATTAAGCAATTGACCAATCAACTTGCACAAAAAAGGCATTCCAACCTTTGCTATGTAACTGACCCAATCCGGATAGCTGGGTCCGTGCTACAGACTAGTAAAACGCTGACTTGTATTGTTAAATTAACTTGTATGATATATTTGTAAAACACTGACAGGTATGATATTTGTAAAACACTGACTGGCATGATATATTTGTAAAACACTGACTGGTATTATATATTTGTAAAACACTGACTGGTATTATATATTTGTAAAACACTGACTGGTATGGTATATTTGTAAACAATGACTGGCATGATATATTTGTAAAACACTGACTTGTATGATATATTTGTAAAACACTGACTGCTAGAATATATTTGTAAAACACTGACTGGTATTGTACAACACTGACTGGTATGGTATATTTGTAAAACACTGACAGGTATGATATATTTGTAAAACACTGACTGGCATGATTTATTTGTAAAACACTGACTGGTATGATATATTTAAAAAACATTGACTGGTATTATCTATTTGTAAAACACTGACTGGTATGGTATATTTGTAAACACTGACTGGCATGATATATTTGTAAAACACTGACAGGCATGATATATCTGTAAAACATTGACTGGCATGATTTATTTGTAAAACACTGACTGGTATTATATATTTGTAAAACACTGACTGGTATGGTATATTTGTAAACACTAACTGGCATGATTTATTTGTAAAACACTGACTGGTATGATATATCTGTAAAACACTGACTGGTATTATATATTTGTAAAACACTGACTGGTATGGTATATCTGTAAAACACTGACAGGTATGATATATTTGTAAAACACTGACTGGCATGATTCATTTGTAAAACACTGACAGGTATGATATATTTGTAAAACACAGAGTGGTATTGTATATTTGTAAAACTCTGACTGGTATTATAATTTTGTAAAACACTGACTGGTATGGTATATTTGTGAAACACTGATTTGTATGTTAAAACACTCACTGGTATGGTATATTTGTAAAATACTGACTGGTATGATATATTTGTAAAACACTGACTGCCATAATATATTTGTTAAACACTGACTGGTATGGTACAACACTGACTGGTATGGTATATTTGTAAAACACTGCCTGTAATTATATATTTGTAAAACACTTCCTTGTATGGTTTATTTGTAAAACACTGACTGGTATGGTTAAACACTGACTGGTATGGTATATTTGTAAAACACTGACTGGTATAATATATTTGTAAAACACTGACTGGTACGGTATATTTGTAAACAACTGATTGGTATGATATATTTGTAAAACACTGACTGGCATGATATATTTGGAAAACACGGACTGGTATGGTATAATTGTAAAACAGTGACTGGCATGATATATTTGTAAAACAATGACTGGTATGATATTTTCGTTAAACACTGAATGGTATGGTATACATGTATTTGTAAAACACTAACTGGTATGATATATTTTGAAATACTGACAGGTATGATATATTTATAAAACACGGACTGGTATTGTATATATATAAAACACTGACTGCTATGGTATATTTGTAAAACACTGACTGGTATGGTAAAACACTGACTGGTATGATATATTTGTAAAACACTGACTGGTATGGTAAAATGCTGACTGGTATGATATATTTATAAAACACTGAATTATATGATATATTTGTTAAACACTGACAGGCATGATATATTTGTAAATCACTGACTGGTATGAAATATTTGTAAAACACTGACTGGTATTATACATTTGTAAAACACTGACTGGTATGGTATATTTGTAAAACAATGACAGGTATGATATATTTGTAAAACACTGACTGGCATGATTTATTTGAAAAACACTGACTGGTATGATATATTTGTAAAACACTGACTGGTATTATATATTTGTAAAACACAGACTGGTATGGTATATTTGTAAAACTCTGACTGATATAATATATTTGTAAAACACTGACTGGTATGGTATATTTGTGAAACATTGATTTATATGGTAAAACACTCGCTAGTATGGTATATTTGTAAAAGACTGACTGGTATGATATATTAGTAAAACACTGACTGCCATAATATATTTGTTAAACACTGACTGGTATGGTACATCACTGACTGGTATGGTATATTTGTAAAACACTGCCTGTAATTATATATTTGTAAAACACTTCCTGGTATGGTTTATTTATAAAACACTGACTGGTATGATTAAACATTGACTGGTATGGTATATTTGTAAAACACTGACTGGTATTATATATTTGTAAAACACTTACTGGTATGGTATATTTGTAAACAACTGATTGGTATGATATATTTGTAAAACACTGACTGGCATGATATATTTGAAAAACACGGACAGGTATGGTATAATTGTAAAACACTGACTGGCATGATATATTTGTAAAACAATGACTGGTATTATATATTTGTAAAACACTAACTGGTATGGTATATTTGTAAACAACTGATTCGTATGATATATTTGTAAAACATTGACTGGCATGATATATTTGAAAAACACGGAATGGTATGGTATAATTGTAAAACACTGACTGGCATGATATATTTGTAAAACAATGACTGGTTTGATATATTTGTAAAACACTGAATGGTATGGTATACATGTATTTGTAAAACACTGACTTGTATGGTATATTTTTAAAATACTGACAGGTATGATATATTTATAAAACACGGACTGGTATTGTATATTTATAAAACACTGACTGGTATGGTATATTTGTAAAACACTGACTGGTATGGTAAAATGCTGACTGGTATGATATATTTATAAAACACTGACTTGTATGATATATTTGTTAAACACTGACAGGCATGATATATCTGTAAAACACTGACTGGTATGATATATTTGTAAAACACTGACTGGTATGATATATTTGTAAAACACTGACTGGTATTATATATTTGTTAAACACTGACTGGCATGATATATTTGTAAAACTCTGACTGGTATGATATATTTGTAAAACACTGACTGGTATGATATATTTGTAAAACACTGACTGGTATTATATATTTGTAAAACACTGACTGGCATGATATATTTGTAAAATTCTGACTGTTATTATATTTTTGTAAAACACTGACTGATATGGTATATTTGTGAAACACTGATTGGTATGGTAAAACACTCACTGGTATGGTATATTTGTAAAACTCTGACTGGTATGATATATTTGTAAAAAACTGACTGCCATTATATATTTGTAAAGCACTGACTGGTATGATATATTTATAAAACACTGAATGATATGGTATATTTGTAAAACACTGACTGGTATGGTATATTTGTAAAACACTGGCTGGTATGGTTAAACACTGACTGCTATGATAGATTTGTAAAACACTGACTGGTATGATATTTGTAAAACACTGACTGGCATGATATATTTGTAAAACACTGCCTGGCATGATATATTTGTAAAACACTGACTGGTATGATATATTTATAAAACACTGACTGGTATGGTATATTTGTAAAACACTGACTGGTATGGATTATTTGTAAAACACTGATTGGTATGGTATATTTGTAAAACACTGGCTGGTATGGTTAAACACTGACTGCTATGATAGATTTGTAAAACACTGACTGGTATGATATTTGTAAAACACTGACTGGCATGATATATTTGTAAAATACTGACGGGTATGATATATTTGTAAAACACTGACTGGTATGGTATATTTGTAAACACTGACTGGCATGATATATTTGTAAAACAATGACTGGCATGATATATTTGTAAATCACTGACTGGTATGATATATTTGTAAAACACTGACTGGTATTATACATTTGTAAAACACTGACTGTTATGGTATATTTGTAAAACACTGACTGGTATGATATATTTGTAAAACACTGACTGGCATGATTTATTTGTAAAACACTGACTTGTATGATATATTTGTAAAACACTGACTGGTATTATATATTTGTAAAACAGGGACTTGTATGGTATATTTGTAAAACTCTGACTGGTATTATATTTTTGTAAAACACTGACTGGTATGGTATATTTGTGAAACACTGATTTGTATAGTAAATCACTGACTGGTGTGATATATTTGTAAAAGACTGACTGGTATGATATTTTTGTAAAACACTGACTGGTATGGTATATTTGTGAAACACTGATTTGTATAGTAAATGACTGACTGGTGTGATATATTTGTAAAAGACTGACTGGTATTATATATTTGTAAAACAGGGACTTGTATGGTATATTTGTAAAACTCTAACTGGTATTATATTTTTGTAAAACACTAAATGGTATGGTATATTTGTGAAACACTGATTTGTATAGTAAATCACTGACTGGTGTGATATATTTGTAAAAGACTGACTGGTATGGTATATTTGTAAAACACTGGCTGGTATGGTTAAACACTGACTGCTATGATAGATTTGTAAAACACTGACTGGTATGATATTTGTAAAACACTGACTGGCATGATATATTTGTAAAATACTTACTGGTATGGTATATTTGTAAACAACTGATTGGTATGATATATTTGTAAAACACTGACTGGCATGATATATTTGAAAAACACGGACAGGTATGGTATAATTGTAAGACACTGACTGGCATGATTTATTTGTAAAACAATGACTGGAAATATATATTTGTAAAACACTAACTGGTATGGTATATTTGTAAACAACTGATTCGTATGATATATTTGTAAAACACTGACTGGCATGATATATTTGAAAAACACGGACTGGTATGGTATAATTGTAAAACACTGACTGGCATGATATATTTGTAAAACAATGACTGGTTTGATATATTTGTAAAACACTGAATGGTATGGTATACATGTATTTGTAAAACACTGACTTGTATGGTATATTTTTAAAATACGGACTGGTATTGTATATTTATAAAACACTGACTGCTATGGTATATTTGTAAAACACTGACTGGTTTGATATATTTGTAAAACACTGAATGGTATGGTATACATATATTTGTAAAACACTGACTTGTATGGTATATTTTTAAAATACTGACAGGTATGATATATTTATAAAACACGGACTGGTATTGTATATTTATAAAACACTGACTGGTATGGTATATTTGTAAAACACTGACTGGTATGGTAAAACACTGATTGGTATGATATATTTGTAAAACACTGACTGGTATGGTAAAATGCTGACTGGTATGATATATTTATAAAACACTGACTTGTATGATATATTTGTTAAACACTGACAGGCATGATATATCTGTAAAACACTGACTGGTATGATATATTTGTAAAACACTGACTGGTATGATATATTTGTAAAACACTGACTGGTATTATATATTTGTAAAACACTGACTGGCATGATATATTTGTAAAACTCTGACTGTTATTATATTTTTGTAAAACTCTGACTGATATGGTATATTTGTGAAACACTGATTGGTATGGTAAAACACTCACTGGTATGCTATATTTGTAAAAGACTGACTGGTATGATATATTTGTGAAACACTGACTGCCATTATTTATTTGTAAAACACTGACTGGTATGATATATTTATAAAACACTGACTGGTATGGTATATTTGTAAAACACTGACTGGTATGGATTATTTGTAAAACACTGACTGGTACGGTATATTTGTACAACACTGGCTGGTATGGTTAAACACTGACTGCTATGATAGATTTGTAAAACACTGACTGGTATGATATTTGTAAAACACTGACTGACATGATATATTTGTAAAACACTGACTGGCATGATATATTTGTAAAACACTGACTGGTATGGTATATTTGTAAACACTGACTGGCATGATATATTTGTAAAACAATGACTGGCATGATATATTTGTAAATCACTGACTGGTATGATATATTTGTAAAACACTGACTAGTATTATACATTTGTAAAACACTGACTGGTATGGTATATTTGTAAAACACTGACTGGCATGATTTATTTGTAAAACACTGACTTGTATGATATATTTGTAAAACACTGTCTGGTATGATATATTTGTAAAACACTGACTTGGATGATATATTTGTAAAACACTGTCTGGTATTATTTATTTGTAAAACAGGGACTTGTATGGTATATTTGTAAAACTCTGACTGGTATTATATTTTTGTAAAACACTGACTGGTATGGTATATTTGTGAAACACTGATTTTCATAGTAAATCACTGACTGGTGTGATATATTTGTAAAAGACTGACTGGTATGATATATTTGTAAAACACTGACTGCCATAATATATTTGTTAAACACTGACTGGTATGGTACAACACTGACTGGTATGGTATATTTGTAAAACACTGCCTGTAATTATATATTTGTAAAACACTTCTTGGTATGGTTTATTTGTAAAACACTGACTGATATGCTTAAAAACTGACTGGTATGGTATATTTGTAAAACACTGACTGGTATTATATATTTGTAAAACACTCACTGGTATGGTATATTTGTAAACAACTGATTGGTATGAAATATTTGTAAAACATTGACTGGCATGATATATTTGAAAAACACGGACAGGTATGGTATAATTGTTAAACATTGACTGGCATGATATATTTGTAAAACAATGACTGGTATGATATATTTGTAAAATACTGAATGGTATGGTATACATGTATTTGTAAAACACTGACTGGTAAAATATATTTTTAAAATACTGACAGGTATGATATATTTAGAAAACACGGACTGGTATTGTATATTTATAAAACACTGACTGCTATGGTATATTTGTAAAACATGACTGGTATGGCAAAACACGACTGGTATGATATATTTGTAAAACACTGACTGGTATAGTAAAATGCTGACTGGTATGACATATTTATAAAACACTGACAGGTATGGTAAAACACTGAATGGTATGATATATTTGTAAAACACTGACTGGTATGGTAAAACACTGACTGGTATGATATATTTGTAAAACAATGACTGGTATGGTAAAACACTGACTATAGATATATTTATTAAACACTGACAGACATGTTATATTTGTAAAACACTGACTGGTATGATATATTTGTAAAACACTGACTGGTATTATATATTTGTAAAACACTGACAGGTATGATATATTTGTAAAATACTGACTGGTATGATGTATTTATAAAACACGGACTGGTATTGTATATTTATAAAACACTGACTGGTATGGTATATTTGTAAAATGCTGACTGGTATGTTAAAACACTGACTGGTATGATATATTTGTAAAACACTGACTAGTGTGATATATTTGTAAAACACTGACTTTTCTGGTATATTTGTAAAACACTGACTGGTATGGTTTATTTGTAAAACACTGACTGGTTTGATATATCTGTAAAACACTGACTGGTATGGTATATTTGTAAAACACTGGTTGGTATGGTAAAACACTGACTGGTATGATGGATTTGTAAAACACTGGCTGGTATGCTAAAGCACTGACTGGCGTGATAAATTTGTAAAACACTGACTGGTATGGCATATTTGTAAAACACCGATTGGTATGGTAAAACACTGAATGGTTTGACATATTTGTAAAACACTGACTGGTATGGTATATTTGTTAAAACTGACAGGTATGATATATTTATAAAACACTGACTTGTATTGTATATTTGTAAAACACTGACTGATATTGTATATTTGTAAAACACTGCCTGGTATGGTAAAACACTGACTGGTATGATATATTTGTAAAACCCTGACTGGTATGATATATATGTAAAACACTGACTGGTATTGTAAAACGCTGACTGCTATGATATATTTGCAAAACACTGACTGATATGGTATATTTTTAAAATACTGTCTGATATGGTATATTTGTACAACACTGGCTGGTATGGTTAAACACTGACTGGTATTATATATTTGTAAAACACTGACTGGTATGATATATTTGTAAAACACTGACTGGTATTATATATTTTGTAAAACACTGATTGGTATGGTATATTTGTGAAACATTGATTGGTATGGTAAAACACTCACTGGTATGGTGTATTTGTAAAAGACTGACTGGTATGTAAAATTTGTAAAACACTGATTGCCATAATATATTTGTAAAACACTGTCTGGTATGGTACAGCACAGACTGGTGTGGTATATTTGTGAAACACTGCCTGTAATTATATATTTGTAAAACACTTACTGGTATGGTTTATTTGTAAATCAACGACTGGTATGGTTAAACACTGACTGGTATGGTATATTTGTAAAACACTCACTGGTATTATATATTTGTAAAACACTGACTGGCATGATATATCTGTAAAACACTGACTGGTATGATATATTTGTAAAACACTGACTGGCGTGATATATTTGAAAAACAGGGACTTGTATGGTATATTTCTAAAACACTGACTGGTATGATATATTTGTAAAACTCTGACTGGTATTATATTTTTGTAAAACACTGACTGGTATGATATATTTGTAAAACATTGATTTGTATGATATATTTGTAAAACACTGACTGATATGGTATACATGTATTTGTAAAAAATAGTGACTGGTATGATATATTTGTAAAACACTGGCTGGTATTCAATATTTATAAAACACGGACTGGTATTGTATAAATGTAAAACACTGACTGGTATGGTATATTTGTAAAACACTTACTGGTATGGTAAAACACTAAATGGTATGATATATTTGTAAAACACTGACTGGTATGATAAAACACTGACTGGTATGGCCTATTTTTAAAACACCGACTGGTATGGTAAAACACTGAATGGTTTGATAAATTTGTGAAACACTGACTGGTATGATATATTTGTAAAAACAGACTGGTATGCTATATTTATAAAACACTGACTTGTATTGTATATGTGTAAAACACTGACTGGTATGGTATATTTGTAGAACACTGACTGGTATGGCAAAATACTGACTGGTATGATATATTTGTAAAAACACTGACTGGTATGATATATTTGTAAAAACACTGACTGGTATGATATATTTGTAAAAACACTGACTGGTATGATATATTTGTAAAACATTGACTGGTATGGTAAAACGCTGACTAGTATGATATATTTTCAAAACACTGACTGGTATGATATATTTATAAAACACTGACTGATAGTGTAATTTGGTAAAACACTGACTGGTATGGTATATTTGTAAAACACTAATTGGTATGGTATATTTTTAAAACACTGACTTGTATTATATTTTTGTAAAACACTGACTGGCATGATATATTTGTAAAACACTGACTGGTATGGTATATTTGTAAAACACTGACAGGTATTATATATTTGTAAAACACTGACTGGCATGATATATTTAAAAAACACGGACTGGTATGGTATATTTTTAAAACACTGACTGGCATGATATATTTAAAAAACACGGACTGGTATGGTATATTTGTAAAACACTGACTGCTATGATATATTTGTAAAACACCGACTGGTATGTTAAACACTGAATGGTTTGATAAATTTGTAAAACACTGACTGGTATGATTTATTTGTAAAAACTGACTGGTATGATATATTTATAAAACTCTTACTGGTATTGTATATGTGTAAAACACTGACTGTTATGGTAAAACACTGACTGGTATGATATATTTGTAAAACACTGACTGGTATGATATATTTGTAAAACACTGACGGGTATGGTAAAACGCTGACTGGTATGATATATTTGCAAAACACTTACTGGTATGATATATTTATAAAACACTGACTTGTAGTGTATATTTGTAAAACACTGACTGGTTTGGTATATTTGTAAAACACTAATTGGTATAGTATATTTGTGAAACAGTGACTGGTATGGTATATTTGTAAAGGTATGGTATATTTGTAAAACACTGACTTGTATGTAAAACACTGACTGGTATGGTATATTTGTAAAACACTGGCTGGTATGGTAAAACACTGGCTGGTATGGTAAATTTGTAGAACATCGGCTGGTATGGTAAAACACTGACTGGCATGATATTTTTGTAAAACACTGACTGGTATGGCATATTTGTAAAACACCGACTGGTATGGTAAAACACTGAATGGTTTGATATATTTGTAAAACACTGACTGGTATGGTATATTTGTCAAACACTGACTGGTATGATATATTCATAAAACACTGACTGGTATGGTAGATTTGTAAAACACTGACTGGCATGATAGATTTGTGAAACACTGACTGGCATGATAGATTTGTAAAACACTGACTAGACTTGTAAAACACTGTATAGTATGGTAGATTTGTAAAACACTGACTGGCATGCTATATTTGTAAAACTCTGAATGGAATAAGACCGCAGTGTGATCTAGTTGTAGAGCGTCTGCCTCGCATGTAGGAGGTCGTGGGTTTGATCCTCGATCGGGTCATACCAAAAACTTTAAACTGGTACTAGAAGCTGCTTCGCTTGACCCTCAGCATTTAGAAGAGAGTTCATTTTCTATGTCTGGTTGGCCCGGTGTCAGTATAATGTGACTGGGTTGGGTATCATACCATGTGCCTGCGGCATGATACTCCAGTGGAACAGCGCTTAGCATACTGTCTCAGGTAGACACGGTTGCGATATGACTGAAAAATTGTTGAAAGCGACGCTAAACACCATACAACAACTGACTGATATGCTTTTTATGATAACAGTCCCTGATAGATAATATCTTGTACTTGACTGTAGCCTGGTTTGACTTCCTTATTCACTTTTTGATACCACAGCTGAGGAAGGAGATGCCCATTCTGTGTTCTCATCAACTTCTTAAAAGTAAGGAAAGAAACATGTTTGAAGCTGTTTGTAGGTTCATGATTTTTCATGATCTTTATAAACTTAAACAAATATTTGATCCTGATAAAGAAATATAATATCTTCTTTAAAAAGTATGTTTTGGTGTTGATAAGTTTTGATAAGATAATAAGCAGTACCAGTTTCCTTGGTGCAATCACTCTCTTATATTCATTAAAGGGAGGTAATTTGTAAGTGAGACCTATAAGTAGTAAAAATAATTGCACTGTTTGTAATTGTGTACATTTCAGATCCAGTAAAGATCATGTGGTTTGAGAAGTTGTATATCTGGATGAGATTTATGTGTGTACATTTAAGATCCAGCCAATATCATGTAGTTTTGGAAGCTGTATATCTGGATGAGATTTATATGTGTACATTTCAGATCCAGACAAGATCATGTGGTTTGAGAAGCTGTATATCTGGATGAGATTTATATGTGTACATGTCAGATCGAGCAAAGATCTTGTGGATTGAGAAGCTGTATATCTGGATGAGATTTATATGTGTACATTTCAGATCCAGCCAAGATTATGTGGTTTGAAAAGCTGTATATCTGGATGAGATGTATATGTGTACATTAAGATCCAGCCAAGATCATGTGGTTTGGGCTGTGTATATCTGGATTAGATTTATATGTGTACATTTCAGATCCAGCCAAGATCATGTAGTTTGAGAAGCTGTATATCTGGATGAGATTTATATGTGTACATTTCAGATCCAGCAAAGATCATGTGGTTTGAGAAGCTGTATATCTGGATGAGATTTATATGTGTACATTTCAGATCCAGACAAGATCATGTGGTTTGAGAAGTGTATATCTGGATGAGATTCATATATGTACATTTCAGATCGAGCAAAGATCTTGTGGATTAAGAAGCTGTATATCTGAATGAGATGTATATGTGTACATTTCAGATCCAGCCAAGATTATGTGGTTTGAAAAGCTGTATATCTGGATGAGATTTATATGTGTACATTAAGATCCAGCCAAGATCATGTGGTTTGGGCTGTGTATATCTGGATTAGATTTATATGTGTACATTTCAGATCCTGCCAAGATCATGTAGTTTGAGAAGCTGTATATCTGGATGAGATTTATATGTGTACATTTCAGATCCAGCAAAGATCATGTGGTTTAAGAAGCTGTATATCTGGATGAGATTTATATGTGTACATTTCAGATCCAGACAAGAGCATGTGGTTTGAGAAGCTGGATATCTGGATGAAATTTATATGTGTACATTTCAGATCCAGCCAAGATCATGTGGTTTGAGGAGCTGTATATCTGGATGAGTTTTACATGTATACATTTAGATCCAGCCAAAATCATGTGGTTTGAGAAGCTGTATATCTGGATGAGATTTATATGTGTACATTTCAGATCCTGCCAAGACCATGTGGTTTGAGAAGCTGTATATCTGGATGAGATTTATAACAAAAATAACATGTACAACACAAATAATCGGTCACCTGAACATTACGCATTCTCATTTCTAACAGAAATAACATGTACAACACAAATAATCGGTCACCTGAACATTACGCATTCTCATTTCTAACAGAAATAACATGTACAACACAAATAATCCGTCACCTTAACATTACACATTCTCATCTCAAACAGAAAAAATCATGCACAACACAAATAATCGGTCACCTCAACATTACACTTTCTCATCTTTAACAGAAATAACATGTACAACACAAATAATCCGTCACCTTAACATTACACATTCTCATCTCTAACAGAAATAACATGTACAACACAAATAATCGGTCACCTCAACATTACACATTCTCATCTCAAACAGAAAAAATCATGCACAACACAAATAATCGGTCACCTCAACATTACACTTTCTCATCTTTAACAGAAATAACATGTACAACACAAATAATCCGTCACCTTAACATTACACATTCTCATCTCTAACAGAAATAACATGTACAACATAAATAATCGGTCACCTCAACATTACACTTTCTCATCTGTAATTGATATAACATGTTCATCACAAACAATCGGTCCCCTCAACATTAAACATTCTCATCTGTGACAGAAATAACATGTACAACACAAATAATCGGTCATCTCAACAATTTAACATTTCATCTGTAACAGAAATAACATGCGCAACAAAAATAAATAATTGGTCACCTAAACATTACACATTTTCATCTGTAAAAAAATAACATACACAACACAAAAAAACCGGTAACCTCAATATAACACATTCTCACCTCTAACAGAAATAACATGTACAATACACAACACAAAAAAACCGGTAACCTAAACATTGCACATTCTCATCTGTAATAGAAATAACATGCACAACAAAAATAATCGGTCACATCAACATTTCACATTCTCATCTGTAACAGAAATAACATGTACAACACCAATAATTCGTCGCATCAACATTTCATATTCTTATCTGTAACAAAATTAACATATACAACACAAATAATCGATCGCATCAACAGTACACATTCTCATCTGTAACTGAAATAACATGTACAACACAAATAATCGGTCATGTCAGCATTATGCATTCTCATCTGTAACAGAAATAACATGTACTGCACAAATAATCGGTCACCTCAACATTACACAGTCTCATCTGTGACAGAAATAACATGTACAACACAAATAATCGGTCACCTCAACATTACACTTTCTCATCTGTAGCAGAAATAACATGTACAACACAAATAATTGGTCACCTCGTCATTAAACATTCTCATCTCTAACAGAAAATACATGTACAATACAAATAATCGGTATGGTATATTTGTAAAACACTGACAGGCATGATATATTTGTAAAACACTGGCTGGCATGATATATTTGTAAAACACTGGCTGGCATGATATATTTGTAAAACACTGGCTGGCATGATATATTTGTAAAACAATGACTGGCATGATATATTTGTAAAACACTGACTGGTATGGTATATTTTTAAAACACTGGCTGGCATGATATATTTGTAAAACACTGACTGGCATGATATATTTGTAAAACACTGACTGGTATTATATATTTGTAAAACACTGACTGGTATGGTATATTTGTAAAATACTGACTGGTTTGGTATATTTGTAAAACACTGGCTGGCATGATATATTTGTAAAACACTGACTGGCATGATATATTTATAAAACATTGGCTGGCATGATATATTTGTAAAACAATGACTGATATGGTATATTTGTAAAACACTGACTGGCATGATATATTTGTAAAACACTGACTGGCATGATATATTTATAAAACACTGACTGGTATTATATATTTGTAAAACACTGACTGGTATGGTATATTTGTAAAATACTGACTGGTATGGTAAAACACTGACTGGTATGATATATTTGTAAAACACTGACTGTTATGGTAAAACACTGACTGGTATGATATATTTGCAAAACACTGACTGGTATGATATATTTATAAAACACTGACTGGTATTATACATTTGTAAAACACTGACTTGTATGGTATATTTGTAAAACAGTGATTGGTATGGTAAAACACTGACTGGTATTATATATTTGTAAAACACTGACTGGTATGGTATATTTGTAAAATACTGACTGGTATGGTAAAACACTGACTGGTATGATATATTTGTAAAACACTGACTGTTATGGTAAAACACTGACTGGTATGATATATTTGCAAAACACTGACTGGTATGATATATTTATAAAACACTGACTGGTATTATACATTTGTAAAACACTGACTTGTATGGTATATTTGTAAAACACTGACTGATATGATATATTTGTAAAACACTGACTGGCATGATTTATTTGTAAAACACTGACTGGTATGATATATTTGTAAAACACTTACTGGTATGATATATTTGTAAAACTCTGACTGGTATTATATTTTTGTAAAACACTGACTGGTATGATACATTTGTAAAACACTGGCTGTTATGTTAAAACACTGACTTGCATGATATATTTGTAAAACACTGACTGGTATGGTAAATTTGTAAAACACCGACTGGTATGGTAAAACACTGAATTGTTTGATATATTTGTAAAACACTGACTGGTATGGTATATTTGTAAAACACTGACTGGTATGGTAAATTTGTAAAACACCGACTGGTATGGTAAAACACTGAATGGTTTGATATATTTGTAAAACACTGATTGGTATGGTATATTTGTAAAACACTAACTGATATGATATATTTATAAAACACTGACCGGTATGGTAGATTTGTAAAACACTGACTGGTATGGTAGATTTGTAAAACACTGACTGGTATGGTATATTTGTAAAACACTGACTGGCATGATTGATTTGTAAAACACTGACTGGTATGGTAGATTTGTAAATCACTGATCATGTGGTTTGTGAAGCTGTATATCTGGATGAGATTTATATGTGTACATCTCAGATCCCGCCAAGATCATGTGGTTTGAGAAGCTTTATATCTGGATGAGATTTATATATGTACATTTCAGATCATGCCAAGATCATGTGGATTGAGAAGCTGTATATCTGGATGAGATTTATATGTGTACATTTCAGATCCTGCCAATATCATGTGGTTTGAGAAGCTGTATATCTGGATGAGATATCTAACAGAAATAATATGTACACCACAAATAATCGGTCACCTGAACATAACGCATTCTCATTTCTAACAGAAATAACATGTACATCACAAATAATCGGTCACCTGAACATAATGCATTCTCATTTCTTACAAAAATAACATATACAACACAAATAATAGGTCTCCTCAACATTACACATTCTCATCTCTGACAGAAAAAACATGCACAACACAAATAATCGATCACCTCATCATTACACATTCTCACCTCTAACTGAAATAACATGTGCAACACAAATCATCGTCTACCTCAACATTACGCGTTCTCATCATTAACAGAAATACATGTACAACACAAATAATTGGTCACCTCAACATTATGCATTCTCATCTGTAACTGAAATAACATGTACAACACACATAATCGGTCATGTCAACATGACACATTCTCATCTGTGACAGAAATAACATATACAACACAAATAATCGGCCACATCAACATTTCACATTCTCATCTGCGATAGAAATAACATGTACAACACAAATAACTGGTCACCTCATCATTACACTTTCTCATCTGTGACAGAAATAACATGTGCAACACAAATAATCGGTAACCTCAACATTTCACATTCTCATCTGTAACAAAAATAACATTAACAACACAAATAATCGGTAACCTCAACATTACACATTCTCATCTGTAATAGAAATAACATACAAAACACAAATAATCGGTCACCTCAACATTAAACATTCTCATCTGTAACAGAAATAACATACACAATTCAAGTAAGCGGTGGTTTCAACATTACACATTCTCATCTCTAACAGAAATAACATTAACAACACAAATAATCGGTAACCTCAACATTACACATTCTCATCTCTAACAGAAATAACATTAACAACACAAATAATCGGTAACCTCAACATTACACATTCTCATCTGTAACAGAAATAACATGTACAACACAAATAATCGGTCACCTCAACATTACACATTCTCATCTGTAACAGAAATAACATGTACAACACAAATAATCGGTCACCTCAACATTACACATTCTCATCTGTAACAGAAATAACATGCACAACACAAATAATCGGTCACCTCAACATTACACATTCTCATCTCTAACAGAAATAACATGAACAACACAAATAATCGGTCACTTCAACATTTCACATTCTCATCTCTAACAGGAAGTTAGAATATATGTATTATATGTAGAAATTCAAAAATAGGCTGAACAATTATCATACGTTCTTGCATCTATGTGAAATCAATCAAATTCAGTGACATTTTATACTCGCACACTGAGTATATACGATATTGTGAGAGTGAGACATTTTCATCAGATTGTCACAATTCTGGTTTCAGATATTTTATGATTTAGCTGTGTACTTTTGTTTTATTTATATGAATTAAAGTAACCGATAGCGGTATTTAAGTATCTAGGTTATTCAAAAGTGTACTTTTGTTTTATTCATATGAATTGCAGTAATCGATAGTGGTATAAAAATATCTTGGTTAGTATAAAAATATCTTGGTTATTCAAAAGTGTACTTTTGTTTTATTCATATGGATTGCAGAAACCGATAGTGGTATATAAATATCTTGTTTATCCAAACAAATCCTAGAGATAATAAATTATGTATATAACTTTCATTATGAACATGTGTGTTGTGTAACTAAGTGAACTATGTGCAGCATAAATGTTTTAGGTGTGTAATTGTATAATGTACTGTATGTACACATGTTTTATTTTTAAATGTATATGTAAATATAAGTTAGGTTATAAGTGCAAGATGTGCTGTATACATTTTAAGAAGTGTGATTATACTTCTTTATACAGTACAAGGTGCTGTTAAATCTTAATAACTTAAAACTTAATAAATTAAATAAAATATGTTCACAAACTATCTATTTGTATTGTTTGTTCTATAGTTCTTTATTCTCCCACAGCAGACATCGTGGTAGTGTGCCTGTCTCCAATACATTTGATTTGATTTGATTAAAATATTTAGCATCATTGTAATGTCATCAAGAGCTGACAGACAATCAGTCAACCTAACCACTCTTTCTTGAGATCCAGGAAGGTTAATCAGTACTTCACTTATCTCTGCAAGTAATTGATAACTTCCCACTAGAATAGGTGATGAGAGGTGAATGACAATGAGAAGCAATGTCACATATCAATCATCATGGAGACTATGGCAGGGCAGGGATTCGATCTCGCACTCTTTGATTGACAGTCAGATGCTTTTTTCTAGTCATTTTAATTTTATACAGTAGACTGTAAACATGTCTATTTATTTAAATTATGTAACATATAATTTTTACCTCTGCTGAATAGACAGGCATTATGACAAGAATGCTGAAATTTGGCTGTGGTTTTTGGTCGCACATTTGAACAAAATGCAAAAAACTGACAATGCAAAAAACTGTTCTTGGTTTCTATATTTGTTGTTGCATTCTTTCAAAACGTGTATCTATAAATCTACCTCAGTTATAAGTATAATACTGATCTCTTCAGTATGTTTACACATCAATATATAAATGGGCAGACTTTATTGTTTATTTTGAATTGATAAACTTTCCTTGTTTAACAAAATTGTAGTGTGATTTGACAAACAGAACATGTGTAACACAGTTGTAGTGTGAATTGACAAACATTACTTGTGTAACACAATTTAAGTGTGAATTTACAAACAGTACTTGTGTAACACAATTGTATTGTGAATTGACAAACAGTACATGTGTAACACAATTGTAGTGTGCATTGTCAAACATTACTTGTGTAGCACAATTGTAGTGTGAATTGACAAACAGTACATGTGTAACACAATTGTATTGTGAAGTGACAAACATTACTTGTGTAACACAATTGTAGTGTGAATTGACAAACAGTACTTGTGTAACACAATTGTAGTGTGAATTGTCAAACATTACTTGTGTAAAACAATTGAAGTGTGAAATGACAATCATTACCTGTGTAACACAATTGTAGTGTTAATTGACAAATTTTACTTGGGTGACACAATTGTAGTGTGAATTGACAAACATTACATGTTTGACACAATTGTAGCGTGAATTAACAAACAGTACATGTGTGACACAATTATAGTGTGAATTGACAAACTGTACTTGTGTAACACATTTATAGTGGGAATTGTCAAACATTACTTGTGTAACACAATTACTGTGTTGATTAACAATCAGTTCTTGTGTAACACAATGGTAGTGTGAATTGACAAACATTACTTGTGTAACACAACGGTAGTGTGAATTGACAAACAGTACATGTTTATCACAACTGTAGTGTGAATTGACAAACATTACCTGTGTAACACAATTGTAGTGTTAATTGACAAATTTTACTTGGGTGACACAATTGTAGTGTGAATTGACAAACATTACTTGTTTGACACAATTGTAGTGTGAATTGACAAACATTATTTGTGTTACACAATTGTAGTGTGAATTGACAATCAGTACTTGTGTAACACAATTGTTGTGTGAATTGACAAACAGTTCTTGTGTAACACAATTGTAGTGTGAATTGACAAACAGAACTTGTGTTACACAATTGTAGTGTGAATTGACAAACAGTACATATGTAACACAAATGTTGAGTGAATTGACAATCAGTATTTGTGTAACACAGCTGTAGCGTGAATTGACAACCATTACTTGTGTAACACAATTGTAGATGTGAATTGACAAATATTACTTGTTTAGCACAATTGTTCTGTGAATTGACAATCAGTATTGTGTAACACAGATGTAGTGTGAATTGACAAACATTACTTGTGTAACACAGCTGTAGTGTGAATTTTTAAATATAACGTGTGTAACATAATTGTAGTGTGAATTGACAATAAGTACTTTTGTAACACAATTGTTGTGTGAATTGATAAACAGTACTTGTGTAACACAATTGTAGTGTGAATTGACAAACAGTATTTGTGTAACACAATTGTAGTATGAATTGACAAACAGTACATGTGTAAAAAACATTGTGGTGTGAATTGGCAAACATGTCTTATGTAACACAATTATAGTGTGAATTGACAAACATTACTTGTGTAACACAATCAGTTTAGTGTGATTTGACAAACATGACTTGTGTAACACAATTGTAATTTGAATTGAAAAACATTACTTTTGTAACACAACTGTGGTTGTGAATTGACAAACATTACTTGTGTAGCACAATTGTTGTGTGAATTGACAATCAGTACTGTGTAACACAGATGTAGTGTGATTTGACAATCATTACTTGTGTAACACAACTGTAGTGTGAATTCCAAAATATAACTTGTGTAACACAGCTGTAGTGTTAATTTCCAAATATAACTTGTGTAACACAATTGTAGTGTGAATTGATAATCAGTACTTTTGTAACACAACTGTTGTGTGAATTGACAATCAGTACTTGTGTAACACAATTGTAGTGTTAATTGACAAACAGTACATGTGTAACACAATTGTAGTGTGAATTGACAAACATTACTTGTGTAAAACAATTGTTGTGTGAATTGACAATCAGTACTTGTGTAACACAGCTATAGTGTGAATTGACAAACAGTACTTATGTAAAAAAAATGTGGTGTGAATTGGCAAACATTTCTTGTGTAACACAATTATAGTGTGAATTGACAAAAAATACTTGTGTAACACAATTAGTATAGTGTGATTTGACAAACATTACTTGTGTTACACAATTGTAGTTTGAAATTGAAAAACATTACTTGTGTAGCACACTTGTTGTGTGAATTGACAATCAGTACTGTGTAACACAGATGTAGTGTGATTTGACAAACATTACTTGTGAAACACAGCTGTAGTGTGAATTTACAAATATTACTTGTGTAACACAATCAGTGTAGTGTAAATTGACAAACAGTAGTTGTGTAGCACAATTATTGTATGATTTGACAATCAGTACTGTGTAACACAGTTGTAGTGTAAATTCACAAACATTATTTGTGTAAAACAATTGAAGTGTGAATTGACAGACATTACTTGTGTAACACAATTGTAGTGTGAATTGACAAACATTTCTTGTGTAACACAGTTGTAGTGTGAATTGATAATCAGTACTATGTGACACAGCTGTAGTGTGAATAAACAAACATTACTTGTGTAATACAGGCAGTGAAGTGTGAATTAACAAACAGTACTTGCGTAGCACAATTTTAGTGTGAATTGAAAAAACATAACTTGTGTAACACAATTGTGGTGTGAATTGACAAATGTTGTATGTGGAAATCAATTGTAGTGTGAATTGACACACATTGCTTGTGGAACACAATTATAATGAGAATTGACCAACAATTCTTGTGTAAAACAATTGTAGTTTGCATTGACAATCAGTACTGTGTAGCACAATTGAAGTGTGAATAAAACAATCAGTACTTGTGTCACACAATTGTAGTGTGAATTGACAGACATTACTTGTGTAACACAACTGAAGTGTGAATTGACAAGCGTTACTTGTTTAACACAATTGTAGTGTGCATTACTTGTGTTAAACAATTTTATTGTGAATTGACAAACATTACTTGTGTAACACAATCAGTGTAGTGTGAATGACAAACATTACTTGAGTAACACAATCAGTGTAGTGTGAATGACAAACATTACTTGAGTAATACAATCAGTGTAGTGTGAATGACAAACATTACTTGAGTAACGCAATTGTAGTGTGAACTGACACACATTACTTGTGTAATACAATTGCGGGTGTGAATTGACAAACATTACTTCTGTAGCACAATTGTTGTGTGAATTGAAAATCATTACTGTGTAACACAGATGTAGTGTGAATTGACAAATATTACTTGTGTAACAGAGCTGTAGTGTGAATTTACAAATATTACTTGTGTAACACAATCAGTGTAGTGTGAATTGAAAAACCGTAATTGTGTAGCACAATTGTTGTGTGAATTACTTGTGTAACACAGCTGTAGTGTGAATTCACAAATATTACTTGTGTAAAACAATTGATGTGTGAATTGACAAACATTACTTTTGTAACACAGTTGTAGTGTGAATTGATAATCAGTACTTGTGTAACACAGCTGTAGTGTGAATTGACAAACCTTATTTGTGTAACACAAACAGTGTAATGTGAATTAACAAACAACAGTACTGGTGTAGCAAAATTGTTGTGTGAATTGATAATCAGTACTTGTGTAACACAGCTGTAGTGTGAATTGACAAACAGTTTTTGTGTAACACAATTGTAGTGTGAATTGCCAACATTTATTGTGTAACACAATTGTAGTGTGAATTGACAAACCTTGCTTGTGGAACACAATTGTAGTGTAAATTGACACACATTGCTTTTGGAACACAATTAAAATGTAAATTGACGAACAATTCTTGTGTAAAACAAGTGTAGTGTGCATTGACAATCAGTACTGTTTAACACAATTGAAGTGTGAATTGACAATCCGTACTTTTGTTACACAGTTGTTCTGTGAATTGACAAACATTACTTGTGTAACACAGTTGTTGTGTGAACTGACAATCATTACTTGTGTAAAACAGTTGTAGTGTGAATTGACAAACATTACTTGTGCAAGACAGTTGTAGTATGAATTGACAAACATTACTTGTGTAACACAATCAGTGTAGTGTGAATTGACACGCATTACCTAGTGTAAATAGATAATCAGTACTTGTGCAAGACAATTGCAGTGTGAATTGACAAACATTACTTGTGCAATACAGTTGTAGTAAGGATTGGCAAACATAACTTGTGTAACACAGTTGTAGTGTAAATTGATAAACATTACTTGTGTAACACAGTTGTAGTGTGGATTGATTAAAATAAATTGAGTAACACAACGGTTTTGGAACACAATTGTTGTGTGAATTGATGAACATTACTTGTGTAAGACAGTTGTATAGTGAATTGATGAACATTACTTGTGTAACACAGTTGTTGTGTGAATTGATAATCATTACTTGTGGAACACAATTGTTTTGTGAATTGATGAACATTACTTGTGTAACACAATGGATGTGTGAAGTTATGAATATTACTTGTGGAACACAGTTGTAGTTTTTATTGACAAACAATACGTGTGTAACACAATTGTAGTGTGAATTGACAAACAGTACTTGTGTTAAACAATTGAAGTGTGAATTGACAATCTGTACAGTGTACCACAGCTGTAGTGTGAATTGACAAACAATTCTTGTGTAAAACAATTGTAGTGTGAATTGACAATAAGTACTGTGTAACACAGCTTTAGTGTGAAATGACAAAACATACTTGTGTAACACCATTGTAGTGTGAATGACAAACATTACGTGTGTAACACCATTGAACTGTGAATTGACAATCAGTACATTTGTAACACAGTTGTTGTGTGAATTGACAAACATTACTTGTTTAACACAGTTATATTTTGAATTATCAAACATTGCCTGTGTAAAATAGAGTTAGTGTGAATTGACAAACAGTAATTGTGTAACACAATTGTAGTGTAAACTTAAAAATAGTACTTATGTTACACAACTGAAGTGTGAATTGACAAGCATTACTTGTGTTACACAACTGTAGTATGAATTGACAAGCATTACTTGTGTAAAACTGTTGTAGTGTGGATTGGCAAACATAACTTGTGTATCACAGATGTAGTGTAAATTGATAAACATTACTTGTGTAACACAGTTGTAGTGTAAATTGATAAAAATTACTTGTGTTACATAGTTGTAGTGTGAATTAACAAACAGTACTTGTGTAACACAGGTGTAGCGTGTATTGACAAACAGTGCTTGTGTAACACATTTGTAGCGTGAATTGACAATAATACTTGTGTAACACAATTGTAGCGTGAACTGACAAACATTACATGTGTAACACAATTGTTGTGTGAATTAACAAACATTACTTGTGTAACACAGTTGTAGTTTGGATTGGCAAACAAAACTCGTGTAACACAATTGTAGTGTAAATTGATAAAAATTACTTGTGTAATACAGCTGTAGTGTAAATTGATAAACATTACTTGTCTAACACAATCGTAGTGTTGATTAATAGCCATAACGTGAGTTTAAGTGTGAATTGATAAAAAATACTTGTGGAACACATTTGTAGTGTGAATTGATGAAAATTACTTGTGAAACACAGTTTAAGTTTGAATTGATAAAAAATATTTGTTGAACACAGTTGTAGTTTGAATTGATGAACATTAGTTCTGTAACATAATTGTAGTGTGATTTGATGAACAATACGTTTGGGACACAGTTGTAGTGTGAATTGTTGAACATTACTTGTGTAACACAGTTGTAATGTGAATTGATGATTATAACTTGTGTAACACAATTGTTGTGTGAATTGATGAACATTACTTATGTTACACGATTGATATGTGAATTGATGAACATTACTTGTAGAACACATTTGTAGAATGAATTGATGAACATTAATAGTGTAACACAATTGTAATGTGAATTGATGAACATTACTGGTGTAACACAATGAATTGATGAATATTACTTGTGTAACACAATTGTTGTGTGAATTGATGAACATTACTTGTGTAATACGATTGTTATGTGAATTGATGAACATTACTTGTGTAACACAATTGTAATGTGAATTGATGAACATTACTTTTGGAACACGGTTGTAGTGTGAATTGATGAACATTTCTTGTGTTAACACAAATGTTGTGTAAACTGATGAACATCACTTGAGTAACACAGTTTTAGTGTGAATTGATAAACATAACTTGTGTAACACAATTGTATTTGAATTCACAAACATTTCTTGTGTAACACAACTTTTGTGAGAATTGACAAATAATACTTATACAATTGTAGTGTGAAATGACAAACAGTACTTGTGTAACACAATTGTTGTGACAAACAGTAATTGTGTAACACAATTGGAGAGTGAATTGACAATTATTACTTGTGTAACACAATTGTAGTGTGAATTGATAAACAGAACTTGTGTAACACAATTGTTGTGTGAATTGACAAACATTTCTTGTGTAACACAACTCTTGTGTGAATTGACAGATATTATTCGTACAATTATAGTGTGAAATGACAAACATTACTTGTGTAACACAATTGTAGGGTGAATTGACAGACAGTACTTGTGTAACACATTGGTAGGGTGAATTGACAAACATTACTTGTGTAACACAATTGTAGCGTGAATTGACAAACATTACTTGTGTAACACAACTGTAGTGTGAAATGTTTTACATTACATGTGTAACACAATTTTTGCATGAATTAACAAACATTACATGTGTAACACAGTAGTAGTGTGGATTGGCAAACATAACTTGTGTAATACAGTTGTAGTGTAATTTAATAAACATTACTTGTGTAACACAGTTGTAGTGTGAATTGATAGACATACATGAGTAACACAGTGTAAGTATGAATTGAAAACAATTACTTGTGGAACACATTTGTAGTGTAAATTGATGAAAATTACTTATGTTACACAATTGTAGTGTGATGTGATGAAAATTACTGATGGGATACAGTTAAAGTGTGAATTGATTAACATTATTTGTGTAACACAATTGGTGTGTGAATTGATGAACATTACTTGTGGAACACAACTGTAGTGTGCATTGATGAACAATACTTGTGGGACACAGTTGTAGTGTGAATTGTTTAACATTAATTGTGTAACACACTTATTGTATGAATTGATTAACATTACTAGTGGAACACAGTTGTAGTGTAAATTGATGAACATAACTTGTGTAACACAATTGTTGTGTGAATTGATGAACATTACTTGTGTAACACGATTGATATGTGAATTGATGAACATTACTTGTGGAACATAGTTGTAGTATGAATTGATGAATATTAATTGTGTAAACCAATTGTAAATGTGAATTGATGAACATTACTTGTGTAACACAATGAATTGAGGAACATTACTTGTGTAACACAATTGTTGTGTGAATTGGTGAACATTACTTGTGTAACACGACGTTATGTGACTTGATGAACATTACTTGTGTAACACAACTGTTGTTTGAATTGATGAACATTTCTTATGTAACACAAATGTAATGTGAATTGATGAAGATTACTTCTGTAACACAGTTTTAGTGTGAATTGATGAACATTTCTTGTATTAACACAATTGTTGTGTAAATTGATGAACATTTCTTGAGTAACACAGTTTTAGTGTGAATTGACAATCAGTACTTGTATAATACAATTGTTGTGTGAATTGACAAACATGACTTATGTAACACAACTCTTGTGTGATTAGACAGACATTACTTGTGGAAAACGATTGTAGTTTGAATTGACAAACAGTACTTGTGTAACACAATTATTGTGTGAATTGACAAACATTACTTGTGTAACACAACTCTTGTGTAATTTGACAGACATTACTTGTGGAACACGATTGTAGTTTGAATTGATAAACATTACTTGTATAATTTATAGTCGGATATTTAGGTCTTATACACTAGAGAATCTGTAAATGGTAAATTGATTTTTTATTTCTTTTTTCCAACTGCAAATTATTTTGGAGTAAAACTAAATAAAAACAAAAGATTTTTTTTAATTTTGAATACAATGTACTTGACATTAATTTCCTCTATACATGTAAACAATAAAACATGTTTCTTTAGATAATACATGCATTTAGTTTTAACAAATATTAAATATTAAAATTAAAAAATATTAAACTTAATGTAGTCAAATCGCCATCATGTAATTTTGATTAGACATTTTCGATGCAAATCTTGATGCAATAATGATTATCAAATCAACTTTCCTCTTATCAATAACTATTTGCATACAATTGCCGTTTCAAAATTATAATTAATACATGATGGAAAATGATGGAAAATGATGAAGAAATACAATGTTGTAGATTTAATTATATTTCTTCACTTACTTCATTACTTTATTTTAAACACATCTTAATCGTTACAAATACATTATAAAATAAAAATACAAGCAGAGTTGTTTTTTTTATCTCAAAATGAAGATTACCATGCTTGCCTTATATCTCTTATATACTGCTGGAATGATACTTTACATACTTTCAAAGTTGGTAGTAGTAGAGGAACAATGTGTTTATTTAATGTCAATATATTTCACATTATACGAACTATAGACAATAAATGTTGTTATGAGGCCACAGTCGGCACCTGTTTGTATTACGTTCCCTTATTTTATCGAGTTGTCTCCCATGGTGAAGATGTCTAAGGCTCTGTCTCAAGATCCCTTACCTGTGAACCCTGAGGGCATACGTTCAAGCTAACCGTGATCCAAATAATTGGAAATGCAAATTGTTGATTACTTGTTAAGAACGGTGGTTCTGCTTAGGTTAGTTCTGAGATATTCCCCAATCAATACAA
The DNA here is from genome assembly GCA_029582155.1 of Panopea generosa. Classification (NCBI taxonomy): domain Eukaryota; kingdom Metazoa; phylum Mollusca; class Bivalvia; order Adapedonta; family Hiatellidae; genus Panopea; species Panopea generosa. The sequence goes on along the minus strand of CM055897.1, from coordinate 21,897,860 downwards.
TATATCACATACTGAAGAACGTGTAACGGATAAAACAAATTGCAAATTATTGTCGTGTAGATTGAAAGGGCATCAATATCAACTGATAGTTTTCTATTAACATTATTTGCATATATAATCACTATATATGCAAATAATATGTGATCAAATACAAAATTACTTGTCCATTGAAAGTGGGTTTTTAAGTCACCATGGGTACCTTATTAAAAAGAAGCCGGGCGCTTAATACAACAAAGTAATGTATAAACCGAGTATAATGCTGGGTATAATTCTATAACAAAATTTTGAGCAACTTTAAAAAAATCAACAGTACAAAAATGTATTATCAGGTATTCAAACTAATGTGATTGCATTAATTGATGAAATAATAATATGTGTTGGTTAAATTTAAATCAATACTTATCTTTAATATGCAAACTGCAAAGATGTGCGTAACTTAACAAAATTCGAATATGACCGCAGGAAGTTTCATTCCCGGCTGTGATTGGACTAGCCGGTTTTAGAAATATTTTCACGTAACTCGGCAGAGCCTCAGTTATCTCTTGGAGAGCATTTTGTATCTGAACCTAAAACCCATGACTATTCCTATAGAACATTCCGTCCATTAGGATAACTAATTTCACGTAACTCGGCAGAGCCTCAGTTATCTCTAGGAGAGCATTTTGTATCCGAACCTAAAACCCATGACTATTCTTATAGAACATTCCGTCCATTAGGATAACTTATTTCACGTAACTCGGCAGAGCCTCAGTTATCTCTAGGAGAGCATTTTGTATCCGAACCTAAAACCCATGACTATTCTTATAGAACATTCCGTCCATTAGGATAACTAATTTCACGTAACTCGGCAGAGCCTCAGTTATCTCTAGGAGAGCATTTTGTATCCGAACCTAAAACCCATGACTATTCCTATAGTCGAGCTCCTCCCTTTCGCATCTGTTGAAGTTGGATGTATAAGAAAGGATCAACATAAAGGCGGCGTGCCGAGCATAAGCTCATTGCCCAATCACCGATAACCGTTATCAAGTAAGGATCACGCTGCTACGTGTAATGCTATTCATAAGGTATAATATTTCTTATTTCTTAAAAATTCTATAACATGAGAAAATGATCATGTTATAACACATAACTTAAAAAGGTTATTATCTTGCCTTATTAACAAAAGTTTTAACGCCACATTTATAGTCCTATAGCATTATCCGCCTGATAACTTACATGGTATTAATTTATAAACATACAAATTAAGCTACAAGTAAAATATTATGCTTATAATCAATTTTATGAATAGCATATCTTTTGAAATGCTTGCGTATACTACCATCAAGCAAAGATTCAAAGAAGCATTACCTTAATATTTATATTACAGACATACGTACACGATAAAAACAACAACCTAAAAGTTAATTGCTAGCATTATTGTACAGTTTGCTAACAAAAAGAATATCATAAAATAAACGCTCAGTTTTATGCCTTTATCTGTGCAACATTACCACAACAACATGTATAAAAATATTATTTTTATCTGCTAGTATAAGATAGAAAAGAAAATGAAAACCACAAGGTCATTCGTATACCATTATTTCATTTTCCTCTCAAAAAAAATATTGTAGAAATAAAGATGACACTCTTTATATACAATTGTTACATACTCAACTTTAACTACTTTATATTCATTTATAGTTGTAACATACTCAACTTTAACTACTTTATATTCATTTCTAATTGTAACATACTCAACTTTAATTACTTTATATTCATTTCTAATTGTAACATACTCAACTTTAATTACTTTATATACAATTGTAACATTCTCAACTTTAACTACTTTATATTCATTTCTAATTGTAACATAATCAACTTTAACTACTTTATATTCATTTCTAATTGAAACACACTCAACTTTTACTACTTTATATTCATTTCTAATTGTAACATAATCAACTTTAACTACTTTATATACAATGGTAATATACTCAACTTTAACTACTTTATATTCATTTCTAATTGTAACATACTCAACTTTAATTACTTTATATTCATTTCTAATTGTAACATACTCAACTTTAATTACTTTATATACAATTGTAACATTCTCAACTTTAACTACTTTATATTCATTTCTAATTGTAACATAATCAACTTTAACTACTTTATATTCATTTCTAATTGAAACACACTCAACTTTTACTACTTTATATTCATTTCTAATTGTAACATAATCAACTTTAACTACTTTATATTCATTTCTAATTGAAACACACTCAGATTTACTACTTTATATTCATTTCTAATTGTAACATAATCAACTTTAACTACTTTATATACAATTGTAACATACTCAACTTTAACTACTTTATATTCATTTCTAATTGTAACATACTCAACTTTAATTACTTTATATACAATTGTAACATTCTCAACTTTAACTACTTTATATTCATTTCTAATTGTAACATAATCAACTTTAACTACTTTATATTCATTTCTAATTGAAACACACTCAACTTTTACTACTTTATATTCATTTCTAATTGTAACATAATCAACTTTAACTACTTTATATACAATGGTAATATACTCAACTTTAATACTTTATATACAATTGTAACGTACTCAACTTTAACAACTTTATATTCATTTCTAATTGTAACACACTCAACTTTAACTACTTTATATTCATTTCTAATTGTAACATACTCAACTTTAATTACTTTATATACAATTGTAACATTCTCAACTTTAACTACTTTATATTCATTTCTAATTGTAACATACCCAACTTTAACTACTTTATATTCATTTCTGATTGATACACACTCAACTTTTACTACTTTATATTCATTTCTAATTGTAACATACTCAACTTTAACTACTGTATATACAGTTGTAACATACTTAACTTTAACTACTTTATATTCATTTCTAATTGAAACATACTCAACTTTTACTACTTTATATTCATTTCTAATTGTAACATACTCAACTTTAACTACTTTATATACAATTGTAACATACTCAACTTTAACTACTTTATATGCATTTCTAATTGTAACATACTCAACTTTAACTACTTTATATACAATTGTTACATACTCAACTTTAACTACTTTATATTCATTACTTATTGTAACATACTCAACTTTAACTACTTTATATTCATTACTTATTGTAACATACTCAACTTTAACTACTTTATATACAATTGTTACATACTCAACTTTAACTACTTTATATTCATTTCTAATTGCAACATACTTAACTTTAACTACTTTATATTCATTTCTAATTGTAACATACTCAACTTTAACTACTTTATATACAATTGTTACATACTCAACTTTAACTACATTATATACATATCGCATTTCAGTTCGTCTCTTTATACATTTATACAATCTATAACGAGTCCTTCTACCTCTCTATTAACTTCGTTGTTGTGAATTTATATTATTAAAAATACAACAAAACAACACTCCTAATACATTATAAGAATATACAAAAATATTGATAGTAAATAAGTACATTTGATTTATTAACAATAATTTAAATAATAATTATCTAAATATATAGATATCATTTGTTCTTGATTATAAATGGCCTACAGGAGATGTAGCATAAAAAGCAAAACTGCACACAATGCATACAGTGTACACATAATGCTTACAGTGTGCACATAATGAATACAGTGTACATATAATGCTTACAGTGTTTTAGAACAATACATGAACATGCAGAAAAACTAACACTAGAAACGCCTAAAAATTACCAGTGTCCAAACCTGCGAACGTGGGTTTTCTCCTGTCGTCATTGAATGTGATTCTTCTATTTGATTGAACGATGATGTTAACGTGAGTTTTCAGTAAAATTAAATAAAACAATGAATAAAACAATGAATAAAGCAATGAATATTTAAAAAAAAATAAAGTTGATCCTTATTTTAAACAAAACGTTATGCAATGATACGGGAAGTTCAACACAAATAGAAAGGATACGTATAATAATAATACTTAAACAAGTACACTAAAACCATAAAGAAAAAAATGACAAGATGCGTTTCCTGATCGAAACGCTCAGTTGTAAATATCTGAACTGTTTTATTAACAATGGCATATGAAAATAAAAATTAAACTTATCGAAATACATATTTAAAAAAAACAATATATCATTCCGTTGATTAAAACATAGCATTACATTTCAATCATAACCAAATCTTTAAAACGCTTTAACTCTGACCAAATCTTTAAAACGCTATAACTCTGACCAAATGTTCAAAACGCTATGATTCTATGTTTTATCTTCATGCACACTGAATTAGTACTGTTTATATTATTTTGTCTTTATATGTTGAATTAGAATACACTCACTTTAAATAAAAGCGTAACTCATAATTTACATCAAATTCTCTAGAACACTTTTTCTCTTTTTTTCCAATTCCCGTTCTGGCGGGAAAAAATCTCGTTGATTTCTAATTAGGCAGCATTTCATCTGAATTTACCGCCACGTTTTGTATTCTCGTTAATGACATCAAACGCTACAACACAGGCCATTCCGCTTTGTTTGCAGAGTATCTCCACTGGGAAAGTACCAAGAATGGCGGGAAGACGTTCTTCAGTCTCCGGGTTTATGTCACCATAGTTTTCCAATGTTTCTTTAAGACTATATTACACAAAATAAGATGACAAATGTTGTAGTAACATTAAACTAGTTCATAATAAATACAATAGATTTGTTCAAGATTTAACTTATAACAATAATCAACACCACCTTAACAACGACAATAGAAATGTCGACAATTTATAAATAAAGTTTATATGCAGTTGAGCAAGAATTGAATTAGAAAATAATGTATTTAATTTGATATGGTCATAACAACAATAACAACAAGAAATATCACTGGTAAGTGTCGCATGGCCCCCAAATGGTCGTTGAAAAATAATTATATATTTATGTTATAATAGGTAGCGATGTATCCATGAATATAAAGGGTATTGGACTGATGTTTCAGACTAGACATGCAATTTCATGGGTTTTTTTTACATAAAAGCGTGACCTTGACCTTTGTGTAACCTTGACTTTGACATCTGATGTAATGGTCTGGGTATTTCAACAGTTAAATGTTGCTGAAACATCATCATGACATGCTGATCACTTGTGTCAAGCTGTTTTAAAATCCCTAAGTGTAAGACAAAGTTACAGATCAATTGTTGATAAATTGAGCCAAGTGTTTTTGAAATCCAACCATGTATGATAAAGTTGAGGACGGACTTGAAATTTCAAACAGATTCAAAGTGTTTTCATGCATACTAAAAGTGTGACCTTGACATTTGAGGTATGAGTCTAGGTCTTACTTATGACACGTCGCCATGTCATCTTGATAAATTTGGCCAAGTTAAAGGCAAAGTCACAAACCAGACACACAATATGAAACAAATTGAAAGTGTCACCTTGATATTTGAGGAAAGGTTCTTGGTCTTACATGCGACACTTATTTATGTCATGTTGATTTACTGAGCCAAGTGTTTTTAAAATGTATCCATAGATGACAGACCGGACAAGAAATGTTAAAATGACTGAAAGTGTTGTCAAACAAAGTTAAAATGTGACCTTGACCTTTGAAGTGGGAGTTTGGGTATTAAGTGCAACACGTCGTCATGTTATGTTGATCATTTATAACAAGTATTTATAAAAATCCATCTATGCATGACAAAGTTGCAGCCCGGACACGAAATCTCACACAGACTCATAGTGTTGTTAAACTCAAATTGTGACCTTGACCTTTGAGGTACAGGTGTGGGTCTTACTCGCGACACGTCGTCATGTTATGTTGATCATTTGTAGCAAGTATTTATAAAATCCATGTATGCATGACAAAGTTACAGGCCGGACACGAAATCTCACGCAAACTCGAAGTGTTGTCAAACAAACTCAAATAGTAACATTGGCCTTTGAATTACGGATGTGGGTCTTTCTCGCGACACGTCGTCATGTTATGTTGATCATTTGTAGCAAGTATCATTAAAATCTATATATGCATGACAAAGTTACAGGCCGGACACGAAATCTCACACAGACTCAAAGGATATTCAAACATATCAAATTGTGATCTTGATCTTTGAGGTACAGGTTTGGGTCTTACTCGCGACACGTCGTCATGTTATGTTGACCATTTGTACCAATATATTAAAAAAAGGATCAGTAAAATCAATATATACATGACAAAGATACAGTCCGGAAACGAAATACCGAACGGAAGGACGGACAGACAGACGGACGGACGGACAAACGGACGCTGCGATAACTATATGCCATCCCAAAAATTGTTAGGGGGGGGGGGGGGTTATAATAAAAACAACAGCAGCAACAACAACAACAACATGAAAGGCATCAACAATTTCAAAATAAAGTGTACCTGTAGTTAGACATGAAATCCTCCTCATCCGTGTTTTTCTGCACGGCTAGTTGCATAACAATTACTTCAAACATTAGTTCCGACAAAACTTCCAGATTTTGTAGTGACATGACCTGGTAACAATTCTCAGTTAATCGTTTCAACAGTTCTGCATCTATTTCTTCAAATATCCCAAACTTTGCAATGCCATCAAATACAGCCTTCAAAAGAAATGACATTTATTAATAGTCTCATTTATAGCATGTCAAATTAGGAGCAGCAACTATCTTAAAACAGATACATATTGCGTTTACTCACGGAATATATGCTTAAATATTATAAATGAATACATCGTGTCTTAAAAATGCAAGAATACACTTACTTGAATGGATTGCTTATTCAGGACATACTCCATTGCTTTCCTACGTGACAACAAAAACCATAGCGATTTCGTGTGTACAAGGCTGCAGTACTCGGATGCCTGAAATACAATAAAGAAAACTATTTGAAATTGAAAAGTATATAATATTTGTCAATATAAATATATCGTGCTTTTACACTGTTTTAAACATACATATTATTTAAAAGTTTACGACTCTTCGTCTCATAGCTTATACCTAATGTTTTTGATTCTGGAACTATGAGATTAAATCGAATTTTACAGTACATATGATACAACAGCACGGTGTGTAGGTCTGAGAGTCCCCACTTTTCCAGATTGATGTTGTGAGTTTATTCCCATGCTAGGTGAAGGTTAAATCCTTAAAATGATACTAATAGTCTTCTCAGTACACGCTTATCATGTAAAATAGTTTCAAAATAAAACGACTTGTCACATCATGTGCCGGTGGCATAATATTCATTGTGACATCAATATTATAAACTCTCAACATCATGGTCGCTGCAGATGGGACGCAAGGACTACTTAATATAATGTTAAATAAATAAACATTACTTACTTTTCCACTAAAAAGAGGATTTTCATGTTTAATAATATTTTTCATGAACAAAACAAGGGACTCGTCAGAATTATTTGCACCAAGCGATTTCATAACATTGATTGCGGTGTTTAAATTGTCGATAGTCCTGCAAATGTCCATGAGGTATTTGAAGTCTTTGGCAATTCCATGTCGGACGCTTTCCTCAATAGGTTTCTGTAGACAAAGAGAAATACTTATTTACATTCTGTTTATACTCTATGGCAATTTTTTTTGTAAGATGCTGGTACAAGAACAGTAATTACCACGAAGAGTTTTTTGAAGAATAAAACTGATGATGATTTTCCGTCATACTTGTTTACTGCTTTACGAAACAATATGGATACATCTGTAGTTCCACCCTTCAGCTATGGCTTATGCAGGATTCACTTATACAAATATTTGATGTTTATTGATGTCCTATTCAAAAACAAATACACTGATTGGTAAACTTGAAACGAAATCCCCATTCTAAAAATAGACTGCACTTAACTACTGCTTGACGTCATTCGAACTCTTTCTAAGATGAAACAATTTGACCATGTATAAACCTTTACCAATGGCGAATCTACTGTTTAAAAGAAACGGCGTACCCACCCCCACCCCCCTTTCCTTTTAAACTCTTATATGTCATTAAAATGCATTATATTTCTACTGAAAACGCGTTTGCTCGTTCAGATTTTGTGGTGCGCCCCCTCTTATCCCGGATCCACCTTTACGGTTCAATTTCAAATAAAAATAAAATCCCGTGACTCGTTTTATACGTCACAAAATATGTTACACTTTTAAGCGGGAAATCTATTTTAATCTAACATAGGCCGTAGCCCAAGTTAGGAAATCCTTTTTCAATATATTATTTTGACAGGTTTAAATATATTTTGTTTGGCAATACGGAGTCAGTGAGTATACAATAGAAATTGTATGTTGGAAATATATATTTTAGCCAATTTTAAAAGTTTGAAAAATCCTGATAAATTCGTTTGAAAGCGTTTCACCAAAGCAGGAATGTACCCGCTTATATATTACACAATACATGTTTTATTAACCAGGAATCATTTTAAAGTTAAGCACAGAAATACTTTTTAAAAAAACAACAAAAACTGTCCTCAGTTGTTCTAAAATACAACCATCTCGCACACTCCAATAAAAGTAATTCCTTTTAGAACCAGTGATGTCTTATTTCTGCATTATGCTATGCAGTTCTTTGTTTTCTGCATCTGCAGCAATGCATTACAATATCTACGAATCATTTAAAACTACTTAATTATACTTTTTAGCGCTAGAATCGTCTGACCGTCTCTCAAAAGAATTTGATTGTCTGATTATACATATCATGTCCACTTATTTCGTTTACGAAAAAAAAAATTATGTTCATATTATATTTAATATATAAACTATCCATATAGACTACATATACATATGTATAAAAAAGCAATTGTTTCAATGCAATATGTGATAATTTTACTACTACATTGCTAAATATTGAGAGTTATAGAAACATCTGCTACACAAAATACTTAAATAAAAATGAACAATACACACCTGTGGAATTATCTCTTGCATATAATTGAACGTACTCGCATTTGTCGTTTCAAATCTGTAAACCATTTCGTCTGCCTGTAATTTCCCAATAACATGAAGTAAGTACATTTGTAATACACCAACACAACGTTAACTTTTATATATATATACTGTTAAATAATGTTTTACGTCAATGACATCACGATCATTCTTCAGTATTAGAACGATCGCATAATATGCGCAAAGGTACAAATGCATATGTGGACATTTTTTCCCCATTTTTTTTTTCAGTTGTTAGTTGAAGCTATTTATGGAATCCCATAAGAAAAAAGACTGTTGCTAGGGATATGAACAAAACTATACTTATAACAAGATTCAAACTAGGAAGGACCGCGCGACAATCCGCAGTTATAACCACTATGTTATGAAGGGCTATATGATGACCGGTGGTTTAAATCTAAGTTATAACTTAATTGCTTAATCGGATTTAATCAATGTTGCCCGGATTTCCAGACGTTACTAAATCATTTACGCCACTACACGGTCTGGTCTAATTCAAGTATAGGCTATAATAGCAAGTTTAAATACATGCTTTTGACGATAAACAACGGTATTTTTCACCAGACATGATCCAGTCATAATTTATACTAAATATTAAAATTATACATAAATACTGGCTATGCCGCTTTTAATAGACATCGTAGGTAAAACTTTACAATAATAACATCAAGAATTTGTTACAATGCTCCTGATATAAAGATTTAGTGGTTTGCGTCATATTTTCCTTCTTGACAGTTATAATGGCGAACATGGTCATCGTCAGTCCTGCCAACATGAAAACATATTTAAATTTTAAATAATTTCATTAGTTTTTTTTGTTGTTTTTTTTCTCATAAAACTTATTCAATTAATATACATAAATCACAGATTAATTAGAAGTACAAACGATAGATTGTGTAACAATTAACAATAATTATAAATTTAGATTTTAAAATATTTTTTTTTCTTGTTAAGTTCTAGGAAGGTGTACAAGATTATATATAGGCAGGTATTTTGGCATATTATTTTCTAAATAAGATATATACTTATTCAAAGATGATTTAGATAATTTTTTAAATTCTTGACAGAATATTGAAAAACAATTTACATGCTTAGTTCTAGATTCGATTATAAAATACGTTTTACATATCGAAAATCCTAATAGTGCGAATATTCTGTTTATATTAATATATTTCTGATGATCTACTTTGTAGCCTATTATTATATTATATAGCGATTTTACGTTTTTATTTATTCTGCAGTGTTTAAACAAGGTGTTTATTTTCTTCCAAAATCCATTTACTTCTTTGCAGTCTATGAGCAAATGTTTGTAAGTTTCGGGTTCATTGCAGGTGTTACAAAACGGAGTTGAGCTTATTTTCCAAAGGAATCTTATTTCTTTGATGGAATGAACTTATGAATTAATTTAAATTTGAATTGCTTTATACGATTGTCTTCTAATTTGTGTATAGCTTTATATACATTTTCCCAGTTTATTATATTATCAACATATGTATTCCAGTATGTATGTATATAAGGAATAGAAAAAATACGACTTATAAGTTGGTTATAAATTATTTTGTTGTTTGTGTTTACAAGTTCTAGAACTTTTCCGTTCGCTAAACGTAATTGTAAAGTTAGGTTTGTTTTGACTTTTGATCGTATAGAACAATGTGGTTTTAAAATAGTTTTCCATGAGGTAGGTTTTGCTTGTTTCAATTTACTTAATTCCGTAATCCAGTTATGTTTGTTTTTTATTTTTTTGTAAATTATATCTTCACTAATTTCGCCGTTGTTATCGATAAGTTAGTTAGGTAATAATTAAATATCAAACAATAATCTATGAGACATTCCAGCATGGATTATACCAACTACTTGAGCTCTCTCTTGAAGCGTCATCCGTGACATTTCTAATATAAAGTGTTTAGATGTACAATTTCCATTTGTACCGAACTAAACTAGATTTGAGAAAAGATATCGCCAATTGCGAGATAAAATGAAATAAAACGTGGCTCAGTTATTTACCAATATTACGTGTAAAGAGAACCTATATCTGTATACAAACAAGGCAGTTGTTCAAAGCAGCGTGTCTAAAGATATTTCAATAAGATTTACCATTTTGGGGATATAAAGGACTAGTTAGAAAAGTGCACACGTATATATAAATGTAAATACTATAACAAATTTAACTTCTGGAAAGTGCTCCATGATCACAAAACTTTAAAGTATCATTAACAAAAAACAATTTGGTCATCAGTTACCTCATTCAAATCTTTTAACGAAATTCTGATTGTTGGTTTTGCATATAAATATCGCTCAATTATCTGTCGCTCCATGCTTGCGAAGTCATACTCCACCGAGGTCCCTTTTCCAATTTCAAACGAATACTGACAATTGGCCTGAACTAGCGTGAGTAAATCTCGTTCGCTGTCAAAAACTACAAGATCTGAAGCTGTGGCATCTTTCATACTGACTTCAGTTTCAATTGGATCTTTATCGTCAGTTCTCATTTCAGGAGGCGCCCTAATACAAACAATTGATGTTACATAGTTAAATATCTGAAAGCAACAATAAATTAACGAACCCCATGATACGAAACATTAATATTATTTTTTTTAAATAACAAGAAATCGAATTTCATTTTATGTATGTGCATTTGTAATTGTATGCGCTTTACATGCATGTGTGAACATAAACTTACGTCAAAACATATATGTAAGCGTATGTGTAATTTTGCAAGTATAACACACCTGTATTATGTCTATGCGCACGGGTATATTATTTATTTTTGCTACAGTTTATATATACAAACGTACATATATGTGAATTGTGTTGTCTGATGCTTCAATTTATCCACTGAAAATGGCATTACGTGCCTACAGTTATTGGAGCTTACACTTTCCTTGTAAACCTTTAAAAGGGCGTTGATAACTGTGTTTAACTGATATTGCGCAAATAAATTTAGGTTGTTTTCTGAACATGTGTAAAATTAGTTTAAACTGTATCTTTTTAATTATTATACAATTAACGTGTCCGGTCCAAACATCGATCCTTACAAACACCAAATTTGCTATATATTACACAAAACATAGTTTAAGCTTCCTTATATGTTAAATTTTCAGATTCCGTTTGAGCGAGCTAACCCTATATAAGGGCCAGTTAAGAAATTGACACTGGGCGCTGCCAAATTGAAATGTCACGATCACTTGTTTAAAACACGGCATTCGCCACATGGAGGTCGCCATTGTTTTTCTAAACAGTGCATCATGGGAATGTACAAACCGCTATTGATATTCAAACCTGGTCATGTTCCGACCACTTTCCGGCTAAAAGGAACATTCAAATGCGGTGTGTGTGTAGTAATTGATTGTGGCGTTTTAATGCACTAATTGAGATCACCATGAAGTGTTCTTTGCATACTTAATCAAGGAAAAAAATGATAATGTCTTAAATCAAGGAATTTTCTAAAACTCCTTGATTAAATGAGGTCTTCAAACTTATCTTTTTTGACAATTTATCGCCGTTTCTGACAGATTCCTACCGAGTAAATGTAAATAATTTTCAAATAACAATGTATTTACTCAATTATTATAATATGCTGAACCCATAACAATAGAAATAATAACAAAATTAAACAGCTACAGTTGTTTATTTTACTCGATACAACATAAATATAAAGATAGTTTACCGGTGTGACATATTTTTAGCACGTCATCAGAATCAGATATATCGCCGAACATGCACAAGTTTTGTAAAAACAGTCATTTTAAACTGTTGTTTTTATAAATAATATATCCACAAATTAATTCAAAATATGGATACGAATTATTATAAAATATGTTATGATCACAGTAGTAAATTGTATAGAATATAGCAGTAAGTACGTTAACGTTAGACAATATATAAGGTAAGTTTCTTTTTAAATATGCAAATGGCAATACATATTGATTGAAATTAGTACATTTAAACATCAAAGTTACTATCAGGCACACCTGCAGCCGGGAATTCGCTGTGTCAGCCGGAACCTTGTCGGGATTTGGTACCACCCGTGTATTTAGTACCCTGTACATGGAACCAAACTTACACATTCATTCACTTTAATTGCCACATCGTTTATAAGACCTAACCATTGGATGCTTTTAAAAAGCAGCCAACTTGTTTGTTTACACTTGCAAATCCAGCACAGCACACGGTGAAGACCAGCCGATACCTTTGTACATTTCAAATAGTTACAGAGGCGTATTTACTGTTTTAATCCCGATACTTAAATTCGCAATTTCATGAAATATTATATGATGGAACCATTTTCCTTCAAGTGTAACTTTTCAATGTTCGCTGTTTTGTACATTCTCATATCTATTTATTCGCATAAACTAAGCACTTCGATTCTTCAAATATTATCGATAATACGCGAATACCGCACACAAATCGTTAACAATTCTTATCATAATACATGTTACCCGATGAACAAATTTCACAACGAAACTATTATATTCATTTTACAATTGCTTTAACATATTGGCTCTTAATGTTTTTGATGATTGCTTGGGATTTGCACGTCATTCTGGGTGTGTTCTCATCGCCTTGTCATAGCGGAATTATATAACAAATTAAATTGTTTTGATATTACTAAATATATATCAATTGTTCATTATAACGTTCAAAGCATATTGCACTAACTTTTATATATATTTAAGACAGAATTACGTGATGTTACATTAAGTACGAAACGTGGTGGTACGTAATTTGCGATAGTTCGAAATAGTAGGTTCTAAGTCCCAAAATGACTCCCTCTACGCTTGATGCTCTTTGGAATCGTTAGTACGAAATTCAATAGTTCGAAGAAATGAATTGGGCAAACTTATTATTTGGTCCCAAGATAGTCATTTTCACAAATTTGTGACTTGATAATACGAAAAAGGTGTTTTAACCTGGCTTCAGATCTCCAAGTTCCGAGGATACAATTAGATGTGATAATCACAATGACAATTATAGTACATGCATATGTAGACTTATAAAGGTGACCGACGAAGCAATTATGGTGTAACAAATGTTTATTTGACTCTTTAATTGAACTAATTAGATCTACCGCGTACTTATTCATTTTTGATTATTCATGAAAATAAACTGTGACCGGAAGACTTTATTTTAAAAAAGCAACACACACTAGTTTTGGTCCGAAAAACGTGCGTAGTTAACACATTCAAATCACATCAAATCATTATTACTCCTTCGCCACACTTGATAAATATTTCCAAAAAAATGGAAATGAAAATTCGGGGACAAATTCCAAATTTGAAAAGAAATATGTCACAGTTTATTCGTTACCAGTCGGTAGTCCGGCTGGTGGAGCATTCGCTTTATTGGAGAAAGATCCCGAGATCGAATGAGCGGAGCAGCAGATACGATTTCACAACATACTCTGGTCCAATACTATTTTATTAATCAACCTATATAAATGCTTTATTAGGTAAAGGTACCCGATGGATCTGAAATTAATGATAGGATGTAGATATAGCTAAGATAACGATCTGATTTCTTAAATATACATTTGATTCACAAGACGTATTTCCCCATCTCCTTTATCATTCCCCTAGCGATGTCAAGAAAACACAGAAAATGCTTTCCATTGTGTTGTTAGTCAAGAGAAATTTCACTTTTTCGATGATTTTAGTATCCAAACATACAAACATAATACGTGTGTTAGAGTGTTAGATTTCATTTTTTCTTTTACAATATTTAACAGCATCTAAAGCGGTTAGAGGATGTTAAAAACAAATGTATATGTATATATATATATATATATCTCTCTTTACACGTCACTAGACCCACAGTTAGGATAAAATACGTCAAATATTATTATTCCGGATTGTTTTTAATTATGAGATTTAAGCACATTCCACTGTTATGATATATATATAATAAAGTAGTTAAACTGTAATATTTCCGTGTGTAGCTATTGTAATACGAAATAGTAATACAATGATGGAGTGAAAGAATGAAGAAACACAAAACTGTGTTAGATAAGACTATTTTATTCGACCTCTTCTGAGAGAGTGATAGACACGTATGTATGTATAAGTATTTATTTAACCTCGCGCTTTGAACTAGATCATTTTGGCGAACCGGATATGGTGATTATTTAAAAAAGTAGTATTGTGATGATGATGATGACCGATGATTATTTATTCGATGTTTAAGTATTTATTATTTTATCTATATCTATATCTATATATATATATTAACTAGTAGTTTAGTTGATTATTTAAGTAACTACTATTGATGCAGACGTTCATTGACGACTAGAAATTGGCGATTAATTATTAAGGATTTATTTGTTTCCCCCCTTCTTCTCTACCTATGCAGCCAAGTGATGAATTAAACAGTTGAGTTGTGTGAATGAATGTTACTATGGTAATTTACTATATGTAATACCTATATTTTAAGCCAGACACTTTCGCTTATAGCGCAAATAAATTAGTTAGTGGTATCAAAAGTATCCGACTTAACCTGAACCTTAAACAGAAATATTTCTATTGATTGTGTATCTGTGCACATTAATTGTGCTCGGTTGCTATGGTATAGTTTTATAAGACAATATCGTTAACAACCATGTACATCGTCGGGCTACTCTGTTTGACACTTTCGGTTTCAAATCGTTTAACGCAATGCATCAAGCTCAGCGGGTTGCAATTCGCAGCAATTTCAAGCTCGACAAAAAAGATCTTAACAATTTGATCAAGCTAGGAAGAAGGAGCATCATATCGCCGAGAAACTTCTTAGAGAGTAATCATCTTATCCAGCCAGTGGTGCAGCACCGGGAGGAGTAGCGAACCTGCCGATGCTGTCCACTGGCATCGTAATCTTCTGTTCCTGCTCGCCAAAAGCCCAGAGCTAAGTGCGAGGGTATACAAACACTTAAACACACAGACCTGTGAATCTTGGTAGGAATTACACACTCTGCAAGCGACTGCCGAGATGGAAGGACGTATGAAACTTCGCTCCAGTCTTCAAAGTGGGTCAACTTCGAGAATATTGTATATTCTTATTGTACACGCTAGGAGGAACGTTTTTTTCAACTGCGACGGATGTCTCTGCTTTAGATGATTGAAAGAGACATTTATTTTGAAATTTCATCGATTTTATGCTTTTAACGTGGCCCTAGACAGGATTGGTTTGATGTCAACAAGAGACCAATAATCAGCGGTACAATATACAACATGATGGCAACACTCACATAGGGACTTAGCTTCACAATGGGAATTCAGCCGAACCATAATCAACAGCCTTCAAGACTAAAATTACTTCAACAACTAGACAACTTCAACAACTAGACAACGACTATTCCAAACCTTCATCTTCATCAATCGACTGCGACCAGAAGCGACCTATCTACATAAACATCTTATCCAGCCAGTGGTGCAGCACCGGTAGAAGTAGCGACTCTACCGATGCTATCCGCTGGTTACTTAATCAGCTTGTCCTGCTCGCCAAAATGACACAGATCAAAGTGTGAGGGTAAAAAACTTACGAAGACGAATTACACAGACTATATGAAGTTTATGTGGTGTAGGATAAAAAGCTGTTTCCTGAGTGCAACAATATCTTATTAAAATAATAGTATATTTTTAAAACAAGTTACTTAGAATGGTTTTAATCCTGCATCCTATGTACACAGCCGCCCAATTTAGGGTTTGTAAAATAGACAATAAATTATTAAAAAAGAATTGTACATTATATACAACCTTTAATGTTAAATATATTATATGGTTGCATTTAGGATTAAGCTAATTAGCCGCTCTGGCCCGACAGATCCAGGCCTAAATAATATTGCTTATCATATTATTCCACTGAATCTTGGGGCCCTGTAAATTTGTTTCATCACCCTTGTTAGGATACCCGGCCAAGTCCATTGATAATATAAAGTATATTATCTATCCCCATGGTCAGCATATATTTCCTCTGTATATCATATTGATATCAACGTAACATGTATATTTCCTTTACAATAAAGGTTAATTTTTTGAATGGTAAAAATAAGAAAGTTATTTCTACACCAGCCAATATATATATATTTCTATCAAGACTGTATATTAGTCTGACAAATCAATTTATCTATATTTATACTATTCTCTTCTGGCATTTTTCTTTGGGTATGCATGGCTCAGCTGTGGGAGGCGACACGAGTCCACAACCCAGGCCACACATAAATGTATGTGAACTGCATTGTGGTTTCCACCCCGTCCCCCACTAGAAACTGTTTGTTTTTTTGCACTTATTAGAACTATGTGCTACAAAAGATAAACTAAGCCATACAAGGAACAAAAATCAAAATACAAAAAAAAATAATTTTTTGCTGACAATTGGGGGTAATTTTAGGGATATATGATGAAAATTAGGGCCTGAATATTATTCTAGATTTTGTCAGACATCTGACAAGCCAGAATATAGCACTCTAGGGCTTTATAGACTGAAGCCCGGTCTGCCTTGGGTTCAAGATGTTATTAATATCAAAATTCAATTTATTCCCAGCAAGTGCAGTCCTTAGATTTGCCCGGAGGACCCTGTGAACCGAGCAGTGCAGCAGAAAATGTTCAGTTGTCAGTTTCTCCTTGCACCGGGTGCAATCTCTCCCTTTATTAAACGGGTTATACATTTATCAATTCTCTTGTTTTTAGAGTAGCTTGTTGGTCGTTTGAAATTAACCGAGGTCCACACCGAGGTTTGCCGTAATGGATCTTATAAGTGCTGGCAAGTCACTTTGATTGAACTCAGCTGATAGGTATAACCAAATAACAGGATTTTGAAGAACCAAGGGCGGATCAGGTTTTGGCCCGAAGTCTGCTACACTGACCTCCACGAGATCATTCTCTTCAATTAAGTCCTAGGTATAAGCCCCAAATGGCATGGCTATATGTTTTTTTATTTATATTTGGACTTGATATGGTAACCGGCCCCGAAGCGTTTGTTCACAGGGTTTCCTTCTTTTCGGGTTTGAGCCCTGGCCCAGTATTTGACTGACTGGTCTTGTCGCCGCAACCATAATAGAGTAATGCCCGCCTCTACCACTAGCAAATACCTTTTTGTGGAACGTTTGTGCTCTAAGGGCTATCTTAAGGGCTTTATTCTTGACTGAGTCTATTTTTTTATATTGAGGGTGGTGTACATGAATAGATTTGAGCCCCATAATCTATTTTTGGACGTATGAGAGACTTATACAGAAGTAAGAGGCTATTTTTATCAATACCAAAATCTGTGCCTCTCAACATTCTCATCAAATTTAAGTCTTTCTTACACCTGATCACGATGTCTTTTATGTGACTGTGAAAATTTAGTTTCCTATCTAAAAGCATGCCTAAAATTTTACTATTGTGATAGATACGAAATTGAGTTGCATAGTATAGCAGGAAATATTATAGAATAGCCACACATACATTATGTCAATATGTTACAAAATAAATAGTTTTTGTTACAAATACCTGTTAGTTTAACAATGTTATGATCCTCGCGATGACTCCTCGGATATAAGTTATAAATATAATAATTATAATTTTTTTATTTTAAGTAAATACTCGCTATCATGAATTTTTCTAGTTATGCAAACTTGTGATGTGATTAAATGCTCTTTGAAGACTATAACAAACCTTTCTTTTTTAACTTTGCGGTGGTAATCGATCATGTCGTTGTGTTGTCGTAAAAGAAACTGCACCAATGCGCATGAGCATAGGCCATAACCAGTTTGCGACGGCAAAATCATTGCTATCTTTGTATCGTTTGTAATGCTCAAACTGCAAGCGTCTGGTGGCAAGAAACGCTTTCCATGTTTTGTAAGGCATGCTAAATATGCAAAATATTATTATGTTAATTATGTATCATAAAAAACAGAATTAAATACAAAACATTGTGTTAATTTCCGAGCTCTCTTTTTATTAAAAATGACCGCAACAAAAGCAAAATTTTATGATACTACTAAAACTGGTATAATCTCTCTATTTGAACGATTTTCACATTGATGACGCCCACGTTACTGAATATACTATAGTCATGTTACTATAAGCTTTAAGATAGGTGTTTGAGTTGCGTGTACAGTTTCGTTTCATAATAAATGTTTAATTGCATAACCAGAAATCCTCCAGATATACTTTGTATAAATAAAATAGTCAGTGTCAAGTAAACAGTAGGCCTACACTTCCTTTAATTTCTAAAAGTATTTCCAACCATTCCATAAAGAGAAAAAATACAATGAAAAAGGTAAAATATGTTATGATTTTATCTTGGAGAACCTAAAGTAAATACAACTGAAGATAATATTTTACTTGCTGTTTTTTGTTATTAAAAAATACATCATATGTCCAACAGCAGACATGGCATTGAAGCAACACAACAACCATTATAGCATAAACATAACCATTCATAGAAAAATAACAGTCATAATTCGTACAATAAAAAATACAGAATGACTCAAATAAAATTCATAATAGTCATAATTAGTATCATAATCATTCAAGGACAATCAATTCATTGAATTGGCATATTCGTTTTTAGTACCATGAAACCATACATAATATCTCTACCACAATCAGTGCATAGAATATAGTACCATAATGGCAATCAAAATAACTGGTCAGTTCTTGGAACGGCCAATAGCTTCTGGCTCTTGACCCAGATTTTGTCCCCCCCCCCTCCCCCTCCCTCTCCATAGCCGTCTAATGATAAAATATGGTCGGTTCAATCAAATAATCCTTTACACACTACATGCTTTTTCAATTTCTCACAAATATAAACAAGTGTGACTGAAGGTCTCACTGGAGAATTACCTCCCTTACATGACGGTAGCAAGATTATTACGACAAAAAAATTAGAGCTGTGTAAAGCGGTTGGGCATTTCTTTTTGTTAAAATGTCATATAACTTTTTGCATATGGGAACAGTGAAACATTTTCATGATTTATGCAAAGTTTGGGTGACATTGGGAACTGTTTGATGATGCTATAACAGTTTAAAGATGCGTAGTGATACACTGCAACAAATGGGCAAAATTGTCAAAAATGAATGGGTGCCATCAAACCATCGAAATTGTGAAAAAGCAACCTGGTCAACCCCATGTTTTTTTCTGCATATTTGGACCAACAGAGGACTATCTATGGGAATAAGGCTCTTTTAGAACCATTGGTAATGTATCCAGTGTTCCAGAAGTGCATGTCTCTATATGTAGAACAGTACAAAATTAATTGGTGTGTGAAACGTGAAGTCTAGCAATACCGTAGTTCTCGAGTGATCCTTTGCAAACCTCCCAAGCCGCACTAAAGTCGTCGATAAGTTCTCGGTAGTTATTTTCAGCTGTTGCCTCTGAAATAATAAAACATAAAGAAATATGGAATTTTAATATTTTGTTAATGAAACTAAGAACTCACACGCAATAGACAGTTAACTCCTTACAAGCAACTGATGATTAAACAACTGTCTCGAAATATTCATAAAATATACCAAATAGCAATTTTGTCCGTTTTTCATTTTTGAAAAGATGTAAACGTTTGTCATTGACCTTAACAATACAAACACGAACTGGTTAATGATATAAAATAATCTAGTTTTTGTGTGTTAAAATGGTAGTAAGATATCTAATTTTATAGATATAACATATTGTAAATTGTATTGCTCAAACCTTAAGTAAACTATTATAATTGTATGTAAAAGAACATGTAAATGATTGGGTTAAATACTGAGAGTATATCTATACTTTATCATGTTAAAGAAAGACAATTATATACTATACATTTGCAAATGCTTACATCTGTCATGTACAAAAATATTGTCAATTGTATGTAAAATGATGAGAAATTGTAAGGTTTTAGTCAATAAAATATGCCTATGTCATATATTGTTTCCTCTACTCGTATACAATAAGAGGCCGTTTCTGTTGGACAAACGAACTATATCAAATGACGGAACTTTGTCGTTATGTATCATTATAACTGCTATATACCCAAATAAAGCACGTTGATTGATATAATTTCCGCTTGGCTCTTGTCCAAGTTTTTGCTGTATCGCTGTAGAAGTAGTCTGTGTAACCTTTTGATGCTTGGTATGTATCTCAAACACCGCAAAAAGTACTCCTGTTTAAGAAAATATACACACAGTTGAAAAGTACCATAAGCATGTGGAAAGTATTTTTGTTTGCAAATTACAACCGTAAAGCAGCATGAACACCATTAAATTACGGATTAAATATAATAGGTACACATAGAGCATCATACATAGAGTGTTTGTTTGAATATTTATTGTCATTTTATGCCCTCGAGGGCTAATAAACGACCAGTTAACCTAACCATTCCTGAGATTCTTGAAGGTTAACCAATTCTCGACAATAACTGACAACAATTTTCTCCACTTGAATCAGAGATGAGAGATAAATGACAATAAGACGCACTGTCGTTTATATTTATATATATACACAGTTATTATCATTGAGACTGTTACTGGGCGGGGATTCGAACTCACGACAGCCAATAAGAACTTAAATCATATTTATTGGTGCACTCCCCTCTCTTTCTCCGTTGACACATCACCAAATGAGAATATAAAAGTCCACCAGACTACCCAACGATTCGTTATATCCCGAACTAATTTCCGACTTGCCCGAACATATAATTCCAATTTATCGTTTTAAATGACGTTATTCTCAGACGCTGACGTTATACCATGATTGACGGAATGAATATTCATGGTGTTATTTAAGCATCATTTTTTCCTTATTTGAATTTGGTTAAAAATCATGTGTAATGAGACATGTGATTAAAGGCCCATCGCCGGTAGATGCTACACACAGCATTATAGGCGGGGCTTATCACTAGCAGCCGACAATTTTACATCAGTCATTTGATAATACTCATGTCCAATATAAGCTGTAACTACCAGCATAGCCATAGAAGATACTGCCTGTTGCAAGTTGTTTTAAACAACAATGTTTATTGTATGTGCGGGTTCCTCAGTATTATGGATTGCAATAAAGGTTTCCCCAGACTTACTACAACAAACACAGCATTCAAATAGATTGCAATGGCCATATTATCTGCATGCATAATAAACAAATTTGCTAATTAGATACATCCAATGTACAGTTTCATACTTGGTTACATATAACACATCTCTGGTCATGATCAAAGAGATAAAGTGAAGTTATTTGGTCAAGTTTTATGGATTAGTACATTATTTACCTAGAGAGAATAAATGTTATTGATGAAAAATAGTTTATCTTATTTATTATGGACATATATCAAACGGGCAAATATGTTGTAATTAATTGTAAATAAATTGCTTGGACACAAGTAAAGGGCAAACAAGTATTTGTGAGACAAAACATACAAAGATTGAAAAATAAAGAAACCCCTTTGACATTATAGAATGACCCATTCCATTTAGGTTCACAATTTCCCTGGCAAAACTTACACATTGAAGAAAATCGTGGAAATACTTTGAAAGTTTTAAGGGAACAGTTTTGTATATTGTTTCATTTATTTCATTATAATGAGTGTGATTTTGAGGATCATTAAGTTACACCAGGCTGGTCAATTAAAGTTGATGAAAAATAACTATAGTTAAACACAGAACATAAAGGAATATTTATTGTCAGATGGCAATCAGGACAAAATAGAAGCACAGATGGGGAAAATGATGACGTGATTATGATGTTGATGATGACCATGAACATAAATACATTTTCATTTCCTAATCAAAGAAACAGTCATTTACCAAAACGTAGATACAGACAATATTGGAATATGTTTTCAAATGTAGGAGTTTGGTTCCTACTTCATTATGTAAGAAAAAAAAGCAAAGAATATTAAACCAACCAAGATCTAAATTATGCCAAGTTGTGTTTTGAACCTAGTACATGGTTCATACACAAACACCCAAGGCCACCTATATAGCACCAAGTGTTTTTAATTGAAGGCTGTGACATAAGAACTGTATAAACATTAAAATGACATTTCATTTGCTAAAACACAAAACTAAAAGTTATTTCCAAAAGGAAGCTATTGTGAATTATGGGATTTAAAACAATGATCAGCCAAGGTAAGTGTGAATTGTAACTTATTTACATCCAAATAAAAAAGCAAGTATGCATGTATCTGAGATAAGCCATAAACTACAATCATTTGTTTATACATGTAATATATGAAAAAGGCAGAAATATTATGAAGATTGATCTTCCTCAACATGTAATTCACAAACTGAAAGTCAAACACACTATTCTACTCTGAGATATCAAACACTGCATGGCTCCTCACAAGTAGGTTATACACATCTCCAAGCAAGTGTTGCTGTTTACACCACGTGACAAGGGTCAAACGGGGTTCAAAATTCAAATATTTAGCAAATTTTCCTTGATATTTCAATTTTGTAAGGACTACTACTACTTTGTTTCAGGGAGCTTTTGTGAATAAAGGGCATTTTTATAAAGACAACATATATCCCTACAAATGCACTTTTCTTTGAAAATAATGACATATTTGTTACTATGTTTTACAGAATAACATCTCCCAATTCAACATTGTTGCAAAAAAGAGCCACCATTTGAAATTAGGCTCCTCCCATTTCTTTTTATAGAAAAGTTTGGGGTTTAAATGATATTCGTTTTTATTCATTAATACATTTATTAAACTGGTTGGCAAAACGATGTGAGGCCCGACAGAGTCTCGCTTAACACACGCTTGCCAATTCGTTTAAATAACGAATAATAAATTAGCTCTCATTTTTGGTATGACCATCATCACGTTAAAATATTAGCCAGTGTCATCATAAACCTACATTGCATTATGTTGGTAGCCTTTGGTCAAAATGAATTAAATATTGGTAAATACAAAAACAATACAAGTTATCAAATCTATTATCCTACCTTTTCCAAAAAGTGTGACAGAACAGATTCATCTCTTGCAGATGTTAAAAATGTGTTTCTCATGTCCGCCAACGATATTCTCGTTTTATATTGCCATATCGCAGGTTCATCTTGAAGACGTAATTCTGCACTTTGTGTTTCGTTTTGATCTATTTCCAGTATCGAATCAAACAGTTCTGAAGCTTAAAGAAGTCAAGACATATCTTTTTTACTATTGAGATGACGTATTGAATGATGTGTGATTTAAGTATGCTTTATTGATGTTTGATATAGAGATATTTTTCTATTTTGCTTATTTAAACTGAAATTAAATTAAAAAATCAAACTATTAAAAAAAATCAAAATTGTCGTATGTATTTGATCCGAGTTGAAGACATCAAATGATTGACTTACCAAACCTTTTGTCTTTTGCCATCCATTCCAGTCCAGTTTTGATAATTCCATCTGCGTCCTATGATACATTGATATTACAATATTTAACGGCAGTGTATAAGCAATCATTATAAAAGACGTTTAAACTGAATTTAAATCATCAAATTATCATCTATAATCAAACTATAAATGATTTGACAATCAAATCTGACAATACGTGACAAGAGATATATTAATCGCAGTCGAGAAATCGAAACGAATTTCGAATTTTAAACAATAAACATTGAGCACATACTGCTTGACGACTCTTTCCTCTTCATTTCGAATAGTTGTGTTATCATTCAAATTCACTTTTTATGAACCACTATGACGGATAATATCAAAATCAACTTGAAGTCATGTAACTCATTTTAAAGCGGGCGGTAATGATACTGATAGTGTGTTGCCCGCTCTAGCCAGAGGTAGCGGGTTACGGTTCGATCCCCAGCTCGACCCGATGCCTCTAAAGAAATCATTCAGTACCGCTTCTACTCAGGAAGCAGAGTCGGAATGGTTCATATAAGCTCTGAGCTAAAATCAGTTAGTATAAATAAAATCCTTTTAAATCATCATAAAGGTATTCTCATTTTCAAGCGCAAAAATGTTTCAGTTCGATCTAGGGAAAAGGTCAAGTTAATATTTTCAATAAATATTTGATATTATTTACTATATATACCCTTTTGGAAATAAGGGTTCAATGGGTATAGCTAAGCATGATTTATTGGATTTGTTTAAAGAAACCACTTACAGGTACACTGCATTATAATGTTAGCAGCATATATAACTATAATTATAATTGTAGGAAGCACCTATGGATACTTGTCCGAAATATCTACTTTAAGCGAATTGCAAACAACACATACAAGCATATATAGTTATTTTTTAACTTTTATTTTACAAGTTATTGTTTGTACAAGTGCCATAAATCAGACAGCATATTCTCTATTGCCAAGTTTTACTTGCAACAAACAAGTGAAACTTGGCAATAGAGAATATGTGCTGGACAAGACGTGGATTTGAGTGTATGTATTATTGTTGGCGAAGGAAAAAGCATAAAGATATATTATTAAAATAATGCTGTAATGCAAACCAAGAATACAAAAACTTACAGAAACTACTGGCTGAAATAACCTCTCACAAATATCATTCTCCCACGTGTTTCTTGAACTCGCGTTTAACAGTTTGGCATCCCCGTCTTTCCAGTGATAACCTAGTCGATATATATATACACATATTTAATATATGCTATTTTCTACTAATATTATTTGGAAACGTTGTGTTACATGAAACTTCAAACATACGGGAAAGCTATTGCAAAATATAGTTAATCAATATGATTTAATGTGTGGATGTTCTTCAAGGGAGATAACGCTATAAAATATCTTAAAAATTAAAATCAGTTATTTATATAGATCGTGGTAAAAATAGACTGCATTTAAATACTGCTTGACAAGCATGTCATTCGGACACTTTCTACAATGAAACAAATTTTACCACGTGCAAAC
The DNA here is from genome assembly GCA_029582155.1 of Panopea generosa. NCBI lineage: Eukaryota > Metazoa > Mollusca > Bivalvia > Adapedonta > Hiatellidae > Panopea > Panopea generosa. The sequence continues at coordinate 21,872,121 of CM055897.1, read as the reverse complement.
TTATATAAAAAGTTTAAAATAAAATCAAAATGAAATCACGTGACTCATATAATACGTTTCAAAATATGTTGCAATTTTAAGCGGGAAATTTATTTTAGTGTAACCTAGCCGCATAGCCCAAGTTAGGAAAATCCTTTTCAGTATATTATTTCGGCATGTTTAAATAGATATCCTTTTAGCAATACGGGGTCAGTGAGTATATATATGCATGATGATTATATTGGAAGTTAACTTTAAAAGTTTGAAAAATCCAAATAAATTCCCATTAAAGCACGTCAAAAAGTATGGCAATCTGAATTAAATGTACCGATTTAACCATTCACGTACGTAATAATCTTAAAAATACACAATGTTCGTGCAACCGAACACAATGCCAGTTCTTTTTTATTGATTATTTTGAATGAGTATTACTTTAGAACTGTGAGTCGTTCTTTACAGTAAATACTTACCGAGATTATTGTGTGACAATATGTTCTGAACAACAAAATGCATCAGAATGAAAACATCGTCCTCACTTCTATTGAGAGTCTCTCCGATTGAACGGATGTCATTTTCGATATGACTGCTCAAAAATAAATTCACATCGCCGTCTTCTAACCCTTTCTTGATCATGGTTTGGACTGCCTGTAACCACACAAAAGTAACCAGATAGATATTTAAGTCCACTTCTTTGTCAGCGGACGATTCTTCGTTAAATCTCTGTCTCAATCATTGAATATCATTTTTTGCTATAAATCTGTCAAATAGCTCAATGAATCATGTACAAATTGCTACTTAAAAATTTTGTTTCACAAGACAGGTCCAAGATGATCCAGTTTTTGTAAGCCAAATTTATATTGGTTAATTTGTAGCAATATTCGCAGACTGTTGTAGTAATAATATTCCCGCTTAAGTGTACAATATCTCATGTGGCATACTATTGAATCAGAGGTCAGACTATTATGAAGTAATTAATGACCGATGCAAAGAGGATAATACATGATATTAAGCTAAATTATATACCACTCTCTTTAACAAGATTGTGTTAAACGTTGTACTAAAAGCCATAATAATAATTTCATATGTTCGATAATTAAAAAAGTTAGTTATTTTCATACGGAGGGAGATGTTCAATGTATCCAGACTTATATTAGGCTTTAAGCATTTTAGACTTTTTTCACAAATTTACACAAGACCATTACATAATGTAATAATGACAATACTGTGAGCTTCATATTACAAGGGTACGTATAGGCAAGTACAATGGCGTGCAAATCAAGTTTGTTATTTTGCATTATACTATATTGTCTTATCCAACTCTCTTGTTTGTATATGCATATATTTCAACTGTTATTACCTCTGAGGATGCATTGGTACCTAAATACATAGCAACGTGGGTCAGACATCGCATCATGCCTGTCACTACAAGCGGAAGTTGTCTAACTGGTTCCAGACTTACATTTCTAGCTGCACCTAACACGTGACCTGTACCCCTGTTGATATAAAATAGACGTATTGTTTGATGAAAGAAGTGGCCAAGTTACATAAATTCAGTCATTAGGACGTAGTAAACAGTTGATATAATCTAAAATAAAATATAATATAATATAATGATATGGAGGCGATTATCAGCCATAATTCAGATTGCTTTATTGTAATTTGCTAACTTACAAATTATTATTACAAATTAAATTCCTTTGAACTTCCATGTATGTAAATTCTATGTTGCAACAGGATAACTATAAATTCCATTTACTCAAATACCAATGTGTTACTTCCATGTGTATAATTTTAATATTGCAACTTGTAATTAGCAAAGTACATTCACTGAAATGTCACCTTTGTTCGAAACTTCTTATCAAATGTGCAAGTTACACGTTTAATTATCTTAATTTAATGGCCAGTCATAATTTGAAACTTGTAATTTAAAACTTAGAAGCTACACGTTAGTAATATTGCCACTTCTGAATTCATTCACTGGGTGGCTAAAACGCCAATACTTTGAAAAACGACTGCTCCCTACGATAAGGAAAAAGGAAGAAATCTGAGTAAGCCGCTTTTCGTTGTAAAAAATCAACGAGTTCCCCAGATGACGTCACCTAGTGATAATACAATGGTCATAATAGCTTTAAGTAGAAGTGAATAGTTTTTTAATATATACTGTTAATTGTATAAACAATATTTCTTCTACTATGGATACAAAGGTACAAGGTAGAAAGAATGGACCTAAAAACAAGCTTGATAAATCTTCTGATAATGCATCTCGATCGAGATGTTACAAATGCATTTGTTCTCTTAATTTCCATTAAAAAGTGAAAAAGGATAAAAAAATGTGAACAAGGATGAAAAAATGAATCAACAATTAAAACACTAAGTATGCTAATTCAATATGCAAATATTTGGGTTAAAAACAGTTCTTGGACATTTCTGATGATAACTATGTTTGTTGAGGATAGACGTAAATGTCGTTTTGATTAAAAAAAAATAGCAAAGTAAGTTTGTCGCTTAGTAAATACTAAGTTGTAACATGCATTTTACACACAATTGAGTAAAAAAACTGTCAGTTTGTAGTTTTCCACCTGTAACTTGTAGTTTACACACACAGCAGTTACATCGCCATATGCTAAATTTCGCTAAAAAGCACAGGACTATTCTATTAAGAATTGACGACATAAATTCATTTTTCAAATACGAGTGTGTTTAAAAAAATCGCGGAAAGTATTTATAACTTTTTTATAATGAATGTTATTTTATTTTTAATAACGCCTACATGTAACTAGCGTGACCGGATCAACGTCAAAATACGCTTAATGTCATTCTCAAATTACGTTTCTTCAATGTCACATTGTATTACAATTATAAAACAACCCATAAATAAAAAGTTAAACCAACAAACAGAAAAAAATGTGTGATTAATAAAGACTGTGTTGTGCATGCCTTTGAATAGTAGTTGAAGTTGATTGTAGTTCCTATATGTACGGCATGAGTATATTTTCATAATGTTAGTCACAGTTTCTGATTTAGTTTTCTTTTGCAAAACACAAAAAATTATTCCGTACCGCTGTAAAGTGAAAACATCTTATAGGTTGTATACAGTGAAGCCGTATTGACGTCACAAATAACGTCATAATGTTCTACTGACGTCACAGTATGAAAGTACAGGAGCTGTAGGTGGTCGGGCTGTATTTTTTACGAAAATCTGCTGCGCATTAAAAAGTTATGAATATGTAGAGTAGTAGCAATTTTCGAAAATACCTGCCAAATAACGAAAAATGATCCAGCGACGGTCGATGTACGTTACTGTAGTAACGATAAAAATATTACTGGTAAGACTACAGTACTGATTTCTAATGCATCAATAAAGAATATATAGGCCTTTGTTTGGATTAAATTTCAAACCATTAACATGACAGATAAAGATTTTATAAGCATTTATTTGGATATAATAATTATAATGACCTAATTTACTGGTTTGTATATTTTTGAATACAATATTCAGTATTTTTGTCTATCCATATAGATTTTATTGCTCCGCATATATATTTTAGCCAGTTGTATCACGTGAATTTTGAATAAGTAAAGTTGGCTTATAAACATTTTCATACAATGGCATCCAAACATTTGTTTTAATTAAACAGTTTATATGTTTATCATTTCAGTCAATGTGAACTAGCATATACAATGGTTAGATATATAGTTTACAGAAGTTTGAACGCACATCATATTTTGCAATCGCCCCATTCTAACATATATAACGATATACAGTCCGGTTATTTTGCTCTGAAAGCATATAACTGGGAAATAGTAAATATGGCTGCTTAATAGAGATGACCTCTTTCGCAGTTTTACTGTAGTTCTTTACTAGCGCTGTCGGACAAAGCGTCATTCTTAAGTTCACGTTAATAGATAACTTACATGTATATATAAATATATTGAATAATCTTTATCAATTGAAAGTGTATTAGAAGTAGTGAAAATGTGTAGAAAGTATTCACCAGTAATATAACCAACGAAAGTAACATCTATATTTAGTTTATAATGATATTAATTTTACCATAAGTTCCATATTTAAATGCCTCTAATTTTATTTGATAAAAGTGTTTGGTCATTATAGATATTCAGACATTTTGTATTTAAAGTTTCAATATTTGGACGTCGTGACAAAGCCCATGGATTAATATGTTAACCATGCATATGATTATGCTTAAAATAGTAGAGCGTAGTGCAATATATGCTATGCACAATGCATACTGTAACAACATATTGTTGAACCAGAAAGAAACATGGACTTAGCCAAATTTCAGTGAACAAGAATGGGGTTTATATATATATGAACACGCTTACTATGACAACAAACAACCTGTTTAAAAGATATGAGTAGTATAAACAAGAAATTGTTAAACTAATATGAACGAACACACTGTCGGACTGTCGGATAGAGTACACTACATGTAAATTAAGTAAATGATGCTTGGACGGAAGGGAGTCGGAAGAAGAACATGTACCAAAGTAAAATCGGGCAATATATCTACAACAATTAAGCAATGTAAGTACTGTCAAATCAAGCTAAAGAATTAAAAAAGGTGCAAACGCATTATGTCTACGAGATGCTGAATCCTAAATAGTATAAGATAAAAAATATTAATTATGTAAAAATACAACAATTTACGCAACAGACGCTTTTCTGATTTAACAGCCTATTCAATGGCTATCAACGGGAGACGACTATAAATTATTGGAGTAAATTTTATAAGCTCTTAATAAAATACGAAGCATAAGATGAAATTTGTACAAGCAGTTTTATAGTTATTGCATAATTTTAAAACCATGATTAAAGTTGAATTTAACATCACTGCTACTGTAACATGATTAGATATTTAAAAATGATGAAAAGTACATGTCTTACTTTGAAATGCCCACTGTATTTGTGTCCAGTAGTTTATGTACACCCTTTCCACCAATAGGAACACCACACTCAATGCATGTAGACTTTTGAACAGCTCTGCCGCACTAAACAATTTACGCAATTCAATAAACTTGTATACGGTATGTCTTTGAAAACAATATTCTCTGTGTGTGTGTGTGTGTATATATATATATATATATATATATCTTAAATCAATGTAACAAGGACAGATAAAGTGTCATATATGATAGATGGGCGAATGAACCTGTTGTTATCTTTAGCCATTGCCTAAACAAAAAAACGGCGCATGATCGGTTCTACAGATTGGTAACAAAAGAAATATTTTTCAAAAAACGTTAAAGTTAATACTTTATATTATAAAGAAATACTGTTAATTATATAATTACATTGTTCATCAAATAATGTAGTTTAAAATTAACAACTTACATCTCCAATCAAGTATGGGTGACCATTTGGACAACCTGCAATGTTATGATGAATATAAATATAAAGTGTTAGGTAAATCAACAGGAAAAGAAATTGTTATATTTTGTCGACGAAAATTCAGAAACAGGTTATAAGTATCAAATTAAATGTTTATCTTATTATCATAAGAGCTTTGCTAATTTCTTTCAATTTTCTTGTGTGTAGAAATTTACACTTAAATTTTCAATGATCGGGGGTGTCTTAATTATTGAAATTTATGTCATATTTGGAGTTTGGCTGAGAATTCAAAAAATAATAATAAATCCGATAGCAAATATTGAACAATTTGATGTCGCAACTAACTTGTGACAAAATAGTATGGCTTCCGGACTAATACTATAGAAACAAACATGCATGGCTAAGGTAATCAGACAAAAAAATCTTTGAGCTGTTATTGTATTGTAACAACTAAATATTCAAAAATGGTCACCAAACAAACCGTTAGTATTATTTTATAGGCATGTTTTTTACACTACCTGCACAGGCCAGTGCATTTCATTTCCAAATAAAAACACTCGTAGATAGATTGAGGTAAAAAGTAGCATTTTGGATTTTATTGACGCCACAATCCTCTTTGCACATACGACGGCACCTCGTCATTAATATTATGTGATATTTTTTATATCAACGTTCAGCCATATTGTTCAGCACACATACTAGTTTAAAAAATAAATTGTTTAGAAAGTATACTGCTAAATGTTTGAAATACATGTACTTAAAATGCCCAAGCAGCCATACTAGACGACTGATGGCAACACATTGTAACATAATACTGAAACTGTACTGTGTGCATAAAATATTTCTTGCAAAATATCAACCGCATGCATTTGTAGCTAGTTTAAGAAAATATTTAAGTTTTCCCTATTCAAGCCTCTGTAAAAATAGTGAAGCCTTTGCGGCAATCTTGTTAGACACTACAGTAAAAATAAACAGAAGGTCACCAGGGAAACAAGTTTTAAATTTTAATGAAAATGTTTCAATAGTTTCAGAGATTTAATTTGTATTTTAAAATCTAAATATTTGCGGGGGCTGAAATCGGAAAACAAACAGGTCTGAAAAAAAATACCTAGACTATAATGTGTCCGAAATTATTTAATTTGTGTCAGGTTTCTTTATATAGGTCTTTGTAACAAATGAAAGCATTGACTGCCATCTTTCATGATACTTCGACACATTAAACATAATTTGGTAGAGCGTCAATAGGGTAACAAATTATTTCCATGAAACTTGTTAAGTTGTTTCAGAGGTGATGTTGTTTAAAGTTTCAAAATAAACTATTCGGCAGTACCATCTTGGGTTACCTATGTCTAAAAGAAAAACAGTTCTTACATTCTCGATGGGCACAACTCAACATACATTCTGTTTAAGGTTAATTAAAACTAAGTAAGATGTTTCAGAGATTTTCCATATATGCCTATGTCATAACTGGGCGAGATCGTGCGGCCTATTTGCTTGACGCTAGAACACAATAACATAATACTGATAGATATAGCAATAGCGACCATCTTGGATGAACATTCATACTATTCTGTAAGTCATCTTCGATGATACAATTCTGAAAAGACACCACCAAATGTACATTGTGGCTAAGTTTTAATAAAAATGAACCATTGATTTCAGAGAAGTCTTCTCTATTATGAATGGGTCCCATCCAATGTACATTGTTTCCAAGTTTGTTTTTTTAAATTGATACGGATGTGTACGGAAATTGTTGACGCCAAGAAGAAGAGACGGGCGACGGACAAAAATAATCAGAATATCTCACTTGAATCTTCCGATAATATATTTTTTTTCCTCACTTCATTCATACTTTCACCGCGTTTTTTAATAGAGTTGTGAAAATACTATTTAATTTGTTTGCGTAGCCTTTGTATGTCTGTTCTCCGCTAACAAATTCATCTATTAGGGTTACATTCCTAACCTTTATATATTCTCTTACTTAAAATATTTCCAACTATTCAAAATACGATGTCACCAGTATAAGGCTACATACTGGATTCGCTCTTGATCAAAATGACGTAATCAACACCAATACGTATACATCCTGACGTCATTATATAAACATATCAGTTGTGAAATTAGTTTAATTATATTTTAGCGTTGAAAAGGTGTTACTTCAGTGTCAGTTTTAATTTATGGAATATAATAAACAGTTCAGTTTAACTGTTATTTTATTACGTAAAGCAAATGGAGTTTGAACGGACTATCAGCATGAGAACGGAAAAACGTTTCGCTTGAACTATTGACTCTGTAATCGGGTGAAACCGATTTCGACAGAATAAGTGGCTAACAGTTCATTTTTGAAGGATTAAGTGGTCAATAGTTCATTTTATTTGATTTGTTTAGTTTGGGTTTCAACCAATTAGATTGAAGCATCTGTGATGATATATAATATAATATAATATAATATAATATAATATAATATAATATAATATAATATAATATAATATAATATAATATAATATAATATTACATTTTCTATTTGAAATAGTAACAGATCGTAATGTAAATAAAGGATTGGGAGCATAGTTTTAGTGCTATCAGTTTTTAAATAAACATATATTATATATATATATAACTATATGTTGTTTTCTTTATGTCATTAGCATGTCTCTTAATCGCTAAATAGTTTTCACGTTAATCGTAAAATAATAGATGAACTTATGGTCGTTATGAGATCCAAACGTTACGTAACACACTGAGCTTCCAAATACTTTAGGTATAATGGGATTTTGATTTGCATCATCTTTGCTATAACAACACATTCTGATGTTAATCAACAATATATACATATATGTGTTATTAAGTTGTATTATTTTTTTATTAAAGTTTGTTTTCAGTATTGTCACGAATATTATATCAGACTAGTCTTATTAGGTGCTCGGTGGTATTGTACCATCACAATATCTCTCACCGTTTAGTTATTTGACGCAGATCAGTCCCAAACATTGAGAGAAAGTTGTCAGTTAATTGCGAAAGGATGGCTATTGTTCTCAATTTCTTCTTCATCAAGCAATTAAACTATGCATTAAATAGTGTTGAAAATGGTGTTAACCCCAATTTAAATAATTATTTTAAATGTCAATTACTTACTGTAGTACTTGTGGTTGTTATACAAATCATCCATTTTTGAAGAATCAATTGCTAGTTTTATATCGTCTAAAATAGTTGAATCTAGTTGTGGCATCGTTGGTAAGAAACTTTCCTATCGAAAGTAAGAAAAATGATAAAAACTATATATCCAACAGTAGATATAGTGTTAAAGGGCACAGCCGAAAACAGCACACACTCTGTAATAATACCCATAATAACTATAAGTATTCTAATTTGATTGAAACGTATAAAACATTTATGATCGTAATAAAGCCTCGTTAAACTTAGATAAAAGTCTGCTTTACTCTTCAAGATGATAAATTCATGTTATTTGATCACTGAGCAGGTGAAAAAACACAGCTTCCTCGGAATTGCGTCTGGTGGTTTTTAATGCGCACTTTATTCCTAGAGTACATGCTGTTTCACTTTAGTGGCACATCATTGGGGTGGGGGAGATTACGAGGGGTGTGTTTAGAATTACAGAGCCGTATGCGGTGAGACAGTTTTCAAAAACATTTGCTACATTCACCTCATAGTGTATTTATTAAACTGGAACCCATAAGTTGGTTTATAAAAAGAAAGCGACGAATCGTTGATTTAATTTAAATATTAAAATATTTTTAACAACTGCTTTAAACAATAGCCTCAAGTAGCCTTCCAATATTGTCAATAGGAATTCATTATGTATTGCCAAACGCAACATAATGTAACACATGTATATACAATCGTGGATTCTAATGTAATAGATTATAATTATAATTTCCTTACAACTTCAGGGATATTTCCCTCTAGAATTTAGCCATATACTAATTTCAATTACCATAAAGGAGAGGATCTGGTGATTTCACAAAATGAGATTGTCTATCTTTGTTTGTCAGCATACGAGTATAAGCACAACCAAATGTTTTTGAATTATATTATTGAATACCAGGTAAACCGCCTTAGTCTTGTTTATGGACCACTGGCGAAACAGTCTTAGAGGAGTATATAAGCATGGTGTCTTATTGTACATAACCGGTACAAAGACATACATGCGTACAACTTACGCATTTTGGGTATCCGAAGTATTATACGTTACTGAACGTGTATGGATAAATATAAGTTGAGACGAGTTGTTTTGGCGGAAGAATTCTTTTTCCGCCGAAACATCGAGTCCCAACTTATATATATATATCCAGTTGGACTAGTTGTTTTGGCGGATTATTACGAGCTTTCGTGTATTCTTTCGCCAAAACAAGGAGTCCCAACTAATACTCATCTATACGAGTTCAGTAACATTTTACTGTGTAATTTCATATTGTTTAAGATTGTTAAAACCTATTTTATTTGTTCATATAAATATTAGTTTGAATACCCTATAATTCCTTACTTCAGTTTTTCAATGAGTGTTAATTTATTAATTCTTTAGTTAATATTGGTATTGACTCAGTACATAAGCATTATTTTATGTAAAGTCTCAATTTGTAGCCCTTGCACATAAACTCCCTTTAACCCACATATGACTATCTGGCTTTCACTTATTTGAAAAATAAACTGTTGTATCTCCGGTGTGGCACACTGTCACCTCACCTTCCTTTAACAATTGAAACTAACATGTACAGTTCTTATATCAATTTATTATTATAATTAACATATGAGGAAAAAATCATTCGAACGTTTTTGATCCAACGATTAAAAGATTGAAACTTCATACTTTTCTAAAAATATATAATAAACATGGCATGATTTTATATATTATCTTTAGAAAATAAAATTTTAATGTTATCAAAAAATATTTTAGCCTTATTTAACCTAGAAAAGTTAAACCAATTTAAGCGTAAAACAGAAACAAAATTTTATAATTTTGAAAAAAATACTGTTATGAAAAATGTTAAGAAAACAATATCACAATTGCGGTATGGTCCTTAAGCATATTTTGTGTTACTATATCATTGGCAAAACTTATTTTATAACTATCAATAAAAATGATTTAATCTAAAATCTCTATCAGTTTGTACGTTTGATAATATTACAAATAATACATAACCTGTAGGCCCGTCAGCTTTACGTTTGATAACATTTATACACCTCAAATTACCTGAATCATTGATAGTGTGTACATTGTATAACATTTCTGCACATTACCTGTAGCTCTGCTGGTTTGGTTACAAAATTGATAAATGGTTGAACGATAGAGTCTTCTTGAGTTAACATGGTTAATACACAGAAGCAATGTACAATCAACGAGTGTATTGCTGTTGTCTTTTTGTCCATATTCGTGGCAGCTTTTAGAAGATTTGGTCGGGATGTGAGTCTATTTTCTAAAAGGCGGCGATGTAAATCCTTAAATGATATGAAACACAACAATATAATTACTAAAATGCGGCAACTATATCATATGAACTAGATTAAACTAGATTTTAGAAGTATGTATGTACTATAGAGATATTATAAGAAACACATTATGTTAGATTTTTAAAAATTTATGAAAACTGAAAAACGTGAAATGCATTTTGATGTGTATGACTGCCTTCATCAGTCAAGTGTTTGGAAAGCAGTAGTGTGTTTGATATGTATATAGGAGAGATACCCAGCCACCCACCCACATATTTATATAACAAAAATGAGACAAAGTATTCAAAGGACACTGTCATATAATCAGCATGAACACAATTAATATAAGGATTTATTATAATAATTACAATATATATATATATATATATATATATATATATATATATATACACATTTAACGATCAGTAGCAAAATATGTCACCGTGGAGTTTCAACATATTTTACGATTGCACACATACACGCACGTACGCACACACACATAGATATACAAATATATAGAAGAATGTATTACACGAAGATGTACTCGATGACTTTGAAGAAGCATGAGCAGCAACAATTAAGAGTACAAGACGGTAACATAGGCAAGTTTAATTGTTATTGGTTCATTGATTTTTTAGAGTCATTTTATGCACTGAGCACTGTCAAACGATCAGTTAACTTAATCACTGTTTTCTAGAATCGTGGAATTTATCATTACTCCAGTACATCCAAATTCTGCAAGTAACTGATAACTTTCTCACTTAATTCAGCGGTGAGAGACGAATGGAAATGTTACGCAATTTCGTATAAATCATCACGGAGACTGTGGCCGGGTAGGAATTACAACCCAAGATCCATGGATTGATAGTCAGGCGTGCTACCGACTGAGCTAATCGGGCCAGCCGATTAATTATGAAATATCATTTATGAAAATATTGAAAAAAAAATATTTTAAAAAGTAATACACACCGTTAGGATTTTCTTGTTCTCTAGATATGACCCAATAGGAGCTATCCTCTTTAAAAAGAAAGAATACATGTATTTATTAAAATTGAATATGAATAGTAATTAGAATCATTAACCGAAGCGTGATAACCTGCCTCTGGGATTGTAATATTTTCTACAACCATTAATCTAGTGAAAATTAATGTTCTCTAACACTCGCCTGAAATCAACATATTTATATTGTATTAACAAAACGTGAATTTAATGAACTATTTGAATGTACGTGTAAGGAGCATGTAAATCATTAAACGTTTAATACGTATTCTCGTGAATGTCAGCTTAACATTCACATTCTAGCGCAATGTCCTGGAAAGGCTATTTGCACAAAAATAGAACATTTAGAGATACATATATACTATAACAATAACTATCACAACAACCTATATATAGGTTATGTCTGTACATAGCTTCAAATGTATTTCAAGATGGTATTATTCTGCTTCGGCACAATACAAGCAAGATAGGAATGGAATAATTCAATATATTCAATTGTAAATACATTCTTACAGTTTGACATACGATATAAATAAACTACAATGTAAATACCTTCTTTTGTTCTTGATCGTCTTCCTCTTTTGCAAGTTTCAATGTAACCTCCCTGTGGATCGCTAGACACAACAACACCGACTTGAACGGAGTCAACCCCTTCTCTATTGCCTTCAAATTTTCAATTAATCGTTAAAAACTTTATTTTAAAATTGGTTATTGAAAGTGACAGAAATAATAAAACCAGTTACTTTTTTAAAAAACTTGGCATTAATATACACAGCCACATCAGGAATATATCCAAAATGGTACAGCTCCGCCATATTTATGTTAACTATTCAACTTCGGAGAGTCAATTAATAATACATCCATAATGTGCGTTCACGTTCAAATAAAAATGTCTTTATTCCAAAACTTAGAATAGAACTGTTTTAAGGTAGTTTATCATTTTCAGATGCAATTATTTGGAAAAGTATTCCACTTAGTATAAGAAACCCGTGTTCGTTAAATGTTTTTGCAAGTTAGTGTTTGATTTGGATAAAAGGAAATTGAAATTATAAATACATGTACCTCCAACAGCTATATGCTTAATAAATACCATACCGTTATTAGTTTTCGAAAAAAAAAAAGAAAGATTTTTGTTTTGTTTCTATCGATTTTATTAATGTTGTTTTATTTAGCCTCTATTATATTCAAATGTACATGTACAATTGCATGTGTATCTAAATTGAAATATGTTCTTTATACAAATATAAAAAGCGAGAGTGTGTGTATGTTTATGTGTATGTGTATGCATGCGCGTTAATGAGAGTTGTAACCAGGAGCATAATGTGATAATTTTGTTAATCTTTAATGTGTGATATATGCAGCAGATGAATAAAAGTTATTTTCTATCGTTTGAAAATGTATATGTACTTGTTTGATTTAGTTACCCTCTTTAAATAAAGAAATTACCTACCTACCTACCTACCTACCTCCTACCTACCTACCTGCCTGCCCAACTGCCTGCCTGCCTGCCTGCCTGCCTACCTACCTACCTACTATTAAGTTTTTTTCTTATAGTACATATATAGTTTTCTTTCGTAATTGATAAAACTATGTTGAAATGGAACTAAAAGTTGGTCGGGTAATTGAATAGCATTTATTAGAACGCAAGTATTTCTAAATAAAATAAAGTACATACATTTATTCTTGCAAGTTACTTTACGAGGGGTTATCCAGAAGTTCGTGGACAAATGTTATAAAAAATTATTGTGCACACGTTCATAAGTGTAAATTACATAACTTAAACATTTATGTATTACAAATCTCTAGTAAGTAAATTATTGTTTTTCATGCAACCATTATAAAGTTATAGTAACCATAGTAACGTACATGCACATGAAGTGCCGCAGCTCAATTTTTTTAATAAACTCAAATTTATATATGTTAATTATTAAAAATATATTTCTTCAATTCCGCGGGAAAACATACATGTTTGACGCAACGTCATTAACGTCTTTAAATTTAACATCATTTGTTGTTTTACGCGCAAGCATTCGAATCCAGCGTATATTTCATTGAGGAGGTATTCGCCAGAGTGCGTAAAAATGGCGTCTGAAGAACGGTTAAAACAACGAGCGGCAATACAATTCTGCGTAAATCTCGGGCATACACCGATACAGACGATGGAACTTCTAAACAGAGCCTCAAAGAAACCTGCTGTCGCACGTTCTCTAGTCTACAAATGGCATAAGCGATACAGTGATGGACGGGAAACCATAATGGACGATGAAAGGTGTGGTCGCCCAACGTCAAAATCACGTCAAAGCGATGTTAAATTAGTCAAAGATCTTCTAGACAAGGACCGCCGAGTAACAATACATGAACTATGCCAGGATTTGGATATGGGCTACGGCACCGTTCATAGAATCATCAAAGATGAATTGAAAATGAGCCGAATAAGTGCGCGATGGGTTCCCCGATTATTAAAAGATCATGAAATGGAACGCCGGGTAACAGAATCTAGGAAGTTTCTAGCGAGATACGCAAAAGAGGGCGACTCATTCCTAAATAGGATTATAACTACCGACGAGACATGGTTGTTTTATTATGATCCGGAAACGAAACAACAGTCAAGTCAGTGGAAATCAACCGATTCGCCGCCACCGAAAAAAGCCAGAATGTCCAAATCGTTAGGAAAACATATGTTCATCGTCTTTTCGACATCAACGGAATAATCCTGAGCCATGCCGTTCCGAAAGGCCAGTCTGTCAACGCATTGTATTATTCAAAGGTACCGATTTTATAACAAACATATATTTTACTTATAATTTAACAATAGTTTTAAAAATAAAATAAACAACGTATTACATGTACTATAAAAATACAAAATTCTATATAATTTATATATTTACAGCTTTAGCAGATTAAGGAACGTGACATTTAAATAATTAATTCTCGATTTTCTTATTGTTTTTGTTTTTTCGTATAAATTTCAGGCCTTCGCCGGCATCTTGCTAGAGCAATAACTAGGAAGCACCCAACTGGTTATGAGGATGGACTTATAATACATCAGGACAACGCACCAGCTCACTCGTCGAGAGAAGTGCAGACGACAATTGAAATACAAATGGAGGCAGAAGTTCTTCCACATCCGCCGTACTCCCCAGATCTCGCACCGTGTGATTTCACACTCTTTCCGAAAATAAAGTGCGAATTGAAGGGCAAACATTTTAATAACTTAAAAGAACTTCAAACGGAATCTAATTCCATTTTGTATTCATACCCATCGGACTGGTACAAGCAAGTTTTTCATCAGTGGGTAGAACGCCACCGCAAATGTATAGAAAATAGCGGTGCTTACTTTGAGAAGAATTGACGTTGCGACGTCGCCTTCAAAATTGACCTGCGGCACATCACTGTACATGGTGTATATCGAATGTATGTAAATTATTTGTTATATTGTGTATTTTATTTAAAATTTGTATACAACTTACACTGAGATTAAATACTATAAACTGAAAATATTACACATATATAAGATGTAGTTTTTATTTTATAGCATGTGTCCACGAACTTCTGGATAACCCCTCGTACAATATACTACTACTACTATATACTACTTGTTTTTCACAATAAAATGCTCTACACAACATTTAACTTAGACAATCTTTTTTACAATTAGTTAACTTTTAGAGAGAGTTGGTGGGTGAGATAAAGTACTTTGACAATTCATAATTATTTAATGCAACAGAATAATTATTTTACAATTCAAAATACCAATATGAATCCACGTTATCATCAACAGAAATAAGTGCAGTAATTTTACTGGTACCGTAACAACATGACTAAGTAAAGTTCGATTGCCGCTTACGTTTTGTTTTGTTTGACCCAAATTATTTTTATTGGAACTTGACCAAACTTGTACATTATTTATACTAAACTAATCACGTTGTGACTGATTAAATTGGATAATAAATATTTGAGCTATGGCAGAGACATGTATCTATGTCTCTGGCTATACTTCTTAAGTCTACAATTGCATTGTTGGCCGCATATTTACTCTTACACGCACATTTTTCTTTGAAACTTCAGCAAACTAACACTTTCTTGTGAACATGTTTAAAGAGCCAAATATGCCCAGGTTATTGTCATCAATTCATCAAAGATACATTTGTTGGAATAGTGTTCATTCTGGCACCCACTTTTTTAATTGGATCTTCACTAATCTTAGTTCTTTAACCAGCCGCATCTGCATATTTATAATAATTATCAATATTGACTTATATCACAGTGTGTGTACTGTACACGAGCGCCTATCGTTGTATGTTCATCTTGCAAAGAAGTAAATGTACCATAAGATTTTATATAATAGATTTTAGCGCCTGATAATAATGTAAAAACATGCTTTATCTCGCAGGTTTCCTATACCACTGAATCACATGTGACCTTTTTGTTCACACTATTGTCCTGCAGTTGCAGAACATGCAACAGGGATGTCAGTTGTTCTGTAAGCACATAGTATGGCTGATCGTTTTTTGCATTTACATTCTCTTCAAAAGAGTACATTCTAGTAAACGCATCAGGAATACGATAACCATCTTGCATTTGTTTCTTTTCTTTTTCGGAATGGGGTTTAATGCCATATTTAACACATTTCAGGTTATATATGGCAGATCCAGTTTTACTGGAGGAGAAAGACCTCTGAATGAATCTGAATAAAACCACCGTCCTTCCGCAAATAACTGGCAAACTTTATTGATAAACAATGGTAAATCATTTATGAAAAGTAAAAATAACAATGGACCTAAAATAGAACCCTGTGGAACCCCTGATGTTATACAATTGGTTTTTGAAGTTGCTGAATTTATAGACACAACTAATCGTTTATACATGATCAACATATTTTAGCCAACTTTTAGAAAAAAGCTCGATTCCAACCCTAAATTCAGTATTATCCCAGTACATCATCTAGCCTTTATGAAAAATGATAAAAATACAGTTGGTAGGTGAAAAATACTAAATGTATGTGATATTTCATATTTTGACGGCCATCTTAGTGGCCATCTTGGATTTTCTCGGATCGCATCATGATGCGAGACTATCACCTTCTAGTTCCATGCACTTCAGATGTTACAATAACTATTTCCAAATTAATGTCTTCTGGACATCTCATGCAAACAGATCATCCCTCAGAGACTGGAGTACATTGGTCAAAGCATCGCCAGGTGACATACAGTCTTTAATATATTATATTAATAATACAACGGAAACATATTTGTTCTACATATACAATTCACTCGTATTACAGGAATACTTACTTTCATGTTCGATTTATCCTTAGATGTTATTGTTCTGTAAAGGGCTTCTCTGAAAACTGAGTAAGCTTCACCAAATACCAAATACCGATCTGGGGCTTCATCTAACTGCAACATAAAACAAACAAACGAAAAATGCTTTTGTAGCCAATGAAACAACTATCAAACTATATGTGGTATGTCTCCATTGTATTTGATAGTTCTCAAGCTGCTGTTAAGGACGATTGGTATAGTGTGTCATGCGCATCAACTACGCACAGAAAGGGAAACAATTTTGTCGAGACCTGCCAGAATCACTACATACTACTATACTACAGTTGACCCTATTTCGATTGGCACAATCATTTACGGATACGCCTAAAATTGGTCTCATAAAGTGTGTTCAATATATGAAATATGCATACTAGTATAAAATACTTGTTTATAGCAATGGATCCTGAATATGAAATATAGAAGAAATCTAAATATCCATACAAATAGGCTCATTAAGTATAAAAAAACATTAATTTTGCAATTTGCAACTGCAGTTTATTTAACGATAGGTATACCTTAAGAGTTTGTTGTTTTTTTAGGTCAAATTACTCGGTAAAGTGTTTTTTTTATATTGATTGTCATTAGAATCGGTATCAGAGTTTTTTGTGAGTCTTTAAGCAAATTTCATCCATACACTATATCAAAATATTAAAAAAAACGCTAAATTTTAATTACAAAATTGAACAACAACTGACACTCTGCCTAAATGATTTTGTTTTTAAAAACCATAAACAATTAAATTTAGGCTTATAATTACCATTTCATGAAAATTAATATTATATGCATGCACATATGTAATAGTTTTAATTTAATACTAGATGTAATCAATTTTAAATATATTTTTCACATTGCTTGTTTAATCTACATTATTCCGCCAACAATCCATGACGGGTATGTTTATGAGGAAATAATATGAAAAACTCTATACGGTAACTTGTGTTTTTTTATTTCTGATATTGCATGAACATACATTAAAATTAAGTACTTGGAGGTTTCATGAAATTCTATCAATAGGAAAAAGTGACACAAACTATAGAAATAGTCTTTAACGTGACTAAAAGATGGAGCAACGTACTTCCAATCAAAACGTTAATACTTTTGTCATTGGATATGAGCTTAAAATATTATACAACATATGAATGAGATTAATCATCGTAACATTGATACTTCTTAGTGTACCCACCTTTAATTGCTGCTCTGGACCCAGTTCTGCTATCACGTTCTCATTTGACATAAGAACCAGTTGTAGTGATTGAAACCCGTATCTTCTGTAGATTTGTTTCAGTAAGAAAATTCTGAAATAGAAAATAAATATTTCATAACTCATTTGTTATACTTTGCTTTAATCTAGAAGTCATTTATTTAGTTAAATAATAAGGAAGGTTTTAGTACTTTTCTTGATTGATATTGCTTACCTTGGCAAATCACTTCCTTCTTTAATAGCATGTATCAGGGTCATCCCGAGTTGTCGTATTAATTCCTTTTCAGTGGAACTGCTTGACTTATGATCTGACTCTATTGACCCTGTGTGGATGTATTTGGCAAGAACTCCAAATCCGTATCTGACCTTAGCTAAGTTATATATAAGCTCTGTATCCGATACGTCACCGTCAAGTGAAACGTTCTGTAGACATTTTTGTGCAAGTTTGACTTCGTTTTGTTTTATGGACTCTTCAAACAAAGCATCCTGCAATTTAGTTTATCGAATATGCATAGGCATACTTTAAATACATTATAAAATTAAAATATACATCTGACAAATGTCAACAGGGTTAATAATAAACTCGGTCGGAAAAGGTTTTGGACCGGTATATATACTGACATAAGTTTACTAAATTTATCAAATTTATTTAATTTCATATCAAATAAAATGTTGACATGTACGAGTATTTCATAATCACAAGTGAAAATACTTCAGTAATCACGACAACATAGCTAGCTGCCAAGTTCTACAGGTGCCCAAAACAAATATATCTTGCACGTTTAAAAACTGTGTTTCAATAGCACAAGCACGCTTTTCGTCAAATAAGTTTTTTACGAGTTTTGACGTAACATCTAAATTACAGATAGATCATTGGCATAAGTAACTCTTATAATTATCTGAAAAATAGTAAATAAATGACACCTTTAATAAGTGCTAATGGCAGGAGATATATGACACCATGAGCATAACAAATATAACGCCATCAGCATAAAACAAGTGGAAACTGCAAATTGGACAAAATATTAGCATTACCTTTCAATATATGGCAATATTCAAAACTACATTGGTTCCATCCTAGAATTTCCGTCAGAATTTTAGAACCAAATTATTTATTTACAAAAACGAACTTTTCCAACTCTAAAAGTTGCAGTTTTGTGATAAATCTGCAGAAACCATTAAACATCTAGTTTATTATTGTGAAATTGCAAAGATTTTTTTGACAAACCTATCAATTTAAAGTAAATGTACTCATGTTATTACGAATTGGTTAGTTTCAGATATAATTTCAGATACTTGTGATTTATATATAATTTTGATTTCGGAAAAATGTCTCATATTTTATAAAAAAAAACAAAAAAAACCAGAAACATTTAGATCTCCATTGTTTCCATGTTATTACTTACTTAAAGTCAGTTTACAAAATTGAAAAATATGTAGCCTATAAACAATTTAAATATTTGCTCTTTGACATTATACATTCACTGTCTCTGACCCTCTCTATTCTTACCAACACTTACTGTGTTGACAAATATCATTATGTGGATATTGCAACGTGAACATCAGTAACATTAATTGTAACCATTGCCGCATACTAAAAGCTCTCACCAAGTGTGAAATATTCATCAAAATGCTATTAAAGTGGTTTTGTTTCATTTATCATATATAGAGATAATGTATATAAAAGATATAAAAAGTTCCCCTCCAATTATGCATTGTGAACGAAAAATAAGTAAAAATCCCCATAAATTGTCCTTTGTCTCAGCTAAATACAATACATATTAAAGTCTAGGATTAAAACATTTATAATAACTTCAGAAATAATGTTTTAAGAGTAAATTACACAATAATGTCATGCAGAATGGAGAAAAAAGAAGAAAAATGTCGTTTTGGAATTGATAAAATGTTTTTATCTATTACAACTAAAAACATATATTTCTTTCATATTATAGTAGAATTATTGTTATTATTAATACCAATTATATGTGTTACATGTGGCCCTATATTAATCATATAGAATGCTTTTAAGAATTGTAAGAATCTTTTAATGGTTTGAGGTTCGGATAGAGAGCTAGAAAAATCCGTCCCTCTGTATGATTGGTATTATCGGACTATACAATCAATATTCATTGTATTATCTGTCAACCTCTCTTTTAATACGGTTTTGACATTTTATAAATATGAGTGAACTTTTCAAAATTTAATGATGGTTGTTTTGCTTATATTTCCAACTTTTGAAACTCAGCTGGTTTGATATTATGACTTAAAGTGTTTTTTGCGATATCAAAAATATTCATTTAAAATAATGTAATTAAAATGGATATATTAGATCTTTATACTTTTTTATAGTATTAGTAATATTTTTGTAACAAACATTTCTGTTTTTGTTTATTGCAGATGAATATTTACATCATGTGCATCTCATGAATAAACCACTCTTACCTCAAAGCACTGTACCACCATGACATACAGTTGTAGTTTCTCACTTTCCCTACCATAAGGCGTACTGTCAATAGCATGTGTTGCCTTGCTCATGTATTGTTGGAGGTGAGTAACAACATTGTGTTCGCTAAAATATGAATTCGATGCTTTATGTTACAGTCACTACATTCAGTTTATTATTATTGAAAACTATACATGCCAAACTCCTGAAGCTTTTATCCATTATAAAGGTATGCTTGTTAACACTAGCTTGATAATTTTCTCTTTGTTTGCATCAATAACCTAATTAGTTCAGTTTATATGTTAACGTTCTCAATGCATGCATACGTGTATTTAAGAATACACTTACCATGTTCGGACAAGATGCTGCAGCATGAAAGATCTGAAGACTGGATTTGTATCAACGCTTTCGACGAAAACAGTAAGTTTTTGAGTAATTGGAATTTTTGTGCTTGTACTTCCTTTGTTTTGATCATTCGTTACCATTGACATGAGATGATTGACAACCTCGTCCGTCGGTGGTCCATCCTCAGAAAAACACAATTGTGTAACGACATCCATGTAAAATAAATTACACTTTCGTTGGAAATTCTTGTGTAGTGTACTCTTTTCCCTTAAATATAAATGTAGACTAATAGTCAGTAGTTTCATAACTTGTTTTACATGCAGGCTCTATTAGCTCAGTCGTTAGGACGTCTGACTATCAATCCAGGGGTCGTAAGTTCGAATCCCCGCCCGGTAACAATCTCCGTGATGTTTGATATACGACATTGCGTCTCATTATCATTCATCTCTCACCGCTGATTCAAGTGGGACATTTATCAGTTACTTGCGGAGATAAGGTATGCTCGAGTACTGGTTAACCTTCCAGGATCCCAGTTAACAGTGGTTAGGTTTACTGATCGTCTGTTAGCTCTTGATGGTATAAAAATGACGATAAATATTTAATCAATCAATCATGTTTACATGCATACATATTAAATAAGACTAACTGATAAAGGAAATACTATACATTAGTCATAAGAAAGTTTAAAAAATGAGGCTTACTTCTCTTGTAGACACCTAATGAATATTTTTATAGACAATATAGTGTGTTTAAGTCGGAAATTCCCGTACGTTTAATATACATAAACCTATGTTATTTATACACAAGATAAACAGTACCTGATTTTAATGTGAAGTTTTTACACAAGTCTGAGTTCTTCGACTGGATGAAATTATGACGTCATAAATAATGGCGGCCTATTGTGACAATTTATTTTTTGCCGATTTTATGGCCAAACGATTAAAGTACGAATAGAATGTCAACAGAGGGTGTAACAATAATAAAATAAATAACAAACAGGAAACGTAGCATTCAAAGAAAACAGCGAACACCTGTTACTCAGCTCATCTCATGAATATGAGACCTGTTTATTTTTTGTTTGTTTTTCCAAAGGATTTCCCGCTAATATATCTATAAAATAACCAATAAAGATTAAATTGTTAAATGATTATCCCACGAGGAATACTGATGAATAAAAAGACGAAATTATCATTTGCAAATACCATACTTCTTAACTACTTATTTTTTTCTTAAATCATATAGGTAAAAACGATTACGAATATGTTTATTATTTAAAAAATTACATACCCTCCGACGCTTTCAGATGAGTTGGGATTAAAACCTATATCCACAGATTTTTTGCACGTTGGACAGTCACCAAAATCAGCTGTTTTGATCTTCATAAAGCAATTCTCGCAGATCAGGTGTTCGCATGATAGCGTTGCCATGGAACTTATATCTTCCCGCTTTTGGCCACAACGCTGACACTTTTCAAAGTCTCTGAAATACATATATACTTTTATAATGGCTAGGTACATACGTAAATACGTTGTATATTTCTGAAAAAGATAAAAACATTGTGTATACTTCCAACATTTAGGAGTGCAGAAACAGTATTATAAATGAACAAACTATATATCTAAAAACACAGGCACCAAAAACAGTATAAACATACCCCCCCCCCCCCCCACCCCATCACCACCACCATTTTTATAGACGTTTAATCCCTTGCAACAGAATCATCATAACATTGTGAAAACAAAACAATGTATATATCAAATGTATGCTACAGATTTAAAAAGTAACACAAAAACTCCTTTCTGAAATCATATCAAACATACATATTTACAAAAAATGTATACATTGTGTAATTATAGAAATAACGCACACACAAAAATTTGTAAACATGCCGAAATAATGATAACGTGATTATACTTAGGTTTGTGGTTAGGTATAACTTCTTATTCATCATTCCGATCCACTATACAAACAGAAACGGACAATATTGGTCATAATTAATAGTCTTATTACTGATTCATCCGCATTATTGTAAAAAATGGCAAACTTATTTGATTAAATGTTCTCTGGGAAGCTCAGAACAAAACCAAAAGAAGAAAATAGCACTCTCGGATTTATTATGTATGTTTATGAAGGCTTATGTAAAACAAAGCTGTAAACATTCATTTGTGGACTTGCATATTGTTTTGCTGCCAAAATAGCCAATTACATAATAAGTCTGAACTGATACCGAGCAATGTTATCCAAAATACAAAGCAATTAGAAAGTATTAGAATTCAAAGTAATTATTTACAAATATTTATATCATGCCATCAGAAGTATAAAAATCTATTTACCCGAATAAGTATTTCAGAACCATTTCGTTGCACATTTTAAGAAACCCTTCTATACCTTCTAAACATTCGAGTTCCTTCATATTTGGTTTCATATCGTGTAGACACTTAAATAGACAAATGACAAGAAATATACTTTGATGTTCAACAGAAAATTACCTGTTATATATATACGTTTTATATAGATACATAATTTGTTATTTTTGTGCGCGTTTTTGCTTACTATGGTAAAGACGTAAAGCCGAATGCTATAGGATACTATATTTCATGTTTTTATGAAATGATACTTCTAATGTATTTGCAATTTCTATCATTTATATATCCTTCTTCGTGGATCCAACGCGAATTTAGTTTAGGACAAACAAAGTTAAATTTATATACAATTATCTGGAGTTTGACAAATAACAAAAGAAAATTGAAAGCTGTCATAACTAGTCTAGACTGTGCATTTGTAAACATTCAATACCATTAGAAACTACTAATACAAATATCCGAATCTACCATTACATTAAACTATTCCAACAGCCATGTTTTATAATGCGTTTTTAGGATGTTTGCGAAATATTATATTAATCATAACAATTGTTTATGTTGCATTTACAATAGCATAGCTAAAATGGAAACTAACTTTTATTTATAAATTTAAACTTACCACCCATAGTGATCGATTCATATTTGAAACTTGTATTTCAGTAGTATTTGAGAGACACACGTTTTCCATGAAAAGCTTCATGATGACCAAACGTGACCAAGTCATCCTGCAACTGAAAAAGATTATTATTATCAAATTTGTTATGGGGCATGTATGTGTTTGTAAAAAAAAAAAAAATCAAATCAAATCAAATTTCTAAAGAATTTGGATTATTAAATTGACTTAGATAACATGTGTGGTATGGTTAAGATTAAAACAGTCAAATTAGTTTAGTCTATAACACTGAAATTAATAATGAATGTATTGATGTGTGTTCTCAAATATTGCCTGTGTTAAGAAAAGGGTTAAGAGAGGGTATATATTTTCAACATACTTGTGAATTTCGTTCGTGACCAAATAAATGCATATTTTAAATCCGCAATACAACTATTCAGCCTTTAATCTCTTTCAACATTGTCGATTGTTTCAAATGACAACCAACAGAAATTGAAATCAAACAGTTAAGAATTGGACCTTTAAAAAAGTTATTACAACAACATTTTACAAAATCTTTCATTTTCAATCAAAGAATGCCGTTAATAAAGAAATGAAAAGCTTAAATGCCACATTTAGAATTTAATTTATGCAACATACCTTAAACATGCGCTGAATTAACTCGACATTCATACAAAAGTTGTACTTATCCGTTTAAAGGAAAATTCTTCAAATTTATATAGAATTGATACATAGCTCAGCGGCGGTAAATATGATAAATGATATACGACTCAGGATACTAAGAAATTTGAATTGTAGAACATAGAAATTATTTATATTAACAATGATGTACCTGAAGTTGAAGAATTCTGATATGTGTTTCAGTACGATACTGTAGCTCGAAAGTCATGTGATCATGTACTTAATAAAGCGGGCAAAGAATAAGTACCATTTTTATTAGTCTAATACTATTGGAATTCTTACCTTTAGAAGTCCCAATTGAAACAATATAATATACTAAGTCACTTGTAATACTATTATGCTAGCATGTCTCAAGAATTGTGAGTCGATCCATTTTCCTGTTACCACACCAATGTTAAGTAAACAAGTGACATGAAAATTACCAGTGAACAAGTAGTTATGATAAAAATGTTTACCAATTTTCTGTAAACAACATCGAATCATTTAGAGAAAGAAATTGATGAAACAGCATTGAGGTAAATTAAATTATTATGCATTGATAATAACAAATGTCACTAAAATTAGGCAATAAAATTCATTACATTCTAAACAGCTTCTCAAATCAACCCAACATCAGAGGTTCGATAACAAATGTCACGAGTTAAAAAGTGCAAATTAGAGAAATGATCATTAAATACATGTATAATTCTAACAAAATGCTTACGCGATTGTAGAAAACAATTATCAGTTGTTAAAAACAATTAAAATAGTTAGAATAACTTCAAACATCTATGTAAAAATCTATGTGAAAACATATGTTTGCAATTGCGACAACTTAATGAATTCGTCCGCTTACAATTAGTTTTGGAATAAATTATAGAAACCATAAAATATCATGTGAACAGTAGAAAACATTTTTCAATAATCACAAAAAATATAATAATGAAGAAAATAAAGTATATTATAACGCAGATGAAAACGAGATTAACTTGAATGTAAACTTTAGCGATGCTGAGTAATAATGTTTTATTTCTGAAATTTCAGATAGGAAAATGATAAAGCCGTTAAATCATTAAATGTATCCAAGGCAAGGGATCTCGTTGAATTATACATATAAATGTTATTTAAGCTGTCGGCATATAAAATAAAATTTGCCCTAGTATAATCAATAGAATGTAACATTTTTGCTAACATATTTGACAAGATATTTCGAATCTTAGAGTGGCTCAGAACTCGCTATTATACTGAGGATAATAGTATCTTTCAAAAAGGTGCGTGTTGTTGTATGGACCATCCGTTGACTGTCCAGTTGGATTGAAGAAAGGATGTTAGTGCTCTCCTATCCTGTTTTCGCTATAATTTAAATGCACTTGCAGAACTAATAAAACCAAGTGATCTCAGGTGAACACAAGTATTTTCAGACGACACTGCAAAACACTTCATATTATTATTTGCAGACAATATAGCATTAAATACTGATATGGTCATCGGCGTATATAGACAACTTTATAACCAAAGCGACCATTGTTATCAAATGTATTTTCAAAAATGGCAATATATTTAATTGGTCCTACAAAAAATATATGTCAGAAATATATGTCCTAAACGTATGTAGGTTTACTGCTTTCCATGAAACATACCTACAATAAGAAGATTTAGCTTTAAAGGGAAAACGTGTGTTGATATAGGTTCCTATAACTCTGTATGAAAATGATGAATGGGTTTGGTTTCGAGTATATACAAAACTTGATATAATAATTTAATATGCTGTCTTAATTGTGTTTTTAAAGAGAATATAGACTACCATGATCACGATTTATATATTTACATTTTGTTTTAAATTGTACATACACTGGCTAAATTCATATCTGGTTCGCATCATTTTGAAAAATCTATACTGAAAGACATCATAACAGTTATAATACTTTACGAGTTCGCAAGCTATGTACGTCAAATGAAGTCAAGAATGAATATTAGTTTCTGATATGTCATACAACTTAATAATCTATTAAATGAAAAATGTTTATCCTTCTAATAAGAACAAACACTACGTTTGTTTTTAAATGAACAAATTGATACAATCAATTACATGGTTGCTCGTTACATTTGTATTGTGGAACGTAAAATGCAAAGTAACTAAAAATATTATTTCTGATTATGCATATGTTTAAGTAAATATTAAGTAACATTTTAATGTTGAGAATTTAATCAAACTCACATCGTGTAGAATTCATTATTAACAGGTTTACATTATTTGTTGTGGGATAGAAGCTTATATTACCACAAACTTGGTATCTTGTATCTTTTGAAATAACCATTGTAAAAGAGGTCATCCGGTCCTTTTTTTTATTTTTTGAAACGTCAACCAGATCTACGCTTCAAACGATATATTAAATTGAATGTATTTTTATATGTTTTATTGTAGAAAAACCTATATCATTGAAATCAGCTGATATCAATAATGTTCAATTGGAATCGGTCAGTCACCACTAGCTCGAGAGTTAATGCCACGAGCCGCTATTCACTTGTCACAATCGCTGTTATTTCGAACATATTCTATTTTTTTTCTTTTAGTTTATTTTTGTAACTATTTCTAATTGTAGACCTACCACTCAACCTGTATATGTGTGTAGTCGTATTCCCGTTACTATATCTGTGAATGAATGTAGCTCTTTATCAATATGTGATTGAGTGCAATATTCTGTTATTAGTATGTAAATGTTTCCTTCTGTAAATGTATTATAGCTGTATATTCGTGTTATTTGTATAATAGATATGTTGTTTTTTTTTCATTTATACAATGTATTTTTCTTATGTAAAGGTAGATCTTATCAAAAGGCGAACCTTTCGTAGATGGAAGCGGCAGGTATTCGTCCGTAGCAGGAAAATATTTGTTCAGTAACCTGTCGACAAACGTATATTCTTTTAATGAATTCTTTCTGTTCTTTAACATCACTGAGGTTTTTGACCTGTTTTGCTGGTATTTCTTGTAGAATGAGCTCCAATAACTGGTACATCTGTTTGGTTGAAATATAAAATATAATTTAATTGATATATGAAGTCAAATAAATATATAAACATACTGTAAGAAGTAGGAATGGAAAACATTTTTGTCAGATTAGCATTTTGCATTTTTCACAATCACGGAAATTTTTTTTATAATCGTCACACTGCATATGTATCTCAAACTGTATCTCATGATCCATTAAGACTATTGAAAGGATCACATTGTATTTCGTTATACAGTAAATATCGTGATCCAGTAAGACTGTTGCAAGGATCAAATCGTATCTCGTGATCCAGTAAGACTATTGAAAGTATCACACTGTATATCGTGATCCAGTAAATATCGTGACCCAGTAAGACTATTGCAAGGATCACATTGTATCTAGTGATCCAGTAAGACGACTGAAAGGATCACATTGTATCTCGTGATCCAGTAAAACTATTGAAAGGATCATATTGTATATCGTGATTCAATAAGACTGTTGAAAGAATCACACTGTATCTCATGATCCAGTAAGACTATTGAAAGGATCACATTGTGTTTTATCATCCAGTAAGACTATTGAAAGAATCACACTGTATCTCATAATCCAGTAAGACTGTTGAAAGAATCACACTTTATATCGTGATCCAGTAAACCTATTGAAAGGATCACATTGTATCTCATAATCCAGTTTGCTATTGAAAGGATCACACTGTATCTCATGATCCAAGTAGACTGTTTAAAGAATCAAAGCGTATAACATGATCCAATAAGACTGTTGAAAGAATCAAACTGTATATCGTGATTCAGAAAGACTATTGAAATGATTATACTGTATTTCGTGATCTAGTAAGACTATTGAAATGATTACACTGTATATTGTGATCCAGTAAGACTATTGAAAGAATCACATAATATATATTATGATCCAGTAAGACTATTGAAAGGATCTCGTGGTATCTCATGATCCAGTTCGTCTATTGAAAGAATCAAACTGTATCTCATGATCCAGTAAGACTATTGAAAGGATCACACTGTATCTCATGATCCAATTAGACTGTTGAAAGAATCACACTGTATCTCATGATCCAATTAGACTGTTGAACGAATCACACTGTATATCGTGATCATGTAAGACTATTGAAATGATTACACTGTATATCGTGATCCAGTAAGACTATTGAAAGGATCACATTATATATATTACGATCCAGTAAGACTGTTGAAAGAATCGCACTATATATCGTGATCCAATAAGACTATTGAAAGGATAAAATTGTGTGTCATAATCCAGTAAGATTATTGAAAGAATTACACTGTATCTCATGATCCAGTAAGACTATTGAAAGGATCACATTGTATCTCATGATCCAGTAAGATTATTGAAAGAATCAAACTGTATATCGTGATTCAGAAAGACTATTGAAAGGATCACATAATATATATTATGATCCAGTAAGAATATTGAAAGGCTCACACTGTATCTCATAATCCAGTAAGACTATTGAAAGGATCACATTGTATCTCATGATCCAGTTTGCTATTGAAAGGATCACACTGTATCTTATGATCCAATTAGACTGTTGAAAGAATCAAACTGTATATCATGATCCAGTAAGACTATTGAAAGGATCACATTTATCTCATGATCCAGTAAGACTATTGAAATAATCACATTGTATCTCATGATCCAGTAAGACTATTGAAATAATCACATTGTATCTCATGATCCAGACTGTTGAAACGATAACACTGTTAACCGTGATCCAGTAAGACTATTGAAATGATTACACTGTATATCGTGATCCAGTAAGACTATTGAAAGGATCACATTTATCTCATGATCCAGTAAAACTATTGAAATAATCACATTGTATCTCATGATCCAGAATGTTGAAACGATAACACTGTACACCGTGATCCAGTAAGACTATTGAAATGATTACACTGTATATCGTGATCCAGTAAGACTATTGAAAGGATCACATAATATATATTATGATCCAGTAAGACTATTGAAAGGATCTCACTGTATCTCATGATCCAGTAAGACTATTGAAAGGACCAAACTGTATCTCATATTCCAGTAAGACTATTGAAAGGATCACACTGTATCTCATGATCCAATTAGACTGTTGAAAGAATCAAACTGTATATCATGATCCAGTAAGACTATTGAAAGGTTCACATTTACCTCATGATCCAGTAAGACTATTGAAATAATCACATTGTATCTCATGATCCAGACTGTTGAAAAGATAACACTGTACATCGTGATCCTGTAAGACTATTGAAATAATCAAACTGTATATCGTGATCCAGTAAGACGATTGAAAGGATCACACTGTATCTCGAGATCCAGTAAGACTATTGAAAGGATCACATTGTATATCATGATCCAGTAAGACTATTTAAAGGATCACATTGTATCTCATGATCCGGTAAGTCTATTGAAAGAATTACCCTGTATCTCATGATCCAGTAAGACTACTGAAAGGATCACATTGTATCTCATGATCCGGTAAGGCTATTGAAAGAATCACCCTGTATCTCATGATCCAGTAAGACTACTGAAAGGATCACATTGTATCTCATGATCCAATAAGACTTTTGAAAGGTTTACATTGTATCTCATGATCCGGAAAGACTATTGAAATGAATATACTGTATATCGTGATCCAGTAAGACTATTGAAATGATTACACTGTATATCGTGATCCAGTAAGACTATTGAAAGGATCACACAATATATATTATGATCCAGTAAGACTATTGAAAGGATCTCACTGTATCTCATGATCCAGTAAGACTATTGAAAGGACCACACTGTATCTCATATTCCAGTAAGACTATTGAAAGGATCAAATTGTATCTCATTATCCAGTTTGCTATTGAAAGGATCACACTGTATCTCATGATCCAATAAGACTGTTGAAAGAATCAAGCTGTATATCATGATCCAGTAAGACTATTGAAAGGATCACATTTATCTCATGATCCTGTAAGACTATTGAAAAAATCACATTGTTTCTCATGATCCAGACTGTTGAAAAGATAACACTGTACATCGTGATCCAGTAAGACTATTGAAATAATCAAACTGTATATCGTGATCCAGTAAGACGATTGAAAAGATCACACTGTATCTCGAGATCCAGTAAGACTATTGAAAGGATCACATTGTATATCATGATCCAGTAAGACTATTTAAAGGATCACATTGTATCTCATGATCCGGTAAGTCTATTGAAAGAATCACCCTGTATCTCATGATCCAGTAAGACTACTGAAAGGATCACATTGTATCTCATGATCCGGTAAGGCTATTGAAAGAATCACCCTGTATCTCATGATCCAGTAAGACTACTGAAAGGATCACATTGTATCTCATGATCCAATAAGACTTTTGAAAGGTTTACATTGTATCTCATGATCCGGAAAGACTATTGAAATGAATATACTGTATATCGTGATCCAGTAAGACTATTGAAATGATTACACTGTATATCGTGATCCAGTAAGACTATTGAAAGGGTCACACAATATATATTATGATCCAGTAAGACTATTGAAAGGATCTCACTGTATCTCATGATCCAGTAAGACTATTGAAAGGACCACACTGTATCTCATATTCCAGTAAGACTATTGAAAGGATCAAATTGTATCTCATTATCCAGTTTGCTATTGAAAGGATCACACTGTATCTCATGATCCAATAAGACTGTTGAAAGAATCAAGCTGTATATCATGATCCAGTAAGACTATTGAAAGGATCACATTTATCTCATGATCCTGTAAGACTATTGAAAAAATCACATTGTTTCTCATGATCCAGACTGTTGAAAAGATAACACAGTACATCGTGATCCAGTAAGACTATTGAAATAATCAAACTGTATATCGTGATCCAGTAAGACGATTGAAAAGATCACACTGTATCTCGAGATCCAGTAAGACTATTGAAAGGATCACATTGTATATCATGATCCAGTAAGACTATTTAAAGGATCACATTGTATCTCATGATCCGGTAAGGCTATTGAAAGAATCACCCTGTATCTCATGATCCAGTAAGACTACTGAAAGGATCACATTGTATCTCATGATCCGGTAAGGCTATTGAAAGAATCACCCTGTATCTCATGATCCAGTAAGACTACTGAAAGGATCACATTGTATCTCATGATCCAGTAAGACTTTTGAAAGGTTTACATTGTATCTCATGATCCGGAAAGACTATTGAAATGATTATACTGTATATCGTGATCCAGTAAGACTATTGAAATGATTACACTGTATATCGTGATCCAGTA
Source organism: Panopea generosa (assembly GCA_029582155.1). Classification (NCBI taxonomy): domain Eukaryota; kingdom Metazoa; phylum Mollusca; class Bivalvia; order Adapedonta; family Hiatellidae; genus Panopea; species Panopea generosa. The sequence continues at coordinate 21,840,091 of CM055897.1, read as the reverse complement.
AGACTATTGAAAGGATCACATAATATATATTATGATCCAGTAAGACTATTGGAAGAGTCTCACTGTATCTCATGATCCAGTAAGACTATTGAAAGAATCACACTGTATCTCATAATCCAGTAAGACTATTGAAAGGATCTCATTGTATCTCATGATCCAGTTTGACTATTGAAAGGATCACACTGTATCTCATGATCTAATTAGACTGTTGAAAGAATCAAACTGTATATCATGATCCAGTAAGACTATTGAAAGGATCACATTGTATCTCATTATCCAGTAAGACTATTGAAATAATCACATTGTATCTCATTATCCAGTAAGACTATTGAAATAATCACATTTTATCTTATGATTCAGACTGTTGAAAAGATAACACTGTACATCGTGATCCTGTAACACTATTGAAATAATCAAACTGTATATCGTGATCCAGTAAGACGATTGAAAGGATCACACTGTATCTCAAGATCCAGTAATACTATTTAAATGATCACATTGTATATCATGATCCAGTAAGACTATTGAAAGGATTACATTGTATCTCATGATTCGGTAATACTATTGAAAGAATCACCCTGCATCTCATGATCCAGTAAGACTACTGAAAGGATCACATTGTATCTCATGATCCAATAAGACTTTTGAAAGGTTCATATTGTATCTCATGATCCAGTAAGACTATTGAAAGAATCACACTGTATCTTATGATCCAGTAAGACTATTGAAAGGATCACATTGTATCTCATGATCCAGTAAGACTATTGAAAGAATCAAACTGTATATCGTGACCCAGTAGGACTATTGAAAGGATCAAATTGTATCTCATGATCCAGTAAGACTATTGAAAGGATCATATTGTATCTCGTGATCCAGTAAGACTGTTGACAGGATAACACTGTATCTCGTGATCCAGTTAGACTATTGAAAGAATCACATTGTATTTCATGCTCCAGTAAGACTATTGAAAGGATCACATAGTATCTCATGATCCAGTAACACTATTGCAAGGATTACATTGTATCTCATGATCCAGTAAGACTATTGAAAGGATCACATTGTATCTCATGATCCAGGAAGACAATTGAAAGGATCACAAGGTTACTTATGATTTTGAAATGAATAATATTGAAAGGATCACAAGGTATCTCATTATCCAGTAAAACTATTGGAAGGGTTAAACATTTAATTAATGGAAATAAATTTACTTATATACTTAGTACATATTTTGAATTTGTGATTAGAAGCAAAAATTTACACGTTGTTTTAACTTTAAGTGGCAAAATCAGTTCCTGACAATATATTTAAAATAAAAAAAACAACTTGTCTATGAATGACCGAAATTTTCGTGAAGTTTCATTGTTTTCCGTGTTTTTATAGCACCCGAAAGCTGTCTTACATATGTCTCAATACATCGTGTTTTAAATTCATATTTATTGATCAGATATTCTCATTGCAAGTTAGCTCCCTAGGCTTACGGAAATTATTGTATTAAAATAAGTATATGAAATAAATGTCACTTAAGAAAATGTGCCACTCTATTATTTTATTAAGTCCCCTTGATAATGTGAATAAATGACTTTACAAGTATCGAAACTAGATGGTAAAATTCGTAATGATAACATGCATAATGTTGTCCATTGAATATATCCTTGTTTTATATTGTTTATATAACAGAGATGAACCTCAATTGATAAAACAGAACATTGTTATTGCCATAAAACATTAAAAATGTCACTTTGTAAAAAAATCTTACATCATTTTCTAATCCTAAAGAGCATTTTGTTTCGTCGACACACACTTTCTTCCATTGTTGATAGAACATTTCAGCTTCTTCCGTTCTATATGTACTGACCACTCGTCCAACAGCCCTCAATATTGCAAACGTAGGTTGTAGCTTTGAAACCGTTTCGGGAATAAGACTAAGCTTGGAAACTAGTTCATTGATTTCTCTTCGTATTTCAAATTGCTTTTTCAACTCTTGCATAACAAGGTAGTTGAGAATCTGTAGCAAGAAAAATAGATATACAAACATGGAATTCGAGTATTCGGTTTTTGATAATTAAAACCAGAAAAAAACAAACTTAATATAAATTACATTATGAAAGAAAAAGTAAATGAAGTTATACAATGCTGTTTATATTTTGATGAACAAAACTATATCAGTAGAATATATTCATATAGGAGTTCAAATGTTATAAAAAATAATCCAAGTCCTTAAAGGCTTGAGGGAAGGCTCGCTGTTTCTGTTAATTCGAAAATGCAGGTTCGGGAAATTGGAAAACCTAGTTAGATTTCTGATATGTTAAGTAAGAAGACAATTCACTGGGATTTAGAAAAGAATGTTGTGTGTTTGGTATTTCTTTTCTGGATCTGTATAAATAATCTCCTGCATACAATACAGAGTCCATATCAATACTTTTCCAAAAGTAAGTATCAAATGGTTTAAATAATGCATTTGCAAAAAAAAATAATGCTAACAACATGGTACACACTGAGTTATGGCCCTTTGATTCTGTTTGTGACCAAATGCTTGTCCGTGCTATTTCTCTACAACCCAATATTGGAATTTTATGAAACTTGCTAGGATGCATCACTACTAAGTGGAGATGCGCTTCATATATTTGTGTTCTGGTTTGATGATTTTTCACAGAGTTATGGCCCTTTAATTGAGTCTGTGACCAAATACTTGTCCGGGCTATTTCTCTACAACCTCAAGTTGAAATTTTATGAAACTTGCTAAGATGCATCATTTCCAAGTGCAGAGGTGCATAATATATTTTTGTTCCGGTTCGATGATTTTTTACGGAGTTATGCCCCTTTGATTCTGTCTGTGATCAAATTCTTGTCCGTGCTATTTCTCTACAACACAATGTTGGAATTTTATGAAACTTGCTAAGATGCATCACTACTAAGTGGAGATGCGCATAGTATCTTTGTGTTCCGATTCGATGATTTTTCACGGAGTTATGGCCCTTTAATTGAGTCTTCGAAAAAATTCTTGTCCGCACTATGTCTCTACAGCCTCAGGTTGGAATTTTATGAAACTTGCTAGGATGCATCATTACCAAGTGCAGATGTGCATATTGTCTTTGTGCTTGGTTAAATGATTTTCACTGAGTTATGGCCCTTTCATTGAGTCTGTGACCAAATTATTGTCCATGCTATTGCTCTACAACCTCAGGTTGGAATTTTATGAAATTTGCTTTGTTTGTGTTCCAGTTCGATGATTTTTCACGGAGTTGTGGCCCTTTCATTCTGTCTGTGACCAAACTCTTCTCCGCTTTATTTCTCTACAACCTGTGGTTGGAATTTTCTTAAACTTGCTAGGATGCATTATTACCAAGTGGAGATGTGCATATTGTCTTCATGACGCTATTTCATTACAACCCCTGGTTTTAATTTTGTAAAACTAGCTAGGATATGCACATATTGTCATTTTGTTCCGGTTCAATGATTTGTGAATGAGTTCTGTCAAGTGCAGAGCCACATATTGTTCCTGCTTTGTAGTTTGGTGTTTTTCAACCAAGTAGCCATCAGTACTAAGGGAATATGGTACAGAGTCAAACACTCACTTGGAGAGCATCCATCGGTTCCACCGATATTTTCTTGTTTAATAGATTGAAATAGTAGATATAGACAGATCACCGTTTCCTACACCTGTTCTTTAACAAATACATATACGTAATGTGTGTTTTCGGTATCCAAGGGAAATAACTGCCGTAACATGGAATCTTAAATAGGACTAAATCGCTTAAAACATAATGTATCAAATTTAAATTTCACAAATATTACCAATATATCACATTTATCGATTAACATAAAATAAAGTGTAATTATATTAACAAATGCTTAAATATAAGTTGATTTCGGTATTCTCATTTGATTCCGATTGTTTCCGGTAAATAGTTGTTTCCGGTATGTTACATCTCCACTGCTCAATATCTATCCCCATTATTTCATCAAAAAAGAATGTACCACTTTAAAGTACCGTTTTAATAATGTGAAAACAGCCACCAACTATGAATGAATTATTGTTTATTTAAAAAAACAGTTAAATTCTAAAAAAAACAACAACAACACAAATATACATCGGCAAGAGAAGGCAAAGATATATCATAATCATAAAACAAAATGAGACAATCTTGACTCGTATTTAGAACCACCATGTGCCAGTTAGTTAAATATGGAGTATGGTATTTGCATCATTGAGGTAAAAACAAAATTGTCAAGTAGACAGTGTATTGACATTTATTGAAAACAGCACAAGACACGTGTTACTCACTATCACTGGATTTTAATGTAAACAATGCTCACCTCAGTCTCACTCTTGCACAATGTGCTTGTGATCATATTTAAAACATCTCCAATGTAAGACGTCAGAAATTCGTCCCCTTCAGCATCAAACTTCATAATGATCTTCCCTAGCTCAGAAGTCTTCAATATTGCTTCAGTGTCACAGACAGTATGACTTCTTCCCACTCCAATGGGTTGAACTTCTAAAGTAGTATGTGATTGGTTTTGATTTTAACTGTATATTACATTCATAAAAATACAAGTTTCATTTTAGTTTGTCAAGTTACCATGTATACAAAACCCAGTTTCTGCAGTAATCAAATGTTCAGTCAAGTTATGCTATGTTAGTAAAACATATTTACCAAACAGAAAATGCAAAAAGACATAGCAACAAAAGCAGTACGAACTACTTAACAGTTGATAACTAAATTATTAAATTCAAAATAAGATTTATTTATATATTAAACAAAACATTACTTATACTACTATAAAAGAGCACCATTTTGTGTTGCCATAGCTTCTACATTGATACTGTCGAACAGTAACCATGAAAACGGCAATCTGTTTTGGAATAGCTGTCCTTCAAATCCAGATGTTCTGACTGTGACCTCGTCTGTTTCGCTACTTGAACCACCGCAATACCTATCACGTGTGTGTAACAGAAGTAGGTTGCTTGATGACAAAACTTCAAGCCAGAACAATTCTTTCCAGCTTCCGGCTTCCTTTTTTATTATGTCGAGGTTATGATTTCTGTCAATATACGCTATGGTGTCCACAAGCACAGGTTCAATCTTTTCTTGGATATGTTTTACACATGCATCTCTAAATATAATATATGTAAAATGTCGAAATATTATAGTAGACACAAATTTCGAAAAAGGTATACTTTGAGAACACATATAAATCTTACATGGCATATTATACATGCATACGTGAACATATAGATATGTGTATATTATTACATCATTTGGACACAGTATGGTTACAATTTGTGAGTAGTTTCAGTATAATAAATTTACTCACTCAAATTCAATATACAGTAGAATCACACAAAAATACGTGAAGGATATACCAATATTAATATAGTTATGAAAATGATGAGCCCATATTGTTTTTAAGTTTTACCTCACGAATATCAAATAAGATTTTAATGTTTTTTTTAAAGACACAGACAGAGTTGAGAAGCTACTATTATACGAAACCATTGATGCTTACCGAAATGTGCCACTCCTAAGCAAGACATCTTTATCCATCGCTACCTTGTACAGCCATTGATTCGGTTGAAATTGTTCCTTTTCCTTTGCTATTAAAAAGGATGCTAGTAATCCGGACAGGCAGTTTGTAAAAGACAGATGATGATCTGAAATGGTTTATATTGAGAAATCAGTATACGTACTTAGTTTGTATTCGTCAATATATTTGGTATACCGATGTATTTCGAAATGATACGATTACTTGCAAACTGAAGTAGACATTTTTAAAATACATACTTATTCATTTTTGTTCTGTTCAAATGTAATAGTAGTGTATAATTCGCATATGCCATATTTGTGGGAGTATAGTCTGTTGAAACTTTCTATATTCACTCGGTGCTTCTGATGTGACAGCGTAGGGAATAAAGAAGTATCAAGGTTTTGGCTTCACGGTGACAGTTTTGTTCCCGACCGTTCCAAGGCGTCACATCTTCCTTTTGTTCTTATCATATTTATATTGATTATGATTATACTCATTAAATATATTGATCATGGTTGTGTTGTTGTGTTAAATGTGTCCGTCTAATCGTACGTCTCCAGTATTGGTATTATTTTCTGTTCATGAATATGGAGGCATATTTTGTTTCGAACCAAGGAAAACTACAATATAAACCTTATAATGGGTTTACATCTTAATTCATATTCAAAAATGATTTATAAAATAAGGTTGTGCAACATAACTGATATTGAAATAATAAGATGTCACCGCTGTACTGTAATACAGGTTTATATTTGAGTGCAATGGAAGTTTAATCTAAAATACATGTGCTCGGATCTATAACAGTTTTTTAAAAATAGTTTATGCTTTTGTTTTAAACCTATTGCTGAACACATATTCAACAATAAACGAAAAAATCTACCTTCTTTACTGGTCCTGTCTAACAGATTTTGTAAGACACGTATCATCTCAACTGATCGTTCTGGATCAGTTTGGTACCTTATACGGCTCATCGCAGACGGTACACATTGTGACAATATATACTTCATAAACGGGTCCGTCCCTGGTCTAATGTCAGCACTGAAATAAACGCAAACGTATTAAAGGCAATACTTTACACATAAACATTTATCTTTGTTTTTATTTTCAAAGTAGTTTACAGTAGCAGCGTTATAACCTTTTAGTTACTGTAAAAATGTTGTTATCTAAGTTTACACAAAGTTCATTCAGTAAATTATACAAATGTTAAGAGCATGTCATTTAGAATGGGTCAAATTGTACCATTCTAGAACAACGTTTACTAAGTTAACGTATATGTGTTGTTTTTTTCAAAACAAATTCATGAATTTTAAGACAAATGATCACAGAAAACATTCCTTTTATATTGATGACACTAACAAGTTAAACATTTCGGGAATCACTGATGTCTCATCCCGTTCTTATTTATATGTTCAGAGCGTTTGGTCAAATTTGAAGAACAACAAGAAACTGTCATCCTCGTTATATTACACACACACTATTACACCATTTTTGCCAGTTTAAAACTAGACATTAAGCCAATCCATACTGTAATCAAATTTATTATAGTTGGAGTACAATGCAATTAGAGAGGGGCATAGGCATAACGGCAATTATCGAACATTCCAAGGACCATAACTTCTGCGTTTCTGAGGCTATAGGACTGGTTATTGAACTTTGCTAAGATAGCTTGTCAATATAAATGGTAACCAAGAGGGAGGGGACATCCAAATTTTGCAAAATATTGAATAGTCCAAATATCATAATTCCGAAGTTACTGGACGATTGAGATGGTTATCAAATATACCTCCACGAAACATTTTGACCACGGCTGGTTAAGGCTGAATTAATATTTAAATTACTCAAATTAGGGAGATGGAAAGTATTATACAAACGGACGGACAAACATACGAGTAGAAATACAAAGGTTATGGATCGCCCGAAACCTTTGGATCTGAGGCAACTCCAACTTTTGCAAATCAAGATTAAAATATAGATATAACACATAATGAATACAAATGTGACGAACAATGCATACAAATCGTATCTAAACTTCATTGGAGTTTTTATGAGCCAGATATGCAGTATCACAAAACAGAACATGCGAGATTTTCGGGACAACAAATATTACCATTAAGCAAATATGACGAATGCTTGACGGTTAACAAATCATTTCTAGATGTTTACGTTTGATGTGGTGCAACCCCTGAACGGTCTTTATTTTAATTTCAATACATTACTAAAGGGTTATAATGTAGTTTATATTGAAATGTTGAAATTGAGATACCTGCATTCGTCTTTATCAACATCATCTCCCGGGGATACGATTTTCTTTAACAGTTCACCAACAGTGTTGTTCAACATTTGCTTGATATGGGGCATATCGGACTCTCGGATATTGTCTATATGTGCTGATCTCCAATGACCACACTGTAATAAAGTTGGTCATATAAAAAGAACATAGCAATAAAGCGTTCTAATTGTATTGTTTCAATACAAAAGTACAAGGGTATTCGGTTAGTGTATACTATCAATCTGATGTTTATATGTTTTTGTTCATTGCATGTTTCACTATTTAAAACAACTTAGAATGACTAACTTACCTGGAAGCCAGTAAATGCTTTGTTGCCTGCTGTTGACTCGTCTCTAGCAATTCGCACTAAGAACACAACATTCAAGTTACCAATTTTCTTGTTTTGTGTTATATACTCATTAAACAGTGCATTTCTGGCACATGCAATAAGGCTTCCGTTGATATAATTGTATTCGCACTGGACAATTAGAATCGATTGCGCTTTACTTTCGCAGCATTGTTCGATGTAAGATCTAAAATTATAAAATAATAATGATTTAACCAAAACCGGAAGTATTTGAAATATTTCAAAGCAACCTTCTTCTGTGTTATTTCTAAATTGCTGCATAATCAAATTATTACCATATATGTGCTTTTAATAAATCCCGAAACTAAAACTAAGACAAAAGGCTACTGACAGAATTAATCATCAATTGAGTTCGTCTCCATTTAAACATAACGTTTATATTATATTTTAAGCAGTTACCTGACTTTAAGATTAAACTGTTGCTCTGTATCAAATGATTGTAAACTTTCTAAGAATATGTTTTCTTTCCGAAAATCTGTTTTAGCTGCTAAATCCTCTTTGTCAGCTGTTGTCAGAATATTCGAATGTGTGGTTACCTAAAACACATATTATATGATAGTTATGTCCGTCTTTAAAATTGCTATTAAGTGATTCATGGCATTTTAAAGGCTGTGTTCAGATTAAACTATCTAATAAAAATTCAAAGAAAAAATATAATTAAAATTAGAAATGAAATAGAGTTTCTTGGTCATTTATAAAATATTCGTATTCAATATCTTTTTGTATTAGTTCATATACCATCAGTGGGTTTCATTATATATCATGTAACAGGCTGTGATGTGAATTGTTTTTCTTATAATAATGTTTGTATAAAACATTCCGGCCCGGTCATACCAAAGACTTTAAAAATGGAACTAGAAGCTTCCTTGTTTGACGCTCAGCATTTAGAGGAGAGTTCTAGGTCTGGTCGGTTCGGTGTCAGTAAAATGTGACTGGGTGGGGTATCATACCATGTGTCTGCGGCATGATACTCCAGTGTGACAGCGCTTAGAATACTGTCTCAAGTAGACACCGTCGCGATATGACTGAAAAATTGTTGAAAGCGACGCTAAACACCATACAACAACAGTATAAAACATTTACTTTATATTTTATGTAATAACATACCTGAGAAAGTAGCGTCATTTTTTTCTTTTGGTGAAAATTGATATACTCAGACAAACACTGATGGGCCTGCTCTTCCCAATACATTTTCTGAGTCAACTCTATTTCCTCCTTGGCAAGCATACATGTTTTTGCTCTGATTATTGACTCCGAGGTGGCACACCAAAGAAGCATCTCCTTGCCTTTGAGTAAAACCTTCATCAAACATAAAATAATATTGAATATAGTACATATATTATAATCAGTGAAGTAAATAGATGATTTTCAATGTTTCGGGTGTTAAGCATACGAGGGATGATCAGGAAGTCCGTTACCCTTTTTTTAAATAACTGAATAATAAAAGCTCAACTTATATCCTTTAGTTAAATCTAAAAGATAATGTCCCTTCGATCGAATGCACTTGTTTTATCACGTAACATCACTCTTAATGTTTTCGTTATTCTTCACCTCTAGCTTCTCTCGATAAATGTGGTTCTTACGATGTATAGTACCATTGACAGTAATTTTGTATGGAACCGTATGACAATGCACACTTGCCCATATGTCACAAATACAATGGGCACCACTTTACCAACAGACCTTAAAGACAAGCTTTTATGGGGATGGCAGGAGTCTCTACCTAAATATCTGTATGAACTATTACTAATGTAAACAAAGAGTCCCGATATACTCTCTGGAAATCTTCATTTAATGCGGTGAAGTTGTTAAAACAAGAGGGCCTGAGGAGGCTCTACTGACTCATAGTGGCCATAGTACTTTTTGAAATTCCACAATATTTACCCTCTTTGCGGGGTCGTCTTAACAACTTATGGATTAATACCCCCACAACACTCATACTGAACAAAAACTTAATTGCTATGAAAAGGAAATACTTTAAATTCTGATACCATTCATCTGTAAAAAAAAAATAAAGTCCCCTGTACAAAACCCTTATACAACCAGCCCCTTAATTTGTCAGGACTTCAATCAACCACTCTTAGCAATTTGTTATGAGCAGAAATTATTTAAATTTTAAAAAGAAGTTTTTTGTACACATGGATGCAAAATGAAAAAAATCAGTTTTTCTTATAATATTCCTATTTAAAAGTCACATTACAGGGCCCTAATATATACTGCTGATGCAAGGATAATTTATATCAAATATGAATAATTTGACTGAAAGGTTATTGAGAGAAAATTTGTGAAAATTCCCAATTTTAACCTTATTGCCCCATCCGCCCCCTGGCCACTTTTGGAAATTCAATCCTCTTTATTGAACAAAATTAAATTTATTGTTACTAGACAATGCAGTAGATCTTAAATTGAACAACATATTTACCCAACTGGAAAAAAAAATGAGAATTTCCCATTTTCCCATAGTATTCATAATAAAACTCAAAGACCCTAACAGGGCCTCTACACATCCCAGTGTCCCTTAATTTGTACTTAGATTTCTTAATCATAGGGATAATTTATATCAAATATTAACACATTTGACTGACCGGTTATTGAAAATAAGATTTATCACAATGTTTAATTTTAATCATTTTGTGACCCCATCTTTTAGAAAGTCAATCCTTCGTATCGAACAAAATCATATTTGTTATGACTAGAAGTTGATTAAAAACTCCAACTGAATAAAAAACGTCATAAATGAATTATAAAAAAGATTATTTTCCGTTTTCCAATAGTATTTCTAAATAATACTCAAAGTCCTCTTACAGATCCCTATAAATACAAGACCCATACTCATTGGGGTAATCCATATCAAATGTAAACAAATTTGACTGACCGGTTGTTGAAAAGAAGATTTTTGAAAATTTCTATTTTAACCCTTTTTGTTACCCACCCTGGCTCCTTATGAGAAGTCAGCTCTCCTTATTGAGCCAAATCTTATTTCCTATGACTAGATGATACTTCAGAACTCCAACTGAATAATAATTTTGCCTAAATAGATGAAAAAAAAGAGAAGTTTCTGTTTTCCCATAATATTCCTATGTAAAATTCCTCTTACAGGGCCCCTATAAATTTAAGCCCTTCAACTGTTATCTGCAATCAAAACCCTACACGTAGGGATAATTTATATGAAAAATCTTGCATACCGGTTCTTAAGAAAACGATTCTTGTAATTCCCAATTTTTACCCTTTTGGGGTCCCTCCTGACCCCTTAAGACAGTTGAACCCAGTCGTATTTACAAATCTGAACCCCCTTCACCAAACAATGCTTCTGTGAAGATATAGGCAAAATCATTTCCATTTGAAAAAAAAAAATATATAATGACATGTGTCCCCTAATTGAACCCTCGGGGCAGGGTCATTTTTAAACCTAGGAACACCATTTCAACAAATGTAACAAAACTATATTTGGTTATCATTACTACATAAACATTTTGAAAATATGTTGAACCGTTCAGGAGAAAAAGATTTTTTAAGTTTTGGACTATTTTTAGTAATGGCGGCTATCTTGCATTTCAAATCGAAAATAAAATGTTCTATATAGTCTTCCATGCAATAGAAACACCCATGTGAAGTTTCAGTTTAATTGGCCTAGTGGTTTCAGAGAAAGTGCTACTAACACACTTCACAGACGACGGAGGACGGACGACGGACAACGCGCCATCGTATAAGCACTTTTGGCCTTTGGACAGGAGAGCTAAAAACGGACTTCTTCATAACCCTTTCTATATTATACCTTAAATCGACACCTTTTTACCATATATCCAGGAATTATATAAGAAATGGAATATGGTAAATAGTATTTTGACTCTTCCCTTATTTCGTTGAAATAAACACTGCCTGTATTATGCATCGATTATAGTCAGGATTTTCCTACAATTATGAAGCTATTTAAAAAGACATCTATAACAAAGCTCTCATGATAAAGACTTTGATTATAAAAAAGCTTATTTAAACACGCCACCTGGTGTGCATTGTGAACATACCGTTTCAAATTGCTGTACAGGTGTCGAGTCTGCTTCTTCATCCCAGTGACAAATAATAATAGCAGCACATGCATCTTGATGATAGCCTTGGAAAACCTCGCTGATCGGTATATCTTTACTAAAAATAATTTCATAAAAAGTAAGAAGTAATCTAGAAAGCGAAATACATTGATTAAATGATATTGTTTTAAATCAAAATATTGACAATTTCAATTTTTCACAAGAATAAGCTTTTCTCATTTTAATCTCATATTTTTCAATTTTGATGGTATTTTTGAAAAAAAGTATTATGCAATAATATGTGTTTGTTGGTGTTAAAGAAATGTAACCAGCACATACCGTGATGAAAACATTATTTTTATGAATTTGACTAATTCGGGATTATTGTTTGCTATCATTACAGCAGTTTATGGTGTGTTGTGTGCCGACTTTAAAAAGTGTTGTAATTGTTTAAGATTGCTTGGAATAATTAGAATCACAGAGACCATTCGATGTTGCTGAAAAAAAATAGAATATCTATTAAGCCGGTGTAACATTAAATTTTGGCTCCGTTGAAAATGACCCCAAGGGTCACATTTCAACATTACATTCTGATCAAAACAGTCGTTGAAAACTGATCAGTGTTAAATTGTGATTAGACATGGGGTCCTTTTTTAACAGTTTGTCAAATATTAGCAAAACATCACATGACTGATGTCGCATGTTGCAACAATTAAGCATAAGCATTGGTAAGCATTGTTACGATCAGCTGCTATTATGACAAATTACAGTTATTGCAGTTAGTAGTAATAACAAAAAACAAACAATTCCTTTTCAAACTGACATTGACGAAATCCATGCGAACTATTTAATTTAATCACATCATTATATATTGCAAGGCAACTTTCTTTAACAGCAATGTACAGTCTGCATTCTGGTTTATGTTTATGCAGTAAAATATATTTACATATTTCTTCAAAAAAAGGTAATGAATTGCACCAAAACTAGGACGGTATTGGTAGAAAAACAAGACATGTCCGTAAGACAGCGCGCTGGACTAATCGCACTGCTTTGTCAATAAATACTAAAGACCGAACCAAGTTATATTATTTGTTACACACATGCACATTTTAGACACAAGTGAGTGTTAGTTTTGGGTTTTATATCTGTTTCTGAGTTACAAAACGTTTTAACGGAGGAAAGAAATTTAACCAAGATGTTTTTGGTTTAAACATATTTTATTTCTATTTATAATATAGAAATTGCTTTGGGTCACAAGGTTTTCCAACATTAAAGTCGGCCCTCTCCGATATGTGTTAAATATTAATAATATACAAATGCAGAAAATGGATATAACTGTTGTCAAATAACGGGGTCAAAAATTAATGTTACACCGGTGCCAGGTGTATGCTAAGTTTTTGCATATTTCATAACACCTAACACACAGACTCAACACACCTGAGTCTGCTATTTACTTTTCCGACATCATATTCGACATCTTCGATGCCACTGCTTGAATAAGGTCGAGATTTTTGATGTCGAGATGTTTTTTCAAGAAAATATCTTGGTTTAAAAAACTACATTTTGTGCGACATCTTGTGTGTATTTTTGCATTATTCGATCACTAGATAGTAATTCTTCAGTAAGAATGCCACGAGTGTTAGTGTTACTCAGTTTAATAAAAGGTATCTCTCATTTATAGAAAGACGTAGAGTATCCCCGAAGATATAATTAGGTATTTGCACAAAAATAAGTCAACCAAAGATTACTATTTTTCCCTGCATGCATCAGTTACATCAGACAATTTTCACACACCTAACATTCTTTATATAATTATACCTTACAAAAATAATACACTCCGGCCTTTTACACTTCGAAATTTTTATCCTGACAATTTCCAGCCAAAAGAATAATATCCGACATTCGCGTAATATCCGATATTACATAGAATTTTTGGTTGCCTATTTGTTAATTTTGAAACAAACAAACAAACGGGACTTTCCATTAAGATACATATACGTATTTTCGATGTAATGTTTCTATTTAACATGGTGATGGATAGCGGTGATTTGGTTAGCGTTATTCCCCTCTTTCTAAAAAAAATGTCTGTGTGTGTAAAAGAAATAACCCCAGTTGACTATACTCTTACAAATAAGGGCAGCAATTACGTGTGTAAGATGTAAAACGCTTTTTGTTTATACTCTTATCAAACTAAATGCCGTTATAAACACAAACTACCTGATTTTGTTCATCGAATTTTTCTTCTGTTCACAAAATGAATCTGCCCAAGTCTGTAAAGCCCTCGTGGCTGCCATTTGTGGAGGTAACAGAAGCGTCTCAATTTTGATAAAGTGCTTCTCCAGACGATTGATCAGAGGAATTGGATATTTCTTGTACACAGTCTTCTTTTCAGAGACGACTATCAGACTGTAATTTGTTTTTTAATAAGCAAACATGGTTGCAAATACGGTTATAAGTTATCTACAAACACATTGTTTATTGTTTACTGACATTATGTTCAGGATATATAGAAAGAGTTCTCCAAAATCCTTAGAGACTGAAAAGGCTAAGAAATATCATTTAGAATTTGATAGTAAATAAAAAAAGGCAATGCACTTATCTGATTAAATAAGAAAAAATAATAAAATTTTGAATCATTATCAAAGAATATAAACTACTTTAAACAACATACAGTGGTCAAAACATGAATTCCATTTATTAACTTAGTGAAATGATCGAATTTTTTTCACATTACCGAAAGTCATTATGGACTTTGCACTTTGTTCTGGTAGTTCCAAGACCGATGTCGACAAATCTGTCCATTCCAAGATGTGAATAGTACTGAAATTAGTGTTGATTACATAATTATAAATATTATACAAGAACCAGCAATTTGACATGACGATTTATTGACTATGTAATTGAGTCTATTATGCGAAACAACGTTGTTTTCATCTCATTTACTGACATGTTAATAAAGGTACAGAAGAAATCGATAAACGTATCTTATGAAAAAAGATGGCAGATCAAACATTGATATAGTAACTGTTTAAAAAACACAGTGCTTTAACTGAAACCAAATAAAGTTCAACTAATATAAATCAAATTATCAAAGATGGAACTGAAATACATGTGACAGAAAAAAATAACTTTTGAATGAATTAAATAAATATTATAACTTGGCAGCAAATTTAAAAGAGCCAATACCTGACTCAAGTTTCAATAATATTAAAACATTGAATAACACAAATATCCCAGAGAGAACATTTCTGGTATATTCCCTCCTTGCAGAGGATAAAACACAATCAATGCTTCCTAATTTAAATACAAAAACCACTGTTTACGACCGGATCGGACTTAAACTGTTAAAAGTGTCCACTTGTATAAGTCCCAATAGTTTAACACATGTAATAAGTGGCAGTATAAAAATGGTAACCCACCCCCCTCCCCCAATCCCCAATCCCTCAAATCATTACAAATTATCGTTATCGTGTAAATTTAGAAAACACCGTGGCGTGAAACAACTCTAGTTTATGTGATTGGTAAATGACCGTCGGCACTAAATAAAGGAAAATGAATAAGTGCAATTTAATTTTAGTCTTTTGGGAATTGTTTCAAATATATTTGATAGAATCCTATTTTATATTTATGCTTCAAAGACTGTTGTACAAGAAAACTTTCAATCATGTTTAAATATTTTAAATGGATGGTGTTGGTTATGAAACACTAAAACCTATATTGTATTTGCTACTAATCCACAGCGGCTTGCTAGACGTCTCAATAAAAATATTTCATAAACACGTAATGGTATTTCATTAGAACTTGCACATGACATACACATATATACATTGGATACACATATCATGTTCATAAGGAAGGAAATTTCATTTTATATGTGACTATTTTAAGAATAGAACAAATAACATAAATATTTAATATTCAGTTTGTAGTCAACCCCTATTTAGAATAGTGTAACGTAATATTGGGTCATACAGAAACGAAGAAAAACATAACCGTCTGTTAAAGTTACAAGATGGCATGGCGTATCATATTGAGTGACCATTTGCAGACGCTATGGGAACGATAAATGTACATTCCATTGATCAAAGAATATTTCCCTAAATAACAAAATGCATGAACAGTGTTTCAAACAATGAGACAGTAGTGTAGTGGATAGTGTTGGCCGCCCACGCCAAGGGCCTCTAAAACAACATTCAGTACAGGTTCTACGCAGGATGCGGACTTAAGAGCTGTTTATCGTTATCGAGCTTAAATTATTTAGTATAAAAAAAAAACACTGCTCCGTCTTATATAACAGATACGTTTAAATAGATAACATTTGTAAAATATACGTTCAACAAATGAATTGAATATTATCACTCAAAAACCCAATAATGTATTATTAAATATAGTTTGTCTTTTTATTCATTCTATTCAACTTAAGTCTGGAACAGGTTACTAGTAAATATCAGAAAGCAGTCAAAATTTCTACAACTAATTGTACTAAACGGTTATAAACAGAATGATCTATTTTATACATATCGAATATAAATAGTAATAATTTTAACAATTATTATCGCACGTGCTACATATGAGCCACCACCGCCATCACCTCCAATGTACGAACATAGCAATACTTTGACATAATTATAATTGTTGTATTCTTGTTGTTTTGTTTTTTGTTGTATTAACAGATTTAATGATATTCACCATTTTGGTTTTTTTAATCAAGGATACTTTGAAAAGTCCATTCACGTAGCCTGTATTTCCGTTAATTTTTATTCAGTAGTTATAATTTTCATATGTATTGAAAGGTCATTCAATTTCAATTCAGTGATCATGAATCACTTGCAAATCATAACAGTTAAGATATATTCTTGGGTTTTCTCGTTTAGGTTGTCATTACCGTTTTAAATTTGAGTGAATCAGGTCAAGATGGCCACAGAAGAAAAACGGGCGTGCATGTTTATCAAAATACGGACCTTGTCAAATAGTTTGCCTACAGAAATTAAAGTGGACAACGTTTATTGCGATAGTGCTCTGTACTCTCATGCAGTTGCGAACTGGTCACAATGTTTAAACATTGGTAGATTACCCTAGGGCGGGGCGGCCGTAGTCAGCATTTAGTGAGAAAGATGTTTCTGTGCATGAAGCTATCAAGATAGACGCAAGATATACTATGGATGACATTTCCTAGAAACGTGGCTTAAATTCATCGATGGTGTTTCTTATTTTAAAAGAGAAACTGGATCTAAGGAAGGCGCCAGATGGATACCACCCCTTTTGACTTTGGAGTAAAAGATGGTACGGGTTAGAATGGCACAAGAACTTTTAGATAGGTATGATAGATGTGACCCCAGGCGGCTGCACGGGGTGTGTACTGGTGATGAAACATGGGTATTGTGTTTTTTACCGTACGGCAAGGAAAATATTAAAGTCTTGATAGGTGAAAATGAGGTTAAGGTCTCAAACAGCAAGGAGAATTTTATTTTCGATGAAGACGGAATGGTGGCATGGAATTTTCAAACGCCTTTCGTACTATCAATTCGCTAGTAATGTTGATATGCTTTTGATTATGTTTTACTATTATATTTTATAAATAATATGTACACCTGTCTTTAAAGGGCGCCAAGTAAGATTGTTTTCAAACTAATTAGGATATCCTCTTTAAATATAAATAAAGACTTTAATTCATTCATTCATTCAAACAATATGCTGCACTCAACATAGATTATACTTTTTTATTTCCGCCATTATGTTGACCGTATTTCCAACTGGATGCTTTAACAAAAATGATTGGATGCAATCTGTTTTATTGAGTGGAACACTTCGTGCACGTAAAAAGACCGTTTTAATCCAGATTTCATCATGCCAACAGTGTTTGATTTCGGTAAACAGAATAGCAGCACAGTAGTTTACAGCTGCAAAAGTGGAATGAAATCTATAAAATTTGAAAAGCATTACCTGGTTCAATGCATCATAAAGACTTTCATATATGTTTTCCAGATTTAAAAGAATAACTGTACTTCCAGTTTCCATGCAGATCTTTATTCTATTGATGTTTCTGCAAACCTGTTATACAATAAATATCTTATATCTGTTATTTTGATAAGGATTGAACCCATGATATTGTAATAATCGACGATTCAAGATCTAGATTCAAAAATATATCCATGTGTATTACAATATAATAATACTATTACAGGGTTTGGTGTCTTTAAGGCACTAAATTGTAGGACCAGTTCAAAAAGACGACCACCTTATCTATGTACCATTTAAGCTACTTTTTAGGAACATATATGCAATGTATTAGGATAAATATGGTAATCAGTTTAATGTTGTTAACTAACAAATAATACAAGGTGATTGAGTCCATATGTAAATTTACGGACTATGCTGCCAGACCTTAAATGATATAAAGACTAAATTAAAGCTTAGTTCTATGTAACCTTTGATAGGTCTCACTGCCCAGTTTATGAACTTATCTTGTAAAATATATAATACTGAAAATTCAAATGAATCGCACTTAATAAAGGAGTATGCGTTTGAAATATATCAATGCGTAATGAGCAATGAGATGAGATGAGATGAATAAAAGACAAGAACAAATAGATACCTGTGTAAAATCTAAGTCACTTGGGAAACTACTGCCGTAAATAGTAATTGCTTTGTCAAGTTTGAATACTCGGTGTTTCAGGAGGCTAGCCATGCTCAAGTTTTCAGTCAGCAGAAGTAAATATCGACTTTGTCTAAAAATGTTTATCAAAATTGATATTATTTTACATTTACAAATGACATATCTTAATTACAGAACATATAATACGTTTCAATGCAATATCATTCTGCGTAAATTAGCTGACCGTTAAAAAACTGTGCCATTTAAGTTGGAACGCATCACTTCTATATCAATCACGAATTACCATTTTTGTGAATATATTTTGAGGCGAACCTCCACAACCCCACCCTTCTCCCGCTATTTTGCTACCGACTCGCAACTAAGAATCAATATGAGCTGACGTCATTGTTTACGTAAACGATAGTTTGACATGTTGTGGAATAGAAATAAGCGTTGAATAATCGCTGTTCATACGAAAATCTGTGGAAAGCAAAGGCTGCACACAGATGTTGTGTAGTTCTATGTTTCCCTATATGCTTATATTACAGCTTCCAAAACCTAGTGTATTCACATTTCAAATTGTTCTTAGAATATAATCTTAAAATATATGAATAGACATGTATAATCATTCAGAAGATCTTGGACCCCGATCTTATACACAGTAATGAAATAAAACTTTTTTTAGAATAAATTAAAAAAAATGTTTAGCTAGTTAAAGAATGTCTAATTTGTTTGGATATAAACTGATGTTTGTTTTTTTTAGAATATTGATAAATCCTTCAGAAATATCTGCCATTCATTAAAAAAGATACACCAGCTCAAAATATTAGCGTTATAGAAATCCAGTTTTAACATCAGTATAAGAATAATTCGTCCCGTTAGAGCAATAATGTACCAAATGTATATGCAATAAGAAGGTGCTTGGTACTTTTATACACCAATGGGGCGATTTGTATGTTGTGGCTTCGCTTTAGAATGTACGATATCAATAATTACCCTACTGCAGATCCACTGGTCATTAGACTTTGCTGTATCATTCCGGCAGGTGTGCAATCGGCGGTTGTATTATCAGCCTTAAATATCATTGCAGTTATGTTATATATTCATTATACAATTACAAGTCACACCCAGAAATTACGCTCTGTTTGATGGAAACCGTAGTCAGTTCTCAATGATAGACAAACTAAATTAAAACAGCAATCTGATATGAAATTGAAATTGTTATATACTTACATAACAGCTGTCATATATTTACATAACGACTGTCATATACTCAGATAACGAATGTCATATATTGAAATAACGACTGTCACATACTTAGATAACGAATGTCAAATATTGACATTACGACTGTCATATATTTACGTAACGACTGTCATATATTTACATAACAACTGTCATAGACTTACATAACAACTGTCGTATATTTACATAACGATTGTCGTATATTTACATAACGACTGTCATATATTTACATTACGACTGTCATAAATTAACGTAATGACTGCCATATATTGACATAGCGATTATCATTTACTTACATAACGAATGTCATATATTTACATAACGACTTTCATAAACTTACGTAACGACAGTCATATATTTATATAATGCCTGTCATAGACTTACATTACAACTGTCGTTTTTATACATAACGATTATCGTATATTTAGATAACGACCGTCATATATTTACATAACAACTGTCATAAATTGACATAACGACTGTCATATATTTACATAACGTCTGTAATATACTTACATAACGACTATCATATATTAATATAACGACTATCATATATTTATATAACGACTGTCATAAATTAACATAACGAATGTCATATATTTACATAACAACTGTCATATACTTATATAACGACTGTAATAGATTAACATAACGACTGTAATATACTTACATAACGACTATCATATATTTACATAACGACTGTCATATAATTACATAACGACTGTCATATACTTACATAATGACTGTCGTCATATACTTACATAATGACTGTCGTATATTTACATATCGACTGTCGTAAACGAACATAACGAATGTCATATATTTACATAACGACTGTAGCATACTAACAAAACGACTGTCGTATACTTACATAACTACTGCCATATATATACACAACGACTGTCTTATATTTCGTAACGACTGTCATGTTCTCATATTATGACTGTAATATACTTATATTACAACTGTCATATACTTACATAACAACTGTCATATATGACATAACGACTGTCATATATTTACATAATGACTGTCATATATTTACATATCGACTGTAATGAATTAACATAACGACTGTCATATTGTTACATAACGACTGTCGTATATTTATATAACGACTGTCATAGATTTATAACTTTCATAAATTAACATAACGACTGTCGTATATAAACATAACGACTGTCATATACTTACATAGATTTACATAGCGATTGTCATAAATTAACATAACAACTGTCATATACTTACATAACGACTGTCGTATACTAACATAACGACTGTCGTATATTTACATAAAGACTGTCGTATATTTACATAACGAGTCTCATGAATAACATAATAAATGTCACAGAATTACGTAACGACTGTCGTATAGTTACATTACGACTGTCATATATATACATAACGACTGTCATATACTTACATATCGACTGTCATATATTGACATAATGGCTGTCATATACTTACATAACGACTGTCGATTTTTTACATTACGACTGTCATATATTTAAATAACGACTGTCATATATTTTCACTCTCATATATTCAGGATCATTATCATAACATATATCATATCAATGGACATTAAAAAAACTCATACACACCATTTTGCCAGATTTATTTTATAAACGAGACAGGTATATGTACTCTTTGATAAAGGTTTGCATAAAAGCATTTTCATGTATTAGAATGTAACTTTATATAAACACATTTTCAAATTTGATAGAAAGATACAGAAAACATAATATTGGCGTGACCTATATTACCTTTATTTTTTAAATAATTGTTCTTTAATTAAATAACAGGAAAAAAGGAATGTGTTTGATGTCAAAAATGTCTTTATTTAAAAAAAATAAATTCCAAGAATTACAAAGTATTTAAAACAAATAACAAATTGTATACCGTGTCTTCTTGTAAGTGACGATCAAGATGTCTTGAAAATATCTCACACGGGTCTATTGTATCTAATCCACCGAAATTCCGCAGAACAGCATGTTTCATTTGACTTTTGGTAAGTCCTTTGTTCTTTTCGGCAAACACTTGCACCATTTTTACCAAACTTCAAATAATATATATGGAAATAAATACGGCATTATGTTTCATAGTGCAATGATTTGAACATGTTTATTTCAGAAATATTAATTATGTGCATATGTATATATATATAATTTATATATATATATCAACATATCTTGCAATTTATTCCTATATTTCTATATAAATAACATACTGAGGATATAATTTCTATTTACCAACAGAAGAGCTTGGAAGTTCGAGGAGTTGAAATTGCGAAGTAAATATATGCTGAAATGATTTGAAAAATGTGAAACTGTGTATGTAGAAAGCAGATAAAACCTACAATAAGAAGATTTAACATGGGTATTTTCAAGAAAAATACTTATATCGAATTTGTTTCTTTGTTATTTCGTCACCAAACCAAAATATGTTTTGCCCCCAAATGTTTAAGTGACCGAAATCTATAAACGTTTAACCAAAAATATCTGGATATTTGATATGTTTTCTGGTGTTGATTAAGATAAATACTGTTCTAGGACGTTGATTCCAATATGCAAATATGATGTATGGGTGGTTCTGCATAAATAAATAATATGTCTATTTGGCACGATCATGTTGAAATTTTAAAAAATAATTAGCTTTAAGTTTATTTCGTATTTGGAAACAATTCATTAAATTATTCAAGGTATTCCCAATGTACAAATATATTAATCCTGAAATCGTGCAAATGTCATTTATTTCAAGAATACACACAAATGAAAGTGTAAAACATTTTTTGTGTAAATGTAAGTAAAGTAAAAGAATATAGGATAAAACCATGTAATAACAATTGATTTCCTGACAATAAACCAACACGTCAATGTAAGACGTTTTGTCACAAACTAACGCCGTAACATCTCAATATCTGCATGATGCAGCGATAGTCGCAATGATAAATCTTCAGTGACTTTATAGATAATAGTCAAATGTACTTTAGAAGAATATCGCAGCAGGATGTATGATAGTACGATGGTATTATCATTACAAGGAACCTATTTATTTGTTTGAATCATGTATAAAGTCGAGGACATTTGGTATTGTAAAAGATATGTACATTAGATCAGTACTTATTTACAATAAACCTGTACCTGTAAAAGTCTCTCAAACCGAAGAACTCCCTTTTCTCGTATTTCTTCTCAACGATCTCCTGGTAGGCACATGCCAATGGTTTAAAGAAATTACCAATGTATCGATTTCGTGCTACACATATTCCGCTGTAACCGGAAAATAAATGCGATGATACAATTATGACAATTTTGTAGTTAAAAGTAATACATTATTTTATATGCAACAATTATTATGATAAAAAGCTGGGTGGTAGTACGGCACAGTACTGGTTTTACCAAACGCTCTCAAAAAGTTTTTTGCAATCGAGCTAAAATAAAATAGTTTATATATAATTTGGTGTTTTGTATTATACTATTGTCCTAATTTAACAATACATGTTGTTAAATCAGATGTTATAATTGAAGCCAGAATCAACAATTTACTTAAGAGATTAATCCTGGCTAGCTCAGTCGGTAACGCGTTTGACTGAGAATCAAGGGTCAAATCTCTGGCTGGCTACAGTCTTATGCAATGATCCTCCTACGTATGTAGATGTACGAAAGTAGTTACTGTAAAGGATTTGTAAGTGAATGGTGTCTCTACTAATTGATCAACACCTAACGTATCGGAGGAACTATGGCAACGTGCACTCGCCTCATTAAATTACTGAAATGCAATTAATTATTTTTTTCAAAATAAAACACTGCCATATAAACATTTTATGAAGTATGTAGTACCGTGCAGTTTCTTCTAGCTCATCTTGGTCGGGCTTGTCTCTTTGTACCATTATACCACGGTTCATTTTGGCTGGATCCAACGCCCAATTAGATATGCCAATAAATCCAACCTTAACAAATCGCATACAATATGTAAAAGTATAAACACAATATTACATAAAATATATAATACATATATATATATATATATATATATATATATATATATATATATATATATTTATAGATGGAATTAGAGTACACATAAGTCAAAATATTTTTGTCATTTATTGGCAAGGTCAAGAAATTGTCTGAGAAATTATGATTATAGGATGACAGCACACTGTACTGTCAAATATAACACCATTTGATACACGGGTTAGAAGTAGGAATGTGTTTATTTTAAGAATGTGTCATGGTTGTACATTCTATTATGTCATTTATGTTTAATGAAAAGGCAATGAAAATACAGATAAAAAATACAGGCATTAGTGTGAACTGAACGTAAATTAGTGCATTTTGGACGGTCCTATGGCCCAAAAACACTAATTTAATGTATCTGATTTAACACATTAACAATTTATCTGAGCTATTAAAGTTTATAGTTACTTTTTCGTGACAATCAAGCGAAAAACATTTTTAGTTTTTAAAATTATCGATGTTGTATATATATATATATATAATTATGTTTTTATCATTGTTAAACATTACTTAAGCCGGGTGTAAGTAGTCGGTAGAGTGTTCACCGATCACGTCGGAGAAAGCGGGTTTGATTCCCAGCTCGACCCGATGCAACACTCAGTCCTGATTCTACGAAGAAAACGCAGTCCTGATTCTACGAAGAAAACGGACTCGAGAGAGTGTTTCTTATAAGCTCTGAATTTTCTTTGTAATCGAACTTAAATAAGTTGATTGAACGATGTTATAAGCATTTTAATAAAGTAAAATAATGATTATTATAATACCTGTCTATTATCATTAGACATTAACATTTTTCTTTATCTTAATTGGGTTTTACGTCATTTTCAACATATTTCAGGTTATATATGCCCATTCAGTTTTACTGGTGAGGAAGACGTCAAAATCAAACTGAAAAGAACCATCACCGCCGTCCTACCCCTGGCAACCTTTTTGGACAAAGCTGACCTAAAACCCAGCGATGAGAGCTGTATAATAATGAGATATCACCTTAAACCACTCTGCCAAGCAGGACCCAAACTCATACTTGAAATAGGTAACTTAGTACTGGATACATGTACATGTAATCACAACATAATTTGCATTTGGTTATAAATTTAGACATTTATATATCAAGTAACAAAATAAATTGTTTCTCTGCCATTATGTTACCTTTGCGTGCTGTTGAGTTATTTGACTCGCATCTTCTTCTTCATAACCAACTTCTAACATTGCATGAAGACTCTATAAATATTTTACAAGATTGTCAATAAAGGAACATAATATGAACAGCTAGATAAAGCACGTATAGATAAAATCAATGATGTATTAATTTGTTTCTCCCCATCTCTATTTTTAAATTTAAACACATGTGAAAATGTGAAAATATTTATAAATCAATTTTCTATAACCTGTTAATATTGGACTTAATAAAATGCAATTTGACCCATGACACACGCACTTTTACCGCCATCACATAATAGTCATATGAAAATCAAATATGAAATGGCGATCACAAGTTAATAATTATGTATAGTTGACATGTTTTTCCATACAATTATACATTAAGAATATACCTTCAGAGGCATTCGTGAACTGTCTTCCGCTAAACCCACTTCATCTAATACAACAACAGCAACATATCGATCCAAATCTTTTTCTTGTTGAAATTGCGCACACTGTCTGAACAGCGCTATTATTCCTTCAGCTGTAGACTGGGGACTACATTGGTAAGACACTAATTGTACCTACAGAATAACAAACATACGAGTATGCTATCAATTAATTAACTTGATTATAATATGATTTAATATTTTATAACATGATCTGATACACTGAAATTAAATTGGAGTCGAAAACAGATTATAAAATATTTCAAGCACTATCCTTTTACGTATAGATATAACAAAATCATACACTTCTCGTTTAATATCAAATCAAACGAACAATACCCTTTGTTGGCAAAATTTGTAAATAATATGTAATTATGGATACAATACACTTTATGTGTATTTCTTGATTAGAAGTTACTGTTCTTGTATACTCCATCACAATACAATTAATAAGTTCGTTTTGTTAAATGTATGAGATATATTTTCAGAGTTCAAACTTTTTTCATATGGTACATATTTAGTTTTTATGGTCAAAACTAAAGACGCGTTTATGTTGTAAACGTTCCATACAACAAGTTGCATGTGTTCACATCTCTAAATTGTTAATATGGTACATAGTTTGCGCTTGTTCACAGTTCTTTGTATATGTCATTCTAGGTAAACTATATTTATTCCCCTTCCTTGCGATATAAATAAGAATATATATATGACTTCAAGATTTTCGAAAATCAAGTAAATGAACTTTGGTGGCGGTTAACTACTATACAAATATGTAAAGTAGATACTGCATCCCTAACTTGATAAGTCGATCGCGCGTTCTTACATGTGATTGACCGGCTAAATATTTAGACTTGTTAAACAACTTTTTCAAAATAATAAATTCATTCGAAACAGTGGTACCGTGTTTACAGAAATTCAAGAATTTCAAACGGATACCAATTGCACACCACTTATTGCAGACCTCCTATATTTTATGCCGCCAAGCGTTTCGCAAAATACACAGTCTAATGGTAACAATGTTTTAATTAATTCATACAGAAAACACAATAATATACGAGGGGCATTTCAAAAGTAAAGTAACTGATTATCGTGCGGCCTCGCATTGCACGGGATTTTCGTGAAAGATTTAGCGAGACATCCATTCTCTACACATACATACCAAGTTTACAGGTGTACATGCAGTATTATCGCTAAAACAGTGATAAAAGCAACATATAGTCATTGACACTATAGTAAAATGGTTGGCAAGAGAAGTGTCAAGGCAGCTGAAATGCGAGGTTATGTAAAGATTCGATGCCAGCTTAGCGTATCAGCGAAGGAGATTTTTGACGAATTGTGTGTTATTCATGGACAGAATGAAGTGTCGTATGCCATCGTCACGAGGTGGATTAAGAAGTTTAAAAGCGGTTGTGACTCCATAAATGATGCACCAAAATCGGGACTTCCTTGTAGTGCTACTTGTAACATAATGGTTAACAAAGTATGTGATGTGGTTAAGTCTGACGCCAGACTAACTGTTCATCAGATAGCTAGTATAGTTGGTATTTCAACCGCAAGCGTATTCTGCATTCTAAAACATAATTTAAAAATGAGACGTATTACAGCTAGATGGATCCCTCATTTGTTGTCAGACAAACAAAAGCGTGTCCGACTTGAAACCGCCAGAAAACTGCTTAAAATGTTTCCAAAATATCAAAGAAAGCAGTTTTCTGACATTATTACTGGAGATGAGACATGGGTACACTTTTTCGAGCCTACCAGAAAAATTAACAACAAAATATGGGCTACAAAAACTGTCGCCGCCCCACAATTGCCAAAAGATTGATCAGTGCTAAGAAAGCAATGTTTGTTATTTTCTTTGATATACGTGGTCCTATTATGCAACTGGTTGTACCAAATAGAAAATCTGTGACTGGTATATTTTATAAAGAAAAAGTGTTGAAGAAACTTAAAAAACAATGTTTCAAACGTCGCCCACATATTGGCTTAAAGCACCTGTTGCATGACAACGCCCCTGCGCATAATTCTGCTATTGTGACCTCGTTTTTGAACAAGGAAAGGGTTCGAGTTCTTCCACATGCACCATATTCCCCAGACCTAGCCCCGTGTGACTATTTCTTGTTCCCTAAACTGAAAAAACATTTAGCTGGTAGACGGTATAGGTCCCGACAGGCCCTGGGGTCCGCTGTTTATCAGTGTATGCTGGGTATTCCTGAAAATGAGTATGAAGATGCCTTTTAGAACTGGATTAAACGTTTGAAACTTTGTGTACGTAACAAGGGGAATTACTTTGAGGGTATGGCGCGTAAATAATTTAATATCTATCAAACGCGCGCTTTATATTACCCCAGTTGCATTACTTTTGAAATACCCCTCGTACTTGTTATCGACAATTATTTTTTTAAACTGAAATGGTAGTTTTTACCGTGTAAATTTAATAGTATACTACCAAAAACTAACATTTCACATTCTAATCCAATCTTTCTTGTTTTACCACTCTTTATAAAGATGTTTTAAGTACAATATATTATAAAAAAAAGGATAGTTTTATTTCGATATAATAAATCTGTATCCTCACATGCTAAGAGATATGCCATGAAGCTATATTATCTAAAATTTCTGTGTGGAAGTTTGTGTAGATTTTAACAATAATAATTTTTCTTAATTGTTCTACCGTAATTACCATTTCATTTTTAAAACAAACTCCACACATATACGAGTAGAAAAAATGTACATGTTATTTTATATTTCTTCTTAATTACTTTAACGTTTACAAAATATGTATATCAAATATATGCTCACTATGTTTATTGTGAAACAACTATTGTTATATTAAATGAATCTAAATACACTACTTCAGCAACATCGTGTATCTACCAAACTTTAACGATGTTGTTTATTGTCGCTTTAAATGATGGATAATTTATCAAAGATATAAAAAAATCATAATTGCTCATCACGCTTTGCTCTTTGGTTGTATGACGACGGAATGAGGATTGAATGATGGCGAGTTTTACTGAATCTTCGACTTGTCGTTATTAAATACTATTCCCGTTTACTTCAGCTGTTTTAAAGTCATTGAGTACATCTGCATTTAAATCAATTGTTTCTTATATATAAACATATTTGTGACTTACAAATATATATGTGCAAGTTGCAGCATGTATTGTATGTCTACCTTTATTGACAGCGTCTCGTATTACGATTTGTAAACAGAAGAAAGAGTGAACTACACCAGTAGTATAGTTTCAAGCTCCCAATAGTTGTGCTATGACCGTTCTGTGTAATGTACTGTTCTTATTATGATAATAATATATACCTGCTTAAGATTTGAATAAAAGTCATGATCTGATTGCATTCCGCGCATAGCGTCTGCAGCTATGGTTTTTGCCAATGATTTGGAGCTTCCTGGTTTTCCAATCAAGAAAAGTGGAATCCTTAGTTCAATACATACAACCATCATAAAAAGATTTTCCCTAAGTGCATTGTTTTTCGCTATATTATGAGCAAGGTTGACATGGTCGAGAAACACCTCTTGGCACCTGTAATAATAAAAGTTAATTGCGTCAATTGTTGTCGATATATTTCAATAATTTGTACATTTTACCTGTAAATTATTATTACCTGATTTTTATTTATCTGTTTTAGTTGATTTTTGATGATATAATCAATGTCATATTGATACACAAACTATGGGATAATAACCAGTCATATTCTTTTCAAAGGACTAGCCCAGAAGTACGTCATTATCCTGTCGGAACAAAAGCTTTATTTTTACCACGGTACCTGCTAAGATGACGCCCTTCCTTTGTCTGGTCTTTAATATATTACAAATATGACTTTTTGCCAGCAAATAAAGACTTATTTTGGCTCGGAGAAATATATATGAATTTACAATAAGGTGATGTTGTGTAGATCATTTAAATGATTTGATTAACCAAAAAAATTAATAGTTGTAACCACTCATTAACTCTTTCGTTAGTTAAGTTATTTGTAACTATGCCAGTGTTACATTTTCGTTACGACTCACAACTGAACCAAGTTTTAATCACTTTTAAACTCCTGTAGAGTGTTCTCTTTTTATGTGTAAAACTGTGTTTCTTAGTTGTTAAACATTTTAAATATATTTTTCTTTTTCAACAAAAAATAAATGCACATATTGCATTATTGTGGTGCCCTATATATACAAGATGGATACAACACGAATTTTAATATTAAAATAAAACACTTTTCCAATTGAGTACCCTGATATTTTTTCTTCATATAGCTTTTCCATGACTTATTTATACCATAATGTATCTATCTCAGCCATTAATAAAAAACTCAGATAGCTATCTTTAATGCCCAAAGTTTTGGAAAACAAGAGGATATACATTCCCAAGGCTAAAAATAAAAACTATTTTATCTTTTTATGTAGGAAATACATACTACTGGTAATTGGTAGAAATATGGAAACATGACTTTGGTTCAGAATTATATTGAAGTGAACGCAGTAGTAGAGAAAGGAGATGTATATTTATAAATAGAAATACGGCAGTTACAATAGTAAAAAATACTGAAAGTAAATAAGTAGGTTACAAGCTTTGGAAATTGAAAATACCAATGAAAATATGATTATGATTAACAAAGAAAGACGACATAACTCCTTTAAAGTGTTAGAAAATTGGCATCATAGACAAATAAATAAAAGGAATTGTATTGCGATCTAAAGCAGATACTTTGAAAAACAATGAAATTAGTATCACTTTGCAAATTTAGAGAAAAAGAGAGTCGAAAATAATTGATTACAAAATTAAATCTATATAATAATATAAGAGTGGTTCAAGTAGAAATTATTGTACGAATCTTGAGACTATCAACAAACAATTGTTTTTATCATTGAATTATTGAAATGAACAAACAAACAAACATGGTTAAGAATGAGTTTTAACAGACTGAAGATGAATATATTCCTAGCGCAAATAAAAAACCCGGATCAGGTGGTATAAAAATTTTATACGTATTTTTAAAATCAATAAAAAGTATTTAGTTATTGTCTCGATAATTAACTTCACAAAAAGGAACTTTATGAACTTGAAAATGAGGCTTAATACCCTTTATGTTGATCACATAATAGAAAGTAAATCAATAGCGAACAGAATAAACACAGTTTTAATTCGAATCATAAAAAGTAGTCAAATGGGATGTATTAAAGGAAGAATCGTTGGAGAAAACAAAATATTTATATTTAAAGTACGTGCTTATATTGATGAGAATTGCCTGCAATATTATTTTTCTCCCATTTAAAAAAAAGTGTTTTAATGCTTTGATCATGAATTTTTATTTGAAGCATTTTGATATCGAAAATGATTTATTTTATGAAGATGCTACATCGCGTGACGAATTATGAACACATCTCAGACATGTTTGAGGTCAATGATATCAATAAAGTGAAAGGTATAAAGGTACCTGCAATGGAAATGCTTTATTTTAATACAGACGGTTAGGAAAAATCATTTTAAACAATTTAAATTTCATCTCATAGCAACTTGACAAAAGTAAATAAACAGGACAAGTTGAGTGAATTGTAAGAAAAGTGTAAACATTGGAAGTGACTTTCCATACAAAATACAATGCTATTTAATTTTTTTAACTAAGTGCAGAATTGTAATATATCCCATGCCGTATTTTATATTGACCTAGTGTAATACCATTACTGATACCGGCGTTGTTCGTATAATAAGACACTCGTTCATACAGTGTCGAGCTTCTTTCCCATCTCCTGAATATCTAAACGGCGTAGATTTGTCATCGCAAAATGACGTCATATTGATACAACACGTCATACGCTGATTTACACACATATATACAGTGATTATTAAAAATCTTGAAACTGATGTTCTCGTTTCTTATACATAATACTTGATATATAAATGATATAAGTCTATTTATGTTAGTTGTTTAATAGAATAATCTTACATTCGCTCTCATTTATTTCTCAATTTTCTAAACGCCAATTCGTTTCAAAGGTCCATTAAAAAATTATCGTGTAAAGATCCTTCTATTTATAATGTGTTTGTAAAATAACTTTCAGCCAAACAAGAATAATAATAATTATAATAATAATAATTTATATGTTGCTGTCTGTTTCCCTTGGCTCGCTCGCCTTAGTCCTGAACTTGTCCACCTCTTTTTCTGTTTATTTTGTTTTTAATTCTAATTTATATGATTAACGATAAAATTTTGTTTTCTTTCAAAACTTAACAAGACATACAACTATCGATGTAAAAATCATATATCTTTTATAGAACTGTATTTTTTTAATATATCAAAACTAATCTAATGAATCTTCGCCACCGTACACAAATGTTTGTATAAGTTACTGAGGAGAGAAACTATATAAGAAATAGTTTCTTTCGTTTCAATCCTTTTACTAAATATGTTGTGGAATATGCTGTACATAATTTATGAATAAATATTTTTAAACCAAACAAGAACGTACAGTCGTAAACATGCGTAGCAAAATTTGCATCTTATCACTGTATTAGTTTTGCTTTTCCTTTCTTCTATGCAAAGAAAAGGTAAATTAGTGTGAAAATAATACATGTGTATCTACATAAAAATACATACGATCTTATTTCATATTCAAACTGCATTTCTTTTCCATGTAGCGAACATGGGTGTTTGAAGTGTTTAACAACCCTTTCCCTGTATTCTTTTCTATTTCTGAGACATGAATGGTAGCATACTCCAAGTGCCAGTACCAAACTCCGTGTGAGAGCAGTTAACTTAAAATCCTGTTAAACAAATATAAGGAAAATGTATTACAAAACAGGAGAAATTTAAAGCAATTAAAGGTACACTAGCACGCTCTATATATTGAATAATTAAATATTATACTTTATACAGGATAAAGAAACGCCGGGGAAATTTCAGAGCCACATTACCACACTATCATTCTATTGTAGGCGATATTAACAGTTTTAGAATGTGTATGTATTTATAGATTTAGAATATATGTGATTAGTTTTCTCATTAATAATTTTGTCAATAAAACAAAATCATTAATAGAGGAAATGTAGCATCACCAAAGAAGCACAAGCAAAACCAATATATATAATTGTTCTAACAAGTAAAATGTATATCAAGTTTGCGTTCCTTAATGGCAGTTTTGTTACTGACCATTGCAATGCGGTGACCCATGTTGCTACTTCTTCTATATGTTTGTATTGCGCTTCTAAAGTGATATAGATAGGTTCAAACTATTTTTTCCGGTTCATAAATGTAGTATACTTGTAATTATTTCTATACAATGTAAATGTTCCGAGACTAAAACGTGAGTTGTTTGATTTTTCACTCAGTACTCTTAGACTAGTTTAGGTGAAAGTAAATTACAAATACATACCGATACATGTACAATTAAACATATGTCATGTTTATAGTCTACACCAATACATAAAGATATGAATAGAGTGTAAATATGAAGAATTCAGTTAATAGTTATGAAAATTATGAACATATAAAATGAAAACATACATCTACTGTCTTTAGCATCGCTTTCTGTTTTGGACAGTAGGTAGGTAATGGAGGCGCATTTTCCTCATCGGATTCAGAATCATATAATACTCGCTTGCTCTGTAAAAATATAAGTTTATTGTTTGAGAAATCGAATTGGGTCTACAGAAACAAAACAGTTAACTCTTTTAATCATTGGTTTTGGTTTCAACAGTTATTAAAACCCACTGACGATATCAAATGTCCTGTACTTTAATTGACAATTTAAAAAAACAACAACTTTATTTTAACATATTTATAACATAAACATGTAATTCTTTTGGAAAATAATCATATTAAACATCATTTAACCAAATATGTCAACGTCATTATGATGTTAATTTGACCATGAGATTCAATAAAAAGAAAATATGATATTACATCATAAATAACAATGTACAAGATCATGTAAAATTAGACGAAGGTGTATTGCACAAGGAGGTTACTTAATATCTTAATAAATTTAAACGTACAAGCAATGTGTTTTTACAGATAAAGACTCCTTTTATTTCGTTAAGATCCTAATAAAATTATAAAACTAATCGAATGCTTTGTCATTCCTCGTGTCCAATGAAAATATTGTTAGGACATTTACTGGTATTTTAATAGAAACTTTCAAAACCAGTGGAAAATCGACATCTCTGTTAAAATATATCAATTTATAAATAAGTATTGGATTAGCCACATTATTTCCCGACAATATATCAAACATTGTCATTAACTAGTTAATAGATAAATATATAAACAGAGAATACGATGTAAGTGTCTGTTAGTTTCATCTTTATCAGGTGACGCTTAGAATAAATCAGGATGAGGCTGTGCCGAATCTTAAGAAATTGATAATATAAGACACTAACATGGTATTCTCTTTATCATGTCAATATTTTCCATGAAAATGAAAATCAGCATCAAATTTTTACAGCCTGTAGAGATTCCGTTCAGGAGTAAACATAATGACGTCATGCGCCTGATAAACTTACATTGACATGATAAACTTATGTTTATCAGGCAGGTAGTTTATCAACAGAAACGAATGCATTGTCATGATGAAAATCAAATCAAAGTCATATAATTGGTTAAATTATATTTGATAAAATAATTACATTTAAAAATGAAATACACAAAAATACTTTAAAAACGCAACACTCAGCTAAACACTATAAAACAGAGTTATGTATCGATTTTTTTTAAATTTTATTTCATTTGATAATATAACATCTTTCTATCTTTCAATAAAATTTTATTGATATGAAACATACAAATTTGTTAATTACAAATACCAATACATGTACAATTAAACATATATCGTGTTCATAGTCTACACCAATACATAAAGATATGAATAGAGTGTGAATATGAAGAATTCAATAAATAGTTATGAAAATGATAAATATTTAAAATGAAATCATACATCTTCTGTCTTAAGCCTCGTTTTCTGTTTTGGATGGTAGGTAGGTAATGGAGGGGCCTTTTCCTCTTTGTATTCAGAATCATAGAACGCTCGCTCTTTCTGTGAAGATATATAAGTTTATTGTTTGAGAAATCGGTAAAGGATCTACAAAAACAAAACACCGTCAGCTGTTTTAATTATTTGTTTCGGTTTCGACAGTTTTTAAACCCCACTGACGATATCAAATGTCCTGTACATTTAATTGTTAATATAAAAAACAACAACTTCATAATAACGCCTGATTTATTCTCTAATTTGTCCATCCATCGTGCTATTGATAGATCAAAAAGCCTTTTTCATTATATATATATAATACTTTCTATGCATTTTCTAGAGGTGAATGTGGTAGATTTTCATTTTAAATTAATCATAATTGTAAATTTCTCAAACGAATTACATTACAGAACTATGCAAAATGTTGAAAAATATATTACATTGAAAATTCCGCTCAAATATAAAAGTACTTTCTAAACTATGATGGTCAAACTATTCGCTTCTCATTGAGATTGGAAGACATTGTATATGCCGATAGAAAATGTATTCTTTGTTATAAGCAATTAATTGAAGACGAAGTTCATGTTGTAATTATGTGTACATTGTATGACGATCTACGTAATCAATACTTATATGATATACAGTAGAACTTCGTTGGCTCGAACACGGATGGCTGGAACACATCATATAGCTCGAATCTCTTACCTGGTCCTGTTGAATTCCTATTTCGCTGTATGTACATGTACATGTACATCTATGGTATGGTGTTGAACAATGCATGGCTCTAACAACCCTTAACTCGAACTATTTTGTTCAATCTCGTCGGATTCGAACCATCGAAGTTCTGCTGTACTTGAGTATAATCACACTGGATTGTACAATGTTCAGGGGCTCTATAGATTAATGATAACTCATGTTTTGGACAAATAATCAAAAGTATTCAGTTAATTTGCAATTATGTATATACTATTCAAATGTTCTAAGACTGAAATGAGAGTTGTTTGTTTTTAACACTGTATTCTTAAACTAGTTAAATTGAATGTAATATGATAACAGACACCTACTATCCTTGGTTTCGATGTTTGCCGTTTGGGGAGTACTTGTGACGCCACTTCCTCATCCTTGTCTAACGTGTCATGCTGAATTTGAAACACTTGGTAGATAACATATTTATAACATTACCCTGTAATTCGTTTGGAAAATAATCATACTGAACATCATTTAACCAAATGTATCAACGTCACTATGTTGTAAATTTGACCATGAAATTCAATAAAAAGAAAATATGATATTACACCATAAATAACTATGTACAAGATCATGTAAAATGAGTTGAATGTGTATTGCACAAGGAAATTTCTCAATAAATTTTAACGTACAAGCAAAGTGTTTTTTCAGATATAGACTCGCTTTAATTCGTTAAGATCTTAATATATAACTAGTCGAATACAAATGTAGTCATTCCTCGTGTCGAATGAAAATATTGTTATGGACATTTACTGGTATTTTAATAGAAACTTACAATATCTTGTTTCCGTTTAGTTTTTCTCGATAAAAAACTTTCATATGGATCATGAACACGTTCTTCTTCGAAATAAAAAAAACCAGTGGATAATCGGTGTCTCTGTTAAAATATATTAGTTTATAAATAAGTATTCGCTCATCCACCTTATTTCCCGACAATAGATCAAACATTCTCATTAACTTGTTAATAGATAAATATATAAATATAGAAAATACCATGTTAGTGTCTGTAAGTTTCATCTCTATCAGGTGAGGCTTAGAATAAAACTAGGACGAGACTGTGCCAAAACTTGAAAGTTGATAATATAAGACACTAACATGGTATTATCTTTATCATGTCAATATTTTCCATGAAAATGAAAATCAGCATCATTTTTTTACAGCCTGTAGAGATTCCGTTCAGGAGTAAACATAATGACGTCATGCACCTGATAAACTGACATTGACGTGATTAACTTATAATTATCAGGCAGGCAGTTTATCAACAGAGATTCCGTTCAGGAGTATACATAATGACGTCATGCGCCTGATAAACTTACATTGACATGATAAACTTATGTTTATCAGGCAGATAGTTTATCAACAGAAACGAATGCATTGTCATGATGAAAATCAAATCAAAGTAATATAATTGGTTAAATTATATTTGATAAAATAATGACATATAAAAATGAAATACACAAAAATACTTTAATAACGCAACACTCAGCTAAACACTATAAAACAGAGTTATGTATCGATTTTTTTAAAATTTTATTTCATTTGATAATATAACATCTTTCTATCTTTCAATAAAATCTATTGCGATTATCACTTTATTTATTGATATGAAACATACAAATTTGTTAATTTCAAATACCAATACATGTACAATTAAGCATATATCATGTTTATAGTCTACACCAATACATAAAGATATGAATAGAGTGTGAAAATGAAGAATTCAATAACTAGTTATGACAAAGATAAACATTTAAAATGAAAACATACATCTTCTGTCTTAAGCCTCGTTTTCTTTTTTGGATGGTAGGTAGGTAATGGAGGGACCTTTTCCTCATCGGATTCAGAATCATAGAATGCTCGCTCTTTCTGTTAAGATATATAAGTTTATTGTTTGAGAAATCGGGAAAGGGTCTACAAAATCAAAACACCGTCAACTGTTTTACTCATTGGTTTCGGTTTCGAGAGTTTTTAAACCCCACTGACGAAATCAAATGTCCTGTACATTTAATTGATAATTTAAAAAAAACAACAACTTCATAATAACGCCTGAATTATTCTCTAATTTGTCCATCCATCGTGCTATAGATAGATTAAAAAGCCTTTTTCATTATATATATATAATACTTTCTATGCATTTTCTAGAGGTAAATGTAGTAGATTTTCATTTTAAATTAATTATAATTGTAAATTTCTCAAACGAATTAAGAAAGCCATTACATTACAAAACTATGCCAAGTGTCGAAAAGTATCTTACATTTAAAAAATTCCGCTCAAATATAAAAGTACTTTCTAAACTATGATGGTCAAACTATTCGCTTCTCATTGAGATTGGAAGACATTGTATATGCCGATAGAAAATGTATTCTTTGTAATAAGCAATTAATTGAGGACAAGTTCATATTGTAATTATGTGTACATTGTACATTGACGATCTACGTTATCAATACTTATATGATATACAGTAGAACTTCGTTGGCTCGAACACGGATGGCTGGAACACATCATATAGCTCGAATCTCTTACCTGGTCCTGTTGAATTCCTATTTCGCTGTATAAACATGTACATGTATGGTATGGTGTTGAACAGTTCATGGCTCTAACAACCCTTAACTCGAACTATTTTGTTCAAACTCGTCAGATTCGAACCGTCGAAGTTCTACTGTACTTGAGTATGATCACACTGGATTGTACAATGTTCAGGGGCTCTATAGATTAATGATAACTCATGTTTTGGAAAATAATCAAAAGTATTCAGTTTATTTGCAATTATGTATATACTATTCAAATGTTCTAAGACTGAAATGAGAGTTGTTTGTTTTTAACACTGTATTCTTAAACTAGTTAAATTGAATGTAATATGATAACAGACACCTACTATCCTTGGTTTCGATGTTTGCCGTTTGGGGAGTACTTGTGACGCCACTTCCTCATCCTTGTCTAACGTATCATGCTGAATTTGAAACACTTGGTAGATAACATATTTATAACATTACCCTGTAATTCGTTTGGAAAATAATCATACTGAACATCATTTAACCAAATGTATCAACGTCACTATGTTGTAAATTTGACCATGAAATTCAATAAAAAGAAAATATGATATTACATCACAAATAACTATGTACAAGATCATGTAAAATGAGTTGAATGTGTATTGCACAAGGAAATTTCTCAATAAATTTAAACGTACAAGCAAAGTGTTTTTACAGATATAGACTCGCTTTAATTCGTTAAGATCTTAATATATAACTAGTCGAATGCAAATGTAGTCATTCCTCGTGTCGAATGAAAATATTGTTATGGACATTTACTGGTATTTTAATAGAAACTTACAATATCTTGTTTCCGTTTAGTTTTTCTCGATAAAAAACTTTCATATGGATCATGAACACGTTCTTCTTCGAAATGAAAACCAGTGGATAATCGGTGTCTCTGTTAAAATATATTAGTTTATAAATAAGTATTCGCTCATCCACCTTATTTCCCGACAATAGATCAAACATTCTCATTAACTAGTTAATAGATAAATATATAAATATAGAAAATACCATGTTAGTGTCTGTAAGTTTCATCTTTATCAGGTGAGGCTTAGAATAAAACTAGGACGAGACTGTGCCAAAACTTGAAAGTTGATAATATAAGACACTAACATGGTATTATCTTTATCATGTCAATATTTTCCATGAAAATGAAAATCAGCATCAATTTTTTACAGCCTGTAGAGATTCCGTTCAGGAGTAAACATAATGACGTCATGCACCTGATAAACTGACATTGACGTGATTAACTTATAATTATCAGACAGGCAGTTTAGCAACAGATACGAATGCATTGGCATGATAAAGATCAATTCAAAGTAATATATTTGGTTTAATTATATTTGATGAAATAATTACATATACAAATGAAATATATTGATGAACATTAACTGTCAATGAAATATGAAGAAAAACTTAAGATAAATTATTATTAAATTACATACATGGGTCATTCTCCGATGTCGCATACTTCTTTTTGCCAGTTGTGATATCAACATTTCAGACTCGCTATATTCTCCCCCATCTGCACTTTCTGTACTATCAAATTTTGTACCGATATCGAGCTGCTTTGTTAACATTTGATTGGAATGCATTGCCTGCTGACATTAAAATGAGTTACTTTTAAAGTTCTTTCAAGACCCATTTATTAGACAGAGCTAGGAAAGCATAGTTTATTTATTGCACTGGTTGACTAGATATGCTTAATGTTTTTAATTGTAATAATTTTATACAAAATTTGTGATAAAAATGATATAATTGTAAACGGCAAATATATTATGGAAACATTCATTGTGGTAACTTCCAAATTCCAAAGTCTTTAACTTTATATTATGTTTATTAAATTTAATTGCAATTTTGTAATGTATACTCTTAGTAAGTATAGTACCAATGGCCTCATTGGAAATAAGCCTTCGGGCTTTATGGACAATCCAAGGTTATTACACACTATTATGTATGCCCAATGTTGCATTAATTGAATACTTCTTTGAGATATGTCATTCATTTCATTTAAGTTACCATTTTACACTGGATTTTGCCAAAACAGTGGTATATAATTGCATTCTGTGATACTTTATATTTAATAAGTTGCAATATTTAATTTATTTTATGTAATATGGTTAATAGGTATAGATTACCTTTTACTATTGTTATTTTTTTATTTGTAATTGAGTATGTATATTTAATGTAAGTGTATGTCTTTTGTTCAAAAACACTAATGTACTCAGCCGAAAAATATATATATACTGACTGGGACAAGTATAAATATGCAAAGTTTGAAGCAATAAAAGAGGATTTTTTTTATCTCTCTCTCCCCCCCCCCCCCCACCCCCCTTATTGAAATAAAGGCAATAAAACAATGGCATGTTAAGATATACAACTGTATATATGTTAAAATTGTTATAATAATATTTTTGTAATAATGTAAAACTATGTGTATATAGTATGAAATAATGTTGCTAAGGATATAATTATTGTAGATAAGGGGCGAAGTCATGGGTTATTGTGGGGTTTTTTTTTGTTTTACAATGCCTAAACTTAAACTGATAATCAATGTCTTTGTTTTTGCTCCACTAAGGCTACAAAGTATTATAGTTTTTTAGCATCAATTGTAAATAAAATAAAACTATACAATTCGATGGTATTTATACATTGTTGTAGGATTGTAAAACACATAAGTAGACATACCTAATAAATGTAAAAGGACAAAACAAAGTTGACGGTTAATCGAAAGATAGTATCATGGTCAATTTAACATCACATTTCTCACATACATATAAACATATTATTAATTGGTGTCCAAATCACTTAAAATCGTGCAAAAGTTTGGAATCATTGAAATCTTTCATTAATATGTATCATGTCACAAACTTTATATCTCTGTCTTCTCTCTATCTCTAGAGTCTTCATTCTTAAACTCCTGATTTGCAACAGAATGCACACTGTGAATATCATAGTACCTAATCCAAAACGCAATGACTACAAAAATTTGCACATTTAATGTAAAATACTTAAGTGACACATCTAAAAGACAGCAATTATGTCAATGGTTGAAACTGAACAAATACTCCATATATACTTCACAAGAGCCTCACTGTGAAGAAATATTTTTAAGTGGAAACAGTAGAAAAAGTACAGGTGTGGGCATCCTTTTACATATATAATTAAAGAATATAATAACATTTTAGATGGTAGAATGCATTCGCTAAAAATTAATATAAATAAAAAAGATTATGTATTTTTAAATGTTTATGCACCTAATAATGCAACAGAACATATTAACTTTATTACAAAAATGGAAGATATTATTATTTTAAACGATAATGATACTTTCCCTATTGGAGGGGATTTAATACTGTTATTGACATTAATAAGGACAAAAAGAATGGAAATATAAACATTAATAAGAAAAAATAGGGATAAAATGAATAGTATTGTACAGAATAACGAAATAAATGATATATGGAGAATTTTGAATCAAAATGCATGACAGTATACGTTGCACTCCAACCACAAACCACCAATATTTTGTAGGCTGAACTTTTTCCTCGTCTCAGACAATATAATAAATGCAATTACAGAATGTAAAATAACAATGAGTTTACGTTCAGATCATTCGTAAGTATATTTCAATATAAATGTTGATAATGAAATTCGGGGACCAGGTTTTTTTAAAACTTAATAATAGCGTTATTTTACAAAAAGAATACCAAGACAAAATAAAACTTTCAATACAAGAAATATATATTCAATGAGATATCAATAAAGAAGCAAACCACAATACGTTCTGGGAAATTATTAAGGGTACAAGGGTACAACAAGAAATGAAACTATAAAAGAAAAACAGTAAAAACAGAAATGACACTTAAAAAGATATTGACATATAAGAAAAACAACTATCCAAAAACCAAAACAATGAAACAATTATAAATAACATAAAAAAAAAAGAAATCTAAGTTAAAAGAAATTGTTAAAGAAAAAACAATAGAAATATTACTTAGAAAAAGCAGAATGGATAGAAGAGGCAGAAAAAAATACAGAGTATTTTAGTGATTTAGAAAAAAAAAGATCAGAAAAAAATATAAAAAGACTAGTTTGAAATAACAAAGAAATTATTAACCCAAGAGATGTGTTTGAGGAAACCAAATTATTTATGAAACAGTATACAGTAAAGATAATACATTAGTCAATGATGACATATTTTTAACACAACTAAATGACACAGTTTTGAGTGACGAGAAAAAGAATTCATGTGAGGGTCATATTAATGAATCAGAATGTTTAACCGCTCTCAAAGAAATGAATAATGGAAAAAGCCCAGATGGACCAGATGGAATAACCACCAATTTTTACAAAATATTTTGGAATACAATTAAAACTTATTACATATACTCTATAAATTATTCATACGAAAATAATACAATAACAACAATTCAAAATCAAGGTATTATTACTCTTCTTCCAAAAATGGATAAAGATTTAACATCACTAGGTAATTGGGGACCAATAAGTTTACTGGATATTGATTATAAAATAACATCAAACAGGCCTTTTAACTAGAAGATATATAGGCAAAAACATTCTTATTACTTATAACTTATTTTAGATTTGGAAACTCTTTTATAAATTGGATTTCATTATTTTACAAGGATGCTAATAGTTGTGTAGTAAATAACGGACACATGTCCGAGTTCTTCAACATAAAAAGGGGAGTACGACAAGGCTGTCCACTGTCGCCATATTCATTTATAATTAATATAGAAATTTTATATAAGTCTGTGAAAACAAATAAGATATAAAGGACATAACTATACATAA
The DNA here is from genome assembly GCA_029582155.1 of Panopea generosa. Classification (NCBI taxonomy): domain Eukaryota; kingdom Metazoa; phylum Mollusca; class Bivalvia; order Adapedonta; family Hiatellidae; genus Panopea; species Panopea generosa. Next base: position 21,797,374 of record CM055897.1, on the reverse strand, counting down.
TAGAGAAATGAAAATACAGCATTTGCAGATGATGCAACTTTGATGATAGATGTATCATTTAAAACCTTTACAACCTTAATTAAAACGCTAAATGATTTTAGCAAAATCACTGGTTTAAAAGTAAACAATAAAAAATTTTATATTAAGATCGGAAACACTTAAAAACTTTACTGAATCATTTTGTACAAACAGCTAATGTATATGGACAAAAGAACGCTCATCTACATTGGAAATTTTTTTTTTTTTCAAATGACAGAAAACAAAAGTTGAAAAGGCACAAATTGTAAATAATAGGAAAAATGACTGTTATCAAAAAACATTTGCAGTATCAAAACTTATAAATACCCTTACAGTTTTAGAAAATCCTAAGTCAGAATTAATTAATATAATCAACAAATGTATATACGATTTTTTGTGGGACAGTTAACCTGATAAAATAAGTATAAAAACAATAATACTGGATTACGAAAATGGTGGTCTTAATATGATCGATTAAAACATGTTTATAAAAGCAATAAAAGCAGGATGGGTGAAAAGAATATTAAATAATGAAAATGATGGAAATTGGAAGCATATATACTTTAACAATTTAGATAAAGTAAGGGGACAATTAATATTTGAAGGTAATTCAAATGAAAACAATAACATTTATATGTAAACCAATTCATTTTGAAAGCTTATATTAGAAATATTACAATCATGGTCAAGTATAAACTTTAACGATAATCCAGAAGCATTACATAACCAGTTATTATCGAACATTTCGAAAATAAAAACTATAACAACACCTTATTTTATAAAGAATGGTATCCAAATGGTGTAAAATACATCAAACAACTACAAGATAAAAGGCAAAACACGTTCTATACTTTTCAGTTGATAAGAACTAAGTACTTACTCAATAATTCAGATTTTTTGAAATACTATACTTTAATTAAAAGCATGCCAAATGGGTGGAAACAGAAATATAATGCAAGCAACATAGCTGATAATAATACACAAATAAATGTACTGCTATAACTTCGTAACCTTAAGAGACTAAATCATTTTTTATACAACATACAAATAAAGAAATACTCAAAATATAACTATAATTAATCCACATATTAAATGGGAATTAGAAAATTACGAACATTCACTGGAAAATTGTACACACTGTACCTTTAAGATCTTTAATAGATACAAAGATACACGCCTTTTAATACAAATACATAATGCGAACTATACTTAAAGACGTTTCTGTGGGTTGTTACTGAGCATCGCTACGCGCATAGTTCCTTTCTGTTACTTTCAGTTTCGGGGTCCAATTTCGCCGTTTGGTTAATTAAAAGTCGAGTCGCATTACGATATTTACAAAGCGAAGTATTTTCATTTTGAGATGTCAGAAATGTAAATTTTGTCAAGGAAGCGATCGAAAAGCACGAAAGAGTATATTGTTTTTCGTTTAAACCACCAGAAGTGCTTGTAAACAACGAAGTCGAAGAAACAACTACGAAAATATTATCAATAATCGTAGTGGTAACATTTCGGATAACTCATTTTCGGATATGAGTCATTTGTGAATTTGTTCCAAAGCGCTGAATACATAATGTATTTACCTGAAACAATATTATTCATACCAGGATGGAGACAAGGAAGAATAAGTCTTGAATTTTAACATTTAGCTGACCTGATGCATGTAAAAGTTTGGTATTGAAGGACACTATGGAGGACACTTATATGGGTCAATGTTATACATAAACTGTGTATGTGGAAGTATAAGTACAGTGGAAACAATAAGACACATCTATTAACAGGAAAAGTCCAATATCATTTGACATCAACACAAAGCAATTGAGTATAAGGTTAGTTAATGCTTTATTATAACTCACTGATCAAAATCGATGTATCACATAAAACTTACTTTATGATTTCTAGAGATGAACAACTATAAAAAAAAGATTGATTGGTTGAATATTTACATCATTTTCATGCCATCGAGGGCTAACAGACGATCACCTAACCACTGTTTCCTGGAATTAAGCAGTATTTGAGCACACCCCATCTCCGCAAGTAACTGATAGCTTTCCCACTTGAATAAGCGGCGAGAGACGATTGATAAAGAGACATAATGCTGTATATCTATCATCCTGGATTTGCCGGGCGGGGATTCGAACAGTATTCTTACATTGAGTAAATGTTAAAAATAAATTTATACACCGTCACGTTCTGTGTTTCCTGTTGAACTGAAAACTGTTACATGAATTATGAAAATAAGAAACTATTCAACACATTTCAGGTATGCTAAACAGATGCTCAGGTTACAAATGGATTGAGATGTCGGTGCTTTAAATACCTATAGTGGTTTCATTAACTATGAAAAGACAATCAATATCGTGACAAAGACAACGTGTACAGAAACACTAAATGAAAGAGTGACAATCATCAAAAGAGGCCAATGGTAATTTTTAATGTAATTTAACCATTTCAGCTTATTTCTACTATGGAATACAACAAAATAATCATGAGCACAACAGATGATCTGAGGGGGATCAAACCTGTGACTACTTCTTTGGCACACTCAATATCCGTGCAAATAACTGACAACTTTCCTACTTGAATCAGTGATCAAAGATGAATGAACATGAGACACAATGTTGGAATTTGCATATATTTAAATCATCACAGAGACTGGCCAAGTGGGGATTTGAGCTTTCAACTCCTTGACTGTTTGTTACATAACAAAACAGTTTCATTCATTAAAAATGTCCACATAAATACAAGTTTATAACCATAACGTTTTGTTAAATGGTTTGAACACAGATATCATAACAGGAATTGCTGCTCATTTATAGCCCTTGAGTTGTCAAACTATACCCATATGTTGTGCTGTTTTATTAAAATACATTGTCGTTTTTTTAGCCAGACCGATGAGCTCAGTCAGTAGAGCGCGATAATTCTAGCTCAGGGTTGAGAGTTTGATACCTGAGGCTGGCTAACTTACAGTGCTAACTGTCATTCAGATGGGACTTTAAACAGAGGACTTTTATGATGGTGTTATACACCAAGCAAAAGAACCAGGTGAAACATGATTAGGTTTCTATGATATTTGTTTCCTGCACTATCCCCCACAAACCTAAAAAGACTAAACTGTTCACTCTTCTGGGTGCATCACACAAATGGGAAATTGGTGTTGATGTAAATTAAGCTTACATACAAACAAACATTGTCATTTATTTCTTTATCTCATATAAGCTTACTTTAATTTTCAGTGATGAAGTCAGTCAAGTAGTACACTAGGACCAGGCCAATTTATTACAATATGTGTTGCCAGAAGTATGGATTGTGACAGTAAATCAGATATTGGGACCATGTTAAGAAAAAGTATTTGAAAAACATATGATGTTTTTTCAAAAGACTAGGAAATGCACATATTATGAAAAATTAAGAACAATAACTACCAGTTCACCAGGCAGTGTTCTAAAATTTGAATGACAATTCAAAGATTAATGTTGGAAATAGTCCAGTACAGGAATAAAAATTTCAAGTTAATGTAATAATAATGAAAGACAGTGCGACTACTTTAGCCAAGATAAATACCAGAAAAAATGACTTGAATGGACTCGTAGATAAAACTCTGAAGATATTATGTTGAGTAGCAGTTCACTGGTGATCCAACCTTGATTAACAGTACATGGTTTTTCCACTAGGCCACTAACATTTCAAACTATTACAACTATTGATGTTCATCAATTACCCAGTATATATGAAATGTATAAAAGTAACATAACAGTAATTACATTATAAATTACAAATATTATAATTGCTATTTAGTGCATCATTTAGAAATATGAAAGTTACCTCTGCAATGAAACTTCATTTATAAAAATTACAACAGATAATTTTCACCATTTTGACAATTTTAGGCCATTTTATGAAAAGGGAAGTTAACATTTGGCACTGTAGCTTAGTAACAAGCAAGGCGACATGTATTTTTTATTTTATTTCATGATATTGTTTGTTGTTGTGCTTCTTTGTAGAAAGAATGAAACAATTCTCCGCGTTAGAATATTTTTTTTATTGAATTTGTGTGAAAATGCATCGATTGCAGCCATTTTATGAAAAGGGGAGGTAACATTTAGCACTGTAACTTTGTAACAAGCTGGTGACCTGTATTTTTTATTTTATTTTCTGATATAGTTTGTAATAATGCCTCTTTGTAGAAAGAATGAAACAATTCTCTGCATTAGAATTTTTTTATTATTGAATTAGTGTCAAAATGCATCATTTACGGTCATTTTATTAAAAGGGAGGTAACATTTAGCACTGTAACTTAGTAACAAGCATGGGGACATCTATTTTTTATTTTATTTTCTGATATGGTTTGTTATAGTGCCTCTTTGTAGAAAGAATGAAACAATTCTCCGCGTTACAACTTATTTATTATTGAATTAGTGTAAAAATGCATCTATTGCGGCCATTTTATGAAAAAGGGAGGTAACATTAAGCAATGTAACTTAGTAACAAGTAAGGCAACATATGTTTTTTATTTTCTGATATAGTTTGTTAAAGTGCCTCTTTATAGAAAGAATGAAACAATTCTCTGCATTAGGACTTTGTTTATTATTGAATTAGTGTCAAAATGCATCATTTACGGCCATTTTATGAAAAGGGAGGTAACATTTAGCTCTGTAACTTAGTAACAAGCATGGGGACATCTATTTTTTATTTTATTTTCTGATAAAGTTTGTTATAGTGCCTCTTTGTAGAAAGGATGAAACAATTCTCCGCGTTACAACTTTTTTTATTATTGAATTAGTGTAAAAATGCATCGTTTGCGGCCATTTTATGAAAAAGGGAGGTAACATTTAGCAATGTAACTTAGTAACAAGTAAGGCGGCATATGTTTTTTTTATTTCATTTTCTGATATAATTTGTTAAAGTGCCTCTTTTTAGAAAGAATGAAACAATTCTCTGCATTAAACTTTTTTGTTATTGAATTAGTGTCAAAATGCATCGTTTACGGCCATTTTATGAAAAGGAAGGTAACATTAAGCACTGTAACTTAGTAACAAGCATGGGGACATATATTTTTTATTTTATTTTCTGATATAGTTTGTTATGGTGCCTCTTTGTAGAAAAAATGAAACAATTCTCCGCGTTAGAACTTTTTTTATTTTTAAATTAGTGTAAAAATACATCGTTAACGGCCAATTCTATAATCGTAGAAATTTATGAAAATTACTGTAATAACTCAAAATAGCATCATGACTTTTTCTGTTTTAGATACTTTATCTTTTGTTACATGAGTGACAACAATATTTTGTTGAAATATATCACTTTGTTAGTAAATTAAACAATATTTATAACTTACACCCATTTGCTTTTTTTTCTTTAAAAAATGTAAAACGATGTAGTTTAAAAATAGTCATAGCAAAAAAACAAACATGTGGACCTATATTTTTTTAGTGTTTTAAACTTGTCTTACTTCAAAGTACTTGTGTGCAAAATTTAAAAAAAAATCTCCGCGCTAAAACTTACTCGAAGAAATGTCTTTAATAACGAATTCCTGTATAAATGCAACATATATAGTACAAGTTTATGTGATTTCTGTGTCATGAATGTAGAAACTAATAGACATTTATTTTTGGAATGCCAATATTTTAGAGCCTTTTGGACAAATATTATAAGTATATCTCAATGGCAAACAATTATCAATAAAGTGTATTAAATTACATTATAATATCTTTTGGATATACTGAATGGAGAAGTTAAATTTGATAAATACTATATTGTTTGATGCTAAATATTTCATTTGCAAAATATGTATACAAAAACTATTCCAAAGTTTATAAATTTTATAAAATATTTAAAACATATTGAAAAGATAGAAAGAACGACAACATCACGGCAAAGAGGACAAGTTACAACTGATTTAAGGACTACATCATGCTGATTGTAGATTTGGAGTGTCAAGTACTTTTCCTTTTTAACACTTAAACTTTCTTTTGTTTGGTACTTATCTTACATCTAACATTAAACGTTAATGTAGTTCACACATATTGACTTTAAACGATGTGAATTTAAAGTTATTGACTTTAATGTACCTGTTTGATTACAAATGAGGTTTTAAAATAGTGAACATTTATTTACTGCCTTAAAAAAATGAGCATTATTTCAACATTGAATGTAATTGTATTGATAATGCTATGTGGTACGTTAGTATACCTATTTAATTGTAGATGAACGTTTATTTACTGCCTTCAGAAATTGAGCGTTTATTGACAGCCCACAAACATTAAATGTTAAGGTGTTAACTTTTCATATTGTACGCTAGTAAAACTGTTTAATTTCAGATTTAAAACATTAAACGTTTATTTACTACCAACAAATATATACATAACGCGAGCGGGTACAGTTCGAATACATATGGCCGGATATCCGCAGTATTTGCAGAATATTGATGTTAAGGTGAAATGCAAAATATAATTCTTTACCATATTTTATGTTGTTTAACTCCTTTAACTAACTTTTAAACGAAGGAATATTATTTAATTTCGTTTTAGGAAAAGCTATTTTTTTTAATAAATAACCTTGATATCTATGCTATTGCTTCAACTTCACATTACATTACCCATTTAAAGTAAAGAGGTACTCAATTAATCTTGCAGTGTAATTAGGCAAATCTTTTGGCTGAGCGTTTAGTCATTTACAAGTGGGAGACCATACATCTCGCTATAAGGTATGGAGATTTTTGTGTGTTAGCTTAAGGATTATTTTGTGTTTTATTGCCAGGCTATAGAGGATTTACTGTAAGATGGTTTTTCTCTTTATAGATAATGAGTTTGATAAACATGCTGATTTCTAACAATGATATCGCATTTCGTTGCGGCAAGTAGAAACCTTTGGTTGATATACACCTCACTTTCTGTGGCTTTATATGATAGTAAATGTAATTGGCAATATTGATTCTTAAGAATTAATATCCCAATATTGTGTATTTCATTTCGTTTTCGAATGATAGAGCCTTTATCATTTATCTCATGAAAATACTGTATTGATAAATTTGTATTAATTTCAAAGAGTAATTTGATTTTGTTTTCTTTTAAAATTGAATATCTATTGTTACAGTGGTTGGCACTAAAATTAAATGTACTGACAAATTATAAGTATAATGTTCTCTATGAAAATAACAAAATTGGTTATTGAATATAGATTTTTTTTATTAGAAAAAGAAACTATCTAAAAATGTGTGTATGGCTAAAGGTCGTGTGATTTAATTGTACGCAATTAGCTATCCCCTAGTGCATGCTCTTATAATAAACTAATTTTGCTATGTATGTATTTTCAATCCAATTCAGGTAATATTATATATATATATATAATCATTTTAATGACAAATACAACTCAGTAACAATATTTTGTAAGAAAAGGAAATGTCGCTATTACCGTTCGCTAACCAGCTGATAAATAGTAAAATGTTAGTAAGTTTGTTATTAACATGTTTGATACAAATGTACTTAACAATCACAGTCAACTATTATACATGTACTTCAAACGTGTCACATTCATGAATGACCCTTTTACACAGATATATTACATATTTGAACTGCGTAACTTTCCATAAAAGTCAATGAAAAGGCATCATTTAAAACTCAATATCAAATAAATAACATTAAATTTGTGTTGAGATAATTATTTTAAAGAAAGGTCGACGAATAAGCAAAGTCATGTGTGAAACGAGATAAATTTGCTTATAATATAACAGTATTATTCCGCTTTATTGGTGCTGTATATCTCTTGTAATTGCATTGAATACTGAACAGTCATTACATAACTACGCGCTTTTACAACCGAGCGCTATTGAATGACTGAATGTAGATAACGTATCACGGGTCATTTTTCGCCGTATTAGTTATAAAGACAACGGTTTTGTATGTGTGTTATATTGATAACATACAGATATTTCATTTGTAGTATTACTGTACAGGTCTACACAAACATTTCAATAATACTATGGTTTTAAATTAAGGGTTTTATATCATGCGAGGTATGTCTCTTTTATTATTATATTATTTTGATTACATTTTAATTTGGTTCTATAATAGGCATGAATTATGAATTACATGAAAAGATAACACATTACCGTCATTAAATGCACAACTGTGTGTTATTTACTTCTTCAAAAGTTCTGACAGTATTTGAACTTATTTACAAAATGAATTACATAAATGTATATTTTTTCACAATTCATACTGACTAAAATTAAAGTGAACATGTACAATAATTTCTTGTTCTACTATATCTGGCCATCTGGCCGGGTCCGATTGGGTCAAACGGTAACGCGTCTGACTGTCAATCCAGGGGTCGTGAGTTCGAATCCCCGCCTGGCAACAGTCTCCGTGATGATTGATAAACGACATTGTGTCTCATCATCATTCGTCTCTCACTGCTGATTCAAGTGGGAAAGTTATCAGTTACTTGCGGAGATTAGGGTGTTCTAGAGTACTGGTTAATCTTTCAGGATCGAAGAAAACTGGGGCTAGGTTAGCCCTCGATGGCATAAAAATGACGATAAGTATTCATTTTTGTACAACTCAATACATTGCAAAAGACTAAGTTAAAAATTGAAACTTACTTTTGGTTTACCATAACCACTTAAATATCGAGGACGTCCATTCTGAAATGTTAAATTGTTTTAATTAAACTTTTTCTAGTTTTTTTATTTTTACATCTTTACATCATGATATTCAATATGTCTAATTTGGAGTTATAATGCACATTAACAAATACATACTTCATACTATCGTGATCTTAGACTTATTGGAGTGTATATACCACTGGAAAAACATCTCCTTTTTAAAGTACTGGTTAATGCAAAATTTAATTTGTACAAGCATTTGAATCAGAAATAACTATGGAACCAGTCTATCATTCTACTATTATTTTACTGATAAAATGTTCTTGATGATTCAGTACGTGTATTACACTTAACATTTAAAATTGGGACTTATATCAATTTTATAACTTTACTGTGTCTTACACAGGAAATACACAGATCTTCAAACATAATCGTTGTGAACATAATGTCAGTGTGCGTATATTAACTGTTTATGTATCATTTTTCGTACAACTCAATACATTGCAAAATACTAGATTAAAAATTGGAACTTACTTTTGGTATATCATCATCACTTTCAGTCTGAAATGTTAAATTGTTTCATTTAAACTTTTTTCTATATATTATTTTTATCAAATCATATCGTCAATAACAAATACTGTTATATACTAAACTACAACATATAAGATCTGATTTGCTACATTTATTGCACTTTACATTTAAAATTGGTACTAATATAAAATTAAACCTTACTGTGTTGTGATAGGACATACACAGATCTTCAAACATAATCGTTGTAAACATACTGTCGGTGTGCGTATATTAACTGTTTATGTATCATTTTTGTGCAACTCAATACATTGTAAAATACTAAATAAAGTTAGAAATTGATTTTTACTTTTGGTTTATCATAAACACTTAATTATCAAGGACATTCATTCTGAAATGTTAAATTGTTTTCTTAATTTTATCAAATTAAAACAAACATTGTAGAAAAAAAAAGTCATTCACCTTGGAATCGACTGACAGAAAGACATGTTAGATTTTCAATTTAATGCATATATTTACGAAATAATGAAAATAGAATATGCTTATCTTTACATCATGATACTCAATATGTCTAATTTGGAGTTATAATGCACATTAACAAATGTATACTTTCTAGTCGTGATCTTAGACTTATTTGAGTGTATATACCACTGGAAAAACATCTCCTTTTTATAGTGCTTGTTAATACAAAATTTAATTTGTACAAGCATTTGAGTCAGAACTTACTATGGAACCTTACTTAAATGCATTTGATGTAAAGACGTTTTGAGTGGCATTGATATTTTTTTAATCTTGTTTCATTATCTTCATATATGACAAGGAAGACATTTATGTATTTCACATCGTCTATAGCAAATATTGTTAATGTATACAGTAAAAGTAGTTATGCTTATCAAACACTTAAACCAAACGTTGATGATAATTTTCAAATATTATTATTATTAGATTTAAATATAATATTTGGAAATCGGTTTCTTGTAAAGATGCATGTAAGTTATGTTGAAACATTACGTAACCATAAAGAAATTCAATTCACTTAGTTTCAAAAAAAAGTAAACAAATGTTTCAACATTTTTTGTTGACCATCTTTTCTTTAATAAACAGACATTGATAATTGTTTTATTATTGTTTCATTATCTACATATATAACAAGGAAGGCAGGTATTTCAAAGCAGAAATACATCTGTGTTTTCATTGCAATATTTTACTTTAGGACGAAAACTAGTATCCTTTTTACTGATATGTCCACTGTATTATGATTTAAGATCACTTTATATTCCAATTTATGTTCCAAAGAAGAATTTTAATTTCCCCAGTAAAAACAATCAAAATCACCATATTCACTAAAAACTGTAAGGAACCGATTGCGCGAGGTTGGTCTGCGAGCTCGTTGTCCTTACGTTGGTCTGTCTCTCACTCGTGCACGTCGCGAGCGTCGTATGACACACAAGATACTGACGAGTCAGTCGATTTCACTTTACGATATTTGGGGGTACTGTGAAATGTGCTTCAATTACTCACGAATTATCGGTCAAAATCTAATTTAATTTTGATAATTTGTTGATTAAACATGTCTTTTTATACTTATATAAAAATATTGTATATAACATTCAAATACATAACATTAAATCACCTCAAATGTTAACCCTGCGTTTCTTTATCCTTTCAGTATATTTGAATAGAATACATAGGTTTTTCAATTCCAAACATCGTGTATTATAGTGCATATGTATAGTGTGTGTGAGCCAGAGGTCTGTATCACTTATGAACAATTGATTGCAATTGACCAGTACGTACCTCTGTTTTAATGTTTTGGTACACAGGAAAGTCTTCCAGTGATATTATTTCAGATTCAACCTCCTGTTCGTTGTCGATTATTTTTTGGTAATCATTTTGTTTTTCTTCCAATTTCTTATCCATTTGTTTAAACAGTAGATTTTTTTCATCTGTTGACATTTTGTAGAACCACGCCGTAACTGTCAATGTTCTTTCAACATCTCTTAGCGAAACAAATTTACACTCGTCCTGAAAATCGAATATAAATTATGTTCGCTCATCAACAACATTAACAACAAGTTTGTTCATCATTGATCGAGATTATGATTAGATATTTGACTATTAAGGAAAATAACTGCTCACATATTTCTATCATTTTGATAAAATTTGTAAAAATATATTATCATTTTGTACATCATAATACAGCCACATTCCCAAATTAGACTGATATTGAAAAATCCCTGTTGCCAGTGTTTGCAACAAAACGTCTGGCAATATATTTTTTGGTTAGCGAACAACGCTTTTAAATATCCAAAGACAAGTCTTAATATATATTTTGTAGCGATTTTATAGCTGGAAAATGTATTTCTGTCTAAGTATAAGAATTTAAGGATGGCACATTTTATAGCCATCTTATATTGCCTCAATTTTTAGCCTGATACAAAAGTCGCAACTGAAACCAAGGATGTTTCATGCATTATATGCTTATCATTTTCAAAAGCAACTAGTTTATGCATGTTGCGAAAAACGATATATGGTACCGTAACGATTTTGAAAGTGGCATTCATTGTTTGATATTCCATTATTATTCCACTGAAGTACAACTTGTAAATCGGTTATGCAGTATATTGTTAGAACAAAATCAAACGTCAGTGTTTACAAATAATAGTAAGTGTGCTATTTGGAATTGAAGGTCCCATTATCATTTTCCACATTATCCACACTATTTTTTCCGTTACTGCTTGTACGTGAATACTGTTCTTGAGGGAATTTCGAATTACTGAAGAAGGATGGATTCTCTCTAACATTTCAGGCTAAGGTACATTTGTATAATACACCATATTGTCCACTTGATACTGGAAAAAGGTAAGCTAGTTCTCTATGTTTCCCTATCTGCAATTGTCCGAAAAATGCACAGAAACAACTTTTTTTAACTATCGTGTTTCCACTAATCCTGTATTATGATATAGTGCATATAGCTACACGTTTTAAAAGAAAATTATACAGATAAATGTTGAATTATGGTGAATAATCGTTACGGACGCATAGGCTTGACATGTTAATGTTCTTTGTGTGGAACATTTCGTACTTATAATTGCATTATATTTTGCATAATGAATCAGTACAAAGTTGTAAATAAGAGATGTGGAACTTTAGAAATACGAGTCAATTTTGGGAATATGGCTGAAAATCGCCAAACTATATTATATTTTTATCAAAAGTGATATTACTAATTTAACGTGGCAACCTAATAAATGTGAGAATGGAGAAGGAAAAAATATAATTATAATCAATAGTCCATACCTTTTGTGACCGCATGAACTCTTGTGATTCACTAAGTATATCGGTGACAACGTCAACAAATCCTTCAATGTTCGGCAAGTTGTTTTTCCTTACCTTAATAGATATATCTGATATACTATGCAATATAAAAGTAGCAACGATGTTGATGATAAGTAAGTTATTTACCTTTACGAAAGAGGTATTGGCGTTTCAAGTCTGTAATTCGAAAATAATCTCAATATATCTTTAAAAAGCTATTCGAAGATTGTTCTGTAGTATGGGTTTCCATTGACATCGCGTACCATCATTTATCTTTTATTTCTTCTTAGCCGAATTAGATAAAACCGAGTTGTAATAGACCTTAGTTTATACCATTTGAGATTGTAATTTGGTCCCCACCCGAAATCCAATATGGCCGCGGTTAATAAAAAGATAAATTTGAGAAAACGACATATCCAATATATTTCTTACAAGTTGCGAGGCATGTTAATTAAAAAGTGCGGAATTAAAATTTAAAATTATGCAATTTTATGCAAGTTCTTGTGTGAAGCAATAATATACTAGTAAATGAAGTTAAAATAATCAGGCAATGATTATTCGAGTTGTTAGGCGATTAAAAAATGCATTTTCAGTTAAGAAGAGTCATCTGATGTAAAACATGTGGAGTTGAATTTCATTCAAGGTCTTGTGATAGGCTACCTTACATATATATTTAAATGAAATCATGAAACACTCAGCGGATGTTGACAAAATTACTTAAAAAGGGTCATAGTCCATGTAAAAATCAGATACGGATGGGTTTTCATTTCAATACAAGCCCCCTATGACGAGGAGTAATGTGTACCAATTAAAAATCAGCAAAACAACAAGATATTGAATGGATGTTATTTAGGGAATGCCAATATCGACGCATGGATATTACAAAAAAATTCGCCAACTCATAGAATTTTCGAGCTAATCATTGACATAAAATACAGAAGGTATTACAACAATGCTACCGCCTCGGAACAGTCTGTAGCAAAACCTCCACAGGGTAGTTTAAATTTCGGTTGAAGGGTTCACTCATCCTTGAACACCATCAAGGAAAGAAAATACCAGACTTGGTTTTATCTAGTCTGTTCATAAGATATAATGTGGGGCTAGTGTGAGATCAAAATGTGAGATAAGAAATATAAGCAATGATAACAAATGATATAAATAGCTATTTGAAATGCTTTAAAGATCAATAATTATTTCATTTAATAACCAACGTGACTAAGAAGCACATAGCTCTTTATTTGAACTACAAACAAGACACTTACACACTGTCGCACCATTTGTTTGATGTATAACTTTTCAGTTGGTGTATCCAATTGGCCAAAATCCCACACAAGCGGGATAAGACTTTGAGGCAATCTTCTGACACGATAAACGAGTCTTCTCATCGGTGTATTACCTAAACACAACATAAACATGCATAAAACACAGATAGGTTAATCAAAATAAGTAAATATAACGTCAAAGGCGCATGATCATCAGCCAATCAAGATATGAAGTAGACGTATAATCTTAAGCTCCGTAATATTCTATTATAATTGAAAAATGTAAATAATATATTAATTGAGAACATTATTCAAAGAAAGTGTGACTGGACAATGCACATGCTTTGGAATAGTTTTATTGGTACAATATATAGACTACAATGTTTTTGTAAATAATGTAAAAACAAAATTCAATAGACACCACATCTATTTATAATGTAGATATTAGTAACTCATACGACGAAATGCTATAAACAGTGTCACAAACTTAGTGACAATTAATATTCCAGGTTTTTTTTCCAAAAATGAAAGATGACTTTGCGTTACTAAACGTTGATCATCTTAATTTCACAACACATGCCTTAAATTTCAAGTGTCGTTGGACATATTTGATGCAATAGTGACATGTACAGGTGATGAACACAAGCATTAGATGACTCAAAATAGCCAAGATTTTGCTCAGGATTTATTTTAAAAAAAGTGGATTTGTGAAAAGTTACAACAGAAAAGTATTTGGTGGATCTCAATGAAACCAGCACCAATTCAAATATACAGGACCAAAACATAAAGTTACAGGTTACATTGTACACACAAGCACCCCTACAGTAAATCTAAAACATTTCGTTACATCAATGTGGAAAGAAACATGTTGATCAATTGATCCATACCATAAGCACACTTTTTTCGCATATCCAGTATCTTACTCAGAATGTTATTAGCCTTATAAATAGATTAAAAAGTGCAAATCTAAGTAACCATTTTATATGCCAGATACCGCCACCACCTGTGTTTAATGAACATGTAGTACAGGGCACAGTGCATACAGATTCCAGCAAGCCAACTATGTACAGGGAGCATCAAAATCAGAATCATCTCAAGTCTAAGCAGAAACAGTAAAGCGTAATGTCAAATTATATATTCAATACCAGTAACTTATATATCAGTATAGTTGTGTTGACTCCGAAGCAGTGTCGGATAACTACCTGGTGCTACACAATATGTTTTGAGCTTACCCATTGTCATTTTGCTTTTATTCAACTTAACAGTCTCCTCAGAAAAGTTTATTTAGGCCAGTCTGCTACTCGAGACGTCTTATGTGAGTATATGTTCATAAAATAACATTCATATACCCATTCACTAACTATATTTCTAACTAAAAAAGGAATAGACATCTAGGATATGCATTTCAAAATTGGTTTACCTATATCCAACGGTATGTTATTTCACGATCTTATGATTGTAATAATGATTACATGCTGTTGATATTTAAATCTGAACCGGTGTTTTTCTTATATCTTGGGACTATCAGTAACATTCATTCAGAGTAGTTCAATATTCTTTCCTTGCTTGCATAATGTGCTTCCAAACATAATATTATTCAAATAAAAATTAAACAGAATCAATGTAAGTCATTAAAAGGCGAATTGAGGTATTGCTTTTGTCTTTTTGAAATCCAAAATATGAGTTCTTATAAATAAGAAACGTAAAAACTATGTTAAATCTTATTGCCGTACCAAAACGATCTTCTGAATGTTCCGAGTCTACATGATAGCCAAGACCAGCTTCTTCCATCCGACCAATCAACTCTTCAGTGTGTCTACAATTCAAACAAACCATTTAAGCGGACATGGATTCTAGACTATTTTAAATTAAAATGATTCTGATTAACTGGATAATGTTAAATAAAGAACAAAAATTTGGTTTAAATTATTTTATTAATGAAATTGAAGCAAGAATATGTCATTTAAGAAAAAATGAATTTTAACTATAAAATCAGCAAAAGTATATTAAATTGATTAAAAAAACAGTAATTTTGTATATATGTGAATAAAATTGACATGCATTTTGGAAATAATAATACAAATTCTAAAACAAAAGGAACATTGACGTTGAAAAATGATTAAACTATTTCCTCACTTTCTATATGGATTACACGCAGCGATTATCCGCAAATTGTTTGACATCGTTATAGGTGTTCCTTGAACAGATTTGTCACACATAATTTCCTTGATAAGACCTATGCAGTCAGTGGAATTGGCTTCGTCTAGAAATAAGACTGTGTATATTGTATTTCCAAACTTGTCCATATTTTCCTGTGCTAATTTTTCTGCTTCGCGAACTTTCTTGATGAGATCTTCTGGTTTAGTACCACCGTGAATCTTATAAAAGAATTATCGACATGTGCTATATGTTTTTGTTATGATAATATGGGTATGACGGCATAACAATGCATGAGCAATATAGCTGCATTAAACAGCATCAAATATATCAGATAAAAATGTCTTTTTATGTATTATTTCAAATCCTGAACCCTACAATCGCACGGAGCAAGGTACTGTATTTATTTTTGAAAAATCTGCCCTCAGTTAACACAGACTTACTAAATGCTTAATCAAATTATCTCCAAATCACTACTTCTGAAATAGTTTTGCGCATTAGTATACACATGAAACGACCGAGATTCCATTCAATAATATGTAAATAAAGCGATCAACCACACGACCGGTCATAAATCAACAAAAATAGTTCCTCACTTAAATGAAAGCCGAAAAAACATGTTTTTTGACAAAATGCTTTTATGCAAACATTACAATCAAGGCGTTTTATTTAAATAGAAAGTTAGGTTGAATAATAAATGCACAATACTAGCCTAGTGTAAGTGAACACACATTGGTTATGATATGCTGAAGCCATAACAACGAAAATAATAACAAAATAAATCCTAAATTTGATAATTTTGCTCGATACAAAGGATATATCTTTAAAAACAAAGCGGTTAAATCGGTGTAGTTTTACCGAAATAGGGTTCAGCACGTTATAAGAATCCGACATATCGGCCAACTTGCACAACTTGTATTGAAAAATACATTTATTTAAACCATTGTTTTTTTTTTAATTCATAATTTATATCCATAAATCTAAATATACATTTTATTTTACAGAAAATAAATTATGTAAATTTCAAGACATTTTTCCCAGATAAATTGTTATTTAATATGAAAATGGAAATGTATAATGATTCAGATTTGTGCATTTTAACACCATAATTACTATTAAATACACCACATTGCTTTTCCCAGCAGCCAGAATTTACTGGGTCAGCTGGAACCTGACTACGTTTTAGTATCACCCATGTACTTAGTACCCGGTACGCGTTTTTTTTATTTCCTACATTCACTCAAATATATCATTAAACAAGCATATTTCTTACAAACTCTAACTTACACCTTTATTCATTCTAACTGCCAACTTGTTCAATATAAGTCATGAAGAGGATTTACGCTGATAATTTGTATAATATGAAAAACGAGCTTAAGAGGCAATGCTACAGAAATATTCACATACAGTCAAACCTGCATCAAACAGCCAGCCAATGGAAGGAACAAACGTTGCCTTTTAGACAGGTTGTTGCTTAATACTGATTAATTTGCTCTAAATGTATACACTGGGAAATAGAAAATACGGCTGCTTAAGACAAATGGCTGCTTAATAGAGGTGACCGCTTACACAGGTTTGACTATATACGTGTAAATAACATTTTCATTTATTAGTTGCAGTTGTATGATATATAAGTTTGGTTGATACCAATATTAGTGTCGTAATTTTCAAACTAAATGCACACTAGTGCGACCTTTTAGAAATAAGACTGTTGGAAAGAGTCTTATGATCGTCGTATGATTAAACATGTAGTTTTTTTTTAAAATCTGAAGTTATGTTAGATATGTCGATTTATTTTATAGAACATACACTACCTTTGAAATAACCATACATGTGGTGTTTGCACCGACAGGGAGCTGTAGCTGACACATAAAGCGGACTAATCTCGTCTTTCCAGATCCTGTCTCACCCATAACAACAACAGGAATGTCACATCTTCAATAAATAAATAATATTACAGAAAACTGTCTAAAATATGTTAAGAAACACTTTTTATATGCATATTGCTGCAATATAAATGAATTACAAAATTAATCTAATGTATTTTATCATTTGTCAATAACAAAAGAATCATTTCAAATTCCGTTTTATTGTTTTGCATTGTCAATCTAAACAGTCATTGCCCCGTTATGTAGAACAGTTTTTGTGAGATAAAATGGTTTGTTGTTTAATGGTGTATTTCAGTTGTACGACTACAGATTATATTAAAACTGATAGAAATTGATCAGTGTCGTCGTGTTTGCTGTCTGTGACTTTCAACGTAATCAATTTGTTTTAGTTTATTTAACTTCATCAACACTTCTCTAACATTTACTCATTTATCAACAAACAACGCTCATCGCATCGGCATGTCCGCCCACGCACGTTACGTAGACGACGAATCCTTTCCCCGATCGTAATCGTTACGTAATAACTGCTGGATCTTCATACATCAAACTATAAGACAACGAATCATGTGAGTTGTAGGAATAATTAGATCTTAAAAATAATTGATCGGTTTTAAAAATGTATTGTTTTTAAAAATATCCGACCATTGTATACTATCCGAATTACTGCGGATATGGAAACTATTTAAATAAAATCCATGTTTGATTCTCAAGTCTAAAACAAGTAGGAATCTTTTATAGTTTGTATTTTGGAAACTGACTGATATCATAGTTGATTTATGGAGTGTATGTTGATGAATGTATGTATGATTTAACTGAATGATTTAATGGTACAAGAACCTATATATTTAAGGGACACATTTATGTATATTTTAAATAATTCAGTACAACATATGAAATATGTTATAGTTACATGTAGATTAAATCATTAATAGTGACCGGTCGACATTGTTCGTTACCACGAACATGCTATATACACCTATTCGGCGTATTATAGATTGTTGTAAAGCCGTTACTATTTACATTCTTTTGGAATATTTGATGTTCTGCTTTTGCATTTTAAAGTTTTAAATTATGGATCGACCAGCTACCGATGGACAGTCACTAGCAATACAAACAGTTTTATTGTCTGATTTTACATTTTTTCAACAGGAGATATATGTGTTAAGATCGTAAGAAGTAAGAAGTAAAATGCTGAGTTAATCTATTACTCTGTCATTAGTATTTTCCTATGCTTATATATTCTCATTGATATCATCTATGTCCTGTGTGTGGAGAGTGAGTCTAGAATATTGTTTTTATTACTGGTATAACTTTTGATTTTGATAGGCCGTAAAACTTAAATGTTTATTATCGGATATAATGACTGCTGACTCTACTTACTCAATGTCTGATTTAATTTGTATGTTATTGATGATTGTTTTGTAGGTTGAACATGTCTGGACCTTGAATTATTTGTTTAAAAATTTTATAATAATAAATTGACTTTTGTTAAATTGATATGAGTACATACTCTTGCTTGGATCTTAAAACAATATCAAACTGAATGAATAGAATGAGAAAAAGACATGTTCAACATTATGTATTTTAGTATGAGTCTGTCTGTGTAAATAGTAAAATAAAGTTTAAGATATAAATATAAACTTGGAGTTCATTATATGTCATCTCTATCCTCAGGTCCAACAATAGAGCGGAGCGCCCCATTTTTACACCCCGTGATAATGCTTATATTAATCTAAAGAAAATCTTACCATATACTTTCAAACACAAATCAAATATCAAACTGTTCATACTCAAACATTTCACCACGTTACACGCAATTCAGTTATCTCTAAAGCTAAAGTTACAAATGAGATTATAAAAAAAAACTAATTTTTATTAATTTTACATTTGAAGCAAGTAATTTATTTCTAAATTATTGCATCACAAACAAAGACCTTTGACAAACCAGCTTAAAATTAATTGGTTTTCCTCACATGGTCGGGAATCTTTATAGAAAGCAAAACGTTTTCGTTACACTTCGTTCGTTACACTTTTCTACTTATATTGTGAATTAAACAATAGTTGCTACTTCAAGGTAAACGCCTATAAATATATTGATTTAATTTTTAAAACAAAATAACAGAATAAACTTTCTAAATTATTAGTTTTTGTACCTCATTCTCATATAAATAGCTAAAATCTTCTTTGCATTGTCAGTTGTAAGTTCGTATGTATCATCTGGATCGCCATGTATGTCATTTCCCATAACTCTACAAATCCTGTCAAGTTTATCTGTTCTATAATAAAGAGACAAATAATGTAACCACAAATCACTATTAGTTGTCTAACTGTTTCTCTTTATTTATATTAACAATGCTCATTCTCGCCATGTGTAATTAAGTAATTAAATTATAGTAACGTTTAATGATGTATATATAATTGCATTTGGAATTTCGCATTTCAAGTAATGATTAAAACAGTTGAGAGAGAAGACTTCACATATTCACACAATTTTTTTTTATTACATATGCTAATATCAAACAACACTATTTCAATAGGCATATCCGTTAAATAAGCAATGCAAAAGGTATACCCAAAATACTATTTTGTATTTGTGTTTATATTCGTGCGGGCTACTGAGTGTAAAGTAAGATAAATGCTACATTATGACAAATCAAAAGGTAGAAATAGTCTGCTGTAAACTTAAGTGAAATCAGAATATTTTTATTTTATACGAAGAGATAATTGAAATCACACAACACCGGTATTTCCGAATTGGGATCTTTTATATACGCAAGTATAGGTTTATAGTCGCATCGAAGTGATTGGAGAGACATATCTCTTGGTATTGATAGCACAAGTAAAACCAACATCAGAAGTGACTTTAAAGGTCACAGCAATCACCAAATAAATAGTGGTAACCAGTCATGTATGTAAATACGAAAAACAAATTTTAACAAAGAAATTCATTTTCCTGTTGTTTTTTTTATAAATCAATAAATATCTATATAATTATTAATTCCAATGATATTCTGAGATTGTTTTCACTGTCATCAGATTGTATCTGAAATTGCAATATGAAACTGAAATTGTGCAACTGTGTTTGTGCCATAAATGAGTAAAATTGATAATTTAATGTATTCAGAAAGAGGTACTAGTATATGTGAGCATATGATAGAAGCTTCTGTCATAGAACAGGTTTCTATGGGTGGCCACATGTGAAATACACTATAAAAACTGCGTATGATATGTACCTTGATTTCGCATCAAAATTATCATGAATTGGTACATTATTTTGTTCTAAAGCCCGCCTAAGCTGAAACGTCATACGGCTCTTCTGTAATATTGTTCCAGTGCTTGCATCCTTCAGATTCAATGATAACTGGTCTGCGTTGAAACCAAGAAATGTCATGGATGCATGGTCAGGATTGAAAAATATGTACGGATGGGGGCTGCAAATAACAAAACAAAATAAACTATTGAAAACGTTATCTATCATAGTTGGTAATAAGAGCAAAGATTAGATAAAAAATATTTGAACTAATCGTATCTGCTTGTACGCTCACACATACAACAGTTCTTTCCTATTTTATAAAAACATTTAAAACTCATTTAATAAATCTATACGTTTATAAATGTGTAAACTATTGACAAATATATACTATTTAACACGTATAAGCATGTGGATATTAGCTTTTAAAATATACCAGAGCATGAATATAATTTTTGTTTTGTTTTGAATTGGGTTTAATGCCGTTTTCAACATAAGCTAGGTTATAAATGGCATATCCAGTTGTATCGGTGGATGAAGACCTCAGAATGAATCTGAATTGAATCACCATACGTTCGCAAAAACTGGCAAAAAAAACATACAAATACTTTTATATTAATATAAACAAACCTGCTTTCCCACGTTTTTTTCATTTCATACAGTATAACGTCATCATCGTCACTTTTTTCCATTTCATTGGTTTCAGTTTCCTCGTTTATTTTCAAAGATCGTGTTGAAAAATCCTATTTTAAAAAGGACAACTTCGTTACATACAGAATTTAAAAACTGAATATTGTATTTAATTATGGTAATTAAGGATTGCAATAACGTATATATTGGCAAATATGCTTTTGTAATCAAGAATGACAATGGGAATCGAGTGGACTCCAAGCTATTTCAACAGTTAACGGGCTTTCCCTTTGCATAAATTGGCTATTACAAATGTTGAAATTACAAGGAAATAACAACTTCAAGTATTATTAAGTTGTACGGAATTTTCAAATGTTGTCCAGTGTTTTGGTAGAATAAGCTGACCTTATATATGCTATATATACAACAGTCTGATATCGTATTCGAAAATTATAAATCAGATATTTAAAGTTTTTTTAAAAAAAAGCATTTTATACAGATTTAAAAATTATTTTCATTTATAAAATAAACGAATTATTTACTGTCCATTATAAATAAGCTTATATTTCTAAACTTCTTCATTATTTTACATTGTTGTTTTACATGTCTTTAAGTTGGCTATACAACACTTTGTAAGTCCCACACGAATTTCCACCAAAACAGTATTAAATGTGTGCTATATCAATTCAGTAACGTCAGATTGCCACCGATTAGATCAAAAGCAGGGTACAAAAAGTGTTCTTCTGAGCCTGTCATAACAGGAGACTAATATAAAACGCCGCATGTTATGTCTGAAAATTATGGTAACTTTAATGATATAACTAACGCCGATTTATAAGTTGTAAAACACATGCTGTATATAAACATATAGAAATATGGGTTCAAATGTTTTTTTGTTCTTACCCGTGACATTTGTATAAGGAATTGAAGAACAAACGCAGCAAAACCTGGAAGATCGTATGATGCAGCTTCACCACAGAATGACGAGGATTCAAAATCCTTTAACTGTGTGCCAAGGAAATTGACAAATTGTACAATTTCAGACCAAGACGGATGTTTAATTCCACAGTGCCTGTGATGTAAATTTCAGTTATATTGTGCAATACTGGGGTTGAGCAGTAAATAAAAATGTGAACGGAAGAAGTTAATTATCGCCTAGTATGCTACTACTACTACTTATAATAATAATAATAATGATTATAATAATAATATTAATGTTGAAGTAATACAAGTAAGAAATATTTAATATCTAATCTCTAATATGGAACCAGTAATAACCTTAACCTAAATACACTCTTACCTAAGGGAGATGTACCTAAATAAAAATGATGCAGTCAGACAGGGATTCAAAAGGAAGGCGAGTGGTAGGAGTGACGGGGCTTGGAAAGATGCCTGTTAAGCATTAGGCATTACACACCCATTGGAAAGATGAAGTGTTTTCGCATAATGACGCCGATAAATAATCATTGTTTCTTGTTTAAAAAAATGTTTTCCTTTTTTAATTCTTTTGTTATGATTTTAATGACATTATTGGTATATTTGGAACAATACAAAAGCATTGTCACGTTTCAATTGTTAATTTAGTTAAAAAAGATGCTTGGAAAATGTGTGAATTTGAGTACATTATTTCTATACAATACTTTCACTTAATCAACACTGCAAGCGCTGAACAGAAATAAAAAAACTTGTATGAAACATGACTGCTACGTTCTAGTGATATTTTGGCACTGCAGATGTCAATAATCAATGACATTTATTTTTATGAATGACAAGCGTTTAAAATATTTCATTTATTGTGAAATAAGAAAGAAAATCAATAGTGGTCTTTAATGAGAGACTTCAGTGGGATTAGGTGATTTTCAAAGATGTTAATTTCCTTAATAAAACACATTTTAGCTTCAAATGAAGAGTATATATGCATATTTACAATTAAATGACATGAAATATAATACTTGGAAAGTGCATATTTCAGCATTTACACACTATTTCGGTAAGCTACTGTCTTCAATGTGGCAAAATACTGAAAATAATTTGTAAAATTAGCGAAACATACCAAATAGCGCATGTCGGCCGACATTTCGCGCCTGAATACATAATAGTATTCTGACAGAAATTTCAGTATTTAATGCCTGAAAATTTGCAGAAAATTGATAGTTTTTACTTAAAAGACGTAATTGTGTATAAATAAAGAATTATACATATGCAACAGTATATATATGTCATGGAATCGAAATACTTATTTAAATATGTTTTTGCTTGTATTGCGATCAAATAAAATAGTCATAGATGTAGGTTGTTGAAAGGAATAATACTGTTATAATCTTTCTTACTGTAATAACACTTTCAGACATTCATGCTTTTCTGGAATTTCATTTTCTTCTATCTTCTTTCCTAGCTGTCCCCTGTCCAGTCCAAGAAGATATCCAATAGACAACTGAAACACGTCGCGCCTGAATTCCTGGTCATCAAACATTTGTCCAGCTGTGTAAAGTAAAATAGTAAGATTAATTGTAAATAAAACTGTCGCATAAAATGTAAATGACAGGCAGTTATTCATCTATCTAACTAATTTGATTTTTTTTTCACGTTGTGTAATTGCATTTCATTTATTGTATACCACTCTTTTGATAACGACAACTACCTTATAAACTAATCATTGTCACATATTAAAAGATAACATTATATTAAGAAACGAAACCAGGGGAGTATAAAGGATTAATAGTTTGAAATTCTAAAAACAATAAAAACTATAACTTAAACGCCACCCGGTTTCAATACTGTTATGTTAAATCTCTGAATGCGGCGTATCAATCATGCACCTATCACTGTTTTGGTCTCATTTAACAATTTTCTTCCATAAACCACGGTTGAAGCTGTTGGATGAAGATATTAGTTTGAAAATAGTAGCGATACCCTACAACATATGGACGAAAATATCATGGAATGATAGGTGTAATGAAACGTTTTGAAATTGTGAAAAAGCAATCTGCTCAACGCCATTTATAGAAAACTATCTTTGGAAACAAGATACCTGTAGAACCTGTAGTAATGTGTACAGTAGCCCAGTGCACTTCTTTATAAATATGAAGAACAGTGCATATCTAATTGTTATGTGTGACGTTTTCGTTATACATATATAAATATATTGTTTGCTTTTATGTGTTTTCCAACAATATACTAGTATCAGCTAAATAACAGTGACATAACCGGCGTTTATGGTTTCTGCTATGCCGTTCTCGACACATAACTTATGATCACTGCAAATTACTAAGTTTTTCCTCATAAATTCAGAGGTGAGAAATTCAAAGTAGAAATTCATGGTCAATCATTACGGAGAAATTGGTCGTGCGGGATTCGAACTTACGACACATATTTTGGTCTATCAGTGAACTGTTAGTTTAATTTATATAGCATTTCTAACTCGAATGGCAACCAGTAACCTGTTGTCAAGTCTGACTAACAAGATATATATTAAAATAGATTTTATTTTAGTATCAGATACTAAACATTGTTTATATGTTAAAAACTGAGAAAAGTCAACGTATATATGCAACATACAGGTAAAGAAAACCAGCACAGTTATACTGTCTAGATTGCAATTTATTTAAGACATGATCCGAATAAAGTTAATTGCTCTAAACAAAAATACATTGCGACTTAGTCCCTATGGTTAAACTGCATCTGATGTTCAATCCATTTCACGACTACAATATATATGCCAGGATTTAAGGATCTCTTTTGAGTTTTAAGCTACTTGTTATTTTAATAATCAATTTAAATGAAGTTTACACTTGATGATAAGAAAGACGATTCCTTTCCATTTTCTGTGAAATGCCACTTATATATTTATCAACTACTTCTGGTCAGGTGTTAGATACTTTACAGCATGTGACACGATTTAATCCGTGATTAAAACTTGATAAAAACATGAAAATCTACTATATTATCGGAGTACCTATATTAGATTTCGATTTTAGACATTCCTCTGGTGATTTGCACCAAACATCCGGTAACAGGAGTAACATAACACGACTTTGTTTTCCCGAATGTGTCTATAAAAAGAAAAATAAGAAAAAGAGATCAAACATATCAACGTTCCAAAATTTATCTCCTTAACTTACAAACACTCCTGCTAAACGTATGTGTGTACAGACGCTTGTATTTTCCGGCACATAATCCGTTTGTCCACGTGAAAGGTGATGCTTCATTACCAATATTTATTATTTACAGTTAGCTCCAGAATTTTTATGTCTCAACTTGTGAACGATATCCATAAACATCAGATGTATGGTTACTTTGGAAATGGTTTGCTTTAGTTCAGATGTGAGGCGATTTTGGCAACAGAGCTCTACTTGTCCATCCAAATTGGTCTTTATCGTTTTTTGAATTGTTATGTTCATTTATATGTTTAAAGACAAAATGTTAACTTTTAATAAAACTAAAGAATAAGTGGCACAATCCCTGTTATTCCCTCCTATATTGTACCCCATACGCCATTGAAAGAACAGGAATCGTGGGTCTGCCAGGCTCTTAAAAACAAAACTGGACTTCGGAGCAGTGTCATACATAGCGTTGATATGTTCCAACTACAATAAACAGATCATTACCTCCACATTAGACAATATTTAGTATTGGATACGTATTATATTTTATATGTATTATATAGGAATTCAGTTTCTGCTTGGCTATTAACTTGTTCGGTTGTGGTATTGAAACATAGCTCAGAAGAATTGAGATTATGCGAAATACGTTTCGACAATTTTTTTACACACCGACATGCGCTATTTGTTGTGTTTCGTTTTACCATGCTTAGTCTTGAATGTTTACATGTTATATATAAATATACAATTAACTACATATGCTATGTAGAGCCCTGTTGTTAAAACCACCTCATATCTGAACAGAAGAAAACGATGTTGAAATAAATCGTACCCGAGTCATCGTCTACGAATCGAGTCTTCAAATTTATATTTCAAAAATTAATTTTGATAATGAACTTACCTTTCACCAGTTGTTTTAAAATACACGAATTCTGACATCTTTACAACACGTGCGTTTAGCAAGCAAGTTTTAATCCCTGTAGACCAGTGGGTCTTACTGTGTGCTTAGTACTGGTTCTACCAAGGAAGACATTGAGCATGATTTGTTTAAGTTGTAACAATTGAGATAAAATAAATAAGTCTTAAATAAAACCAGTGGGTCACATCTGTATTCATGAACTATTTCCGAACCAACAGGTGTCATTTTTATTTCTTACAAACGTTTAGGAAAATAATTGGTATTTTTAAACGAGAAGAAACGAGCATTATTTATAACCGCCATTATGCGACTACCCCACTGAAGCATATCCTGTTTCCAATGGTGGTGCAATAATTATGTAATCGAAATACTCAGATTTATATGAGCCAAAAGTTAGAAATATTATCGAAACATATTTATTTTTGTCAAACTGATTCTCAGCGATAAAAATTTCCAGTGAATATGCCCTTGAACCATAAAAATAACGATAATTAATCCTAACGAAGATTAATCATTTAATATCATTCTGTCAAATCACGCACAGATTCTTCTTGTGTAGAACCAGAAATAAGCACATACATATACGCTTATAATGTCTCACGACCAAACATATATAATTAAAGGATCTAGTATAATTTCCTTTTCTATACATGATCATATTCTATTTCTAAATAAATTAATCGTAATGGATACACCGTAACTATTGAGGGGTTGATGTTACTATTTTGTCTGGGATGTAAAATAATAAGTTATAGAAAAACAATGTTACAACATTACAGGCTTATTATTAAAGGGCAAAGACCATCATTAGCTATTGAAAATGATGCTATTCATCAAAGGCATAATTCTGATTATAGGATGTCATGTGTCATATATGTAAACCTGAA
Source organism: Panopea generosa (assembly GCA_029582155.1). Lineage (NCBI taxonomy): Eukaryota > Metazoa > Mollusca > Bivalvia > Adapedonta > Hiatellidae > Panopea > Panopea generosa. The sequence goes on along the minus strand of CM055897.1, from coordinate 21,769,814 downwards.
TCTTTTCCGTTGACCAATTCATTGTTGTTTCTATTAGATACAAATCACCCTCATTCCGTTGCCAGATGTATCCTTGGTTGTCCGTTAGGGTTCCTAAGACGCACAAATTAAACAACAACTGGTCTATTCCAGTTTCCACCTGTTAAAATACAATATTAAAATTAGTTTGAACTGATGAGAATTCGAAAATAAAATCAAACAAATCGGCTACAGCTTATGGCATATAGCACATCAGTATTTACAATATACGTATTTTGTGATATCAGTGGCATTTGTTCAAATTCTTTTACATACTGAATTCCTTTGTCTGTTCTGAAATGTTTCAAATCAAACACGTGTGTTTAAATCTAAATTAAAATTATGCAGTAATTGAATGCAGTGTAATCACTTCGATTGATAGTAACTATTGTTAATATAAACGTTACCATTGGAGATATGTCTATTCGAAATATCCTTGCAGAATCATCATGCAGATGTCGTGTATGTTTCAGCAACGCTCCTGTGACATCGTTTGCGTTTATATCCGATTCATGTAATGGTACCGATATAAACTTTTCCATTAGTGCCGATTCTGATTCTTTAAACAAAGATTCTGCCATTCGCTTTACAAGTAACGTCTTTCCAAGACCAGTTCTTGCTGATTTTACTAATCGGACACTGCATCTAATGTATTGAACATATGAATATAATTGACCTGAGCAAATTTGTCTATGAAAATTAATTTAGACACAACGTAATTACCACAGCACGCTTACATTCATTAAAACTGATGTGGCAATTACCCAGTTTAAACTGATGTGGCAATTACCCAGTTTAAACTGATGTGACAATAACCCAGTTAAAACTGATTTGGCAATTACCCAGTTTAAACTGATGTGACAATAACCCAGTTAAAACAGATTTGGCAATTACCCAGTTTAAACTGATGTGACAATTACCCAGTTAAAACTGATGTGGCAATTACCAGGTTTAAACTGATGTGACAATTACCCAGTTAAAACTGATTTGGCAGATACCCAGTTAAAACTGGTGTTGCAGTTACCCAGTTATAACTGCGAAGATTGGTTATTGATAATCCTCCTATTAATCGTAGTATTATGATGAATACTTATTCTAAAATGTTAAAAAAATGTAACAAACAATAGACATAACAATTAATGGACATCATTAAAGTAACACAAATTCTAACAATACACAGATTACTTAAAGACAATAATAAAGAAGTAAAATTTGACAACGAGGAACTTAAACTGGGTTAATCTGGTTTATATGTACTTTTCTGCAGTATACTAATATCATTTGTTATATGTACATCATCAAAGTTCTTTTCTCTCAAGTTACTATTGTTTTATGGCGAATCAATATGATAAAATGTGATTACAGTATTTTCTATGGTACCTTTCTGCATCAGCAGCGGCTCCTGGAATAGTAAGCCTAGTTTCTGGAATAGTGAGTTTGTTCTTTAAGTAATTCTGTATTTTCGACTCATCCAATTTGTCATTTATTGATCTGGTATATTTTTCCATCGCTGATACGATACGCGATTGTTTAGCTGATGAACTTGACAAAACGACAAACTTGTACTTGTTTTTATCTGCAAATTAAATATAGTCAATACTCTATATATATATATATATATATATATATATATATATATATATATATATATATATATATATATATATATACACTTATCTCCATATATATCATGCATTGTGACTGAGCATCTGAAAAGATCCCAAAAATCGTAAATTCCGTTGTTGTGAGTTTAATTATCTCCCTTTATATATATATATATGTATAGTCACAATGATAACCTTTATTTCAAGATTTTGATTTTCATTTATAAATTTATGAATAACGACACAATATCGTTGACTTCTTAAGTTTAGACGTTGAAAGAATCGGAGGTATTTATATATATGCATATTGGCTATACAATTCTCAGATCACTTGGAACATTAAAATAAAAACGTATTTACTTTTTTTTAAAATTGAATATACTTTAATTCGCCATTATCAGAAATATAGTTATTTTCGCCTTTGTCTCAAATTACAAGACGCTTTACAACGGACAAAACCACAAAGGAACAGTTTATACCAAAACATATATAATGTCAATACACACGATAAGACAATAACCTAGTATTGACCATATTACATTATTATTTCATTCTACATTTTTCGTTGCTAACGACAAGTGTCAAATAAAGACTTAAGAAAACTTGGGAAAAGGTTGTCAAATGTAGCGTTCAACGAATCGTACAAATGTAGGTAAATTGGATCAACATGAAATACGGGTGATATATAACATTTAGTATTATTGGTGGGAGAAGACCTAAGAAAACTAGGTCAGGCTGAATATTGCAATTTATATCATTAATCATTAAGTACTAATATTAATCGGATAAATTTCCTTGCTAAAACACACAGTCTTGTTCATATTGGGGGATTGACCCTAAGATGTTGTACCATTGAACTAATGCTCAACACAAAAGTAGTGTTGCAAATAGTATTACCTATTTTAAACAAACTATTAAGTAAATGTGTGATTGTTACAATGAAATCACTCCTATACTTCACCGTATATGTGAAGAGTTTGTCTAACAGGCTAAAACTGATGTATAAACATAGCATTTATATATATTCAAGATTCTTACTTCGATTTAAAATCAATAATTCTGTGTCATCTACTAAAATGTTTACAAACTGTTTACTGCTCGACACAATTGGAACAATGCTAGGTAAATTTCAACTATGTAAGAAATAGAACTCGGAGATAGCTCGACATCAATGATCGAACTGGTTTCAATAATACGATTAAAAAGTAACTAATGGTCCAAATAGTCGCCATTTATTTGTTTACTTGACCAATTAGTGTTATTTTACACCACTGAGGAATAACAGACGATCAGGTAACCTAACCATTAGTTTCTGGCATTCTGGAAGGTTACCAAGTACTGAAGTACACACAATTTACCTATTTGTATCAACGGTAAGAGACGAATGACAATGAGACGCCATGTCGTATATTAATCATTACGGAGACTCTTTATTGTCGGGAATTCTAACTCAAGACCACTTGAGAGAGCCACCATTAAGGTAATCTATGGCTAACTAGGGTTGGCTTATTTCACTTATGAATATCAAAATTGATTATTCTATCTGGTATCTATTTTCTTATATGCTTTTTATAAACATCTGGTCTAAAAACTATTTTGAATTGACTCAAGGTTCGACACTTACTTTTTGGCTTTTAAACATTTTGCTGTTGACTATTTTCACATTTGCTATGTCTTCGCTAATTGATATGGGTGTCCCTACATTTCAGCCTTTGCTATGCTCCATAAAGAAACATAATTGTTTTATTTCGATCGTAGATATAAATGGTTAAATACTGTTCGCTGTTCCGATTGCTGATTGGCTTTGAAGCAATAACTTGTCGGTGTCCAAACCATACGCGTTTTCATTTCGGCACACCATTCATATATATATTGATTTACCGGGGAGTAGAAATATGCACTAAAACAACCTGTACACAACAAATGTCTCGAGTTTATTATTAAGATAACTTATATCTAATGTTTAATGATACTGTTGTACGCATTATAAAATGTCTCTTACAAGAAAAGTATTTTTTCATAATTATTACCTTTATCTTTCCCTTCCAAAATATATCGTTCAAGCTGCTGTTCTGATGTGTCATCAACAAAAAAATCCAATACCTCTGGTTGAATTAAGCAATGAATCTTATCACCGGTGTCAAACAATGCTCTCCGTAGAAAAACATCCACCTGTAAATAGGTGCAAATCGCAGTAAATTATTTAATTATTAACATAACTGTGATCATCTAATTGTAAAATTGTATTAAACCAATACCTATTAACGTTATTTGACATTCCTGTCATAATTAACACGAAAAACAATTGTGCATATTAAAGAGAGGACAACTATAAAACGTGATAGATAGAACCTTATGAAACACCCACTATTGCGTCTGCCCATTAATTGTAATAGAATATGCAAAGCCACATGTACCGGCTTAAACGTAATTTATGAATGCAAGGAACAAAAAATAATAACATAAAAGAAAATATATTATTCACAAGAGAAGTAGCATTGGAACAACATATAATAATGACTAGAGTAAGTACAAAAACAAGCAGTGGCAATCTTGGTTCATCATCTTGAAAGGTCGTAGGAAAATATGTTTAAACCTGGTTAACAGGTGGTGCATCCAGCCTCGCTCCTCAATCATCGTTACAGATGTAAAAATATCCCTGCCCGTCAGACTATTCCGAAAAATAACTAGTTCAAAGCGCGAGGATAAATAAAACTTAAATACATAGATATACTACGCTCATACAAATACGACAACATTCACATATGCATATTGCATAAACATATAAATGTTCAGGGCTAATTTGTTCAAAGCAATGCTAGCTTAACACTCCGTTAGGTGAGTTCACCTGGTAATAGAAGTAGTATGGCATTATGTTTTGATTGCCAGTACATTGTTACTTTCAACATGTTAAATCTTAAAATATCACGATTTGAAAATCCATCTAAACATGGAGTTAAGTTAATAATGTTTAGATCAACTGGGCTCAGGTTAATATATATAAAGAAACAAACGCAGATATACTCGATGCAGTATCCGGAGTAGCAAGATAATATTGATTAAGGTTAAATAAGGGTACGCCAATGCGTATGTAAGGATAACGCCAGGGCTTTGCCTCCGTCCGTCTACATTTAAGACTTAAAGAGGATTCATCATCATTGTATTGTTAGTCCTTTGTGTCGATGCCTCATTTAAGAGAAAAATGTGATGACCAGCTGGACAACAAAAAAGGTAGTACTTTGTGGAATTAAAGAATCATAACCTACATGTATTGGTATATTTAGCAGATAAGGTTCGAGGGTGACAACGACAATGAATTTTAGGAAGCTTCTTATCCCATCACCGTAAAAGTCCGGTTAGGAACCATACCGCAAATGTGTTTTCAATTGGTATTGTACTTGCAAATGTTTCGGCATTTCAATTTAGAAAACGTGTTGATAATTTGTAATAGTGATAACCTTGTTTTAAGAGTAGTTTGATTTATATTGTAGCAATAAATAGAGTGTTTTAATCAAAATCTACAACGGAGCTCATCTTCTAGCAAACAAACATTGAGGAAAAGTACAGAGAAACTTTGAATCTAATTCCTCAATTATGGATTTTAATATATACATTGCTTTACCTGATCCAAAGTGGTAGTTTTCGTGCAGAGGAGCACCTCATCTGGCTGTGGTAAAGGTTGGTTTTTATCTTGCATGTAGATACACAGTGTCCGTTTCAAAAGTTCCTCTAATACAAAAATAAAACTTATTTCAAAAGTATATATTACAAAAACAGGCAGTTTGTTATTAAGCAATTACAAACGGATCTAATTTTGAATAAAACAACTGAAGGCAGTTCAGGAAATTAAGATATGTCATAATAAAATGAACGGTTGTAAATAGATATTCAGACAATTCAACATTAAACATTTAAAGACGATTACATCAACAACTTGTTCGTGGTCCGTGTTGTCCAAAAAAGAAACAAATATTTGTTTGAGAAGTGACACGAAAGAAGTAACGCTTTATGTAAATATTATCGCATTTTTTTCATATCATCGATGGCAAGTTAATTGTTGTATTATTGTCCACTGGTTCTTACCGAATTAAATTTAAAAAAATTACTAAAATAAAACTAATATTGTAATACGTATCACAATTATCTTATGTTTGCAATGGAATATTTCCAGAAGAGAATTGCGCAATTTAAGCAATAATACATTTTTAATCTTGCGTGTAGATAATTGGTTTACCTCCAGGATACTTCAACATGTTGGGTTGACCTTCTTTCAGAGGTAGACGCAAATTGCGGTGGATATTAACAGCTTCTGAATAAATAGTAATTACTCGTTTCACTTTTTATTTGACTAAGTATTTAATTATTTGTGATACTTTAGAATAATGAAAACCATTCAGAACCTTTCAAAAATAGATGAAACACTGCGTAAGTTATAGACAGCATGAGAGGTGTTGTATATAATATATATACTGAACGGAACACCTGGCATTTTATGTACCTGACAGTTTATATGTTTTCTCAAAGAGAATCAAAGCAATTATCTTGGACTTACATTTGGACTTAAATAAGAAAAAACATTTAGGATTCATAAACTCAATACTTATTATATGTTTATGTCGTAAACAAACTTTAACAACCCTATTCAATATTTTGAAGAAGATATTTTAAATGCCTTCTGTTCTTCCAAGGGATCCCTTTATTCAAATGTTTTGTGCCATATATGATATTATCTTGTCTTTGTTCATACATTTATATTTGCATTCATTTTAATATTTTACACGATCGCATGAGTAATGCTGCATACAGTTGTTGACTTACCTAAAGTTGCCAAATGTTCCAGTATAACTCCCAAATGTTTTAAACTGATATATGTTTGTACGGTTGATTCATACGAAGTTATGAACAAATTCCATATTTGATCAAGATCTTCCTCGGTAGGATTGGCATTTTCCCTGAAAACAAATCGTTTCGTGTAATCGTAATATCCTTTTTAAATAAATATCATGAAAAAACGGTAAATGGGTAAAAAAAGCCGTTAGAAAATAGTGCACGTGCTCCTAAGACACTATAACCTATGACCCCAAATGCATTTCATGAACATGTTAGGGAGATAGCTGAAGTCAACAATAACGGTATTTGCGAGTTATGATATCTCTTTAAATGCACTTTCAAAACGCATAAAATTATTTTGGAGAGGGCTGTGGACTACCAGACATAAATCTAAAGACTACGGCTAACGTACTGAGTTACAGTTGAATCAAGCGATGTATAACAATATGAACGATATGAGCTATATTTATCTGTCTAAAATGTATTTCCTTACTCAATCTTCAATGATTTTGAACTGGATCCAATGATGGACTCATTTTCACACCATCCTTTGAACTGTTTTTCACGTTTTTCTTCTGCTCTTATTCTGTCATCGTTATCTTTCGCCCATTTCAAAACTAAAATGCATGTTAACATGTTAAATTAGGTATAAATGGCCTCCCTTGTTTCTATTTCTATACATGTTTACCTGAGAATTGATATACATTATACATATTTACTATTACATTTGCAAGATAAAATTCTAGTGGTATTACTTTAATGATGTGACAACGGGGGAAGAGCAATGTTGGATGCACCTATTAATCTTCTTATTTTTACACACTGAAATTACTTGTGCTTATCTAATGTGTTCCATACTGTTGGAAGCATAATTTCGAAGTATTCTGTGTAATAATATTTGCAACAAGTAAGCAGGGTTTTTTTTTCGACTAGTACATTATTTGAGAAATGTATAGATAGCACTTTATGAATTCGTTCAAGTGCTGTCATCTTTTTCAGTTTTTCCAATAAAAGTCGTTGTTGTGTTGCTTCTATTCTTTTAATTCATTTTCCTTGAATATATTTACATACTTTTTGATAAAGGTAGCCCTGTTTCAAGATTTCATTTAGTATTGAAGACATTACGTTCATCAAAATCCTCAACAGAGCTGCATCCTCTTAGAAAATAAATTGGCTGATACATTGTTAATGTAAACCCCAAACGATTATGTTGAAGCAGGGTACGCAACAATATTATATACTCTTATACTAATATTGCCATAACATATAGTGAAGTAATGCAGCTAAAAAGTGTTACTGTTATACTTGTATACATAATATTAAATGAACGACATTGTATGCATATTATTGCTAAGATAAAATATTTTTATATTTAATATATTGTATGTGTTATTGCCGAGGATACCTTATAAAATAACATTATATTTACCTATATATGTACTTTATACTAATAATGCCAAAATAAATGAGTGATATGTTGTGTAGAATATCAGTGAATTGTTATACAAATATTTTTCTCACATAATCTCGCTCAAGAGAAAGAAGTATACATCAAATTAAAAATACAATGCTTACTTTCTAACATGTTTTTGTTTCCCACCTCTTCAATGGCTTTAAAACCTGTTCTCTCACTATAACCGGCTTCGACAACTGCCTCGATTCGTTCTCTATCGCGATCTGAAATGGTTCCCATATCAGTGTTTGTATTTGGTGCATCATTCGAATCACCCGAGGCAGCTACCGTTGCATATGTGGCTTTGCTGTGTTTGCTTTTTAGATCAGTCTTTGCCATTTCCATTGCCTTAATGATATCTGAAAAAAAGTTTGAACAGCAATCTTAACAACATAAATATTTGAATATGAGTATTTCTAATATATTTTAACATAGGCATCAACACTTTATCAAAATGAAAATGTATTGCAGTTCAATAAAAGAAATGCTTCCGGAAAATTGTCAAAGCAAACTAGACCGGTTTGATTACTGTATTACCATATAACCCAAGGTGCATGAGTATAATAAACACTATGCCTTGTTTTATATATGATTGTAATAAACTACTGATTCGGAGTTGATTTATACTTTGTTTCTCGTACGTAATTCTGCATACTTCGGTTTTTAACTTAAAACCTCGTACATAAAACCATATACTCCGCTCTCGTACGTAAAACCGTCTATTTAAGCCGGACAGTAATGTTTTGTATGGAGTAATGTTTACGCCAGAGAATGAGGGATCGATCATACGTAAAACTATATACTTGTGGTATCGTTAGTATAATTCGGTTCTCGTATTTAAAAAATGTAAATCATATTCTTCGACTCTTAAAACCTCAATACTTCGGTTGTTGTATGTAAAATCATACAATTCTGTTCTCGTACATATACGCGCACACTTCGGATCTAGTACATAAACCCGTGCACTTCATTTATTGTACATACACACGTACGCTCTGTTCTCGTACAAAACCTGTACACTTCTCGTACATAAACCCGTACACTTCATTTCTCGTACATAAACCCGTACACTCTGTTCTCGTACAAAAATCCGTACACTTCGGATCTCGTACATAAACCCGTACACTTCATTTCTCATTTATGTACACTCTGTTCTCGTACATAAACCTGTACACTCTGTTCTCGTACATCAACCTGTTCACTTTGGTTCCTATACGTAAAACTGTATATCAGTTTTTGTGTGTAAATCTGTTAATTCTGTCTCAGAGTGTAAAGCCGTATACTTCGGTTCTCGTACAGGTGCGTAAACCATATATAACTTCAATTCTGGTATTTAAGTGTTACTAATATGAATGAAGTAAGCATCTACTTTGAGTTTATTTTAATTATTACTTCAACGGAAATTACTCCTTTGTTTTAATAAGGCAGGTGTTACATACCTAATAAAAACTAAATGGAATATACGCCTTTGCATTTCTCTGACACGTTGAAAGTTTTCGATAGCTGCCAATTTTAATTCGTAATCATTCGGTATCCCCCACCTGTCCCTAGATCCAATATAAACTATTGCTTAAAAAAATTAATGCTCATCTATATTTTGTGGAACAAAAAAAAAAACAAGTGTACCTAAAACGTTATATTATCGATGGCTTTACAGCAAAAACTTTCAGCAAAAGTAAGAGCAGTTTCTTTGACGAGAGAGTGAGAGACAGAGAAGCAATAGTAAGGACATACAAAAAAATCCAAATTGATGACGAATAAGTGATAATGACCGCTACCGTGTATGTTATTAAAGAGTTTCATTACCCACTTCTTTACAGTTCCTTTTTATAAGCGACAACAACGGATACACCCTGTTGAGATGCTTTATTGCCTCTTCGTCAGTTAGTAAACGACCAACATGTACAAGCTCCTTTTGAAGAATTACAAGCTGAGCCATGGTGAAGTAGTTCAGAAACTTTGAAGAGGTACGTTCTATATCTATATATATAGTCCATTTGTTTAAACACCTTTCCATGAATCTGGCTAACGTCGGAGTGGCATCATTTACATTCATATTTCCATGACATTTCCATTTAAGTGTATCAAACCCGTTTCCAAATTCAAGGAAGGCACATATTTCAGACTGATCATTGCATTCAAGTTGTGCCTTCCAATGTCGAAACAACACACAGCCTGTGGCACACAGCTTTACATAAACATTCGCTAGCCTCACAACGCTATCAAACAACTGAAATTTCAAATATATATTTGTGATTTACTAAACCACGCATGTTTAATTGATATTGCATTTATTTAAACAGTGTTCTTTATTGTAAGAATGTCGTTAACATTGGACGATTTTATACACAATAAACTTCTAAAAAAAATAATTCTGTTTTTCTATATCCGAGTCCTGTTATCTAAGTCGTTAGCGTGTCTGACTTTCAATCCAGGGGTCGTAAGTTCGATTCTTGCCCTGGCCACAATCTCGATGATTATTTATACGGCACTACGTCTCAGTGTCATTCGTCTCCCACAGCTGATTCGAGTGGGAAAGTTATGAGGTACTTGCAGAGAAATGCTTACTTACCAACTTAAACTTACAAGATCCCAGGAAAGAATGGTTAAGTATTCTATCATTCTAAGCCCTCGGTGGCATAAAATATTACACTTAATATTAAAACAAACAAAAACAACTATTTCCTATAAAGCATAATACATACATGTAAGAGTTTCATTTTTACACATTATCAATAGTTATCCATAACTCTAATTTAAGATTTTAATGCATTACCGAGTGGTGTTAATTCTGTCTGTTACTTAGCGATCAATCGTTGATTCGAGTCCAGTACCATTCAAAGACATTGTGTCATCAAACACTATTCTTACTTTTATAACTTAATATCGAGTGATATAGTTTAATTTTTTACATACATGAATCTAGAAGTATCCTGAATTTGTGTTTCTATATGAAATACTACAACAAAACCAAGTACATGTAAACTAATCAAAGACATAATACAGGTAGCTTGGTACTTGTATCTATCGTGTCTCGATCAGACTCAAACATCAAGGTTTATACAACCATGAATGAATGCGCATTTACCAAGATAACGATGATATGGATTTAATGTATTGGTATATCAATACATTTTATTTATTCAGTCACCATAAAATCTACCTGTATATATTTTTCAACTGCCTTTGTAGCGTCTTTTCCATTGTGTTCATTTCCTGCAACAAGCATAAGTCGACTCTGTAAGTTCTGTAATTCCTCGTATGTGTAATATTTGACTTGTTCCCCGTCTTTGTGTGTAATGAAGAGTCGCAATATGTTCATGAGATCCTTTTTTAAAAAAAGACAAGCATTTCGTTAACCTTTAATACAAAAACCTGTAATTTTAACATTATCTTGATATTATTTACTTATTCGATTTTTACTATAGGCATTTGTAATAAATTTATTTGTACATGTGTATGAAATATACAAGTAGGCTCATCATTTTATAAATTGTCGCCCTGTATAACAGCATGAACTTTATTACGAGTATTATCGGACCTTTCATATTATCTATCGCTCAATATAATTTAAAAACATTCATATTTTGTAAAACGTGATAAGTAGATATATATTGAAGTGTTAAAAACGAAATACACTAACTTGTTTAGTTTTAAATCAAATATTGATATCCTTTCAAGGATATTAAATTAAACCAACTGTACGAAATAAATACCACTTAAGTATACCTATAAGGACATGTTTTAATAAAGAAATTATTGATATTTGACATATACAAAATACGTGGTCAATACGCTTTGGTAATAAATGGTGGAAAATAAATGTTACAATATTTGACTAGAAATATTTCCAAATTTAAAAATAATGATGTATTTTACAAATGCACCTACGAGTTCATCTTTTTCCGGAATCCGCAATGATGTATCACTTAGATATCCCACACAGTAAACACCCTTTTTATTTATTTCTTTGGCTTGTTCCATAGACGACACCTCATCAGAGCCAATGTTTTTGTGTATGTTTTCATACCATTTGTGATGTTTGCTCACATCTCTCTATATATGAAAATAAATAAAAATGTATTTATAGTAGAAAATATAAATTTATCAATGATTTTACTTAAGGAAGTTGGTGCATCAAATGGATGCTCATTCTTTCCAAAGATGAAATGTTGCAGATACTTTCCATGTGAACAGTTACACCACGTCATAAACAAATTAGATTAATTTCCGTCAGTCATCCTATACTCCTGATACAACTTATATTAAATATAAAACATTGTTGTATAAGTTAAGATGCCGGCTAAAAAGTATAATTATAACAAGTAATCAATGCTATAATTATATATCAATAATGCTATAATATAATTTAACACTGGGTATAAACGTTACAATCGTCTTACCAGTTTCTCAGGAAGAAGTGTATCTTTTTCCAAGGCCTTCCAAACAAGAGTGCATTGATCGTAAACATTGCTGAAACCAAACTTCGGTTCTAGACCAAATATCAGTGGCGAGTATCCAGAGACTGCCGTGTCGAAACATCTTAATCGTGCCATATCTGATGCACTTTCACCAGCGTGAATACTAGACAGCTCAACAAATACCCTCCATGTGTTCTTTTCTCCTATATAAAGTTAAATTTCCTTTTTACAATTCAGTAAATTAATTGTTTAAACATTCAGACATAGATCAATATTGTTTTTATATACATTTGCCATATCAGCGTCTACTAGTCGCAAAAATTAAATCTTTTTTTTTTTTTTTGCTGACTTTTATTTACATATCTAAATACCACTAGAAGCGGGGAATAATTGAATGGTCAATTCGAACGCAATCTAATGGCTTGATGTGACAATAACACTTATAGGCAAATAAGCATAAACGGATGCACAAAAGTGGAATGTTTATTATATTTTTTATTCTAAAATGTTTCAATTGCATCGTTGATTGATAAATATAATATACAAATGAGGCAAAAGATTTTGTTCGACCTATTTTCAAAAGTTATATACATTTGCCTTTAAATCACTTGAAAAGATCCAATACCGATCTTACACTATTTGACTTACCCAATTTACTTTTTATCCATTTTACAATTTCATGGGAATTGTTAAATTCCTCGATCGTTTTAATTTCCTTCGATGTCAACTTGAGTATTTGATTGGGAATCAAGCTATCGTCAATTACTGTGTACTCTTTCAAAATATCGTCGGTGCGTACTTCCTGTTAATTTGAATTATTCATCTTGTTAAAATATATGCTGAAGATGGTAGTTTCTAGGTATGTAGGAAAAAAAATCCTAGTAACATGTACATGACAAAACAATAACACATTGTATGCAAAACCAACAAAAATAGTAGACCGCCTAAAATGGCTTGTACGTCACTTCCAACAAAATACACAGTTTTCCTAAGAATGAGTTAACATTCATGGTGTATAATTTCGTATGGTTCTTTAAAATGTTTCGAGAAGTTTAATTTCAACCATATAGTCTTGTATAAGCGTATATAGAGAGTATGTTTTAAACATCTAAGGTTGTTGCGACATTGATTATTTATGATTAAAACAAATTCAGAGAAAACGCTTTATTGGGTTACAAAACACGAGCAGAAAAAATGCCGAAACTGCTTGGACACCAGTTTATCATACTATAACTATGTGAAAGCACGAAGTTTTATTGCCAGGCGATGTTATATAATAAAGGAAACTATAGGCAGTACATACTTGAGTTCATGAAGGGTAATGTAATATCCATCACTCCTTGCATGATACATGCTTAAGTGGTATGCATTTGTTTCGGCCAACACCAAATGATTCATGATTCCAAAGAAATAGTTACACAATTTAAAGAACAGGTCGATGTTTTCTGCTGTCACAGAGCACGTTAGAATACTGATGTAAAAGTCAATAATATCCCTTTATTCAAAGGAACCAGAATATAACTTCTTTGTTAATATTTAAAACCAAAGTCAAAAATGTAGTTTGAATTGTTATTATGTTTTAATAATACTGTTTTGAAAAGGTGCCGTGATATTTTTCTGAAGTTACTTAAAATATATATTTCTGTTCTCAATTATATTCATGAATGTACATTAACCAATAACATTCGATAAATGTAAATTGATAAATATTGTTTGTACAGTATTGTGAATAGACATAAGATAGTGTAATGCAAGTCAAAAGACTTGATTAACGTCTAAGGACAAAATATTTGATATATTTTCGTCTAATATCGTTAAATGAAACGGATGTCAAATTACCTTTTTAGCTAGTTCTTTTATTTTGTCGAAATTTCCCGATAAACCGTATATTTTCGCAAGTGACAGTAAGGCCGTTGCTGTTTTGTTGGCTCTCTCCATAATCTCAAAGTTACACAAAGTCCGAGAAAATACATCGATTTCCTCGCTACCCATTCCCATAATGACAAGCTCAGAATTCATTGTATTTCTTTCATGGCCGAAATGATGTTGAACGTTTTTCATGGTAACTTCTCGGTGCCTTATGGTTTGTATTAAACTATTCCATTTCGGTTCAGCAAGCTTAAACAGAGTTTGAGCCGCCTTCTCAAATGGAAATATGTCTTTTTGTGCGTGAAAATGTTCTTTACCAATGCTACAACAAATGTCCTTGAAAATCCATGACTCCTGTCGACTTAGTATAACGTCTATAAGGTCTTCCATTCCTGGTGAGAGCCTGAAGTATGTGATATATACCTGTTCATCTTGTGACTCGCAATCAAAGACATCTACAAATTTTAGATTGTTGTTCTCTTTCTGCAAAGCCTGCAAGCGATCCTGCATTTCATTTGTTTCAACTGAAAAGAAAAGGTTTTATCTTCTCATTGTACTTTTTCCATTATTTTAGTAAATTATACATACCTAATTTCAATTGATATAACTATGCCATACATCTCACGTGAAGATGTCGCAACAACTACCATGGATTTCTGTTTTCCCATAGTAGGTCTCACTTAAGAATAACCTCCTTTATATGACGGTGGCAAGATTATTCAAGAAATTAGATCTGTTTAAATCGGTTTGGCATTTGTTTTGTTGAAAATGCATAATATTGTCTTTCTTTGTACCTATGAGAACACTGGAACATTATCTTCATGAAGCTATAACAGTTTAATGATGCATACACTGTAACAAAGGGGTGTCATAAAATATTGTAAAAGAGCATCCTGGGCAAGCCCATTTTTTCTGCAAAAGAGGACTGTCTATGAAAACGAGGCACTTTAGGAACCATTGGTAATGTATAAATCAAAAATCAAAATATTTGTACAAAGGCCACATTGGATTCCTGTCTCTTGATATGAACACTATAAGTACTGCTCCTTCTAAACATTTGTCAACTACTAGCAACTCTTCTCAATTATAAACCTTTTTGGACGCTCCTTACTCTTATAGTTTATTGTCCACTAATTATTTCCC
This sequence comes from Panopea generosa, assembly GCA_029582155.1. Lineage (NCBI taxonomy): Eukaryota > Metazoa > Mollusca > Bivalvia > Adapedonta > Hiatellidae > Panopea > Panopea generosa. Next base: position 21,754,476 of record CM055897.1, on the reverse strand, counting down.
ATAAGTCACTGTTCGATGATGACACCGCCTATCTTCAAAGTGAGATATTGATGTCTCAGATGTATGTTTCCAATAATGTGTAATATATTGTTAACCATTACGGCACTCAGCACATGTGCAACAGACTCTCTTACTTGTCCGATGTGTTGTAGCTATATATAGCATGTCCAAGTTAAATCTTATCACAAAAACAACACCTCAAAATGGTATTTTTCGAATTTCAAGGCATAGTACAACCATTGGATAAAGGAAGTGCTTCCGTGGGATAGTCGCATTAGGCAGTTATAAATAATCCTCGTTTTTTCTTCTTTAAAAATGCATTTTCCTTATTTTAATGCTCTTTTTTTATTTAAATGGCATTATTGATGTATTAAGAACATTTTGATAGCATTGTCATGTTTGAATTGTGAATTTAGAAAAAAAAATTGATGTTTAGAAATTCGGGTATGAACACATGATTTCGGAAGTCTTCTTTCACTTTGTCAACAGTGTACACACTGAGCAGAAAAAAATCTCTTATATGACACATGACCCCTACTTTTCTCATCATATTTTGAAAGTGCAGATGTTAACAAACAGTAAAATGTAAGTTTCACTTCTTTCTGAATTACACGCCTTCAAACTTTTATTATTTACTATAGAATAAAGAACAAAAATCATTGGTGTGATTACACCTTAAGGGCTTGTGCATTTGGCAGTTCAAACGGAGTAATTTTTGTGATTGTTTAATGCGTGTGGCTTTATGTAACCGAGCCTAGTTTGATTACAATCCACTCATAAATAAAAGCCTAAAAACAAGCATTCTGTTCAAACAACAAACATTCTTTTGACAGGTGTTATTATGGACGTGGCTTCTGCTGATTGTCCTTAGCAAAGAAGCAACGTTTTAATGGCTTTACTCTCAACTGTCATGACAAGGTAAAGTTTTCAGATCTAAGGCGGGGTAAAATCTTGCGAAATCGACATGGGGATTTATCTAATTTTCTAACGATGTAACAAAAAATGTTTTAATATAATTAAAACTGATAAGAAAAGATTTCGATTTTCCTACTGTATGCCTAAACAATGTTATGGTAGATAGAACCCACCACACGAACCAAATGAACATTACCTCTTCTTGAAAATTGATATGACGATTTTAAAAGAACACGTTTTTTTGGTCATTAGAACTTACAACGGAAAGAATGATATTAATAACAGTTATAACTATTAAGTCTATAAAAACAAAATATATATATAATATCTTGCCTTTCTTAAGTTGGGCGTCTTTGTTGATTTCTGCAAACACATTTAAGAAATATTCTACAGTTTTCGTCTGTCTGTCAAGCTGTGACAGTTCATTGAGTCGTTTTCTGAAAACCGATCTAATGTTTTCTTCTTTATTTATGTGTGACGCCGATTCACAGAATGCATCCTGTCTAGATTGAAGGTATCCAAACTTTTGCAGCAGCATAGTACCGTTGGTTAACCCCTCTATACGCTCTTTCAGATCGTCCTTTAAATACGTTAGTATATTTTTGCATTGGATTTCAAATACGTCTCCCAGTGTTTCTTGAAAGAAAGCATACAATTATATGCATAGGATGTATATGTTATGTATATGCATGTGTTTTACAGCAAAACACACTTTAAGCTATTTTTATAAAACATTTGATACCTTTAAGTGTTATATTGAGTATCATATGTGAACTTTGACAGCTGACATATGAAACAGAAATTTCATGACAATTGAATAATATTCTGCAGTACGTGTGTGTTTCTAACAAACTTGTTTTATATTTTATATTTTAGAGTACGATTCTTCAACATGCTTTAGATGATTAGGAATCGGTAACAAGCTAACATTGTAAATATGTATATATACATATGGGGTGTTATAAGAAGTAGTACATAAAATACCGATAAAATAATATGCATGAAGCCATAGCAAAGAATATTATAAAGTTGAAATGTTGAGACAAGAGGTGGCTCGTAAATGTTTATAATAGGAAGTATTATAACTGAGAAATATGGTGATAATGCATAGTGGTTATACATAAATGTTGATAATAACAAGTAATATACTCTAATAAGAAAATTATTATTTGTCTGTTTATCTTGAACAACTGCGCTTATTGATTTGGTTTGACTGAAATCGTTACACAATCGGAGAGTGCTATGTTTGAAGTTGAGTACTGGTCATATACTAAGTTGATTATTGTTTGTATTTTGTCTAATTCGTCATCATCACATGCGTATATAGACATAAATGCTAATTATGATATTCGTCTCTCTGTTAATGTGATTTGGTAATTGAGAATATATAACAAACACCACATTTATATTTACCAAAATAACGGATGAAGACCCTACACGGCGGCCACTCCAGGCACATCTGCAATGGGGTTTTGCCTTCATTTTCAAAGACCTTCCATTTTTGGTTAAATTTGTCAGATAGCAGTTTACCAATTCTTCTTTTTGCGTCCAAAGACCATTGACGATATAATGAATCCACCGTTTTCAACCCGTTTTCTATTTTCTGTAAATATATTTTATAATCACTGTGCTGTTATTGATAGAAGCCACTATGAATGAGACGGAAATAAAACTGAAAAGCACACCATAATTTTGACCGTTTTAGGCTGTTTCATTGTTTAAGGTATAAAAGAATACTGGACAAATGCATATAAAAATAAATGTCATGGTCATCAATTTTGCGAGAAACGTTGGTTTAGTTGCTAGCTGTTTGCTGTTTCACATATAAATATGTTCTATCTGAACTAAATCCATCCATATGCTATTAAAGATTAATTATTAAACAAACAAGCATGTTTTGATTTTTCATTTTTCATAAGAGTCTTTATGGAGTTATTGTGATATTCACTATAAAAATTTGCTAGAATATTACCTGAAATATGACTTGAACCATAAAATTTTGTTAGAATGCAATATAGGTTACCTGAAATATGACTTGATCCATACAATTTTGTTAGAATGCAATATAGGTTACCTGAAATATGGCTTGATCCATATAATTTTGTTTGAATATAGGTTACCTGAAATATGACTTGATCCATACACTTTTGTTAGAATGCAATATAGGTGATCTGAAATATGACTTGATCCATACACTTTTGTTAGAATGCAATATAAGTGATATGAAATATGACTTGATCCATACACTTTTGTTAGAATGCAATATAGGTGATATGAAATATGACTTGATCCATACACTTTTGTTAGAATGCAATATTGGTGATATGAAATATGACTTGATCCATACACTTTTATTAGAATGCAATATAAGTTACCAGAAATATGACTTGATCCATACACTTTTGTTAGAATGCAATATAGGTGATCTGAAATATGACTTGATCCATACACTTTTGTTAGAATTCAATATAGGTGATGTGAAATATGACTTGATCCATACACTTTTGTTAGAATGCAATATAGGTTACCTGAAATTTGACTTGATCCATACACTTTTGTTAGAATGCAATATAGGTTACCTGAAACATGACTTGATCCATACACTTTTGTTAGAATGCAATATAGGTTACCTGAAATATGACTTGATCCATACACTTTTGTATTTGCGAACTACATATGTCTCCATACTGACAATAGATTTGGACCTCAGTTTCGATTGGGAGATTGTTGAATAATTCTGTGAAATGTTCACATACACGACTTTGGAACAGTTCTTCATAAGGCAGATTCAAAGAAAACATTTCACCCCACACCTAGAAACATACCAATAGCTTTAAGAACAGTCAATGTCGGTATTCAAATAAAATAATAATGTTGGCCGAAAAAAATACAAGAAATATTGTTGGATGTTTCTGTGTTGTTTCCGCATGAATGCATTGCATCTATTGCGGTTATTTGAAACATCGTGTTTGTACTGTAGTCTCGGATATAATTTATGTTAAATATTTCACAACTTGATAGCCAGCAATGCCTCTGATATTCCAAATAACTCTAAGATATACTTATTCTGGATATTTCTTTTTCACTGAAATTGTAATGAATATATCCGAGTAAGCTTCAGGAAATTAATCATGTAAAATTGATAACATACATAAGTCTCAAATTGTTAAGTTTCCTCATTTGGAAAGGGATGTGGCCTGGAGAAATAAAGATTTTTTATTAGATTAAAGGTCACAACCATAATGTGTTTCATCCGATGTTACTTGCTTTCGATTTTACAAGTTTTCATTTAAATAAATACTCAATAAATATCAATTTAGAAATGGAGGCGTTAGAAAAGTTAAACCGAGAGCAATAACTATTTTGTATAATTCGATATCGCTGGTTCTTCGAGGTACCATTTATGGCAAGATTTAAAAAGATCAAAAATATTATTTATGTGCAATATTGTCATGGCAAATAATGAATATTCAAATATTGAAGTACTGAAAAGTAATTCTAAGGTGAAATATAACACTTTTCGTTGTAACCAAACCTATCTATACGTGCATTGTTTAACCCCACCAGGGTTATACTTACATGCAGTAAGATTTTAAGATAAGCAACAATTAAAAAGTTATTTGGTACAGTTCTTATTCATTATTTATTTGATTATATATGTTTCGTTTAGTACATTGAGTTAAATTGTAAACCAAAGAACTAATTTCAAACGAACCAAAAAGATATCTAAGTTTGAACTTATTAATATTTATGTGCCCATGTTGGGTTTACACAGTTCAAACATCGATTTATTAAGTCAATAGTACTTAGTCATGTTTTTAAAATTAATTCGATTTAATCGTCAGTACGTACACTTAATTTTAGCCAAATTTTATAATATATTCTTAAGGCAAAAAGTAATGTGTCTGTACTGTTTATCGAAGAAAGATGATACTTAAGCAACTACGGAGGTTATCTGATTATAAACTTTTTAAAGTTGATGTCCAATATCAAGCTCTTGACGTAATACCTGAATAAATGCAACATCATTTATGAATTTGAGTTTTTCTGTTATATTTATTTTTGAAGTTCTTAATATAAAATAATGTTTCCATTCTTAAATACGTATTGTTAATTTGATCTCATTTTAACTTCGATCATGTAGTTGGCTTGTCGTATTGAACTAAACTTAACATAATTTAAATTTGTAATATCTAACTGTTAATGTCATTATTAATTTAAGCCCATTGCAAGTAAAGTATAGTTGTCTTTCTGTTATCATGTCACCACGCCAGTATAAGGACCACAATTAAAATAAGAAAATGTGATGTTTGATATTCAGTAGCATAACTTTTCTGTCATGACATTTAAATGTTTTTACCCTAATTATATTGCGTTGAATTATGAATGTGCTATTTAAAAGAAATCATATATAATAAACTGACACAGTGCTATAGAGAAACATGGACATGAATGTAAAAACTGGATAGTTTACCTTTAGATTATTATCATCATATGGTTTTTTGTTTTTTTTCAAAAACATCATCAACTTTTTGGTTGCTGTTTCTAGCAAATGTTCGGGTATTGCATCATGTTTGCTCTTTGCTAAAGACGCATCAATCTTTGACACCAGAACAAGATCACATGTATACACCTCAAACAGCAGATTGTAACTGGAATAGTGTTGTACTGCAACGGCTGCTATTCCTTCACACATATAGTGGCACGAAAGACACTCGCGCAGCTCTTCGTTATTCCTAATAACATTTTAAAATTAAACCATGTGAGAAATAGCAACGAGTCAATTTCCTTAGTAGAACCAATACTGAGTCTTGCTATTTGATAGGCAGCCAGTCGAGCTGGGAATATAATCGATCTGGATCTGTATTTATAAAGTAAGATTTTACCGAGTTTTCAAATTGATTTATCTATTTATATATTTTACTATTTTCTATATAAAACTATAATAATAATGAAGACGATTAACGTGAGTGCATCTCATCTCATTTTACTATCCAATCGAAATATAAGCTTAATAATCCATAATAATAGTTTTAAAATGTTTTCGACAGAAGGTGCATATTGGGTATAAAATATATATAGCTAGGACTATGTCAATTTTGTACAGTTTGGATTGACATTAGTTTTTTCACTCACGCATTGAACATAGCATTTTTTTAAACTAGTTTGAAACGGAAACATGGTGATTGGGAAGCATTTTCACTTATCGTTATATTTCTTAAAACTATGCAGGCTGTAAACTGTAAAAAAATAATGAAATACCACAAAATGAGTCTTATATGAGAACCATAATTATGTATAGTCCTTTCATATGAGATTATATGTGACTCAGTTGTGTAAGATACATTCAGTGCTCAATTAAATTGTTGTGAATGACAAATACTAAGTACATACTTATAGAGACAAACAGAAATAAAACTTTATATTAGAAGTGTGGTTTATCATGGAAAGCATGGAAAACTTTGCCGATAGAAACTTGAAATTGCTTCCTCATTATATTGCCTGAATCATGTTTGAGATGGGTTTAAAGATTGCCTGTAAAACAGACACATCTCTTCCGATTGGGTCCGTTAAATAGCAATGTTACGAAAGCCATATTAGAGCATGCTGATTGGTCAGTTGCTTCATCTGAAAGTTTGGATGAGGTCACAGTTTAGCAAGCGTTCAATGGCTATGAATTGTGGGACTTCCCTGCTTTTTCATTTGAGGTTGATTAACCTGATTCGGGAGATATCAGGTTCTGTAACAGACTAGGCATATAGTGCAAGTAAAATATATGATACGTGAAATAGTATATTAACATGTATGTGTTACTAGAAGTACGTTACATATATCAAGTTTCTCTCGTATATTATTTATTCTCACAATTTGATATAATATCTAAATATATTTCCAAATGGTCCTACTGAAGACTGCTATGCGACTGTGTCATTCTCTCAAAATAAGTACATTAAAATTTTTGTATTTTAATTAATTATTAACTTATTTTATTAACCAATTAAATACCTCACGATTTAATGAGTCAATTATTTAATTACTCTGCTTAGTTTAATTTAATTCACCAGTTTAAATAGATACAACATAAAAGTTAATGTTTAAAGTATTAGTATATTGCTGCACTGTATTTAACGATTTGCTATTTGTATTTACCTGAACGGCTCCGTTGCATTGATCGATTTTCGTATTTGTCGGGCAATAGATTCTAGAGCCTGGAAGAAAAACAAAATATAAAATGATAATTGATATTTAACCTACATTGACAGATACTTTAAACCATTCAAGTATTAACATCACTGTTGTTGGTGTTCTCTTGAATATTCTTCTATGGATTTTATTTTTAATATGAATGTTACTTAATACATTTTAATTAGTCGTAATCCAATGCCTTATTGACTTTGTATAGAATGTAAATGGATACTAATACAAATTGATTGTTATAATTGACTTCGAAGTTATATAAAGAAATTTTAAATATCTGTAATTTGAAGTTAAAAAAAAACATCTTTGTCTCTCTCCTCCTTTTGAGTAAAACTATTTTATATATATTATTATTTTGAGCGAGACCTCGTAGAAAATAGTCTCTGTCAATATAATTTAGCTCTCCCATTGATTTCCTAGTGTGTACTCGTTTTATACATGCAATAAAATTGCACGTTGTGATAAATATGTTTTGAAACATACGTCAATAAATTTTGAGCTTGTCTGGAAGGGAGGATATTTCAAGTTATTGTGCAACTTACAGTGTGTCCAGTATTGGTAGCGTAAACGTTAAATAGGGAATTGATCTTATAAATATATGCCCGCGGCGTTTGAACAATGTAAACATTTTGATAAATATATATTTATATGTGTTAATGATTGTGACACTAATGACCACCACAAAATACATTCTTGGTCTATAAACTGTTTTTATGTTTTAAACTTATTTATTTTTCATCGATTGTGAAACATGTTTCTACAAACTCAGTAAAATCACGTTCGAAGTCTACTTGAGTATAACCAATAGTAAGCATATCATATGTGGATAAAGAATCTTGCCTGAGGATACTACACAAAGCCGTGGATCGAACCAACGACCCGCGATCCTGAGCCAGATACTTTACTACGGACCTTTCGTTCCACAAATGTAAACAGTTAAGATTGTCAGCAATGAATAAGACTTCCAACAAATTTTTCCCTATTTCAAAAAAGTTACGAAACATATGTATTTAATGATTTTCACTTACAAGACAAGTTTATGTTTGTTATTTTAATTTCCTTGCAAAAATATTATGGTTGTATTTTCTGAGAATTTTCAGCTATGTTCAAAAGTTTTAAACAAGACAAAAATAAACAACATTTATAAATAAATGGAACATAAGTAGCAATTAATACAAATATAGGTTACGTTAAATACGTTGTTTTAACACACAACTACCTTCAGGTTGCTTTGTCGCAGAGGCAGTTCCTTGCTTTTCGTAATGTTCCTATGCATATTTGCCAATCCCAAAGAAGGCTCTAACGTGCAACTTGACATGTACTCGTTTGCTTTCGGGAGCGTTAATATTGCAACAAAACTCCTTTGTAGCAAATAGTCTGCTCCGAAGAGAGGACCAATGGCACCTATCACTGATTCCATAGGTCTGCGAATTGATTAAAATTATATATTTTATTTCACAATGAACCCGTGACAAAAGTGATATGTGATGGTAATTTAATTCGACTTCAAATATGCTTTTACAGTGATATTTTTACTTGGGAACGATGGACATACATTTTTGCGACGGATAAACTATTTTAATTTGATGACAGTGAAGGCAACAGTATATTAATAATAAAGTGGAAACGACAAGAAGTTGATAGGGACAAGTACCAACGCCTCTGTTCGTTGGGAGCTTCAGCAGAAACTTGCCATCACAGAGTCCTTCCGGTCGTCACATGACCACGGCGGAAATAGATGAAATAGAATAGATTAACTGTAAAAGGGTCGACCCCAAAACATCAGTAGAATTGAGTAACACGCTTGTTTTAAACAGGTATATCTGTAAATGCTTATGCCACCATGCGTTGCTATTTTCATTATTTAATTACATTGAAAAGACATAAGGGAGGCAATGCCGTTTTATCCAGCGGGTAAAAATGCATTAAGTTGTTAAGAACGTTTCTTTACAATTTCCCGATAAATTTTAACTGTAAAGCATTGGATATTTTTGCTCTTTTATTTGTAAAATGACTTTAATGTCACTCGACTGAGTTTACCCTTGTAACGTCTGTTCAAAATTTAAGTATTATCTGTAGTCACATAGTGTTGCTATGTAAAAACCAACGTCCCCATAATGGGCCCCATTAAAACTTGCTCCTGTATTTGAACAAGCTTAAAATCCTTACTCATAGGCATCATTTATAAAAAAAATGAATATATTTGGCTAATTTGTCCTTGATCAAACGATATCTTTATAAAATTTTCACATTTATTATCCCTTTTGATTTAAAGGTACGCTAACTTGGTACGAAGTCGTAGGGATCATTCTGAGAAGAAAGATTCTTTAAAGTTCACAATTTTAACTTGAGAGAGCTTCATGTAAGAATGCTACACACGAAATTTGGCGAAAATCTGTCATGTGTTTTTAAAGAAGAAGTTGTTTGAAGTAAACACTTAAGACGGACTGACTACGGACAACGGGCATGTAAGTATTTTGCTTAGGTCAGCTTAAAACAGGACCAGTTCAAAAAAAAGAGTATGGAATTGATGTCCTCCGCGTTTTTCAAAATATTCAACTGTAGAAAAACAAATGTTTTTTCAATATAAAAACTGTATTAAAATATCAAAATATCTGATTCAGGACTTCATAAGCTAAACGAAAACCCCAAAAATTGTAACAGACGGACGGAAATTTCGATTTTTTTTACAAATTAAAGGGGCACAACAGTACAACGCCAAAAGCTACAACTCAAAAATTCGAACTTAGCCTCTGTTTTGTCATTATAAACATTGTATTAGAATTTCAAAGGATTTGATTCAGACATTCTTATGTTTGTGCACGGAAACCAAAGTGCGATAGACGGACGAACGGACGGACGGACAGACGGACCCAAATAAGTGTCTTCCGGTTTTCGGAAAGCGGGGGACAACAAAGCAGAGCCATTATGCTTGAACACTAGTCTTCCAATATATCCAATACATTGCACTATGTTTTCCGAATAAGACTCTCATACATACAATGCTGAACTCCTTTCCTTTTTGTCTAATATATAAATGACGGCCAATGGGCATTGTAAAATGACGTTAGTTTGAAGCGTTACGTCGTACTACGACAGACAGAAATCAATATGCTTATTTCTCGTTCCATGTAAAATTGATCTGTTAAATAGATATTTTATGCATTAATCCTTATTCTGAGTCACGTGTTACAACGAATTTTACTCACGTGCATATTTTTTTAATTCATTAAACTCGTTAGTAAAGATTATATAAAGCAGAATCTCACCTTATATATTTTTGCCAACTCTTTTAATAAATTCAATACTGGATGAGCATTCGTGTGAGGTTTTCTATTTAAAAGTATATTGTGTGTAAGTATTTACCTGGCACTCAGTTAGCTTAAAAACATGTTAGGGCAATTAAACGCCATATCCGTACAGCTGTTCGTGAATACGACATGGTGCCGCTTTAATCATGTATTGGTATCGGTTTAATTAACAGTAATATCGTTATCAACATTCGGACACCAAAAATTAATTGACGGATATCCACGAATTATTCATGAAAGCCAGGTAAAGAATCTATTTACACAAAATAAAAACCGTTTAAATAATTGTCACATTAGCTCGACAAATGCATTAAACTAATAACATTCAACCAGCTTGATAAAAACGACTTGCGATATTTATGTGTTGTTTTTTGAAGATCATTTCAGATAAGAATTTGTATACATACGTCCTTGCTAATTGTTTGTTTTCCACCATAAATTATCCTGAAAGTCGTTTTTCACTGAAAAACTAAACTAAGTATTTTTTTTATTTGTATTGGCTAATGTACAGTATTTTATGAAATACTTAACTTAATAAATATGGTAGTCGTTCTGTTTTATTTAGATTTAGTAAATTAAAATCTAAACTTACGTTTCCCATTTGTTGTGCTTCTGAATAGCTGATAAGTTTTTTTTGAATCTGTCAAGACCCCACCAAGATAGATCCATATGGGTTAGCTGAGACGACCTATCTGTCTGGAATGGGACGACTTTATCATACTGGAAATGCAGCACTGGCAGGCAGTATATCCACGACGGATCTGGAAACTCTACTGCAGCTTGGTTACAGTTAATCAGTAAACTGTCGAAGGCTTTATCCAGCAAACTATAAAATTAATGATCGCCATATGAATATAATGTTAAATGCGTAAATCATTACATCAAGTAAAATTAGAAAGGTATGCATTTAAGTGTGTTATTTTAAGTAAAAATCATACCATTTCCGTTTAATGCATTTTGCTAAGATTTCATTTATATTTTCTTTTTCTATATGTATTTGTCTTCAGTAGATGTGATAACTATCTTGTTTTTATACACTTTGTTCCCTGTACGAGTAAACTATTATTAAGCGTTGTTAAAAGAAATGTTTATTCATAACCGTGTTGTGTTATACTTTTGTTTAATAAATTTACCATATGCAACCATATTCACGTTATATTTTTTTACTTGTTTATATATACAATAATCTAAACACGATGTGTGTATCCACTTACGATTTGTCATTGCTAAAGCATGCCAATAATCCTTCGTAATCATAACACCTTTTACGTTGGTAGTTCGGACGTATCATAACAGCATTAAACAAGGTTTGCATCTGGTGTTGGTAAAATGGCGTATTAATGCACAAATGCGATATCATAAGGGCAAACACCATTCTTTCAATTGCTTGTTCGGTGTTTTCCGTCTGCCTTATGTGCCGCTGTAACTTGTCGTACAATACGTCTCGTACCTGTAAAATTGTTATCTTGTTATAGGAGGGACCCCATTCACAAGCGTTTTAAAAATACATTTGAACTTTATGTAAGAAGTATAGTCACAACGAACTTAATCAAACATAAATGTGCAAACATTCTGCATTTCTCTGGCAAGAAATAGCAATGGATACATTGGTCGGTTACAGGGAGACATATAGCTACATTATTTTCACAGCAAGATATTTTATGATATTTGTGAAACAGTAATCAAATACAATTAACATCATTGGACATTTTTACTATTTGAGTTGACAAGTTATTCAGATTACGTACTAGCGGATAAGTATCTTTTTCTTTGGTGATACTTTGAAACCAGCATTTGTACACCTTATGCAAATCGTCGATTATACAAATCGCTCTTCTGTAGGCATCTTTTGGATATTGGTAAAATTGTTCTGAAGGTGGGAGAAACTCTTCAAAACATAGCTGCAGTTCTTTCCATTGCTTTTCTAATGTCTCCTCTTTATATTTGTCCGAAAAAAATAAATTGCCGACTTGTTGTAAGAAAGTCTTGTCAGGTTTGAATTGCATGACTCCGTCATAAACCTCTTTCAGATCTGTTGGAAAATACAAACAAACGTTTCATTTATTAAATTGACTGTAAAAGAATAAAAACGAAACGAAAATGATCACTTTTTAAAGATATGTTATAGTTGTTTTATAACCTCCTACCACTCTCTCCTCCTGTTCCACTCTCACCACTAATAATTGAAACGCTATGTCGATGGTGTTATATGCATCTGGGTATCTATTTTAGTATGTACGTGAAAAATGCATTTTGTACTAAAAAGTTTTATGTTAACATAGGATATCTGCGATGGTCCAGATGAATTCAAAGCAGTAAAGAAAATATAAATAATAAACATTTATCAATGACAATCATATAAAACAGTTGTCATACCAACATGTTTTGATTAAAAAATACATTGTTTAAACTCAAATAAAACATAATATACACATGTCTCCGTTAGGATTTTAACACTGTAGTGTGTCAACCAAACCATTTAACCCACTATGCTATACGACGACGTTATAACATCCAATTACAATACTTTCAAACATGACGCAGGCTGTCTGTTTATGCGCATGTCATACATGAAGGCGATGCCACGACAGCACGACAGCACGACAGCACGACAGCACAATGGTGATGATACGATAGCATGATTGTGATAATCAATGGTACGATAGTAATGTGGTAATGGACGACACGATGACGAAGACACAGTGCTACGAAACCACGACCGAACGATGGTAATGGTGCAATGGCACGATGACGAATACGAGAATTAATAGGACGTCTTCGTGCTTTCGTGACATCGCTCCATCACTATGGATAATAATGTCGTGTTATCCCGTCTTCATCATCATGCCTTCGTTCCATCACCACCGTGGCATCATGTTGTACCATCGCAGGTACCTATATACAAAGTGATAGCACGATAAACATCATGGTCAGTATTATCATATGTGTTGTTGCCTACAATGTCAAATCCATTAAGGGACATAACTGATTACATTTATTATCTGATAGTTAAAAAATAACCTGCGCGAGACCTTCACTAATAAATATCACATATTTCTATTAAAACAAAAGGTCCAAGAGGGCCTGAGGACGCTCTACTGACTCATAGTGGCCGTAGCACTTTTTGAAATTCCACAATATTTACCCTCTTTGGGGGTCGTCTTAACAACTTATGGATAAATACCCCACCACACCTTCTTAATCATAGGGATAATTTATATCAAATATGTACAAATTTGACTGACCGGTTGTTGAAATTAAGATTTATGACAAAGTTCAATTTTAATCAATTTGTGAATCCATCTGGCCCTTTTTAGAAAGTAATTTCTTCATATCGAACAAAATCATATTTGTTATGACTAAAATTTGCTTCAAAACTCAAACTGAATCATAAGTCATAAATGAATGATAAAAAAGAGAAATTTTTCGTTTTCCAAAAGTATTCCTATTTAAAACTCGAAGCCCCCTTACAGGGCGATATAAATACAACACCTTTGATTTGTACAAACTTTAAACCATACTCATTGGGATAATCCATAAATATGAACAAATTTGACAGACCGGTTGTTGAGAAGAAAATTTTCTATTTTAACCCTTTTTTTACCAACCCTGGCCCCTTATGGAAAGTCAATTCTCCTTATTGTGCCACATCTTGTTTTCTATGGCTAGATGATACATTCAGAACTCAAACTGAATAATAATTTTGCCTAAATAGATATATAAAAAGAGAATTTTCTGTTTTCTCAGAGAATTCCTATGTAAAACAGGGCCCCTATAAATTCTATCCCCTAAATTCTTATCTACAATTAAACCCCTACACATAGGGATAATTTATGCTAAATATGAACAAATCTGACAATTATTACCCTTTTGGGACCCCTCCTGAACCTTTAAGACAGTGGAACCCGGTCATTTTTACAAAACTGAATCTCATTCACCAAACAATGCTTCTGTGAAGATATAAGCAAAGTCATTTCCATATTAAAAAAAAATACATTTATTTATTTATTAAAAATGACGTGTGTTCCCTAATTGAACCGTCGGGGCGGGGTCATTTTTAATCCTAGGGACACCATTTGAACAAAACTTACAAAACTAAAGTTGATTATCATTACTACATAAACATTTTGAGAATATGTTGGGCCGTTCATGAGAAAAAGATATTTTAAGTTTTGAACTGTTTTTTATAACGGCGGCCATCTTGAATTTCAGATCGAGAAAAAAATCTTATGTGTAGTCTCCTATGCAATAGAAATATCCATGTGAAGTTTCAGTTTAGTTGACCTAGTGGTTTCAGAGAAAATGCTGGTAACAGACAACAGACAACCGACAACGCGCCATTACATAAGTACTTTTGGCCTTTGCCCAGTAGAGCTGTCTATTGCACGTTTACTGTACATAACGTCTATGAAAGCTGGATATTAAGGAAATTCCTAAGAATAACAGCAAACTGTTTGGCATTAAAAATCATTTTTACCAAGCGGATAATGGATTTAATACGTGCTATATTAACAACGATGATAACGTCATATTTATAAATACTATAAGGTTATTTTACAATGTTTTGTACAATATGGGAATATATTGTACGAATATGTATTGTGGTGAAAATCATACTGGACGAGACGCCTCAGCGCCGATACGTACGAGAACATTATGTTCCCATATTGTACAAAACACTGTAAAAATATTTTTTTATTCTATACCTCAGTCTGAAAGAAATATATCAAAAGCAAGTTAATAAGTTCAAAGCGGCAAATGAAGGAAGTTGCAGTGACAGATATGCGGATTTTCTCAACGTCATCGTCATGCGGTTGTTTGTGGGTTGTTTGTTTTTATTTGTTGAAATTTCTACTTAATTTATTTCCTTTTTTTTTTAAGATGCCATCTTGAATTTTTAACTGTACAATATAAAAGTTATTGGATCTAATAAACTTCTACACATTGTACTGTCACGTAGTAACATCTAGATTAACTGACTGGCTATACACGTACAGGTATAGAATAATATCATATATGTGACCTGATAACAAAAAATATAAGTCGTATGTATAATTTACAATTTCATCGTTGGGCCAGTTCGATTGGGAAGAAAATGTGTATGCAAAAAGCAAACATTATCTTTTATATATCAGAAATCGATTTTTTAAACACAACTTCCCCTTTCTAAACCCTCTATCTCTATTTATATATTTCTTTGTATATAAGTAGTATATCTCATATATAACAAACCTTCAGTGAAATATATCCATCTGTTTAGGCTCGTGGCGAGTTTTTCCTGTGCTTGTTCTTTCCCTGCATCATTGTACACAACCCAATATGTGTATTCCAATTCGTTTGAAAATAAATTCGTTGGTAATCTAAGCCTCCCTCCAAAAACATGGTATACGTTTTTCTTGTTGTCTTGTGTTTTGATACATTGTCTGTAAAAAAGAATATGATTAATCCAAAATTGATATATTTCAAATGTCAAAAGTTTACCCAATCTTAAATAATATGAAATTAAATATAAAGTTTACTATTATACCATGTAAAAGATAATTAACTAAGGTTGTTTCATTATATAGCTGTTTCGTGAGTTCGCGGCATACTGCAGTATTTTAAAGATATCTGATAAAATAATGAATTGTAGGCACTACTTCCAGACACAGTTTAATTGAATCATGTATTACGTTTATGCACACGGTTTCTCATAACTGTGTAATCCTGAAAACAGATATCAATATATTTAAATAAAACAGCAGATATAAATACACTAGTCAGCCGAGTGAGGTATCAAAGTAAGAACATACAACAAAGTCAATAATTCCAATATTCCTGATATTTCGCATGTTCTAAGAGCTGGTGTTATTAGTGTAGTTATATGTCTTCTACAAAGACCCGCTAAGGGTCTTAATATTCCGGTGGTGGGGGGGGGGGGGGGGGACGCGTAGCATATATTTTAGTCAAAGTTCTTTTAGGTATTTTTTCTTTATAAAAATGATTTAAATTAGAGGCCCAAGAGGACCTGAGAATGCTCTACTGACTCATAGTGTCATAGCACTTTTTGAAATTCCACAAAATTTACCCTCTTTGGGTGGACGTCTTAACAACTTATGGATACATGCCCCAACCACATCCATACTGAACAAAAACTTAAAAACTTAATTGTTATGAAAAGGAAATACTTTAAATTTCAATATCATTCATCTGTAAATAAAAAATAGTCCCCTGTACAGAACCCCTATACAACACAGCCCCTTAATTTGTCAGAACTTCAATTACACTCTTAGCAATTTGTTATGAGCAGAAATGATTCGAACTTTAAAAAGAAGTTTTTTGTACACATGGATAAAAATGAAACAAATTCAGTTTTCCCTATAATATTCCTATGTAAAAGTCACATTACAGGGCCCCAATATATCCCAGCCTCTTGATATGCAGAATCGTCAATCCTTGCTGATGTAAGGATAATTTATATCAAATATGAACTATGGACTGAAAGGTTATTGAGAGGAAATTTGTGAAAATTCCCAATTTTAACCTTATTGCCCCATCCACCCCCTGCGGATTATGGAAATTCAATCCTCTTTACTGAACAAAATCAAATTTAATGTTACTAGACAATGCTTTGGATTTCAAATTGAACAACATATTTACCCAAATGGACAAAAAATGGCTCTATAGACTCTATGCATCCCAGTGTCCCTTGATTTGTACAAACTTAGATTTCTTAATCATAAGGATACGTTATATCAAATATGAACAAATTTGACTGAACAAAATCATATTTGTTTTGACTAGAAGTTGCTTCAAAACTCAAACTGAAAAAAGAAGCCATAAATGAATGATTAAAAAGATAATTTTCCGTTTTCCAATAGTATTCCTTAGTCCCCTTACAGGGCCGCTATCATTTTTAGACCCTATATATCTACAATCAAACCCTAACAAATAGCCATAATTTATGCCAAATATGAACAAATCTGACATCACGATTTTTGTTATTTTTTAATTTTTACTATTTTGGGGCCCCTCCTGACCCCTTAAGACAGTGGAGCCTAGTCATTTTTTACAAATCTGAACCTCCTTCACCAAACAATGCTTCTGTGAAGATATAGGCAAAATCATTTCCATTTATTTTTTTTTATTTTAATGACATGTGTCCCCTATTGAACCCTCGGGATGGAATCATTTTTAACCCTAGGGACACCATTTGAACAACTCTAACTTCACTATAGATGGTTATTATTACTACATAAACATTTTGAAAATCTGTTGGGCCGTTCACGAGAAGATCTTCTAAATTCTTCTAACTATGTTTAGTAAGGCGGCCATCTTGAATTTCAAATTGAAAAAAAGTTAAGTTTCAGTTTGATTGGCTTATTGGTTTTAGAGAAAGTGCTGCTAACAGACAGACGTCGGACGACGGATAACGCGCCATCGAATAAGCACTTCTGGCCTTTGGCAAGTAAAGCTAAAACTATTTTTGGAACAATTTACATTAAAATCATGTGAGTTGTTGATATATTGTATTTCAAAGTTGTTCTTTAATTCTAAAAGTAAGCTGAACCATTCATATGAGAACCACGTGGAATGTTGATATATTATATTTCAAGGTTGATCTTTAATTCTAAAACAATAGATAACAAGTAATAGTTACCTTCGTCTTATAAGCTTGTACTCGTTCTCACAAAGAGAATTGTTTACAAAGCGAACAATGACATAGTCATTTTGACCCAACCCAAACTCAGGTGACACGATAACGTTGAAAGAAACACTTCTGAAATATAACAAATGATTCATTGCAACTTCTTCAAATACAGTCAATATATCATATTACATCATAATTAAAAATAATATTTTATTAATTTTATTCATTCAATCAATTATTCGTTTAAATGATTATAGTTATATTGTATTGAAATTGATCCCTATAATATAGTGACCATGGTTATTTTTGTTTAGAAGGAAACCACTTAGTGTCATTTTTTTAAAAGATATATTTTTGCTTTCGGAAGAGAGACGACAAAAGTCATATTACCCTTTTGGACTTAGAGTTACACATGTACCAAGTAAGACCATATGATTATGATATATTGTATGTATATTTGTTGAAATGTCATCTAAATGTACATTTATAAAGATGTATGCATAACTTTCTTACCTATATTCAGATTTCTTTTTACCATGTTTCTGAAGAAGACGTGAATCATTTTACAAAATTATGACATACCCAATCTTATTTTTATACAATAATGAGGAAAAGTGGGTGGGTCGCTTAATTGAGCATCATTTCTAGCAAACATTGGCTATAATAACGGATGCTTTTTCATCTAACGTAATATATTGAGTCTGAAAAGTAATAACTCAGCAAGATTTCAAACCAGATGTCATTGGAATACATACGGGAATGAATGGTGTGTGTTTTTTCCAGTGTTTCTATTAAAAGTGCAATGTCCCATGGCAGGACTTTGTTTGAGGGCTACTTTGGTGACACAATATTGGTGGTTTAGTAGTCACATTGAAATTGGCCATAAAATCAATAGGATTTGCTGCAGGAACATATACACGCAAGTGCAAAGGGTCTTAGTTGTAGGAGAATCTCCATTTACTTGCAGTGCAAAAGTGAAATTCTAAAGAAAAAAATCAATTTTACATTTTCATTAAATTTGCATTTTTTAATTATCTAAACAACAAATAATTTACAATAACGAATGCATTGTGTGCAATTAACTATACATTCTTATCTAAATATCTACATAAAATAAATTGAAAATATTCCATTTAAAAGCGAATGCATAATGTGATTATGATTAATTAAATTTAACAAATTTAACAAAAGTCAGTTATTTGTAATGTAAAAAAGTAAATTCATTATTTCTTTTTAACGAACAACCCAATAAAATGCATACTGGATGAGTGACATATACATTCAAATACCCGGTTGTCTAGTATCGTTGATGTTTTCAAAACAAGTGGGATTCTTTTAAAAATAAGTTTCATTTTGAAATTTTAGAAGCTCCTATCTATAGGCTGTATATGGTATTATCATTTTTTATATATACGTAAACAGCTTTACCCTTGTTTCTCCGTCGTTCGCCACACTTCTCTTTTCACTGTTTTTGTTTTGTTTAGATTTTCGTTGTTTATCAGCCTGGACATTAGTATCGTGTTTACTTGACTGTATTTGTGATTGCTTAGTGGCAGCATGGCCTTCTCCACTGTCTTGATTGTCAATGGTGGTGCTTTTAGTATTATTTTCTGATGCTTCACAAAATACATCGTCAATATCAGTCTCATGATATTTTTTTTTAACATGCTTTTGGTTACTATTTTCATCTGGTACAGACTGAGGTGGTTCGGATATTGGTGATGCTTGTGGCGTTTGAATTTTTAGTGTGCCATTTCCAGTCGTAGTTGGTTTTTCGCTTTCGGGATTTGTCGTTTCACTATTTTCACTTCTGACTTTATCTGTAGCCCTATTGTTTCTATGTGGACTAGAATTTGTAGTGTCCCTAATACCGATTCTAGCTTCATCAGTTTCACAGTCATTAGTTCGGCTACCAGAATCATGTTTTTCGTCTGTTAACTTTTCACTTTTTAAAACATTGTTCAAACCGCTATCATCCAATTTTTCAGTTGTTTCCTCAATTTCAGTTATCGATGCTTTACAATCGGATTGTGAACTAGAATGTATTTGTTTTTCATTTTCGCTTTCTTTATTCAAAATTTCCCTTACACCTTGTCGTGTATTCGAACTGGAATTACTGCTAACTTTTACAACAGTATCAAAGTCTTCATCAGTATCTGAAAACGTATTATGTATTTCATTTTCAGAGCTAC
This sequence comes from Panopea generosa, assembly GCA_029582155.1. Taxonomy (NCBI): domain Eukaryota; kingdom Metazoa; phylum Mollusca; class Bivalvia; order Adapedonta; family Hiatellidae; genus Panopea; species Panopea generosa. Next base: position 21,734,230 of record CM055897.1, on the reverse strand, counting down.
TTAATTCAAGTGAACTTTCATCGGAGTTTACTGATTTATTTACAATTGCTTCTGTTGGAGATGTCAATGGCTCGGAACCGATTACATCGGCAGATGAACCATTAGACGTTCCTTGTGCTGAAGTACTCGATTCTGTATTTCCAGATTCCAATGATATACTCTTATCTTTATCACTTTGATAATGTGTTTCTGAATCTTGAAGTGCATGACTGTTTTCTACCGAATCATCGGATGATCTGCAAGCACCTTCATGTGCACCGGCAAATGTGTGTACATTCCTTTCTCTGCTTTCTTTAGTATATTCGTCCTCCGGAGATCTAGATAAGTGCGACTTTTGTTTTTCACTTTCACTTTGACGACTCTCGAACTCTAAAGAGGTGTGAAAAATAAATATAGTTGAATGAAACGTATATTTTTATTTACATTTAATTTAATGTAGGTGTGAATAATCATTTGTGAAATATTTATTTCCCTTTAATGTAAAAACCTAGTTTATTATTTTGTAATATTCTATATTCCCCCAAAATATAACGACGACTTTATTATTACATGTCGCCTAAAATACATAATTAAAATAATGTGTTGTCCACATGACGTCGTTATCTATGACTACAATAAGACTTGTATCAACATGGTTGTTATGTTTAAACTATCTTTTCATTAATCAGATATATGATTAAAATTTAATCTGTGCGATTGTGGTTCGTATAACATGTAACATGAGCCAAACATTTCCGTAGATGTTTCTTATTTTATTAGTAAACTGATACAATATACAATTGATATACTTCTCTATCGATATGGGAATCACTAAAGACATAGTAAGTTATTTAAACTATATTAATCTAATTAATTAATAAATAAGGGGATTATGTAATGGTTATCTGACGAGCAATTATTAAAGGTAATACACTGGGCAGGGATATCCTGGCGACATGGGATGTTGACGTAGTTGTTCTAATGTGACGTTTTGATTAGTTTTTAAAGACAAATTCAAGATATACCTGTTTTTAAGTCGAGAAAATAAGGATGTAACGACTTGTATGGGTGTATAAAGATTTAATATCGTCAACGCCATGTCCTTATTGACACACTATGTCTGTTATACAAAGAACACTCAACTACATAGACTTAACATAGATTCTAAAATAACCATTACTTTCAATAAAAATTCCGCTTAACTATTTTAATAATTGCAATAATAATTGAATAAAAATTTCGCACCTTTTCTTTTTGCAACAAATTTTGGATTTTCTGTTCGGCATTTTTTACAGTATTTCTGTTCTGGGTTCAGCTTCGCTTCACAATTGTTACCATCTATTGTTTTACCCTTACACGTATCATCATGTATTTCAAACCATTCCTTTATAACATCACAGCCACAATCACCACAAAATAAGTCTTCTAGTTCAACTGTTGCTTCGCATTTGTTGCCGCTCTGTGTCTCAAACCCTCTGCACTGTACATTTAAGTAGTACTTCGGTATTTCTACCACCCATTTACATTTGCGACAAAAATTTGGATATTTTCCATTTCTTTCTACAATTGAAGTAGCACAACTTTTGCATTTCATTCTTCAGCATGTGGTTAAAAAACACCATCTACAAATAAAGTAAAAAGGGAATTACACAAAAGAGCTTCTCGGCTCTGTCAAAATAAACGCCATTATATTCTGAGATAGATTTTATAATCTTACCCAAAGTGAAAGCATTTCCATCTCCAAGTTGGTACTTATTCTATGCAAATCTTACAAATGCTAACTGTCTAAAAAATGGAAGATTCCGTAAATTTTGAAAAGTTGTTTCATCATGTACACTTTCTTGACCATGTTGTCATTTTGGTTCATAAATCTAATTGATAGTTCAGAACGTATCCGAGATAGTATGTAAATTTGGAAATTTCGATAAATTGTTTTTGGTTTTCAAAAGTCTTCTTACCTCCTCTGAGTTTTGCTTTTTAGAGACATTTCGATTTGTCATGATGAATAGCACATTGAGTTCAACGTATCAGGTTAGTGTGATCTTAAAGCTAACAGCTCTAACTATTTTGTCTCAAAATCAATATAATAAATATAAAATGAACATCAATACGCCACGTCCAGAGTGTCTCTTAAAAACGGATAGTATCATTACAAATATGGTTATTATTGAATCTGTCAAATTGATATGATCTGATCTTTTTGATTGCAAATGAAATTGTTTATCAATTACATTTCGGATTTAGAGCCATTCACGGTTTACCACACATACATATTTATGATCAAATTTCTCAAAAATTATAATTCAGATAATATACGTGTATGAGCTATCAAATGCAAGCTAAGTTGAAAAGGATCAAGAGTTACTTAGTGAAACGAACCGAAATCAAAAGATTTTTCATTGGTTCAACCTGTCAATCATTCAGGAAATATCTGTTGCCGGTCCTCAAGCGTCGGTCCTTCATTTTCCTTATGTATGTTATTGATATTGCAATAAGAAACTTTTGAACATTATTCGTATTTTTGCAGAAGGTATATCACTTGCATCTACCACTTCTTATGTATCAGCTTAAGAAGTTACTATTAACGCACTATTTAATTGTTATATTACAACTAAGCAGAGTAGTATATTTTAACCCAATCAAAGCAGAAGTTCACACTAGTAAATAAATGATTCTTATCCATCTTTAGTTTTTGAAAACAATCCTGTAAAGTTTGTTAAACACCATAAACAGTTAGGCATAACTTTATATATTCATAATGCAAAATGGCATCAGAATATAGATGTAAATTCAGCTTGTAATATTTGGGCATGATGCACATGTATCAGTTGTTTACGATTAAAAAAAAGGGTATGTTGAAGAAAGTACGCAATGCAGCAGCGCGCATTGTTACAGGGTTAACTTGTTTTGTGTCTATTTAAAAAATGTGTATTGAAATATGATGGCTGTCTTTGTCAGAGAGAATGAAATATCAAAAATAAATCACGGCCTGCAAAATTAAAACGGGTTTATTACCGTACTATCTAAATAATGTATTATCTAGAGTAGGCAGTAGGCGAATGACTTTTGAAATGTATTTGAATATATGGTTCAAAATATGAGAACACAAATATACGCATTTTATTCTCTCTAATTGGAACAATCATCCTGAACACAGACGTTGCTCAGAATCATTAATGTCTTTTAAAATCATTTTAGTCAACAGTTACTTTAACGTGCAACCAGTGCCACACTTTTATCTTACTGGAAATAGAAACACTCTTTAATGCATTCACGCAGAAGCAACGGGTGTAGTAATTGTGTTATTGATATATTTACAAATCGACTTAAATCAAATTCTAGATGTCCAGGTTGCAGAAACGAAAAATAAGACTTTATGCAATGTACTTTATTTTCAAACGAACGATATTTTTCGAGCTACACTGCGATTTCATACTCTCAGTTATCACACGTTACGTTTTGATAAAAAATTCTTTAACGATGATTCACATATGTGAAGCGATTTATCAAAAGAACAACACGATTTGATATTATTTAACGTATGTATCTTAAATCGGCTTAATGGTGATTCTTCTAAATTTATACGGTACGATAGATTATTTTATTATACTATACAACTTACAGCAATTTGTCTCTCTTTTCTAAATCCTTTATCTCTATAACAATTATCAGAGATTTGATCTCAAGTCAAATCAAACTGTTTAATTAGTATTATATTGTTTACCTGAAAAAGTCATTTTGAATATTTGTGATGTGAAGGCCATATTTAACGTGACCAAACCCTTTTTGCGTATATGTTAAAAGCCATACAATATGTTTGAACTTTAGTGAATCTAAACTTCATATACATATATTCATATAGTAGTTATTTTAAAATTTTAAAATGACAATAATATCATGTTATCAATTCAATTGATATGTTGTGAAAATAAGATTTAATCAAATATATGCAGCACGGGCACTTGCACATACGCAAAAAGCTAGTATGTCTGGTCTGTTTGCATTATTAGACCAATATGTAATATTTCGTTTCATCCATGTTGTATTAAACATTTGAAATACAATTTCTGCATATAATATCGTACACAGAACTACTTAAACGTAAGATAATTTTATTAACAAAAGTTCAAACTTGATTTGAATGAATAAACAAACTGATAAAAGGTTATCTTACACCCCACGTGAAATAGTTGCTATCTTAGTGCCCTTGTTACCGGTAGACACAGGGTATCAGGTGATATAAATATAATCTATCACGCGGTTGCACTGTGGCTAACGAATACGTATCTAAATGTCAAATATACGTAGGGAGTGCATTTGTCCGTATTACCGGGTGATTACGATATGGTTAAATAATACTTTGTTCACAAAAACAAATATTGTAATATAAAGTTATATTATCCAATTTAATATTTTAATGATCAATTTTGTTATCATTTGAGCTTGCGCTATATGATAATGTCAAGGCTCATTGACCGTGGATTAGATGCATTCAGAAATCGGGTATCTGATCGTAAGTAGTAGCAAATGACGGTCCGTGGAGGTGGCTCAAAGGTGGCGTAAGTCCAAAATCCAGGTCAGTGTGAAAGTCATATTGTATCTAGGTCAGTGTGAAGGTCATATCCTTCGTCATTGTCTCAAGTACAAGCCATTTTTGTTTTGTTTGATTACCTACAGTCAAAGTTAACTTAACCTTAAGAAAAATCAGCCAATGTTTGGTTGGCGCGCTCTGATCGACCAAGAATCCTATGGTCACCAGTTTCCCACACGAGCCATTTTTGTTTTGTTTGTTTATCATTTGGTACATTCTGGGCAGTGTTAAGGACATATCCAATATATGGTTCAACTCTCGGTCAACCAAACGTCATACTTATCAAGATTAGCTATCTAGGTTATAATACTGATGTGCCCTGACAAGTCAAAAGCTTAAAGTCAACAGTTTCCCCGCGTGTTTGTTTTATTTTGGTACACTCTGATTAATCCCACCATTATCAATGTCGGTGGTATAAATTGAATATCTTTATCAGTTTTATCATAATCCAAACATGATAAATATAATTACTGTTACCAGCTCTTGATGTATCCCATTATTAACCTTGTGTCAACTCTTATACAATTCTAGCAGACGAAAAAATATTGCGTAACTCCACAGTTTATATCAGTCAATCTAAGAAAGAGATTTATGATTTGACGCTTAGCTATACCTTGTCATTTTGTGGAATTGAAAATCTAATTAGTATTTTTATCTGATAACAATATTCTTTAAACACGTCACGGGTGATCATACAATGCATTTGTATGTAAGATTAACTACTACTGGTGAAAGGTGTTTTTTCCCAGAGATAATCATCATTATCGACCTAGCAGTTTCAGTCAACAGTATTACATCTCCTGCAGACGATAAAATTGTTGCATAACCCGACTGTCTAATATCAGTTCAGTCTGATATCATATCAGACAATATGACTCCGAACATCAGTTATCGAGTCGCTAACTGTACACAAGTGAAATACATGATGTCTACATATTAAATTATACCAATCAGCAGTATACATATTTGAAATGTGTTGTTACTATCTATGATAAAGTTGTTCTGTTTAACCAACTATCATGTTTGTGACCGGTCAGCTCAACCTGTTAAAAACAACAAAAACGTAACGTTTCAATTCTCGGCGTTTTTTTTTCCTAATTGATCAGGTATACTTGACTCTGTTTGCTAACCCGGGTTATACGTGTTTAATATTTTGGCACTCACTTCAACTGCTAGTTTTTGGAAGGAACACAGTGGAATGATTTTGCCAAGGTAAGTACATAGTTCAAGGTAAAGTTCACCTTAAGATCATGGTCGTTTCCCACTCGAGCCAAAATCACTGCTAACAGATACGGTCACAGTTGATTTACTTTGTCACAGTGACATATGAGACAGACACAAATTATTTTCCGCTCGCGTCAACAATGAGCAACACATGCCCTATTTACAATGTGCACTACCATTAGATATGGTGTCCTTAAACAGTCCATTGAAATCACGCATATTTATTTGTCATGACCCAGTGGTTTAAATTAATGTAGTATGTTATGTTGTGTAAGATAATTTCTGAAATTATTTACAAATCAATACTCCTACTTTTATGTTAAAACACACGAATTCGAAATCTATATAAAGGATTTTAAAGATCGTGATGCTTCATTCTTACAAGAACCTGTATTGTTCACGTTGCAGTTTGTAAGCGAATCATGAATTTCAAATGTATGTACCAGATCCTAAACAGTGGGTAGATAACTTTCAGCCCAAACCATCAACGTTTCCATCAGTAAGAAACCACACCAATATAGAATTAACATCACCAATTAAAAGTGTCGTACAACGAGCAAAGTCGGAGTTAGAACGTATAAATGTGCAGAAAACAGCAAAACCTTTCATAGCAGCACTCTGGAGGAAAAGGCGACAGTAAAACGTCTCTGCATGAGAAATCTCACAGAAAGAAGAATACCGGGAGTATTTTGGCAAAGAAAGAAAACAAACAAGTCGCAAACAAACCAGTTTCAAATAAACCTGTAAAGCAAAAGACGCCAAAACCAAGAGGTCCACCGGCAGTTAACGATATATTTGGATAATTTATCGTCTAAAAGATATAAACTCCAGTCAAATTGGTTTCTTGTGACATTTGCGGTAAAACATTCGATAGAAAATACAATATGTTAAGACATAAACAGGCCAAACTTCAGGAAGAAAATTTTGATTCTGAAATGATTGAAAAAATAGCAATATGTCAGATATGGAAGAAATCGACGATCCAATTGATAGCCTTGGGGATGAAGTATTTCAGAAGTACCAGCGGAGATACGAAGAAGAAGTGTTAGCTTTAATGAATCGAGGAAACATATCAGAAGATGAAGCTAGAGACCGAACGTACAAAACAATGAAAAACGCTTATCGCAAAGCCCTTAATGAGGTATTCACAGACAATGTTTTATGGATCAACTCGTTCAAGGACAATCCGCTTACCAGTCGATCCAAAAAAAAACAGTAAATCGCGTCATGAAAACTGAAGACTTTGACACAGAAGAGGCTTGAAAATATGCCGTCAATAAAAGAAAATTTCTGTTTGGAGCAGTTCTTGATGATTACAACCCACCAGAGCTTACAAATGAGTGACACATTGTGACAATATAATAACGAATTAACAGTATATTTTGATAACAATATGCCTAAGTTAACAAATGGATGACACCATTCGAATTGTACGAACGACTTTTTGCACGCTATAATATGTGCATTTTTGATGTGAAGATGATTTAGTTTTCATTATAAACCAAGGAAACACACATGTTTGTGCTGTATTTATCACTCTACCGTAACTTCTCTTTCTTTGACATTAAATTATTAGGGCAAAACTATTTACTCTTTTCGCAGAGTAACGAAAGCGTACGTACTCTTTTAACAGAGTAACAAAAGAGCGCTTACTCATTTTTCAGAGTTATATTAGAGAAGTTACTGTTTTGGACAAATACTACTTTCTAGATAGATTATACTGAAACATAAAAAGCTATAATATACGGTCGCGGCAAGTCGTTAGATTGGCTTTAGCTGCTTAAACTACACATACGTAAACGATAACACAATGTTATTTTGATACTGTTATTGTGTTATACTGTTTAATTGTTAATTAGAGCTCAATCAATTTCAAATCATATGTATATTTTTAATCATTGACTGTAATGTGTAGTTTAAATTAGATTTATATTTTTCTACTGTTGCAGTTTGTTACTTAGATCTCAATCATGTATATATTGTGATTTTTAGTTTGTTACAGTTTAATAAAATTCATAAAAAATAAACACTGACTTGTTTAATGTTTCATTCCGTTATCAATAAAAATTAATCTTTATGCAGTGTTGCTCTCATAAACCTTGACCACATTTTCATGCTTGAACTTGAACATCGAAAATGACAAAAGTACTGACCCAGAACTTTAAAATGAATTTCCCTCCAAAGTATATAAAAGTACATACCAAGAAGTATTAAATCCGTGGCATTTTTTTTATATCTACGATGTGACAAATTGCGCGCCTATAACTGGGTACAATGTATTGAAATAAAGATATATGTCGTTTAAGGTAATCTTTTGACAGGTCACTGACCGTTAAGTCAATTTTACCTCCAAAAATCCTTGACAGATCAGAGCGCGCCCATCTAATATTCGTTTACCTTGCTTAAGGTTAAGTTAACCTCGATGGTTATCAAAGAAAAAATAATGGCTTGCACTTGAGGCAATGACGTAGGATATGACCTTCACACTGACCTAAATTTAATATAACTTTCACACTGATCTGGATTTTAGACTTACGCCACCTTGGAGCCAACTCCACGGACCGTCATTTGCTACTACTATCGTAGTGATATTAATCGAGTAGGGTTAAAATCTTTGATTTGGCTCTTCTTTCTAAACCATCACTATTGTTGTTATCACATGTGGGACTATTTCAGACATCCCACTGGCTTATCGAGAGAAGTTACCCCCATTGATATCGGCGGTTTTTATTACTTACCGGGCTAAACCATGATATTTGGTTTACAAAGAAATATATAGGAAAATTCAATTTTATCGTTAGAACTTTTTCACTATTAAATTGTCAACTTATCACAACGTCTGGTCATTAAGTTAAAAATATAAACTTTATTATGATAAAATAAAAATTCAAATAAGTTCACGTCTTTTTGTTTCCTTTCTTCATCTTATAACAGCATATATGCTCCTTATATGTTCTATATAAAAATTACTCAAACACGTTTTCGGCCACTTTTAATGTCTTATAAACCTTAGTTGTGTTTTTTTTGCTAACCTATTTCAACGTATACGTTTATTGCAAATCAAATTCTCTTTACGATGATATTAAGATATAAAAACATATAATAAATGCATCTTGCTTTCCTTTTGATTTGAAAATGAGACAAAATGTAATTCTGATTTATTTTCTATTTGTTCAATAGAGCGTACTTTTGTACCCAATACAGCATATTACTGTACCCACTTAAATACAGCATGTATGTCGCTATATCAGTCGGCAGAGGTTGGTCAGCCCCGACATGTTTATATACACATGGTGATATTTATATACACAATGTGTAGTTTAAAGTGTTGTTTTTATTTATGTATTTTACTTATATTCTAAAGTATATATTTATTTTAATTTCATATTTTAACTAAAGAACCTTCAAAAAACTTCAAATTCCAGTATATTTCTTTTGTAATCCAAAACATTATTTAATTGTTTATTTCTTTCGCACCATTTTATGTTTTAATGTCTTTGTTATGAAATAATTCAGTGGGCATAGAAAGAAAATTGATTAAAGAGTATGTATAATTTGGATAATCAATTTATATCAATAAAGACCAAAACCAGTGACTAAATAACAACAATACTTTACGCGAGGCATATTACTTGAACAAAGAGATCTGATAATGTAATTTGTTGATAATTATGTTAATATAGCATAAATAGCATATCATTGTTTTGAATTACTCAAATTAATGATCTTTATAAGATATTTTTAAAAATGCGCAATAGTGCTCTTTTTCTTCTTCAGCTTTTGATTAAAAACTTGGTTAATTGCAGATTTATGTATAAAGATTAGCAATATTTTACATAGAGCTTTATCATGTTAAATAATTGTGCTTTACATTGATATGTATAAAGAATGAATGAATCAATCAATCAATCTTATAATTCTTGTATAATGGCTTTGTACAAGTTTAAACGTTCATGTAGGTATTTTGTTATATGACGTGTATATAGATTAGACAAAATAAAGATAATAACTATGAAATGAATGGTCATTTGCGGAACGAATTAAAATTATTTAAAAAAAATAAAGGTGCTGAGATTACTTCATTAAGTTTAATAATTCGTTCTGAAATAGATATTCTAACTGCAAACATGTTTCATTTTGTGTATTTTTTATGTTTGTTTCATGGCCATCACATTCATATTGTGTAATTGACTCAATACAAGTTAGTTATGATGAACCAATATCAAATGTTTATAAATATTACAGCATATTAAATTTAAACGTTTTCCTTAGATCAGTATAGTAATATGTAAATCTAATACTCCTTGTACAACTGTGTTTTTTTATCAATTATGCGATGGCTTTATTAATTAAATGGATTGGTGATAATTCTTTAAACAACTTAATATTTTAAACTTACGTACAGTTTTAAGTTTAATTTTTCAAAAATAGATCCTCTCGTATATTGAAGTGGTATGCGAAAAATATCAAACTGTTGTAACAACATAATCTAATGATATTATAAGTGAATCTGGAAAATCCGGCCCCATTCCAAAACGGCCATGGAGAATCCGGCCCCTGGAGAATCCGGTCCCATTTAGCATGGTCCTTCCGGCCCCACATTTTTATTTTTTATAGCAATATTAGGGTTATTTATCATAAACAATACATACATAATATGTAGATGCTTACATTAAAATATTTATGAAATGCTACCGGTAAACTTGATAATGTGTGTCGCACATTGTACAAACAAAAAAATACATCACAATTATTGAAACTGTGAAAATGTAACATTTCATAGTAACATAGCAAAACAATTTGCTTTTGATTTTGTAAGATATTATAAATATGCACCATTTTCAACATACTATAGATGATGACAAGCCAATACTTTTTTAATTATGCATGTGTAAATAAAGAAAAGTTGTATTATTCATCGTTGATAATGAATACAGTAATCTATTTGCCTTTGAGAAAAACACACATCAATTTAACATTAAACTACATTTTCAACATGAGATATTGCATACAAAATTTAAATACGAAGTTTAGATACACTCTCTAAACTGCACACCTTTGAAATACTCGTATCAAATATAATCTATTCTGTTTATTTTGTCCATGATCATCTCAACTTATCAAATAGCTAGGTATTAACATCACATTTTGAATTGTTTTTTCAACGTATAACACTTATTCAATAACGTATGGTCATACGCACCTTGCAAATATTTGCACAATAAAGTTTAGTTGGGCCCCATGGCATTTTAAATCGTAAACATTGCATACCCAAATCATGCGACTGTCTGCTGAACATTGAACTGAATAACTACTGAATTTTGAACAGTGACCTATTATGGAAAAATATATTTTAATATAATATAAGATATATTGTTAACGCTAGTTATAACGCGATATTTCAGAAGACAAATTAAACTTAACATTTTTTCTATCATATTGACAGAAAGACGAAATTCAAATACGATTGACAGTTTGTCTCAGATTACCACAATTATAAAAATAGAATGCATTTCAATCATTTAAAAAATATCTTTCAAAACTTAAGACGCATTTAAAGGTCTGCATAAATACATACCATTTTACAAACCGATCTAACTCAAGGCGATACACTCAATAGATATCAAAAGGATACAATGGGGACATTATTTACAATTACAATACAAATGTGTTGAATGAATGCAAAATCCTTTATATCAGGAATAGTTGGTCCCGTTAAGATGTTGACTTCCTATTCACTAAAATTAATTGCATACTACCGTGTTACAGTTTCTTGGAGATATGCGATCCATTTTTATCTTGTCTTTTTTCAAGAAATTGTTATGATTAATGACAAACTTATAACCGATAGCAGAGAGAGAGAGAGAGAGAGAGAGAGAGAGAGAGAGAGAGAGAGAGAGAGAGAGAGAGAGATGAAAATATATAGATATATCTTTTTAAAAGTATCGTCGTGAGATAGAACGAGGGAGAGAGGTGTTTATAATTATATTCATTGTTTATGATTATATTAATTAATTAATTATTAAACTGAATTATGAATCATACGTGTTTAATTCCCAAAAATAGCTGCTTTTCATTAACAATCATTGGTTATTGTATGCACTATATAATTCCCGTTATGAGTAATATTTTCATAATGATCCCGCAGTAATTAATATGTGCGTTTCAAGTTATCAAATAACTTATCCAATATTTCATTAGAAACACCAATTAATAGGATTTGTCGAGTAAAAGACTAAATCTGGTTATTGAAGGAGGAATCTTCTTCTAAGTACCTATATTCATGTATTTGCGTCATTATTATGGTAAAGTGATTATTACGGGGACTCCGTTTTGTCAACTTCCTTATTCAAGCGTTCCCGGTTTCAAGAGGCGAACTGCAAAGTTAATCGCAAAAAAGTATTGATAATCCATTGGGTTTCTATGTATTGCAAAAAATTAACTTGACATATTTGTGCTTTTAATTTTTTTCATGTTGTTATATATATTATAACTGTTTTTTTTCACTTTGATGTTCCTGGATTTTGATGGGTTTTGAACGAGTACGAAAACCAATGACAAGACGCGACGTTGTGTACTCGATTTCGTCGACGGAAAAAAATTATCAACCGTTTCGGTTTAAAACAATGCTTGCGGGCAGTATTGGTCGACAAGATGGAGTTCATTGTGAAAATAATCAAATCAGTGTAAACGGTCACCTGTATTAAGCAGCCACCTGTCATAAGCAACCATACTTTCTATTTACCATTTCAATGCTTTCAAAGTAAAATAACCTGTAATTAGCAACGGTCTGTCTTAAAAGGCCACTTTTGCTAATTATCTTGACTGGCTGCTTAAGACAGGTATAACTTTATTGTGGCATTCAACACATTTTATAATTAAAACCATATTGGTGAGTTAATTTGAACAATGTTTTGACTAATTGTATTTGGTAAATGACAATAAGATTCTATATATTGTATATTTGTATATAAATACGAAATTTTAACAAAAATTATATAATATATGCGGCATGTCATATTCCAGAACAATGCTAAAGAAGCCATCTAAAAGTCCTTACGCCCGTGGGAAGCCTTCAGGACCCATCGCAAACCATCTGCCAGAGCCTCCAACTCTCATCCCTGCGACAGTTGAGCAGCCGACAGCGTCGCCAGAGGTCGTCAGGGAGGTCGTGCGGCAAGTGACCCCACAAATAATTCAATGGCTTTGAACTCAAATGGCAACCGACGTGCCAGCGGATGTAACAGCTGCCGGTACCACTGAGGATGTACAGGGTAATACTAATAGCATATTAAGCAACAGTTACGATCTTGGCAGCGCGGCAATATTTTTAAATTGGGATTTTGTGGATCTCGGGCTGCTGTTGAACAATGCTGCTGCCAATGAGGACTCTAGTAATAGAGTATGTGTGGTTGAAGGTCAGTTGGTCTTGCAGTCTCGATATTCTGCTACTAAAATTACCATATTAGGCAGTGGTCAGATACTTTTCTGGTGTACATAAGTCTGTTTTCGGCTTGTCACCCAGAAGCCACCCAAGGCCTTTTGATGTACATGAGCCCCATTTGATTGGGTGCCCAACGTTATAGGGGTCTTGGTGAAAGCTCTATGATGAGGACATGACCTTTTTAGAATTACTGGCTTTTCAAACATGGGGTAGCTACTTTCAAAATAAAAAGACTGAATACAGATAGCCTTGCTTTCGTTTCTATCTTGAACAAAACGACTCTAAAATCACGAAGAGTTATGCAATCCATGTTTTACAATATACAGTGTAAAAGTGTTCATATTGAAGGTAGATTTAATAGCATCGCAGACGCTCTTTCACTAAGGCAATGGGTTCGTTTTCAGCATCTGGCGCCCAGGGCAGAACAATACCCATCTCCAGTACCACTGTGTTTCGAAAAGATGCTATCAAGTCCTGAGCTGATTTGTTGCTAGAAGCATCAGTAGCGGTTAATACAAAGGAGTCTTACAATACAGGCATAAATGCATTTCAACTATTTAGAAGCAATTACAAAATGGAATTGTTGTGGCCTCCAAGTATTCAGCAAGTGTCCGAATTTGTAGCTCATTCGTCTCTTAAGGTGTGTTCCCCAGATACCGCTCGATCTTATCTAGCAGGTATTGGTTTCAAATGTAAACTGCATGATGTATGTGATGTCACACAAAATTTTGTCGTTAGAAAAATCCTCACAGATATGTAACGTCTTGATAAGATGATTGATGTTAGATAACCTATCAATCCCGTTTTGTTAAGGAGAATATTAGACATACTACCTATCATAATTCCTGGGGTGTTAATAGTTTGGTCTAAGATTTTACCTCGCCTTTCCTGGAGGGGTGAAAGTAACCATAAGGCTTTAGACAAAGTATGAGTAAGGGGTAATAGTAAGGTGGCCATTGAAATCTTTAAATAGAATGGGGCATACATAAGATATCAAGATATTGTGGAAGCGGATACGAGTCTTTTCAGTGAAGGTGTTCACTTGTCCGACAGCGGTAATAGGTTATTCTTAAATGGAATCACACAGGGGCTTCAAGTTTTTATAACTTCTTATAAGAGAATGTCCCCCTTGGCCTCTGCAGAATGGTCATGGCGATAAAGTACAGTCATGAATTCCAATCCTCCATTTGAGGTTTTAGAATGCAAAATACTGATACAAAAAACAACAAAAATACTAGTATATTTGAGATAAATGTTGTAGGCATGATGTGCTTGGTGTATGTTGGCGCGACATATCGCTTCCATTTGAAGTGCGTTGGCCAATCCTCCATTTGATGTTTTATAATGCAAACATTTCCGATGCAAAAATACGAGTATATTTAAAATAAATATTGCAGGCATAATGTGCTTGATGTATGTTGGCGCGACATATCGCTTCCATTTGAAGTGCGCTGGCCAATCCTCCATTTGAGGTTTTATAATGCAAAAATACTAGTATATTTGAAATAAATATTGTAGGCATAATGTGCTTGATGTATGTTGGCGCGACATAACGCTTCCATTTGAAGTGCGTTGGCCAAGCCTCCATTTGAGGTCTTATAATGCAAAAATGTCAGATGCAAAAATACTGGTATATTTGAGATATTTGAAAATATTGTATGCATAATGTGCTTGTATGTTGGTGCGACATATCGCTTTCATTCGAAGTGCGTTGGCCAATCCTCCATTTGAGGTTTATGATGTAAGTGTCCGATGCAAAAATACTACAGGTAAAAATGAGATAAGATAAATATTGTGTGCATAATGTGCCTGTTGTATGTTGGCGCGACATATCGCTTCCATTTAAAGTGCATCGGCCAATCCTCCATTTGAAGTCTGTAATATTAGCTTGAATAAAAACATTTAAAGTTTTAATTGGATAGACCAGTTATTTTCTTTCATTGCAATCGTTTATGTTGCTGTTTCGCTTCCCCAATTTCATCGCGGTGCCTCTAGCGGCATGTAATGTCACTATTGGCATATGGTAGTACTTCGTGGTCACAGCACCATTTAATGATTATTGTTTGTAGACATTTTGAAGGAAAGTTATTTAAATCTTTGTGAACATCTGTACCCAGGGTTCACAGGGTCAATTTTTCAGTGACAATTATAAACTGGTCTGTGATATGAACATAATATTTCTTAATGACTTTCATGACTGCACAGTTTGTATTCATATATTATACAAGCCATGGCCAATTAAATTCCAATACTATAAACCAGTTCATTTGTTTGAGTTTTGTCTTTATCCATCTTCAATAATAGGATTTGTCGAGTAAAAGACTAAATCTGGTTATTGAAGGAGGAAACTTCTTCTAAGTACCTAAATTCATGTATTTGCGTCATTATCATTGTAAAGTCATTATTACGGGGTCTCCGTTTTGTCAACTTCCTTTTTCAAGCGTTCCTGGTTTCAAGAGGCAAACTGCAAAGCTAATCGCAAAAAATATTGACAATCCATTGGGTTTCTATGTATTGCAAAAATTACCCACCCTCCCGCATCATACTTTTTTTAATTGCTATATTTCTGTATCTTTGAAACAGAGTTTTCGGTTGTTCTTTATATATTTTTCAGTATCTCTTCTGGAAGTCACTTTCTAATAACCAAGACTGGCTTGTTCCAATCGTCATGGCTTCAGCTGAGGACGTAATGTTCATACGTTTTGTATAAAGACTACTGACAGTATTTCGCAGTCACAGCACCATTTAATGATCATTGTTTGTGGACATTTCGAAGGAAAGTTATTTAAATCGTTGTGAACATCTGTACCCAGGGTTCACAGGGTCAATTTTTCAGTGACAATTATAAACATGTCTGTGATATGAACATACTATTTCTTAATGACGTTCTTGACTGCACAGTTTGAATTCATATATTATAGAAACCATGGCCAATTAAATGCCAATACTGTAAACAAGTTCGTTTGTTTGAGTTGTGTCTTTATCCATCTTCAATAATAAATGATATCATTTTTAAAATTAATGTGGGGCCGGATTTTCCAAGAATATTTCATCCAGGGGCCGGATTAGTAACGGGACTGGATATTCCATAACTCATTATAATACGAGGTTCTTAAAAGAAGTTGTTAAAAAAGAATTATGGTCAAATACCGTTTTAGGCTTTATTAAAAACACATGCGCTAATATACAGTTGTCTGTTTCAAACAAAATTTTATATAATTATATAACCGAAATAATCTGATTATCAACCCTCGGGTCGTGAATTCGAATCCCCGCCGAGCACCAGTCTCTATGGTAGGTGGAGAGCGTGGTCCAGTGATAGAGCACCGAATCCATGATCGGAGGGTCGTGGATTCGATCCTCCGCTACGGCTATGTGTGGTGTCCTTGAGCAAGACACCTTTTCCGCATATGTTTAGTACTGGTCATACCTATGAAGACTTCGAGCATGATTTGCCTAAGTTGTAAGTACTTGTATCACTATCGAAGAAAAATAAACAAGTTCAAAAATAAAGAGTCTCTGTGATGATTGATTTACGACATTATGTCTCATTGTCATTCTGTCTCTTTTATATATAAGCTTATTTAATCAATTAACCGTAATAATTTTATTTATTTATAGTAATACAAAATAATCAATCTTTATTTGTTGATTGATAATAAAATAAACTATATTAAAGTATATTGAAATGTGTAATTAGGATCATTAATTTATGTTATATTTCTACACATTAAATTTAATCAAATGATTTTAACGTTAAAAGTCAAATTCAATATTTCTTTTTTATACTACACATCAAAATCACCAACTGAACGTGCTTATCAAAACAAGGACATATATAAGACCCTGTCAAATTGTTCCCGAGAGCATATATAACACGTCACGCCTACCTAATTTTAGTGTCGGAGCGGAACGACACCTGTATATTTTATAGCGGTCTAACGGAAATAATTGGACTAATCTCAATTATCATTAAACTGAGCAGGGGCAATTAGCGGATAACTCTTGGATAATGTCTGAAATAGTCCAGTATGATAAAACCTGATATCTCCCGAATATTAAACCCCTATGCCTGTCCCACAATTCAGAGCAATTGAATGCTTACTACACTGTGACGTCATTTAAACTTTAAGTTGAAGCAACTGACCAATCAACGTGCTCAAATGCGGCTTTCCCAACGTTGCTATTTAATGGACCTAATCGGGAGAGCTGGGTCCGTTCTGCAGACTATTATCGTTCCTAAAGTTTATTCTTATTTGATAATGCAGCGTTATTACCCTTTGTGTTTAGCTCGTCATTTACAAATCTTAAAGAGGATTCCTAATTATACCAAAAGACAAGCATTTACACAGATATATAGATATCTGTTATGTTGCATATCATGTCTATAACAAACTCATTCGTTGTTATAGTCTTTTTATTCTACAACACAATTACCAGCGGTTATTGTCACTTTTGCTATATCCACCCCGTCTGTTATTGCATATAACACTCCGATCTATGCATATCGTCCCTTATATCTTTAATGACAAAGGCGTTTCAACGTTACGGAAAAACGTCTTTGTCATGTTAATAAGACGTTACACTAGATAACCATCAATATATCATAATTATATTTTCTTCAGTTCATTTAATATAAATAAAGTTGTCATATTTCAATTTGTGAAATACACACTGATCTCTGTATTTAAACATACGTATAACATTAGTATAAGAAATATATTTGTCATTAAAAACGATGCAAATGTACAATGAACGACCTTGAACAATAACAACCAGTTTATTTAGTGCAAAAATCGAAGTAAACACATGTTATATTCACTGTAGAGCAAATAATCAAAACGATACGATTTCCATATGTAATTTTACATGTGAATTTATATTATAGCACAACTTTATCATTCATCCTCACAAACATACCATTCATCCGCCACCATTTCATTAAGCCTCTCACAACCCTTTTATTCATCATCTCCCACCATGTCATTAAGCCTCCCACAACCCTATCATTCATCATCTCCCCCATGTCATTAAGCCACTCACAATCATATCATTCATCCCCCACCATGTCATTAAGCCTCTCACAACCCTATCATTCATCATCTCCCACCATGTCATTAAGCCTCTCACAACCATATCATTCATCATCTCCCATCATATTATTAAGTCTCTCACAATCATATCATTCATCTTCCCCCGCCGTGTCATTAAGCCTCTCACAACCTTATCATTCATCATCTCCCACCATGTCATTAAGCCTCTCACAACCATATCATTCATCCCACACCATGTCATTAAGCCTCTCACAACCCTATCATTCATCATCCCCCACCATGTCATTAAGCCTTTCACAACCATATCATTCATCATCTCCCACCATGTCATTAAGCCTCTCACAACCATATCATTCATCATCTCCCACCATATTATTATGTCTTTCACAACCATATCATTCATCCTCCCCCACCATGCCATTAAGCCTCTCACAGCCTTATCATTCATCATCTCCAGCCATGTCATTAAGCCTCTCACAACCATATCATTCATCCCCCACCATGTCATTAAGCCTTTCACAACCCTATCATTCATCATCCCCCACCATGTCATAAAGCCTCTCACAACCCTGTCATTCATCATCTCCCACCATGTCATTAAGCCTCTCACAACCATATCATTCATCATCTCCCACCATATTATTAAGTCTCTCACAATCATATCATTCATCCTCCCCCGCCGTGTCATTAAGCCTCTCACAACCCTATCATTCATCATCTCCCACCATGTCATTAAGCCTCTCACAACCATATCATTCATCATCTCCCATCATATTATTAAGTCTCTCACAATCATATCATTCATCCTCCCCCGCCGTGTCATTAAGCCTCTCACAACCCTATCATTCATCATCTCCCACCTTGTCATTAAGCCTCTCACAACCATATCATTCATCCCACACCATATCATTAAGCCTCTCACAACCCTTTCATTCATCATCTCCCACCATGTCATTAAGCCTTTCACAACCATATCATTCATCATCTCCCACCATATTATTATGTCTTTCACAACCATATCATTCATCCTCCCCCACCATGTCATTAAGCCTCTCACAACCTTATCATTCATCATCTCCAGCCATGTCATTAAGCCTCTCACAACCATATCATTCATCTCCCACCATGTCATTAAGCCTCTCACAACCCTATCATTCATCATCCCCCACCATGTCATAAAGCCTCTCACAACCCTGTCATTCATCATCTCCCACCATGTCATTAAGCCTCTCACAACCATATCATTCATCCCCCGCCATGTCATTAAGCCTCTCACATACCTATCATTCATCATCTCCCACCATGTCATTAAGCCTCTCACAACCATATCATTCATCATCTCCCACTATATTATTATGTCTCTCACAACCATATCATTCATCCTCCCCCACCATATTATTATGCCTCTCACAACCATATCATTCATCCCCCACCATATCATTAAACCTCTCACAACCATATCATTCATCCTCCCCCACCATATTATTATGCCTCTCACAGCCATATCATTTATCCTCCCCCACCATATTATTCTGCCTCTCACAACCATATCATTCATCATCTCCCACCATATTATTAAGCCTCTCACAACCATATAATTCATCCCCCACCATTCATTAAGCCTCTCACAATCATATCTTTCATCCTACCCATCATATTATTAAGCCTCTCACAACCATACCATTCATCCGCCACCATGTCATTAATCTTCTCACAACTCTATCTTTCATCCTCCCCCACCATGTCATTAAGCCTCTCACAACAATATCATTCACTCCCCCCCCCCACCCCACCATGCCATTAAGCCTCTTACAACCCTAATATTCATTCTCCCTCACCATATTATTTAGCTTCTCACAACCCTATCATTTATCCTCCCACCATATTATTAAGTCTTTCACAACCCTATTATTCATTATCCCTCATCATATTATTAAGCCTCTCAAAATCATATCATTCATCCTCCCCATCATATTATTAAGCCTCTCATAACCATATCAGTCATCCTCCCCATCATATTATTAAGCCTTTCACAACCATACCATTCATCCTCCCCCACCATGTCATGTCATTCAGCCTCTCACAACCCTATCATTCATCCTCCCCGCCATATTATTAAGCCTCTCACAACCCTATTATGATTCACCCTCACCATATTGATAAGCCTCTCGCAACCATATCATTCATCCTCCCCATCATATTATTAAGTCTCTCACAACCATTTCATTCATCTTCTCCCACCATGCCATTAAACCTCTCACAACCCTATTATGATTCACCCTCACCACATTGATAAGCCTCTCACAACCATATCATTCATCCTCCCCATCATATTATTAAGCCTCTCACAACCATTTCATTCATCCACTCCCACCATGCCATTAAGCTTCTCACTACCATACAATTTATCCTCCCCCACCATAATATTAAGCCTCTCACAACCCTTACATTCATCCTCCACCACCATATTGTTAAGCCTCTCACAACCATATCATTCATCCTCCCCACAATATTATTAAGCCTCTCTCAACCCTAATATTCATTCTCCCACACCATATTATTAAGCCTCTCACAACCATATCATTCATCATCATATTATTAAGCCTCTCATAACCATATCATTCATCCTCCCCCACCATATTATTAAGCCTCTTACAACCATAGCATCTATCCTCCCCCACATATTATTAAGCCTCTCACAACCATACCATTCATCCTCTCCCACGATAGTTATTATTAAGCCTCTCACAACCATATCATTCATCCTCCTTCACCATATTATAAGTCCTCCCACATCCATATCATTCATCCTCCCCCACCATATTGCCTCTCAAAACCATATCATTCATCTTCCCCAACCATATTATAAAGCCCCTCATAACCTAATCATTCATCCTCCCCCACCATATTAAGCCTCTTACAACCATACCATTCATCTTTCCCCACCATAGTATTAAGCCTTTCACAACAATCTAGTTCATCATCCCCTACCATATTATTTAGCCTCTCACAACCATATCATTTATCCTCCCCCACCATTTTATTAAACCTCTCACAACCATATCATCCATCCTTCCCAGTCATGTTATTAAGCCTCTCACAACCATATAATTCATCCCAACCATATCATTAAGCCTCTCACAACCCTATCAATCATCCCCCCCATCATGTTATTAAGACTCTCACAACCATATCATTCATCTTTCCTTATCATATTATTAAGCCTCTCACAACCATATAATTCATCCTCCCCATCATATTATTAAACCTCTCACAATCCTACCATTCATCCACCCCCATCATATTCATCCTCTCACAACCTATCATTCATTCTCCCAAGCATATTATTGAGGCCCTCCCAGAGGGGTGGGGTCCCTGTTCTCTGGATCTCTTAAAGTAATGCCTATTGTTCCCCAGATCTCCAAAAGTATTTGCCAAAGTTCCCCAAAAGTATTTTGTCCATGTTCCCCAGATCTCTAAAATTATTTCCACTGTTCCCTAGATCTCCAAAAGTTTTAAACAGAGTTCCCTGAAAGAACCAAATAGTGTTTTCTTAAGAAAAACATCTACTATAATCTTCTCTATTATTATTTACACGTCATCGTAATAAGCAAAATCCATGTACTGTCTTCTTTTCCTTGTTAAAAATATCTATGGTCTATGGCTTTAACTTTCAGAGAAAATGTGTTTTTTTAAATTTCCTTAAAAATGTGCTTGTAATCCCTGTGGCAGGGAGCATTTGTGGTTCAACACGCAGGTTCAAGAACTTCAAGAGTTTGTGGTTATACAAATGCTGTGCGAGTTTGGATAAGATTCTTTGAAAAATGTGGGAGATGTTATAGCTTCTACAAGAAAAACGGTTAACGGATGGACGATGGACAATTTACCACGACATAAGCCCTGCTGGCCTTTGGCAAGTAGAGCCAAAGAAGATATCGATGGAAGGGCAGAAGAGACAAAAAAAATTGAACAGCTGAACGGTTACAAATTTAAAGGCACTATATACACATACATAATTATAAATACACATTAATAATTGACTTTATTTTGTAAACACGATCTAATAAAAAAAAGTAGATGCCGGTAGGGACTGAACACCAGTCCTTACGTTCTGAAATCGACGATATTAACCACTGCACTAGTCTGCCTTTACTCATCAGTACTGTAAATATATCTTTGGTCGGAATTACCATCCAAAATTTATTTCGGGTACATACGATTATGGGAAGAAGTTGTGCAGGGGCCCAGACTAACACGTAAGAAACCTACAATGCTGTCAAAAGCTGTTTCAAGCAGTCAACATCTCATTATAAAAGTAAATTATGATCAAGTATAAAAACTATTCTTAAAATCAGTAAATTAATTGCAGAAACTTACAGGCTAATAGCAATAAAATGTCCACGGCACTTTCAGTATTTCTATAATAACTCTTCGAATCTTTGTCTGAATTTGACAATTTTGGTGCCAAAGTAAGCTGATAAAAATGATGACCAATTCCAATTATCAATTATTTAATATTTTTCTTCTGAATTTAAATTGCTACGGATTGAAATCGAATATATGTTGAAATTTAACGAAAAACAAAAAAATTAAACAAAAAACGGTAATCTTGATCTAACAAATACCATGTACATTTAAACAAAACACAATCAAATAGAAATATTAGGTAGAAAGATGAAGCAGTAAGTTTTCCATCGGTGGAGAAAGTTTCATATAGATATTTATTGAAGTCGTTTTTCTTATTTCTTATTTCAAAAATGGATTAAAAAAGAGAAAACGATCACACACAAAAACTTTAAGCATACAATTCTTCATTTCTTTAAATTTAAAAAAGAAAAAATAAATCTCCCAAATCAAACCCTTTCTTTTGATATCATAATCACAAGATTATGTTGTTTGATTCTGGAGAATGTGTGTTTCCATGATTTAGAAAACGCCACGTGATCTAGTGGTAAAGCACCGAACCCGTGATCGGCTGGTCGTGGGTATTTCAATCCTTCGCCACAATTGTGTGTGGTGTCCTTGAGCAAGACACTTTGTCCACATATCCTTAGTACTGGTTATGCCCAGGAAGACTTTGAGCGTGATTTGTCTAAGTCGTAAGAACTTGTTTCAAAATCGAAGTAAAATAAATAAGTTCAAACTAAACTAGAAAAAGCCCAAATGTGCCACCTGAAATTTAGACCAGTGTCCCAGTTGCCTATCTCTGTTTATATGTCTCTGATAAAGTTGATCAAATTAGGTCCTTTTTTCATTAAGAACAATATCCCTAGATCTCTAAAATTAGGCATTTGATCCTTGGATTTCTTAAAGTAATGGCCAATGTTCCCAAGATCTCTGAAAATAAATGGCCATGTTCTCCAGATCTTCAAACCCCCCAAGGAGGGCCTCATTATTCATCCTCCCACAACATATCAATCATCCTCCCCCAACATATTATTCATCCTCTCACAACCTATCATTCATTCTCCCCATCATATTATCCATCCTCTCACAACCTGTCATTCATCCTCCCCATCATATTATTCATCCTCTCACAACCCTATCATAACCGCTCTCCATCATCTATCATCCCTCAACCCTTTCATATACCCTTCTCCCATCCTATCGTTTACCCTCCCCATACTATCATTTATCCTATGTATATACTATCGCCTTCTTGTTTTCTACTTCCCTGTCAAATAAAATCGTAAATTCCGTTGTTGTGAATTTAATTATCTCCTTTTATGAAATTAAATATATCATGAATTTACTGTATCTATATGATCCATTGTTTTTATAAATCTGTCGTTAATATAGCATGTGAGTAATCATGAATCCTTAACTGGAACCTACTCATATAAAGCTAGTAGTTCATGTATGCAAATTTGTCCACCCTGTCCAGATGTGTTGCATGTAATTCCATATTAGATAAGTCATGGTCAACACCAAATGTATTGGTTTTGCAGAGGGCTTGATATTGTATCTATGATTTGCATTGTAGCTAGGCGCACTCGCCGTAGTCTGGTCTGGTCTGTACATTTATGTATTGGGTATTCACAAAAATCATCTCCATATATATATATATATATATATATATATATATATATATATATTAAAGGTAAATTATGAAATAATAGTCCATAGAGGTTTATAGAGAACATAAACTGGTAACAACATTGACATGTTTGTATATTGCCTATGTATGAATGGTCTGTAACTGAATTTGTTTTGATGTACTTTTGGTATTGCTTGTGTAACATTTAAGGCAAATATTGATCAGCACATTGTCAGTTCTAAACTTTAGCAACATATATTGATCAGTACATTGTCAGTTCTTAACTTGAACTACTTATATAGATCAGCACGTTGTCAGTTCTAAACCTGAGCTACATATATTGATCGGCACGTTGTCAGTTCTAAACTTCAGCTACCTATATCGATCAGCATATTGTCAGTTCTAAACTTGAACTACCTATATTGACCAACACGTTGTCAGTTCTAAACTTGGGCTACCTATATTGATCAGCACGTTCTCAATTCTAAACTTAAGCTACTTATATTGATCAGCACATTGTCAGTTCTAAACTTCAGCTACCTATATTGATCAGCACATTGTCAGTTCTTAACATGAGTTTTTTATATTAATCAGCACATTATCAGTTCTAAACTTGAACTACCTATATTGATCAGCACATTTTCAGTTCTAAATTTCAGCTACCTATATCGATCAGCACATTGTCAGTTCTAAACTTCAGCTACTTATATTGATCAGCAAATTGTCAGTTCTAAACTTGAGCTACTTATATTGAGCACATTGTCAGTTCTAAACTTAAGCTACCTATATTGATTAGCACATTGTCAGTTCTGAACTTGAACTACATATATTGATTAGCACATTGTCAGTTCTAAACTTAAACTACTTATATTTATCACCACATTGTCAGTTCTAAACTTCAGGTACCTATATTGATCAACACATTGTCAGTTTTAAACTTGAACTACTTATATTGATCAGCACATTGTCAGTTCTCAACTTCAACTACCTATATTGATCAGCACATTGAGAGTATTTAATTTGAGCGACTAATATTGATCAAAACATAATCAATTCTAAACCTGAGCTACTCATATTGATCAACCATTGTCAGTTCTAAACTTGAGCTACTCATATTGATCAGCATATTGTCAGTTCTAAACTTGAGCTACTTATATTGATCAGCACGTTGTCAGTTCTAATCTTGAGCTACTTATATTGATCAGCACGTCCTATGTTTTAAACTTGAGCTTCTTATATTGATAAGCACATCGTCGGTTCTAAACTTCAGCTACCTATATTGACCAGAACATTGTCAGTTCTAAATATGAGCTACTTATATTGATCAGCACATTGTCAGTTCTAAACTTGAGCTACCTTTATTGATCAGTACATTGTCAATTTTAAACTTAAAGTACTTATATTGATCAGCACATTATCAGTTCTAAAGTTGAGCTACTCATATTGATCAGCACATTATCAGTTCTAAACTTAAGCTACTCATATTGATCAGCCAATTGTCAGTTCTAAACTTGAGCTATTTATATTGATAAGCATATTGACTTTTCTAAACATAAGCTACTTATATTGATCAGCAGTTTGTCAGTTCTTAACTTCAGTTACTTATATTGATCAGCACGTTGCCAGTTCTAAACTTAAGTTACTCATATTGATCAGCTTATTGTCAGTTCTTAATTTGAGCTACTTATATTAATCAGCATGCGTCAGTTCTAAACTTGAGCTACTTATATTGATCAGCACATCGTCGGTTCTTAACTTCAGCTACCTATATTGATTAGCACATTGTCAGTTCTAAACTTGAGCTACTTATATTGATCAGTATATTGTCAATTCTAAACTTAAACTACTTATTTTGATAAGCACATTATCAGCTATAAACATGAGCTACTCATATTGATCAGCACATTGTCAGTTCTAAAGTTGAGCTACTCATATTGATCAGCAAATAATCAGTTCTAAACTTGAGCCATCATATTGAACAGCACACTGTCAGTTCTAAACTTGAGCTACTCATATTGATCAGCACATTGTCAGTTCTAAATAAGAGCTACTTATATTGATCAGCACATTATCAGTTCTAAATATGAGCTATAATATTGATCAGCACATTGTCAGTTCTAAACTTCAGCTACCTATATTGAACGGCACATTGACAGTTCTAAACTAAAGCTACTTATATTATTAGAACATTATCAGTTCTAAACTTGAGCTACTCGTATTGATCAGCACATTGTCATTTCTAAATTTGAGCTACTCATATTGATCAGCAAATTGTCAGTTCTAAACTTGAGCTACTCATATTGATCAGCACATCGTCGGTTCTAAACTTCAGCTACCTATATTGATAAGCACATAATCAGTTCTAAACTTGAGCTACTCATATTGATCAGCACATTGTCAGTTCTAAAGTTGAGCTACTCATATTGATCAGCAAATTGTCAGTTCTAAACTTGAGCTACTCATATTGATCAGCACATTGTCAATTCTTAACTTGAGCTACTCATATTGATCAGCACATTGTCAATTCTAAACTTGAGCTACTCATATTGATCAGCACATTGTCAGTTCTAAACTAGAGCTACTTATATTGATCAGCACATTATCAGTTCTAAATTTGAGCTATAATATTGATCAGCACATTGTCAATTGCAAACTTCAGCTACCTATATTGATCCGCACATTGACAGTTCTAAACTAGAGCTACTTATATTATAAGCACATTGTCAGTTCTAAACTTGACCTACTCATATTGATTAGAACGTTGTCTGTTCTAAACTTTAGCTACTTATATTGATCAGCACATTGTCAGTTCTAAACTTCAGCTACTTATATTGATCAGCACGTCGTCAGTTTTAAATTTGACCTACTTATATTGATCAGCACATCGTCGGTTCTACACTTCAGCTACCTATATTGATCAACACATTGTCAGTTCTAAACTTAAGCTACTCATATTGATCAGCACATTCTTAGTTCTAAACTTCAGCTACTTTATTGATCAGCACATTGTCAGTTCTAAACTAGAGCTACTTATATTATTAGCACATTGTCAGTTCTAAACTTGACCTACTCATATTGATTAGAACGTTTTCTATTCTAAATTTCACCTACTTATATTGATCAGCACATTGTCAGTTCTAAACTTCAGCTACTTATATTGATCAGCATATTGTCAGTTATAAACTTTAGCAACCTATATTGATCAGTATATTGTCAGTTTTAAGCTTGAGCTACTTATATTGATCAGTATATTGTCAGTTCTAATCTTGAGCTACTTATATTGATCAGCGTATTGTCAGTTCTAAATTTGAGATACTTATATTGATCAACATATTGTCAGTTATTATCTTCAGCTACTTATATTGATCAGCATATTGACAGTTCTAAACATGAGCTACTTATATTGATCAGCAGATTGTCAGTTCTAAACATGAGCTACCTATATTGATCAGAATATTGTCAGTTCAAAATTCAAACAATTTCTTTTTAACAGCACATTATCAGTTATAAACTTGAGCAACTCATATTAATCAGCACATTGTCAGTTCTAAACTCAAACTAGCTATATTGATCAGCACGTTGTCAATTGATAACTTCAGCTACATATATTGATCAGCATATTGTTAGTTTTAAACTTGAGCTACACATATTGATCAGGACATTGTCTGTTCTGAATTTAAGCAACATATATTCATCAGCACATTGTCAGTTCTTAACTTGAGCTACATATATTGATCAGCACATTGTCAGGTCTACACTTCAGCTACCTATATTGATCAGCACATTGTCAGTTCTACACTTCAGCAACCTATATTGATCAGCACATTGTCAGTTCTAACTTGAGCTACGTATATTGATCAGCATATTGTCAGTTCTAAACTTCATCGACTCATACTGATCAGCACGTTGTCAGTTCTAAATTTGACCTACCTATATTGATTAGCACGTTGTCAGTTCTAAACTTCAGCTTCATATATTGATTAGCTAAACTTGAGCTACTGATATTGATCAGCATAATGTCAATTGCAAACTTGAGCCACTTATATTGATCAGCAAATTGTCAGTTCTAAACTTGAGCTAGCTATATTGATCTGCACGTTGTCAATTCATAACTTCAGCTACCTATGTTAATCAGCACATTGTCAGTTCTAAACTTGAGCTACTCATATTGATCAGCATATTGTCAGTTCTAAACTTGAGCTACTCATGTTGATCAGGACATTGTCAGTTCTAAATTTTAGCAACATATATTGATCAGCACATTGTCAGTTCTAAACTTCAGCTACATATATTGATCAACACATTGTCAGTTCTACACTTCAGCTACCTACATTGATTAGCACATTGTCAGTTCTAAACTTCAGCTTCGTATAGTGAATGTATATTGATCAGCATATTGTCAGTTCTAAACTTCATCTACTCATATTGATTAGCTAAACTTGAGCTATTTATATTGATTAGCATAATGTCAATTGTAAACTTGAGCCACTTCAACTCCTCATATTGATCAGCACGTTGTCAATTCTTAAATTCAGCTACCTATATTGATCAGCATATTGTCAGTTCTAAACTTGAGCTACTCATATTGATCAGCACATTTTCCGTTCTAAACTTTAGCAACCTATATTGATAAGTATATTGTAGGTTCTAAACTTGAGCTAATCATATTGATCAGAACATTGTCAGTTCTAAACTAGAGCAACTCATATTGATCAGCACATTGATAGTTCTAAACTTGAGCTACTCATATTGATAAGCAAATTGTCAGTTCTAAACTTGAGCTACCTATATTGATCAGCACAATGTCAGTTCTAAACTTGACCTACTCATATTGATCAGCACGCTGTCAGTTCTAATCTTGAGTTACTTATATTGATCAGCACATTGTCAGTTCTAAACTTCAGCTACCTTAATTCATCAGCACATTGTCAGTTCTAAACTCCAGCAACTCATATTGATCAGCACGTTGTCAGTTTTAAAATTCAGCTACTTATATTCATCAGCACATTGTCAGTTCTAAATTTAAGCTACTTATATTGATCAGCACATTGTCAGTTCTAAACTTGAGCTACTTATATTGATCAGCATATTGTCGGTTCTTAACTTGAGCTACATTTATTGATCAGAATACTGTCAGTTTCAAACTTCAGATATTTATATTGATAGGCATAATGTCAGTTCTACACTTGAGCTACTCATATTGATAAACATATTGACAAGTCTAAACTTGTGCTACTTATATTGATCAGCACACTGTCAGTTTTAAACTTCACCTACTTATATTGATCAGCATATTGTCAGTTCTAACATTCAGCGATAGTCATATTAATTAGCACGTTGTCAGTTCTAAATTTCAGGTACATATATTGATCAGCACATTATCTGTTCTAAACTTGAGCTACTTACATTGATCAGCACATTATCTGTTCCATCTACCTATATTGATCAGCTTATTGTCAATTCTAAACTTAAGCTACTTATATGGATCAGCATATTGTGTGTTCTAATCTTCAGCTACCTATATGGATCAGCACATTGTCAGTTCTAAACTTGAGCTATTCATATTGATTAGCAGAATGTCAGTTCTTAACTTGAGCTACTTATATTGATCAGCACATTGCCAGTTCTAAACTTCAGCTACCTATATTGATAAGCAAATTGTCAGTTCTAAATTTCACCTACTTATATTAATCAGCACATTATCAGTTCTAAACTTGAGCTACTTACATTGATCAGCACATTATCAGTTCTAAACTTCAGCTACCTATATTGATCAGCACATTGTCCGTTCTAAACTTGAGCTACTTATGTTGATGAGGACACTGTCAGTTCTAAATTTGAGCTACTCATATTGATCAGCACATTCTCAGTTTTGAGCTTGAGCCACTTATATTGATCAGCACATTGTCAGTTCTGAACTTGAGCTTCCTATATTGATAAGCAAATTGTTAGTTCTAAACTTGAAATACCTATATTGTTCAGCACATTGTCAGTTCTACACTTGAGCTACATATATTGATATGCACATTGTCAGTTCTAAATTTCAGATACCTATATTGATAAGCAAATTGTCAGTTCTAAACTTTAGCTACCTATATTGATCAGCACATTATCATTCCTAAACTTGAGCTACTTATATTGATCAGAACATTGTCAGTTCTAAACTTCAGCTACCTATATTAATCAAGACATAGTCAATTCTAAACTTGAGCTACTTATATTAATCAGCACATTGTCAGTTCTAAACTTGAGCTACTCATATTGATAAGCATATTGACAGTTCTAAATTTGAGCTACTTAAATAGATCAGCTTATTGTCAGTTCTAAACTTCAGCACTACTCATATTGATTAGCATGTTGTCAGTTCTAAACTTCAGCTCCTTATATTTATCAGCACATTGTCAGTTCTAAACTTGGGCTACCTATATTGATCAGCACATTGTCAGTTCTAAATTTGAGCTACTCATATTGATCAGCACCTTGTCAGATCTAAACTTGAGCTACTCAAATTGATCAGCACATTGTCAGTTCTAAACTTGAACAGCTTATATTGATCAACACGTTGTCAGTTCTTAACTTGAGCTAATTATGTTGATTAGCACGTTGTCAGTTCTAAACTTGGGCTACTCATATTGATCAGCATATTGTCAGTTCTAAACTTGGGCTACTTATATTGATCAGCATATTGTCCAATCTTAACTTGAGCTACTTACATTGATCAGCACATTGTCAGTTATAATCTTGAACTACTCATATTGATCAGCATATTATCAGTTCTAAACTTAAGCTACTCATATTGATTAGAATATAGACATTTCTACACTTGAGCTACTTATGTTGAAAAGCATATTGTCAGTTCTAAACTTCAGCTACTTATATTGATCAGTACATTGTCAGTTCTTAACTTGAGCTACTTATATTGATCAACATATTGTCAGTTTAAACTTCAGCTACTTATATAGATCAGCACATTGTCAGTTCTAAACTTCAGCGCTACTCATATTGATTAGCACGTTGTCAGTTCTAAAATTCAGCTACTTATATTGATCAGCACATTGTCAGTTCTAAACTTGGGCTACTTAAATTGATCAGCATATTGTCAGTTCTAAATTTGAGCTACTCATATCGATCAGCATATTGTCAGATCTAAACTTGAGCTACTCATATTGATCAGCATATTGTTAGATCTGAACTTAAGCTACTCATATTCATCAGAACATTGTTATTTTTAAACTTGAGCTACTCGTATTGATCAGTACATTGTCAGTTCTAAACTTGAACTACTCATATTGATATGCACGTTGTCAGTTCTTAACTTGAGCTAATTATGTTGGTCAGCACATTGTCAGTTCTTAACTTGAGCTACACATATTGATCAGCATATTGTCAGTTCTTAACTTGAGCTACTCATATTGATTAGCACATTCTCAGTTTTAAACGTGAGCTACTTATATTGATCAGCACATTGTCAGTTCTAAACTTTATCTTCCTATATTCATCAGCACATTTTCAGTTCTACACTTGAGGTGCCTATATTGATCAGTACATTGTCAGTTCTAAACTTGAGCTATTTATATTGATCAGCACATTGTCGGTTCTAAACTTGAACGACTTATATTAATCAGCACATTATCAGTTCCAGCTATCTATATTGATCAGCATATTGTCAGTTCTAATCTTGAGCTACTTATATTGATCAGCATATTGTCAATTCTAAACTTGACCTACTTACATTGATCAGCACATTGTCAGTTCTAATCTTGAGCTACTCATATTGATCAGCATATTGTCAGTTCTAAATTTAAGCTACTCATACTGATTAGAATATGGACATTTCTACACTTGAGCTACTTATATTGATAAGCATATTGTCAGTTCTAAACTTCAGCTACTTATATTGATCAGCACATTGTCAGTTATTAACTTGAGCTACTTATATTGATCAACATATTGTCAGTTCTAAACTTCAGCTACTTATATTGACCAACACATTGTCAGTTCTGAACTTGGACTACTTATATTGATCAGCACATTGTCAGTTCTAAATTTGAGCTACTCATATTGATCAGCACCTTGTCAGATCTAAACTTGAGCTACTCATATTGATCAGCATATTGTTAGATCTGAACTTTAGCTACTCATATTCATCAGCACATTGTCATTTTTAAACTTGAGCTACTCATATTGATCAGCACATTGTCAGTTCTAAACTTGAACTACTCATATTGATCAGCACGTTGTCAGTTCTTAACTTGAGCTAATTATGTTGATCAGCACATTGTCAGTTCTAAACTTGAGCTACTCATATTGATCAGCATATTGTCAGTTCTTAACTTGAGCTTCTCATATTGATTAGCACATTGTTAGTTCAAAACTTGAGCTACTTATATTGATCAGCACATTGTCAGTTCTAAACTTTATCTACCTTTATTCATCAGCACAATTTCATTCTAAACTTGAGCTGCCTATATTGATCAGTTCATTGTCAGTTCTAAACTTGAGCTACTTATATTGATCAGCATATTGTCAATTCTAAACTTGACCTACTTACATTGATCAGCACATTGTCAGTTCTAATCTTGAGCTACTCATATTGATCAGCATATTGTCAGTTCTAAATTTAAGCTACTCATATTGATTAGAATATGGACATTTCTACACTTGAGCTACTTATATTGATAAGCATATTGTCAGTTCTAAACTTCAGCTACTTATATTGATCAGCACATTGTCAGTTCTTAACTTGAGCTACTTATATTGATCAACATATTGTCAGTTCTAAACTTCAGCTACTTATATTGATCAGTATATTGTCAATTCTAAACTTCAGCTACTTATATTGATTAGCACGTTGTCAGTTCTAAATTTAAGTTACTCATATTAATCAGCTCATTGTTAGTTCTTAACTTGAGCTACTCATATTGATCAGCACAATCTCAGCTCTAAACTTGAGCTACTCATATTGATCAACACATTGTCATTTATAAACCTTAGCTACTCACATTGATCAGCATGTTGTCAGTTTTACACTTGAGCTACTCATATTAATCAGCACATTGTCAGTTCTAAACTTGAGCTACTCATATTGATCAGCTTATTGTCAGTTCTTAACTTGAGCTACTCATATTGATTAGCACATTGTCAGTTCTAAACTTGAGCTACTCATATTGATCAGCATATTGTCAGTTCTTAACTTGAGCTTCTCATATTGATTAGCACATTGTTAGTTCAAAACTTGAGCTACTTATATTGATCAGCACATTGTCAGTACTAAACTTTATCTACCTATATTCATCAGCACAATTTCATTCTAAACTTGAGCTGCCTATATTGATCAGTTCATTGTCAGTTCTAAACTTGAGCTACTTATATTGATCAGCATATTGTCAATTCTAAACTTGACCTACTTACATTGATCAGCACATTGTCAGTTCTAATCTTGAGCTACTCATATTGATCAGCATATTGTCAGTTCTAAATTTAAGCTACTCATATTGATTAGAATATGGACATTTCTACACTTGAGCTACTTATATTGATAAGCATATTGTCAGTTCTAAACTTCAGCTACTTATATTGATCAGCACATTGTCAGTTCTTAACTTGAGCTACTTATATTGATCAACATATTGTCAGTTCTAAACTTCAGCTACTTATATTGATCAGTATATTGTCAATTCTAAACTTCAGCTACTTATATTGATTAGCTCGTTGTCAGTTCTAAATTTAAGTTACTCATATTAATCAGCTCATTGTTAGTTCTTAACTTGAGCTACTCATATTGATCAGCACAATCTCAGCTCTAAACTTGAGCTACTCATATTGATCAACACATTGTCATTTATAAACCTTAGCTACTCACATTGTTCAGCATGTTGTCAGTTTTACACTTGAGCTACTCATATTAATCAGCACATTGTCAGTTCTAAACTTGAGCTACTCATATTGATCAGCTTATTGTCAGTTCTTAACTTGAGCTACTCATATTGATTAGCACATTGTTAGTTCTAAACTTGAGCTACTTTTATTGATCAGCACATTGTCAGTTCTAAACTTTAGCTACCTATATTCATCAGCACATTTTCAGTTTTAAACTTGAGCTCCCTATATTGATCAGTACATTGTCAGTTCTAAACTAGAGCTACTTATATTGATCAGCATATTGTCGGTTCTAAACTACAACGACTTATATTGATCAGCACATTATCAGTTCCCGCTACCTATATTGATCAGCATATTGTAAGTTGTAAACTTGGGCTTCTTATATTGATCAACATATTGTCAATTCTAAACTTGAGCTACTTACATTGATCAACACTTTGTCATTTCTAATCTTGAGCTACTTATATTGACCAGTATATTGTCAGTTCTAAAGTTAAACTACTCATATTGATCAGCATATTGTCAGTTCTAAACTTCAGCTACTTATATTGATCAGCACACTGTCAGTTCTAAACTTCAGCTACTCATATTGATTAGCACGTTGTCAATTGTAAACTTCAGCTACATATATTGATCAGCACATTGTCAGTTCTAAACTTGAGTTCCTTATATTGATCAGAACTTTGTCAGTTCAAAACTTGAGCTACTTATATTAATCAGCATATTGTCAGTTCTAAACTTCAGCTACTTATATTGATCAGCACGTTGTCAGTTCTAAACTTAAGTTACTCATATTGATCAGGTCATTGTCAGTTCTTAACTTGAGCTACTCATATTGATTAGCACATTGTCAGTTCTAAACTTGAGCTACTCATATTGATCAGCATATTTTCAGTTCTTAACCTCAACTATTCATATTGATCAGCACGTTGTCAGTTCTACACTTGAGCTTCTCATATTAATCAGCACATTGTCAGTTCTAAACTTGAGCTACTCATATTGATCAGCTTATTGTCAGTCCTTAACTTGAGCTACTCACATTGATTATTACATTGTCAGTTCTAAACTTGAGCGACTTATATTGATCAGCACATTGTCAGTTCTAAACTTTAGCTACCTATATTGATCAGCACATTTTCAGTTCTAAACTTGAGCTGCCTATATTGATCAGTATATTGTCAGTTCTAAACTTGAACTACTTATACTGATCAGCACATTGTCGGTTCTAAACTTGAACTACTTATATTGATCAGCACATTATCAGTTCCAGCTACCTATATTGATCAGCACTTTATCGGTTCTAAACTTTAACTACTTATATTGATCAGCACATTATCAGTTCCAGCTACCTATATTAATCAGCACATTGTCAGTTCTAAACTTGAGCTACTGATATTGATCAGCATACTGTCAATTCTAAACTTGAGCTACTTACACTGATTAGCACATTGTCAGTTCTAATCTTGAGCTACTCATATTGATCAGCATATTGTCAGTTCTAAACTTGAGCTACTTATATTAATTAGCTTATGGACAATTCTAAACTTGAGCTACTGATATTGATCAGCATAGTATCAGTTCTAAACTTCAGCTACATATATTGATCAGCACATTGTCAGTTCTAAACTTGAGCTCCTTATATTGATAAGAACATTGTCAGTTCTCAACTTGAGCTACTTATATTGATCAGCATATTGTCAGTTCTAAACGTCAGCTACTTATATTGATCAGCATATTGTCAGTTCTAAACTTCAGCTACTTATATTGATCGGCACGTTGCCAGTTCTCAACTTAGGTTACTCATATTGATCAGCTCATTGTCAGTTTTTAGTTTGAGCTACTCATATTGATCAGCACAGTGTCAGTTCTAAACTTGAGCTACAGATATTGATCAACACATTGTCAGTTCTAAACCTCAGCTACTCATATTGATCAGCACGTTGTCAGTTCTAAACTTGAGCTACTCATATTGATCAGCACATTGTCAGTTCTGAACTTGAGCAACTCATATTGATAAGTTCATTGTCAGTTCTTAACTTAAGCTACTTATATTGATCAGCACATTGTCAGTTCTAAATTTCAGCTACCTATATTGATCAGTTCATTGTCAGTTCTAAACTTGAGGTACTTATATTGATCAGCACATTATCTGTTCCAGCTACCTATATTGATCAGCAAATTGTCAGTTCTAAACTTGAGCTACTTATATTGATCAGCACATTGTCAATTCTAAAGTTGAGCTACTTATATTGATCAGCACATTGTCAATTCTTTACTTGAGCTCCTTATATTGATCAGCAAATTGTCAGTTCTTAACTTGAGCTACTTATATTGATCAGCCCATTGTCAGTTCTTAACTGGAGCTACTTATATTGATCAGCACATTGTCATTTCTAAACTTGAGCTATTTATATTGATCAGCACATTATCAGTTCCAGCTACCTATATTGATCAGCACATTGTCATTTCTAAACTGGAGCTACTGATATTGATCAGCATATTGTGAATTCTAAACTTGAGCAACTTACATTGATCAGCACATTGTCAGTTATCAATTTGAGCTACTCATATTGATCAGCATAATGTCAGTTCTAAACTTGAGCTACTCATATTGATTAGCACATTGTCAGTTCTTAACTTGAGTTACTTGTATTGATCATCACATTGTCAGTTCTAACATTGAGCTACTTATATTGATCTGTACATTGTCAGTTCTTAACTTCAGCTTCTTGTATTGATCAGCACATTGTCAGTTCTAAACTTGAGTTACTTATATTAATTGCAATATTTACAAATAGTATCCACGTCGTCGTTCAATGCAATGAAAAACTTAAAAAAAATTAATGCTTCCGGTACAAGTAATAAAACAATTTTATGATACAGACCTGACAAACATGTGTTTCTCACTACGTCCATTTTTCAGTTTACAAAAAACCTCGACAAAAGCTAAGTTTGTTTACGAATATCGATTTCAAACACGTCTGCTGATAACTGATACAATACAGGTCAAGGTGAACAGTTATAAAATTATTTCGCATGTGCATGTCAGAAATTATAGAGGTTCCGGATGAGTGACCTTCTTATATATACTTTTTTTTGAAAATGAGTGAAATTAGCACAGAGCCAGATTTAAATGGAGAATAAAAATAAGTAAACCGTTGAAAAGTTTTGTTATAAGAAGTGGATAAGAAGATGTGGATATATATAAAGATGCATTAATACTGTTTTTTTTAAATCAGTTATTTTATTTGGTCACTATGATTTTTAAAAAAAAATAAAATTAGAAAAATGAAAAAAAAATTACTGTTCAGTGAATTGATTTTGTTATGGAATAAACTCATTGAGAAATATGTATTCATGTTAAAGGTTAGTTTCATCTGCTTTCATTTTAATTTGCACTTTTGCAGCCTCATTTCAATTTAGTTTGACACATTACGCCATTCTGTCAGATGCCGCCATTTTGTTGGACGTATATTGGGTAACCGTGATCTAACGTGAATGACGAAGTCATTGGGCATGTATTTGTTATCTTTTTCATAGAAAATAATTAGTTGATAGTTATTTAAACGTTATATACATGCATTTAGTTTTTGACAAATACTTTTAAGTTTTAATGAAATAGAAGACTTTATAATAACAAACGACAATGAGTCCTTGATAGTGGTTTGGGATTTTAACACAGTAATGAATGAAGCCTTTTAAGGAAATGTTCAAAATCAATTTCACATTAAGTCATTTACACGCATACAAACAAACTAAACATATCACTATTTATATTTGTGAATAAACAGACATTCATGAAACATAGTATAATAAGTTAAAATATTCAAACATTTCAAAAAAATATTTCCACTCACCTAGATTCCGACGTACTGTAAACGAGACTTTCATTTTAACTATAATTAGTTCTCCTTGAAGTGAACAATTATAAAGTTGTTCTTATACAAATATTTCAATATTTCCCGTCCGGTTTGTTCGATGTTTCGCTGTCAATGCCCCAACTGCAACTACTGTCTAAAGGTGTATACGAATCATAAAGGAAGTAAAAATGTGACTGATAATATGCGCATTACATTTGTCACGTGATGATGTTTGAAGATATCTCAGATAAAGGTGCATGTCAATTGTTTCAAGGTTATATATTATTCGGTAAAGGTAAAGGTAAGATAAAATCTACATTAATGTGAATAGTGATATATGCGTTGTATGACAACAAGAAAAGTTGAAATGTATATATAGCATATCGGTAGCTGCAGCTCTCTGTACAAAGTCTAATTAGACATGTTGTCAAATAATTTAAGGTGCAGGAGTGTAATAAATCCATGATGTATGGTTTATATTGTTTATATTAACCTACTGTACTGCCACTACTGAGTCATCGTTCGGTGTTGTACGTATAACTCGGCCCGCGCACGTAAAATGCCGAAGGGCTTTCCGACATGTCCGACGTTGATTTTCAATATAAAATTACGCTTAAATGACGAAAACTGTTAAGCACGATTTTTTCTTATTCTTTAAAGAACATTGGTTTTAAAAAATAAACGGTAGATATAATTTTCTGAGTGATGTGATTAAAAGAATGTTACATTCGTGCCCATTTTATAATTTGAGTTGGCAAAACCATATTATGCGAGGTTCACTGCCAAGCATCATATACTTTTTGCCAACTCGTTTCATAAGTTCAATAATAAAGTAGCACTTATGTAAGATGCTCTATACATGTATTTGGACTAATTAAATATAATCAATGTAGAGAAAAAAATAAATGTTTGTAAAAATAAACGATACACCTTCGACGTTGGCTGTAACAGCAATAATATGAACAAATAAACGACTGGCATGCGCTTTGTTTTTCAGGCATAAATAAAATTGTTTGGCAATTAGACAATTTTTACAAATCTGTTCGTGCGCGGTTTAGTTGTGCTATACTTGGAATGCTGTTTGCTGGGTTCTTTGAATTGTGAAAAGGACATATGTTTTCTTTTGGTTTTTTTTTCGAGATATAATTAAAGAGACAAATAATGGTGATTTGAACATGTCAGTCAAAATTTATATGTTATATATAAAAAGTAAATATTAAGAAGAGAATGGGGACTGAGTTTACCTGGATTTACCTAAAAGGTGCTCCTTTGGCTGGGTATACATCGGTTTACCTAAGATTTGCCCCTGAAACGTCACGTAATAGCCACCCGCTTGGACCGTAGAAATAATTAATTGTGTTGTTCAAGACGTATCCGGATGTAGTTACCCCTACCAATATAAAACAGTAACTCAGCAACCAAGATGTCTATGCCCTAAAGAAACTGCCATCATTTTATAATGTCGGTCGTTCTTGTGACATTTAGTACCAGGGCGTGTTTACCGTCACCTGTATTAATTTAAACTTATTTATGTTACTTCGACTGTGAAACAAATCATGCTCAAAGCATTCTTGGGTAGAAACTATACTAAGCGTATGCGGAAAAAAATGTGTCTTGCTCAAGGACACCACACATAGCCGTTGCAGAGAATCGAACCCACGACCCTCCGATCATGAGTTTGATGCTCTACCACTGGATTATGCGCTCCGCTTGTATTAAACAAGCAACCAAGTTGTCTACGCCCTACAAAAACATCTGCCATCGTTTTATAAAAACAATGTACATAAATGTTGGTTTAAATCCTTACCAAGATGGCCAAATGATGACAAAGACAAAACAGTTGTCTAGTTTCTTTTACCACACATAATGCTACAATTATAAATATCACACGCAAAATCACAGTTTTTTGTACACGAAAACCATTTTGAGTTTAAAAAAAAAGTATGTACCCATGTACGCACTTTTCGGCGATTTATGTCTTCGATTGAAATAAACATATAAAACGCCTATGACCAAATTTACAGTAGAACGGAATTGTCTCCCTTCCCATTCTGTACTACTTATAATGGTATATAAAAGTAGGTGACAGATCGCCAGTAGAAATATATTATAATTCTAAAGTTAATTTTAGTATCCGGTGGTTCTTTGTCTCGTTTTATGATGTGCTGACGGGAGGAAGAACGAGGATTGACGCACCACTTAAGATTGGCTTATGCTCACTCGTGGCCGTGTTACCACTGACCGTTCTAAGATGGTGACCCCATTGTTGTTTCTTCTTTTGTATTTATTATAATAAGTTCATTTTTTGTCATAGTCAGTATTTTGGTTGAATAACCAACCTCTGTGTGGTCCCGGGGAGCAATATGAGTGATGGCAGAAATAGGATCACTGTTGCTCATGCATGTCGTAAGAAGTGGCACTTTGAGTTATACGATAGAAGTTGCTAAGACTCTGCTGTTCTACAGGTATCAAGGTTCTAGGCTCATTATGCATATTTATTTGTTGGTGTTTGTTTTTATCTGTATGTTAATTTGTTGTTTTTGTACACGTTGAGTGAACTACCTTCCGATTGGCGTCGAATAACCTACAATGTGTAAGTACGCCGTTCATTTATTCATTAAATATGGATGAATTACATTTGAGTGATCTTATTTATAACCCTATTTCACACGTTTCTGTTAAGTTGTTATCTTTTTAGACTGTGCAGAATGCACATTACAATGTCATGTAAGAAAAGTAAACAAATGTGTTGTGCTCAAATGTGCTTAATCAATTCAGGTAGTTGTGTAAATAATCGTTTTAAGATAAAGAACTGTTTTATCGGCATAAGCCCTGTTCACATCAGCCGTGCGATTTTTTAGTCGTACGATTTCGCAGGCCCGGGGTGCCATCGTAAGACAAATTTGCAATATGTCCGGACAGGTCCGCACCGGTCGTAGACACTGCAAGGCAGCAGTACGATGCTAGTGCGGCTGTGTCACGGGTCGCATGGTGTTCGCAGCTTGAACGTAGGAAAAAGAAAGGCGCGTATTTGCACAGCTGCTGCAAAATTGCCATGCAGCTGCCGTGCAAATTTGCAAGACTGCCACAAGGCTGTCGTAAGAATTCGTAAAACTTTCTTGCGGCCACCCTACGACATGTAAGATTTTGCAAGACAAACGTATGAATGCCTTACGTTGTTTGTGCGTTCATCGTAAGAATTAGCCTCGAGTGAGGGTATAAATGCAAGGGGAAGCGCCAACAGCGGTCACTTTTTCATCAGAACTTGACAGGAGAACATCTCTTCGTGGTGGCTATCCAACCACAGAGGTTGCGTGTTGCCGTACTCAGAAGAATGCTACGTGATGAAGAAGAGCGTTATGAAGCTATATCCGTGAGCGTCAACGTCAGAGAAAACGAGAGAGGCGTTGGTGGGTCAAGCTATGGATTGAGCGGCGTCGGATGTTTGGCCAGTACTATACCCTCTTCCGTAAAAAATATAATAACATCTTATGTTGGTCATACACTTTATGTTTACAGGGGTCGTGGTTCCAATGAGCCCGGGGAGAAGTTATAACACTTCGCTTTCTGGCCACCGAGATTAGTTTCAAGTCCTTAAAGTACGCCTTCAGGGTTGCGCACAATACCAACTCCCTCTTTGTTCCCGAGTCGTGTCGGGCGATTTATGACGAGTACAGAGGGGAACTCTTCACCCTGCCTTTTACTCCCGACCAATGGCGTGAAGTGGCGCAGACGGTTGGCAACCGGTGGAACTTCCATCATGCTTGAGGTGCCATATGTCGCATGAAGTGGCGCAGACGTTCGGCAACCGGTGGAACTTCCATCATGCTTATGGTGCCACATGTCGCCATCAAGAAGCCGCACCTGTCTGAGAGCGACAAAGGGTTCTGCTCGATTGTGCTGCTGGGTGTGGCGGATGCGGAGTATAAGTTCCTGTGGGCAAGTGTGGGAAGCAACGGATTGTCGTCTTGGTATGGGGGCTCCACATGTTCCTGGGATTCCGCATGCTCAACAGGCTCAACCGCAGCAGCTGCAGTGGCCTTCCCCTTCCCCTTTGATCTATGATTAGGTGGCATGAAAGATGTTGTCTGTATGAAATCTCGACAATGTGTATTGGGTGGTCTGAGCGGATCTGCCTTTTACATAGGAGGGAAGACGCACAGTTGCCACAGGGCTGCCGCACGGCAGCCGTGCGAATTCGTGCGATTGTCGTACGTTCTGCAGTAGTCTTGCTGCAGCCTTTCGACAAAACGCAAGGCACTGCAAGGTGTTCGTTCGGTTGACGTGCGGCCTTTGCAAGACAAACGCAAAAATTGATTGACAGCAGCCCCAGCCTGACACCGTGTGGAATCGTACGTCAATTGTGCGAGCGTCTCGAGGCTGCCTTGCTGCAGCCTTGCTAACTCAAAAAATCGCCTTTACTTCGCTAAATGTTAAAACTTCCCTTAAATGTTTAAAACTAAACGCTCAATGTTAAAACTTTTAAGGTCGTAGGTTCGAGTGCCGCTCGTTCAAAAAAAATTAATGAGAGAAAGTTTGCCAGTTACTTGCAAAAGGACGTTGGTTCTACTCAGATTCATTCTGAGGTCTTCCTCCACTAATAAAACTGGATATGTCATATATAACCTGGAACATGATGAAAATGACGTTCATTCAAAAATAAACACACAAAAAAGAGCGTAACATCTATACGGTGTTCCGGTAGGACCATCATGCTATCGCTTTGTCAACAGGCACACGCGATGCCACGAAAACACGATGAAAAGATGGTGATAGCACAATACGATAGCACGATGGTGATGAAGCGATCACACGATGGTGATGGAGCGGTGGCACGATGACGAAGACGCGATGGTTATGTAGCGTTGCAATGGCAGCACGATTGTGATTAAACGATGGCGTGATGATGGAGCGATGGCACGATGGCGAAGTCGCGAAGTAATTTCGCGTTTTCGTCATCGTGCTGTCGTGGTATCGCTCTATCATCATTGTGTCATCGCGTCTTCGTCGTCGTGCCATCGCTCCATCATCATCTAGTCATCGCACAATCTACCATCTGGTCAATCAGACCTTCATATTCAGTATGTCTATATCGTAAAGACATGACCTGGTATTGTATAAAACCGATACAGTTAAACGTGGATATCACGTAAATTTTATTTTATCGATTTATTTTACATCGATTGTGAAACAAGTTAATACAACATAGACAAAGTTTTCCTGAGTAGAATCAGCATATGCGGGGAAAAGTGTATTGTTCAAGAACACCACTCATAGCCGTGGCGAAGGATCGAACCCACGAACTTCCGATCCTGGGTGCAATGCTGTACACAATGCAGATGTAGAAAATATAGATAAAGATCAAAATCGGCCATATATCCAAAATACTTGACATTATGGGAAATTATAATGCAAAAAATTGCATGATTAAACATTTTTCTTGTGAATTTCAAGACATTATATTTCACCCACTAATTGAAATATTTTTAGATTTTGACGTTTTGACGTTGTTGACGTTGTTTTGAAAAATGTGCACTTAATATAGGTAAATCTTTTATATAGTGTTTTTTTAAATTGACTTGATATTAAAATAACATTTTTCTTCGTAATACGCATTCAAGTATATTTAGTTATATAGATGAGGAAAGAGAGAGAGGTAAATACTTTAAAATATGTTTACAGTAATAATGTTATGGTAGCAAAACAGGACAGCATTTACTTAAACAGGAAGACAGCATTAATATGCGGTAAATAATAGAATGAACGAAATGTGTCTAGTATGTATCATTTTTAAATGTAATTCTCAATAAAATTAAAGTACATGTATAGCGGTCACATTTGGGACCGCATCATAACCTTAGACGGCGTTTGTTGAATAAATAGCAATATTTCATTTTTAAAGCCACTATCTCAAAAAAATGTTTATATTCTTAGTCAATATATGACTTAATTAATACATGATATTATGAAATAGATGGGAGCTGAAGACATCCGTGCATATAGCAACTATAGATACAAACTAGCCATCAACAAAACATTATAACAATTTTAACCAAGCTATTTAATAGTAAATGTTTTTTGTTATTTAGTTTAAACTTATTTATTTTACTTCGATTGTGAAACAAGTTCTTACAACTAAGGTAAATCACACTCGAAGTCTTCCTGGATAGAACCAGTACGAAGCATAGGCGGAAATGTATCTTGCCCAAAGACACGACATAAATCCGTGGCGGAGGATCGAATCCACGACTCTCCGATCATGGGTTCGGTGCTCTACCACTGGACCACGCGTTATATTACAGGGAAAACTGGACATTCTTAAAACTCATTTCCGAATCATCATAAT
Organism: Panopea generosa; assembly: GCA_029582155.1. Classification (NCBI taxonomy): domain Eukaryota; kingdom Metazoa; phylum Mollusca; class Bivalvia; order Adapedonta; family Hiatellidae; genus Panopea; species Panopea generosa. The sequence goes on along the minus strand of CM055897.1, from coordinate 21,689,813 downwards.
TATGTTGTTTCAAACGGAATGCATTATCAATAAGTTGTTTAACTAAATTATTCTTATATAATCGACATACTGCTAAAAACCTATTGTTCATAAACGATACTAAAACGTATTCAGTTGTGAAAATGGACGTTTAACATGTAATCTACTACTATGAGGACATGACCTACAAAATGTGTCCTTGAAGAATAAAACTCATTAAAACAAAGCTTTTATCCAAAACCAATGTTACGCACTTAAAACACATCTATCGGCAAAAAAGCTCAGACAAATCGCATAAACTTAATATACAAAGTCAAATTTACCACTATAAAGTTCATGTTTTCTCCAGAACCCAGTGGCCTAATATCACGCAATATCAGTTAAATCCGTGGATTCGAGCACAACAATTTACATGTTTTATGTGTCGGTTATCAAATATCTTCTACTGTCATGTGCAAGGTCAGCCTTGCTAACTCTCCTGTCACTTGGACTACCAACCTGGCTAACATCTCCTGTCGTGTGCACTGCCAGTCTGGCTAACTTCTCCTGTCATGTTGACTGCCAGCCTGGCTACCTATTCCTGTTATATGCAAGGTCAGCCTGGCTAATTACTTCTGTCATGTACACTGCCAGCCTGGCTAACTTCTTTTTTATTCATTTAATTAATTTGCAAATATAAATATTTAAGAGTCCAGGTTGCCTAAGGAAGGACATATCGGCCCAGGGTGGAAACACAGCAGGCAAAAGTTCCCATGTCGTGCAGTAGTGGGATAGCGCCCGTGAAAAGTCACCGGTTGGTAGCCCGTCCAATATAATTGGACCCGATCCTTTATTTTTATTTAAGTAATTTGCAAATTTCAATATTTAATTAATCTTTTGTGAAATATTATTCTGTTTGGCGTTTTAAAGTCACATTTCTACAAAAACTAACCAAATGTTAATTCAATTTAGCTCGATTGCGAAGTTAAAAGATGTATTCATCACTGTCTATTCAATTTCTGGGGTAAAATCAGTACTGTGTCATTATCAGAGTTCATCGGTCATAGGATTGAACACGCAACCTATGGCACACAAAACAGAAATCATGTTCTTTTATATTTTGACACGATATCGCCTCACATTCATTTTGGTCTTTGTATATTATGTTTGATAAACAAACAGTTGTAAAGTAGATTGAATGATTACTTGGCTGGTTGATAGATAGATCGATAGATAGATAGATAGATAGATAGATAGATAGATAGATAGATAGATAGATAGATAGATAGATAGATAGATAGATAGATAGATAGATAGATAAGCAGGCAAGCAGTCAGGTAGATTGATTAATAGGTGTATTGGTTGGTTTGTAGCTAAGTAGGTAGGTAGGTAGGCTGGCTGGCTGGCTGGCTGGTTGGTTGTCTGGTTAATTGGCTGGATGGCTTGCTGACTGACATGCTGACTGACAGACAGACAGACAGACAAACAGGCAGGCAGGTAAATTGATATGTTGGTAGGTAGGTAGGAAGGTTGGTAGGCAGGTAGGTAGATAGGTAGTAGGTAGTTTGATTGGTTAAAGTAATTATTATGCCGGTGTCATCGAAATAATTCATAGAATTTTATTTCATGTTCACATTAATAAGCGCTTATAAAAAGAGAACTTTCCTGTTATATTAGAATTTTATACTTAAAAATTAAAAACGAAATTAAAACTATACAAGGGTCACACAGAATCAGATTTATATAGTCGAGATTACCACTCTGGAATCGACTGGGAGTTGTGGCGTGCTCCTGTAATCCAGCTACTTTGGAGGTCGGGGTCTGGGACGGTTTGAGGGCGGGGGTCCTGCCCCCCGGTGTGCTATGTCGATCGGGCGTCCGCACTAAGCACGGCATCAATATGGGCTCTTCGGGGGAGCCCAGAGAGTCCAGGTTATCTAAGGAGGGACGTATCGGCCCAGGGTGGAAACACAGCAGGCAAAAGTTCCCATGTCGTGCAGTAGTGGGATAGCGCCCGTGAATAGTCATCGGTTGGTAGCCCGTCCAATATAATTGGACCCGATCCTTTTTTTATTTCATTTTATTAATTTGCATAGATAGATAGATAGATAGATAGATAGATAGATAGGCAAGCAGTCAGGTAAATTGATTGTTATGTTTATTTGTTGGTTTGTAGGTAAGTAGGTAGGTAAATAGGTAGGCTGGCTGGCTGGCTGGCTGGTTGGTTGGCTGGCTGGATGGCTTGCTGACAGACAGACAGACAGACAGACAGACAGACACAGACAGACAGTAAGGCAGGCAGGCAGCCACGCAGGTAGATTGGTTATTAGTAGGTAGGTAGGTAGGTAGATAGGTAGTAGGTAGGTTGATTGGTTGATAGTAATTGTTATACCGGTGTCATCGAAATAATTCATAGAATTTTATTTCATGTTCACATTATTAAGCGCTTATAAAAAGAGAACTTTCCTGTTATATTAGGATTTTATACTTAAAAAGTAAAAACGAAATTAAAACTATACAAGGGTGACACAGAATCAGATTTATATACTCTAGACTACCGCTATAGAATCGACTGGGAGTTGTGGCGTGCTCCTGTAATCCAGCTACTTTGGAGGTCGGGGTCTGGGACGGTTTGAGGGCGGGGGTCCTGCCCCCCGGTGTGCTATGTCGATCGGGCGTCCGCACTAAGCACGGCATCAATATGGGCTCTTCGGGGGAGCCCAGAGAGTCCAGGTTATCTAAGGAGGGACGTATCGGCCCAGGGTGGAAACACAGCAGGCAAAAGTTCCCATGTCGTGCAGTAGTGGGATAGCGCCCGTGAATAGTCATCGGTTGGTAGCCCGTCCAATACAATTGGACCCGATCCTTTTTTTCATTTAATTAATTTGTAAATTTAAATATTTAATTAATCTTTTGTGAAATATTATTCTGTTTGGCGTTTTAAAGTCAAATTTCTACAAAAACGAACCAAAAAAATATGTTCATTTTTTTTTGACACGATATCGCCTCACATTCAGTTTTGGTCTGTATATTATGTTTGATATACAAACAGTTGTAAAGTAGATTGGATGATTGTTTTGTTGGTAGACAGTTCATCAATTTGGCAGTTACAGACCTGACACAAACAAATATAAAATATGTGGATCAATACAAAGCCTCCATAATATTATGCCAAAGTCCTGTATTTGACTGTGACCTTTCAGGTAGTCGTCATGCCGTGCACACTACAGGTCTTCATGTTATGTGTAACACTTCTGTAAAGTAATTTGAAAGTTAGTCCATTTATGAGGAATTCCCCGAAACCGGATTTTCAACCTGTATGGGACAAATAAAGGCCCATTTATTGGTAGTCTAACCAAAAAGTTGGCAGTCACATTAAATGAAAAAGTTACAATATCAAAATAAAGTTTATTATGTTATATATACATGTACTTTTACAAGTATAGTATTTAATTATAATATTATATGCTATGCATATAAGAATACCTTTATATACAATTTGACTATATCATATGGTATAAAGGGCCTCTGGTGTTTTTCAAAACAATACAAGTCTATTGAAATCGACAGTTGGTTTACAGATTATTTCCTTAAATTATTGGAATGATTTTGAAAATATGAATAATAATGAATGAATGTATGGGGTTTTACGGCTTTCCAAAACATTGCAGGTTATTCGAAGCCAACAGGAAGGAATATTCCAGATTCATTCTACACGTACAAAAACAACAAATTAATATACAGATTAAAAAAATCACATTAACAAATGGATAGGCAGAATAAAACCTAGAACCTTGATACCTCCAGAACATTCTATCAATTTACTGCAACTGTTGCTTATTACGACATGCATTAGCCATAGTGATCCTATTCTTGCCATCACTGGTATGGCTCCCTGGAACCACACAGGGGTTGGTAATTTAACCACAATAATGAACATGGCAATAAATGATAAAATGAACATGACATCAATTCAAAGGATCCCTACTCCTCTGCAGAGACCGACAGCGATTCTGTTCTTACCTGGAACCACAGGTTATGAATAATAAAAATAATAATAACAAAACAAAAATCTGTAATAATGTAGAATTTAAAATGGATGAAAAAATTTGGCCAAATTTAGTTGGCCAAATTTAGTTGTTTTTTCTAATTTTGAGAAATTCATGATTTTCTGGTGTACAATTTTGGTTGTGTGAAAACAAAATTATAACAAAAAATAGAGTACAAAAGAGGAAAAATGTAAAGGAAGATAGTTACAATTTTTTCTCTCTATATACTTCCACACAATACCCTCTATCAATGTTCCAACTTGGAACTTCCAAGTAATGTTGGATTCCCTCATAATTTTGAAGATATGCTCCAGACAGGAAAACTCACTTAACATATAGTTAAAAAATTGAGATAATTCTGTCATTATTCAAGATAGAGTTACGATTCTCTCACTTTGTACTTCTACGCATTACTCTCAAGCCATGTTCCAAGTTTCATTGGATTCCATTCAGAATTTTTTGAGTTATGTTCCTGATATAAAGGAGATTCAGATGAATAGGCAAACAATTTCATTTCGCCATGGAAAAGTGAAAACAATTTCTTTTCACCATGGAAAACTTGATTGATTGACAGAATATTTAGTGTGATTTTTATGCCATCAAGGGCTAACAGATGATCAGTTAACCTAACCACTGTTTCCTGGGATCCTGAAAGGTTAACCAGTACTCAAGTACACCCTATCGCTGCAAGTAACTGATAACTTTCTCACTTTAATCAGGTGAGAGATGAATGATAATGAGACACAATGTCGTATACATGTATATATCATCACTGAAACTGTTGCCAGGCGGGGGATTCAAACTCACGATCCCTGGATTGATAGTCAGACGCGTAACCAACTGAGCTAATCGGGGGTGGCACCATGGAAAAGTGAAAAACAATTTCTTTTTACCGTGGAGAAAATAGGAACAATGGATTCCATAAACCAAAATAAAAGTCTCGTCAATAATTAATAGTTAAATATTCTAACATTTACTGCTTAATGGCATTGTGACTGGTAAAATAGCTATAAATGTTTTAAAAAAAAGTTTAATGTGAAATAAAGTATATATTAACAAATAATCATTTATACCCAAATTATGATTGATGTGGAAATTTATATTTGCCAAAATGTGACAAAAACAGTACTTCAATTGGAGTAGTAAAATCAAAACAGAAGCCTTATTCTAAAAATAAATAATATTCACACACGCATGCTTGGTGACCTGCATCTCGTCATTCACTCTTTCTAAAATCGATCAAATAAAACAATATATGGAAGCAATATGGCAAATCAAATTGAAGTTACATGACCTATTTGAAATGTACCAATTTTAAGTACCGTAGACATTATTTTAGTCTAACATGACAATGTAGGTCAAGTTTGGAAATACCATTTCAATATATTAATTTGGAACGCTTAAAAGGTATCTTTCTAAAAGATAAAAAGGACCAGTCAGTATATTTATCTAAGAATGATATCTTTGGGAAAAAAAAAACAACTTAAAGGGACAAACACGCGTCAATTTAGCTTAATGTTCGTATTTCTGAAAATTCTCTCTGCAAATATGTATAAAAAAATGAGTATAAAAACACATTTTACACATATATTATGCCCATATATTCTCTTTTTGCTATAAAAGGACTGTCAGTATATTCATCTACGAATTATATCTTGCGAGGGAAAATGTTTTTTATGCTTTAATAATGATTTTTTCTTTTGGAAAAAAAACCCCACCGACATTCTGATTTAAAAGGGACATATACGTGTCAATTTAGCTAAATATTCATACAATTTTATTTCTGAAAATTCTCTCTCTGCAAATATGTATAAAAAATGAGTATAAAAACACATTTTACACATATATTATGCCCATATATACTCTTATTGCTATAAAGATATACATATACTGATATATTTACTGCCAAAAACAATTAATTTAAAAAGTGACTTCAAAACCTGGCCTACCTGCAAATGTTAAGACTAAACTAGATTTCCCGCATAAAGTTGCAAAGTATGTTGTAACGAAACAGATAGGTATAAATGTGATTTCATTATGACTGTGATTCGATCCATATTAATAATGGTTACAAATTGTTAAAATTGCTTTATCATAGAGAAAATCTGAATGACAAAAGGAAGATCTCAAATTACAAATTATTCGTATTTCATTTATAAATGAAATTGAGGGCTTTGTGTTCATTTTGAAAATTAATTTTAAATATGAACAGCAATAATGTTTAAACATTAATAACAAACTTTGCTGATATACTGTCTTCAAGCTGGAGCTAGAGAACATAAGGTGGGTTACATACTACAGGACATGTTTATATCATCACTTGCATTTGATCAAGGAGGGAAATTCATGTTTTCTTCACAAAAGGAAAATTGTAGATCATATCAATTTAAAGGTTTTTATCAACAAAATATTTTCAAATTAAATGCAGACATGTAGTATTATTGTTGTCATGGTACCATATTGCCCTTTGTACATGCAATCTGTGGTTGAAATGGAGTCATACAATATGTACCATAACTTACCAGACACGACTGTCATTAAACAAGTTGATAATATATAAGAATCTTACATTAGTTAGAGGTTCGAATACAAACATTCCATCCTGTGATAACTGTTTTTGGAGGGAACGAGGCTCTGTCTTCCGGAGCCGAAAAAGCCATGTAAGATTATCTTTTTTTAATTTAATGCTTTAAAAAATGCTTTCTCTTGTTTGTAATAATGCAGCAAAATGGTATTCAGAGTGCAGTGCACTTAAAAATACTGATTGTTTCTTCTTATTTATTTCTTTTTGCTCAATACACAGGTACTGCTTAACAACAACAAAACCTGATAAAATGTAGGACAAGATAGTAAATATCTAATCCTCAGTGTTTTATTTGAAAAAACAACAACAACAACAACCCCCCCCCCCCCCCCCCCACACACACACACTTTTTTTTGTTATACATAATACAAATGGTATTCAGAGTGCACTAAAAGTCTTGATAATATAGATATTTTCCTATTCATTTTTTTGCTCAAAACATATACATGTACTGCTAAACAAAACTTGATAAAATGTAGAGCAGGATGATAAATAATATTCCTCAGTGTCATATTCCATCAACTTCCATTTTTTAACAAACACTATTAATAAGTATTTTATCCTTTTCGAGGAGCTGGTGGTCACGTAGAGATGGCTATCACTGACTACATCATCACTGTGAGGTCACAATTAGCATGCATCATCGAGGTCAGTCAGTAAAAAACTTGTCCTTGTTGTGGATCTACGTTTCATTTTCTGATGTAACCATGGTTACTGATTCACTTGTCATCATACAACTGTTTATTTTATCCATATCGGCGTCCATATTCTGAAATAGAAAGATTCCAAGTGTTGTTACAGTTCTACACTTTTACCATATTAAACATTGATGTGTTGTGGTAATTTAAAACTTAATTCTCTACAACTTGAATGGCTTGATGCTTTGTAGGTTTTATATTGCAACCAGGTCAATTGTGTAGAAAGACCTCAGAATGAATTTGAGTAGAATCACCATTCTTCTGCAAGAAACTGGCAAACTTTCTTACATCAAGATTTTGAACTGAGCCAAGCTCAAACCTACAATCTAATCATTGAGAGGTAAGTAACCTTTAAAGTCTTTAATCACTGGGCCACAGAGGACCTCTTTTAAAATTCAGTTTTTATACATATATAGGATGGGCGTGTTCCCTTAACCAGCAATTTATAATATCTATCCTAAACGATTTTTTGTAGGCTCTGTCTCGTATATTGTCGTCTTCAATGGCCTTGTGTATTGATTAAGGCGTCTGCCTCGGAGTGGATGGTCAAAGGTTAGAATCCCAGTGGAAGCACTTGAGGGTTTTCTGATGCAACAGGTTGCTCACCCAGTATTTACTTAAATTCAGGGGTACCGAATGTGTAACAGTCGGACACCTGGCAAGGACAGCTTTCAGAAAGTAACTGTGTGCAGCATAAAGGTGTCTCACAAGCCTATTATGGCTGGCTCTTTCAATAGGAGAGATGCTATAATAAACAAACACTTTACTTTACTTATATTGTGAAAAACTATTGTTTTCTATATAATAATGCCAGGATATAAGTATTAAAACAACAGTACCTTTAAACATTTAATTTCCTCCAATGCTTTGGTGTTAAGTAGTCCAAATCTTTCTCTAAGCAGGGAGACTTGATCCTGCCGTAAAAGGAATTCAATATTCAATATTTAATTATATAGAGCAATATTTCTTATTTCAGACAAGAATCAAAACACTAATATTCATTATCCTGTCTGCCATAGCTGACAGCAATCAAAGGAACATCCTCATTTCATATATGTGGGGACTTATGGAGTTGTTCTTGTTTGTCTGTATGAACGTCCACCTCTTTTTTGTCAGCTTTATCTCTCCTAAACTTCTTGATTAATTTTGGCCAAATTTGCTAGGGAGTATTAGTTTGAAGTTTAGCATATCGGCTTAATGTTTCAGTCCATCAACTTTTAGCATAGTTATGGCCATTTAATTATAATCATAGCAAATCTGCACACGTATGTACTTTTTTGTCAACACACAACCTCCTAAAACCGATTTTGGCCAAACTTGCAAGGAAGTATCAATATGAAGTGAAGTTGCGCTTGTCTTCACCTTCTGGTCCATCGAATATTGGAGAGTTTTGGCCATTTCGTTATTTTTAATGGTAAATCTTGTTAGCTCTACTCCTAAATTTTTCTTCTAATTTTAGCTTAGCATGGTAAATAGTATCAGTATGAATTCTGATTGTGCATAGCATTTTCATGTTCTGATCAATTGATTTTTGGCAGAGTTATGGCCCTTTAATTGTTTTACTGGTCCATCTAGTCAGCACTGAACAAGCATTACTTAAACTTTCAAACGATTCTATACAAATTTGCTAGGGAGTATCAGTATAAAACCCAGTCCTGCACATCATTTCCTTGCTCCAATCCATCTATTTTTGGCAGAGTTATGTCCCTTTTATAATATTAATTGTAAATATTTCCAGCATTACTATTCCCAAACTTCTCAACAGATAATGGTCAAACTTGCGAAGGAGTATCAGTAAAGCAAATCACCGTCACATTCTGTTTTTAGCAGAGTTATGGCCCTTTAATTATTTTGATGGTAAATCTTGTTTATTTTCTCCTATGAAATCAAGTCATCTTGGTAGTATTAAAACTTATATAATTCTAGTCAATACCTGACATTTCTAATTATAAGGCTATAGGCAGAGTGAGGCATTTGTGTTGACAAGCACATTTCTAGTTTACTTAAATGGTGAAGAAAACAGATAAACACGATACATGTGTATGTAAAATACCTATTACTTTTAAAGTGGTTTCTACCATGTAGTTATAAGATAAAACTTAGTCAACATTTTATTTCAATAATGGTTAATACGAGTGCCATGAACCAGAAAATCTTGAATATTATCATGATTTAATGATTTGATTACCCAGTATTTTATAAATGTTTAGATTGGTGTTTCTCAGCTAAAATGAGTGGGGTGGGGATATATACATGGCATATCTAGTTTTATACATGAAGGAAGACCTAAGATTTAATTTGAGTAAAACTACTGTTCTTCTGGTTAATATGAGTGCCATGGACCAGATTAAATGATTTGATGACCCAGTATTTTATAAATGCTTAGATTGGTCTCAGCTAGAATGAGGGGGTTGGGGATATATACATGGCATATCCAGTTTTATACGTGAAGGAAGACCTCAGATTTAATAAGTAAAACCACCGTTTTTCTGGTTAAAATGGACCAGGAAATCTTGAATAGTATTATGCTTGAATGACCCAGTATTTTAGAAATGTTTAGATTGGTATTTCTCAGCTAGAATTGTGGGTGGGGGGCATATTCACCAGTTTTATTCGTGAAAGGAGACCTCAGACTGAATCTGAGGACACAAATCTCAATCAGACTGAAAGTGTCATCAAACAAAGTTGAATTGTGACCGTGACCTTTGAAGAGTGAGTCTGGCAATAACGTGCGACACGTCATCATGTTATGTTGATAAGTTTTAGCAAATCTATTAAAATCCTTCTATGAATGACAAAGGTACAGACTGGACACAAATCTCACACAGACAAACAAACTCAAAGTGTGACCTTGGACGACCCTTCCACTCAGCCACGGAGGAATGCAGGACCCTTCCACTCGGCCACGAAGGAATGCAGGACCCTCCCACTTGGCCACGGAGGACCATTCCTCTAGGCCATGGAGGAGCCATCCACTCTGCCACTGAGGAGCCATCCGCTCTGCCACTGAGGAGCCATCCACTCTGCCATGGAGGAGCCTTCCGCTCTGCCACTGAGGAGCCATCCGCTCTGCCACTGAGGAGCCATCCGCTCTGCCACTGAGGAGCCATCCACTCTGCCACTGAAGAGCCATCCACTCTGCCATGGAGGAGCCATCCACTCTGCCGCGGAGGAGCCTTCCACTCTGCCACTGAGGAGCCATCCACTCTGCCACTGAAGAGCCATCCACTCTGCCATGGAGGAGCCATCCTCTCCGTCATGGAGGAGCCATCCACTCTGCCACTGAGGAGTCATCCACTCTGCCACTGAGGAGCCATCCACTCTGCCACTGAGGAGCCATCCACTCTGCCATGGAGGAGCCATCCACTCTGCCACTGAGGAGCCATCCACTCTGCCACTGAAGAGCCATCCACTCTGCCACTGAGGAGCCATCCACTCTGCCACTGAGGAGCCATCCCCTCTGCCACTGAGGAGCCATCCACTCTGCCATGGAGGAGCCATCCACTCTGCCACGGAGGAGCCATCCACTCTGCCACGGAGGAGCCATCCACTCTGCCACTGAGGAGCCATCCACTCTGCCACTGAGGAGCCATCCACTCTGCCACTGAGGAGCCATCCACTCTGCCATGGAGGAGCCATCCACTCTGCCACTGAGGAGCCATCCACTCTGCCACTGAAGAGCCATCCACTCTGCCACTGAGGAGCCATCCACTCTGCCACGGAAGAGCCTTCCACTCTGCCACTGAGAAGCCATCCACTCTGTCACTGAAGAGCCATCCACTCTGCCATGGAGGAGCCATCCACTCTGCCACTGAGGAGCCATCCACTCTGCCATGGAGGAGCCATCCACTCTGCCACTGAGGAGCCATCCACTCTGCCATGGAGGAGCCATCCACTCTGCCACTGAGGAGCCATCCACTCTGCCACGGAGGAGCCTTCCACTCTGCCACTGAGGAGCCATCCACTCTGCCACGGAGGAGCCATCCACTCTGCCACGGAGGAGCCATCCATTCTGCCACTGAGGAGCCATCCACTCTGCCACTGAGGAGCCATCCACTCTGCCATGGAGGAGCCATCCACTCTGCCACTGAGGAGCCATCCATTCTGCCACGGAGGAGCCATCCACTCTGCCACGGAGGAGCCATCCACTCTGCCACTGAGGAGCCATCCACTCTGCCATGGAGAAGCCATCCACTTTGCCATGGAGGAGCCATCCACTCTGCCACTGAGGAGCCATCCACTCTGCCATGGAGGAGCCATCCACTCTGCCATGGAGGAGCCATCCACTCTGCCATGGAGGAGCCATCCACTCTGCCACTGAGGAGCCATCCACTCTGCCATCCACTCTGCAACGGAGGAGCCATCCACTCTGCCACTGAGGAGCCATCCACTCTGCACTGAGGAGCCTTCCACTCTGCCACGGAGGAGCCATCCACTCTGCCACGGAGGAGCCATCCACTCTGCCACTGAGGAACCATCCACTCTGTCATGGAGGAGCCATCCACTCTGCCACTGAGGAGCCATCCACTCTGCCATGGAGGAGCCATCCACTCTGCCATGGAGGAGCCTTCCACTCTGCCACTGAGGAGCCATCCACTCTGCCATGGAGGAGCCATCCACTCTGCCATGGAGGAGCCATCCACTCTGCCATGGAGGAGCCATCCACTCTGCCACTGAGGAGCCATCCACTCTGCCACTGAGGAGCCTTCCACTCTGCCAAGGAGGAGCCATCCACTCTGCCACGGAGGAGCCATCCACTCTGCCACTGAGGAGCCATCCACTCTGTCATGGAGGAGCCATCCACTCTGCCACTGAGGAGCCATCCACTCTGCCATGGAGGAGCCATCCACTCTGCCACTGAGGAGCCATCCACTCTGCCATGGAGGAGCCATCCACTCTGCCACGGAGGAGCCATCCACTCTGCAACTGAGGAGCCATCCACTCTGCCACTGAGGAGCCTTCCACTCTGCCATGGAGGAGCCATCCACTCTGCCACTGAGGAGCCATCCACTCTGTCATAGAGGAGCCATCCACTTTGCCACTGAGGAGCCATCCACTCTGCCATGGAGGAGCCATCCACTCTGCCATGGAGGAGCCTTCCACTCTGCCACTGAGGAGCCATCCACTCTGCCATGGAGGAGCCTTCCACTCTGCCACTGAGGAGCCATCCACTCTGCCATGGAGGAGCCATCCACTCTGCCATGGAGGAGCCATCCACTCTGCCACTGAGGAGCCATCCACTCTGTCATGGAGGAGCCATCCACTCTGCCACTGAGGAGCCATCCACTCTGCCATAGAGGAGCGATCCACTCTGCCATGGAGGAGCCATCCACTCTGCCACTGAGGAGCCATCCACTCTGCCACTGAGGAGCCTTCCACTCTGCCACGGAGGAGCCATCCACTCTGCCACGGAGGAGCCATCCACTCTGCCACTGAGGAGCCATCCACTCTGTCATGGAGGAGCCATCCACTCTGCCACTGAGGAGCCATCCACTCTGCCATGGAGGAGCCATCCACTCTGCCATGGAGGAGCCTTCCACTCTGCCACTGAGGAGCCATCCACTCTGCCATGGAGGAGCCATCCACTCTGCCACTGAGGAGCCATCCACTCTGCCATGGAGGAGCCATCCACTCTGCCATGGAGGAGCCATCCACTCTGCCACTGAGGAGCCATCCACTCTGCCACGGAGGAGCCATCCACCCTGCCACGGAGGAGCCATCCACTCTGCCACTGAGGAGCCATCCACTCTGTCATGGAGGAGCCATCCACTCTGCCATGGAGGAGCCATCCACTCTGCCATGGAGGAGCCATCCACTCTGCCATGGAGGAGCCTTCCACTCTGCCATGGAGGAGCCTTCCACTCTGCCATGGAGGAGCCATCCACTCTGCCACTGAGGAGCCATCCACTCTGCCACTGAGGAGCCTTCCACTCTGCCACGGAGGAGCCATCCACTCTGCCATGGAGGAGCCATTCACTCTGTCATAGAGGAGCCATCCACTCTGCCACTGAGGAGCCATCCACTCTGCCATGGAGGAGCCATCCACTCTGCCATGGAGGAGCCTTCCACTCTGCCACTGAGGAGCCATCCACTCTGCCATGGAGGAGCCTTCCACTCTGCCAGTGAGGAGCCATCCACTCTGCCATGGAGGAGCCATCCACTCTGCCATGGAGGAGCCATCCACTCTGCCATGGAGGAGCCATCCACTCTGCCACTGAGGAGCCATCCACTCTGTCATGGAGGAGCCATCCAATCTGCCACTGAGGAGCCATCCACTCTGCCATGGAGGAGCCATCCACTCTGCCATGGAGGAGCCTTCCACTCTGCCACTGAGGAGCCATCCACTCTGCCATGGAGGAGCCTTCCACTCTGCCATGGAGGAGCCATCCACTCTGCCACTGAGGAGCCATCCACTCTGCCACAGAGGAGCCATCCACTCTGCCACGGAGGAGCCATCCACTCTGCCACGGAGGAGCCTTCCACTCTGCCACTGAGGAGCCATCCACTCTGCCACGGAGGAGCCATCCACTCTGCCACTGAGGAGCCATCCACTCTGTCATGGAGGAGCCATCCACTCTGCCACGGAGGAGCCATCCACTCTGCCACGGAGGAGCCTTCCACTCTGCCACTGAGGAGCCATCCACTCTGCCATGGAGGAGCCATCCACTCTGCCACTGAGGAGCCATCCACTCTGCCATGGAGGAGCCATCCACTCTGCCACGGAGGAGCCATCCACTCTGCCACTGAGGAGCCATCCACTCTGCCACTGAGGAGCCTTCCACTCTGCCACGGAGGAGCCATCCACTCTGCCACGGAGGAGCCATCCACTCTGCCACTGAGGAGCCATCCACTCTGTCATGGAGGATCCATCCACTCTGCCACTGAGGAGCCATCCACTCTGCCATGGAGGAGTTATCCACTCTGCCACTGAGGAGCCATCCACTCTGCCATGGAGGAGCCATCCACTCTGCCATGGAGGAGCCATCCACTCTGCCACTGAGGAGCCATCCACTCTGCCACTGAGGAGCCTTCCACTCTGCCACGGAGGAGCCATCCACTCTGCCACTGAGGAGCCATCCACTCTGTCATAGAGGAGCCATCCACTCTGCCACTGAGGAGCCATCCACTCTGCCATGGAGGAGCCATCCACTCTGCCATGGAGGAGCCTTCCACTCTGCCACTGAGGAGCCATCCACTCTGCCATGGATGAGCCTTCCACTCTGCCACTGAGGAGCCATCCACTCTGTCATGGAGGAGCCATCCACTCTGCCACTGAGGAGCCATCCACTCTGCCATGGAGGAGCCATCCACTCTGCCATGGAGGAGCCTTCCACTCTGCCACTGAGGAGCCATCCACTTTGCCATGGAGGAGCCTTCCACTCTGCCATGGAGGAGCCATCCACTCTGCCACTGAGGAGCCATCCACTCTGCCATGGAGGAGCCATCCACTCTGCCATGGAGGACCCTTCCACTCTGCCATGGAGGAGTCAACCACTCTGCCACTGAGGAGCCATCCACTCTGCCATGGAGGAGCCATCCACTCTGCCACTGAGGAGCCATCCACTCTGCCATGGAGGAGCCATCCACTCTGCCACTGAGGAGCCATCCACTCTGCCACTGAGGAGCCATCCACTCTGCCATGGAGGAGCCTTCCACTCTGCCACTGAGGAGCCATCCACTCTGCCACTGAGGAGCCATCCACTCTGCCACGGAGGAGCCATCCACTCTGTCACGGAGGAGTCATCCACTCTGCCACTGAGGAGCCATCCACTCTGCCACTGAGAAGATATCCACTCTGCCACTGAGGAGCCATCCACTCTGCCATGGTGGAGCCTTCCACTTGGCCACAGAGGACCATTCAACTCTACCACTGAGGAGCCTTCCACCCTGCCATGGAGAACCCTTCCGCTCGGCCACAGAGGACCTTTCCACTCGGCCACGGAGGACCTTTCCACTTAGCCACGGAGGACCCTTCCACTCTGCCATGGAGGACCCTTCCACTCAGCCACAGAGGACCCTTCCACTCTGCCATGGAGGACCCTTCCACTGAGCCACGGAGGACCCTTCCACTCTGCCATGGAGGACCCTTCCAATCAGCCACAGAGGACCTTTCCACTTGGTTACGCAAGACCCTTCCACTCGTCCACGAAGGACCCTTCAACTTGTCCACGGAGGACCCTTCCAATCGGCCAGGGAGACCCTTCCACTTGGCCATGGAGGACCCTTCCACTTGGTCACGGAGAACCCTTCCACTTAGCCACGGAGGACATTTCCACTCGACCATGGAGGACCCTTCCACTCGGCCACGGGGAACCCTTGCACTCTGCCCCAAAGAACCCTTGCACTCAGCCACGGAGTCCCTTGCACACTGCCCCGGAGGACCCTTCCACTCGGCCACGGAGGACCCTTCCACTCGGCCATGGAGGACCCTTCCACTCGGCCACGGAGGACCCTTCCACTTGGCCACGGAGAACCCTTCCACTCAGCCACGGAGGACATTTCCACTCGACCATAGAGGACCCTTCCACTCAGCCACGGAGAACCATTGCACTCTGCCCCAAAGGACCCTTCCACTTAACCACGGAGGACCCTTGCACTCTGCCCCGGAGGACCCTTGCACTTGGCCACAGAGGACCCTTCCACTCGGCCACGGAGGACCCTTGCACTCGGCCACGGAGGACCCTTGCACTCGACCACGGAGGACCCTTGCACTCGACCACAGAGGACCCTTCCACTCGACCCCGGAGGACCCTTCCACTCGGCCACGGAGGACCCTTATATATATCTAGTAATGTATTTATAATAGAGTTTAACTGGTTATTATTGTGTTGGTCATTCAAAATGCAGATCGCTTGACAAAACAAGTTAGCAAGTATAATGTAAGCATGAACAAGAAAGTAGCATGCATGACAAAGTACTAGCTGTATCCCACCTTTGCTTTCTCACAACACTGCAGTATTTCCTCATCCTCTTCAGTACTTGACTTTATCAACTCTTGTGTCACTAAAAACAGAAACTAACTGGTTATAAATAATATTTGTCTTTATCACATACTTTATAGTGCAAAAGTGTAATAAACACATGACATATTTTTATGTTAACACAGCGTAATATCACTTTTGATACATCATTTGGTGTTTCCATTTAACTTGACTGTCGTACGTAAAATGCTGAACTACATTCAAACTTCCTTGAGTATATAGATGAAGTTGGTTTGTCATGGTAAAATTACCTCATTTTGAGACGTCAGTCAAACAACAAATGAAGAAAACAAATATGCCAGACTTTTTCTCATTCCGCATAGACATGTTAGGTTAAATAAACTATGTACTATTTTTCTGAGTCGTGTGATAAAAGAAATCTTACATTCATTTTCATTTATTATTTAATTTATTTAACTCGGCAAAAATGATATAGTGCCTGGCAGAGCCTTGTATAGTATATTTTTGCCAACTCGTTTAATAAATTTAATAATAAATGAACAGGTACTTAAGAAATTAAACATTGCAAACTGTTTTGTTATACAAATATCTTACATCTAATACTATCTTTTCTTTTAAAACAAATATATTTAGTATTTAGGTATCTCTTAAAACCCCATGATTATTTATATTGCTGATTGTCATGACATGGACCTCATGATGACATGACATAAACAACTGTGATTACATGGATCACATATTGATAAATATATAGTAAAATATGTGAACATGTATTGACACAGCATTGATGAGGAGTACATGGATAATGACTGACATGGCTTATACTGATCTCTGTCAGTGAATGTGCTTTATAATGATATGACTTAGGGAGTTATTATTACATAGATCTCAGATTTATATGCTGTAGAGAGCTATTATTACAGAGATCTCAGATTTATATGCTGTAGAGAGCTATTATTACACAGATCTCAGATTTATATGCTGTAGAGAGCTATTATTATACAGATCTCAGATTTATATGCTGTAGAGAGCTATTATTACACAGATCTCAGAATTATATGCTGTAGAGAGCTATTATTACACAGATCTCAGATTTATATGCTGTAGAGAGCTATTATTACACAGAACTCAGATTTATATGCTGTAGAGAGCTTTTATTACACAGATCTCAGATTTATATGCTGTAGAGAACTATTATTACATGGATCTCAGATTTAGAGAACCATTATAACATGGATCTCAGATTAATATGCTGTAGAGAGCTATTATTACATGGATCTAAGATTTATATGCTGTACAGAGCTGTTATTACACAGATCTCAGATGTATATGCTGTAGAGAGCTATTATTACACAGATCTCAGATTTATATGCTGTAGAGAGCTATTATTACACAGATAACAGATTTATATGCTGTAGAGAGCTATTATTACATAGATCTCAGTTTTTCATGATGTAGAGGGCTATGATTGCATAGCTCTCAGATTTATATGCTGTAGAGAGCTATTATTACACAGATCTCAGATTTATATGCTGTATAGAGCTATTATTACGCAGATCTCAAATTGTACATGATGTAGAGGGCTATAATTACAGATATCATATTTATATGATGTAGAAGGCTATTATTACATGAATCTCATATTTATATGATGTAGAGAGCTATTATTACAAAGATCTCAGATTTATATGCTGTAGACAGCTATTATTACATAGATCTCAGATTTATATGATGTAGAGCTATGATTATGTGGATCTCTGACTCACAGGTGTTGGAGAGCTGTTACATTTACCTGGCTCTCTATTGGAAATCAGCAGTTTCTTCTCACAAGTTTGTCTGGAATGATTAAATGAAGTCATCAATATTTTTAAAACATCTCCATGCATGTATTGTAGTTTCATACCACTTACAACATAAAAACTGTTACAAAATAGATTGTTGTTGATTGTATGGTGTTTAGCAATGCTTTCAACACTTTTTTGTAGCCAAATCACGCTGGTTCAAGAACTCGTCCGAGACCTAATGATTATATAACTGTTGTGCAAGTTTGATTAAGATTCAATGAAGGTGCTATCGTGTCTTCAACATTTTCCCTATATAACTCTATGTAAAACAGTGACCCCTGTGGCGGCCCCAAATTTGACCCAAGGGACCCGACATCAACAAATCTTTAAGGGAACTACATGCAATGCTTCAGGTAAGGTCTAGGCCTTGAACTTACAGAGAAAATGTTTTTAAAGTTTCATTCAAAATGTGCTTATAAGCTCTGTGGCAGGGGCATTTGTGTTCAAATCATGCTGGTTCAAGAACATGTCCAAGATCTTACAGTTATATAACTGCTGTGAAAGTTTTGTTAAGATTTGAAGAAATATGAAGGTGTTAGCACATCTACAACATTTTCTCTATATAACAGTAAAACAGTGACCTCTGTGGCGGCCCTAAAATTTGACCCCAGGGACCCGACTTCAACAAATCTTTTAGCGGACCCCAACGTAATGCTACATGTAAAATATCTAAGGTCTAGGCCTTAAACTTTCAGAGAAAATGTTTTTTAAAGTTTTGCTTAAAATGTGCTTAAAAGCGCTGTGGCAGGGGCATTTGTGGTTGAATGACACTGGTTCAAAAATTTGTTCAAGATCTAATGGTTATATAACTGCTGTGCAAGTTTGGATAAGATTCAATGCAAAATGAAGGTGCTATCGCATGTACAAGAAAAAGTTTGACGGACGATGGACAATTACCATGACCTAAGCCCTGCTGGCCTGTGGCCAGTTGAGCTAAAAAGTATTTGTTTGCCACTTCCGACCCATGCTATTTGAGGGTAGGTAGGTAAATTCTTATCTTTTCTTTTTGTAATCATTCATTTGTTTTATATCTCGTTACGTTAACAACATGTAATGACAGAAAATATTTTGAATGAACACAAAAACATTGTTTTCCTAACTGGTCGGATAGTTGTGGGTCAGCCAGCAAAAAAACAATACTTTAATTAAGGCCTGGTAAAATACAATATGAGGAAAGAACATGTATGGTAAACATCAAATCTTAAACAAACACTACGGGTAACAGAAATGGTTAATAGAAAAACACATGTATGGAGATTTTGGATTCTAGAATTTCTTGTTTTCTGACCATTTCTTCTAAATTCTCTACAAATATCATCAAGAGCATCAAGACCAATTGTTATGCAGAAATTTTTATAGACAAGGCTTTATATAGACACAGCTTTATATAGACAAGGCTTTATATAGACAAGGCTTTATATAGACACAGCTTTATATAGACAAGGCTTTATATAGACACAGCTTTATATAGACAAGGCTTTATATAGACAAAGTTAAATGCTGTGACAAAGAATTAGTGTTTTGGGTGTTCAAAGTTTACAAGGGCATTGTGTTGTAAAGTCAAATACCTATTATCTACATTTTGTCAGATTTAATTCTTCTCTGGGTTACATCAAGCATTGTTTGCATATAATCAAAAAAAAGAAGAGTTAAATACCATACCCTGTATAAATTCTACTAAACTAAAATTCTGATTTGTGGACAAAACTGAACCAAGTTCACTTTAATAGCTTTAACGAGTTCTTTAAAAAAAAAATTAAAATCTTGTATTGAAGTGATAAATTGATTATATGGTCAATAAATATGCAAAATTTTAAAATAATCTGACGTTAGATAAAGAGGATTATAATGAATGAATGAATGAATAGGGTTTTACGGCATAACAACACATTATAGGTTATTCAACGCCAACAGGAAGGAAGATTCCAGGTTCACTCTACATGTACAAAAACAACAAATTAATATACAGATTAAAAAAAAAAATACACCAACAAATGAATATGCAGAATGAACCTAGAACCTCGATATCTGCAGAACTGCAGAGTTTCAGCAAATTCTATCGTATTACTCAAATTGTCGCTTTTTACGACATGCATGAGCCACAGTGGTCCTATTATTGCCATCACTCATATATATGGCTCCCTGAAACCACACAGGGGTTGATAATTTAACCACTATAGTGAACATGACAAAAAATGATAAAATGAACACGACACCGATTTGGAGGATTCCTACCCCTCTGCAGAGATTGGCAGTGATTCTATTCTTAGCCGGAGCCACAAGGGCTGAGGATTATAAAACAGTATACTCAATTTTTGTTTCAAACCAAAATGTATGCATTTTATTTTAGAAATTTTTGAAAATTGGAGGATGGTCCAGTTCAATTGAGTGTTCTAAATACAGTTTTTACAATTACATGTAAGTTTGATAAATAAGAGCTTGTAAAGAAAAAAAACAAAATTTTGAAAAATACAAATTTAGTGCAAAAATTGCTATTTTTAAAATATGCTTTTATTTTATATACATGTATTAATGTAAATCAGATATATATATTTGAGGTGTTAATGTTTTTGAATATATCACCAATATTTGTTATAGCATTCCTTTTGCATAAAGTATCAGAGCAGTTCCAAATTTGTTTTTTAAAACTATATATACCATTTTAACAAGATTATAACATCTATGGGTAATAAAATACATAATCCTTAACTTGTTTTTTAGAGTAAATATTGGATTTTCACAATAAACTTAAAATGAATAAGTTAACACTCAAAATCAGGCAACACCATAAAGCAATAACAAAATCAGGTTACACCATACAGCAACAACAAAATTAGGCAACACCATACAGCAACAACAAAATCAGGCAACACCATACAGCAACAACAAAATCAGGCAACACTATACAGCAACAACAAAATCAGGCAACACCATACAGCAACAACAAAATTAGGCAACACCATACAGCAACAACAAAATTAGGCAACACCATACAGCAACAACAAAATTAGGCAACACCATACAGCAACAACAAAATCAGGCAACACCATACAGCAACAACAAAATTAGGCAACACCATACAGCAACAACAAAATCAGGCAACACCATACAGCAACAACAAAATCAGGCAACACCATACAGCAACAACAAAATCAGGCAACACCATACAGCAACACCATACATCAACAACAAAATCAGGCAACACCATACAGCAACACCATACAGCAACAACAAAATCAGGCAACACCATACAGCAACAACAAAATCAGGCAACACCATACAGCAATAACAAAATCAGGCAACACCATACAGCAACAACAAAATCAGGCAACACCATACAGCAACAACAAAATCAGGCAACACCATACAGCAACACCATACATCAACAACAAAATCAGGCAACACCATACAGCAACACCATACAGCAACAACAAAATCAGGCAACACCATACAGCAACAACAAAATCAGGCAACACCATACAGCAACAAAATCAGGCAACACCATACAGCAACAACAAAATCAGGCAACACCATACAGCAACAACAAAATCAGGCAACACCATACAGCAACAACAAAATCAGGCAACACCATACATCAACAACAAAATCAGGCAACACCATACAGCAACACCATACAGCAACAACAAAATAAGGCAACACCATACAGCAACAACAAAATCAGGCAACACCATACAGCAACAACAAAATTAGGCAACACCATACAGCAACAACAAAATCAGGCAACACCATACAGCAACAACAAAATCAGGCAACACCATACAGCAACACCATACATCAACAACAAAATCAGGCAACACCATACAGCAACACCATACAGCAACAACAAAATCAGGCAACACCATACAGCAACAACAAAATCAGGCAACACCATACAGCAACAACAAAATCAGGCAACAACAAGATTATTACTTTCAATTTTACGTCATATTCAAATGATCAACTGATTGAATATTTAGCATCATTTTTATGCCATTGAGGGTTAGCCGATGATCAGTTAACCTAACCACTATTTCCTAGGATCCTGTAAGGTTAACCAGTACTCCAGCACACCCCATTTTCATAAGTAACTGATCATTTTCCCACTTGAATCAGCGATGAGAGACGATTAATGAGATGCAATGTTGAATATTAATCATCAAGGAAACTGTGACCAGGAAGGGATTCAAACTCATGACTCCTGGATAGATAGTCAGACACACTACTGACTGAGCTAATCGGGTCTGGTTCAAATATACAGCAAATTATCTTACTTATTTAGTGAAACATGGCTATAAATAGTTACAGTTATAAGAGTGAATTTTCCCTATTAATGAAAGTGAAACCTAAATACATATGTATACAATTATGTTATCATTAATTACTGGTATACTTATTTTTTTTCCTTTATAAAATTTCAAAAGACTCTCCCATTGAAATATGTTCAAGTCATTTAAATGATAAGTGCCAAGGTCAAGATGTAATAAATACCAAGGTCACAAGGTCATTAAAGGAAAGTTGTTGAACCAAATAAAGTAATACTAATCCAAAACATATTTTAACAATCTTAAAAGAAAATATTTTTCTTTGAATGGCCTTCTACATAGAAAGGTAACTCTAACACTAAACTGACAAGTCGACTTTTGTGGCAGTTCAAAATTATATTATAAAAACCAAACATTTTGAGTATCGTACACAATTAAATACATCAAAACTTGTCATATTCGATGTTATGTTTACTTACATAATTATGACGACACATCTCTATTTGATCTTAGATAGTAAAAAACAATTATTAATGAATGGATTGAAATAATAAAAATAAGCTTGCAAAACATCTATCCCCTGTATCGGAATGAACCTATAATTTATAATAAAAGAAGATAAAAACAAAAAAGTCTTTCCTTCCGTTCAACCAATACTTTATTTTTTATTTGAAATATTCTGAATAAACCATTATGCTTTTTTTTTTTATTAACTATTGTATATTTGGCTTAATTGAAATTATTACGGAACACTATGATAAAGTCTAAACGAAATGTAAAATAAGTGTTATGTTGACAACTCACCTTTGAAACTCGTTTCACTTGCTGCAGATTTTGTTGTTACTTCCTCTAATTTGCACTAAAAAATATCATCTTACATGACTTTATATTTATAATGTTTTAGCTACATCAGTTGAACTAAACACTCTATGCAACACAATATATAATAAATTCATATTCATTACATAATGATCTACTGTTAAGTCACTTACATGAGTCACTTACAGGCTTATCTGGGTCTGCATTGTTTGTTTGTGGTAACAATTAGGTGACTAAAATACACAATTACATGTCTATATACTAAAGTTCAATATCAGAACTTGCCATTATCCGGGGCAGTGGATAAAATGTTAGCTGCTCATCCCAGAGGTTGTGGGTTTGATCCAAGACTGGACCATATTGGCTTCTCAGCACTCAGTATTGGTTCTAACCAGGAAACGGACTTTAGAGAGAGAGATCACCATAAACTCTACGCTGACTTTACAATAGAGATAAAACAAGAGCACCGCAGACCGGGCCACCATTGAATTGTTAGATTGCCACTTTCGACCCATACCATTTACGGTTGGTAAAATTTCTTTTTATTTTTTTTTTATTGTTATCAATCAGAGAACAGTTTTATCTTTTTAAGGACACATTCCGATCGCATAGCCTCTGCCCAGACTATAGAGGGCTTCAAGTCTGGCCTGCTTATCCACCATTGGAAAATGAGATACTCTTTATCCATTTTAAAAATAATTTTATTTTTTAAGACATTTATACATTTTTTCCTGATACACTCCCTTTAAAATGTATTAATTGTCATCACCTTTGTAGTATTAAGGGCTGCTTCCATCTTTTTTAGGCGACATTCATGAGTGTGAATGTCTTCCTTCAGTTTAGCATTCTCGTCCCACAGCTCCTTCTTACTGCTCTGTCTGGTCAGGGGCCTAGCAAAGGGATGGAATCAAATTATGTTGATAATTTTTTATTTTTAATACATTTTAAGGCCATTTTCGATACATTTCAGTTTTTATATGGCATATCTGGTTTTATTGGCAGAGGAAGACCTCAGAATGAATCTGAGTAGAACCACTGCAGGTAACTGGCATATAAAGGAGCGAGCAGGACTGGAACTTACAACAAACTGAGAGGTAAGTGATCTTGAGACAGCGAGTTAGACCACTTGGCCACCGAGGACCCTATTAGGATAATAAAATAAACTAAAAAGTCTGTCAACACAAATACGCCCTCTATTGATCTGACACCAACTTTTTACTGAATATTAAGTCAAAAAGGGGTCATAACTGCAGTAAATTTTAACCGACATTGACAAATGTCTAACTTGACCTGTATTTTATAATTATACAAGTACACATGCAATATTAATTGAATAAATAGACCCATTTAGAAGTGAATTTTTTGAAACAAATGTTTAACTGGAACGTACAAATGGATGTTCTAACAAATGAATATTTGAGTGACTTCTCTATGCTAAATTTTAGCCACAAAAGATATTTTTAGCTACACGAAAGCATTTTTTTCAGCCACATGATTTTTTGTTATTGTTTTTTAACCGTCCAAAAAATGACTAACCGTAGATTCTTAAATATCCATTTGTGTTTGCGGACAAACAGACATGGGTGAGTTAACAGTTCTAGGCATGGCAGGGACATACAAAAGTTAACCTATGGCTGCCTGTTATACAAATGAATCACAGGAGTTTGTCTACACCATAACACTTTAACAATGTGTTTCTGAAATAAATCAAATTCATCTTTATAAACATATTGTGATATATCAGTCTTATTTTGGTGACATGGGAAACTGACAAAAAATTGGAAAGTAATAAACATTTCAGTCAAATTATGCAAGATAAAATTCACTAATATTTAAAGGAGGCAGAAGTACAGTGGTTTAAGGTAAAGAAAAATGTGGGTGGGGTACTATAGTAATAAACTTATTGCTTTTTTGTTGTGTAGTTTCAACGTAAAGTTTTCTTTTGCAGTCATATCATGATTTAAATGTAGTATTGAAAACAACAATTAAGATAAATTATATGTGTTTTTTCAATATTTGAAATAAAGTTGACTAGTTGCACTTTTCTAGATATATGAAGGCTATCATAGACTGCATTTATTTATCATATTACCAAGTTCTCTTGGATGGATTGAATAATTTTGGAGATTTGATATTGCCATTATTGTATGCTATGACTGTTAGCAATCATTAGAAAAGTAGAGAAAGATATTTAAAATAATGTTTTAAACTAACTGCTGCTTTCTCACTCTGCCACAGAGCCGACAGAACAGAAATGATAGTTATTCAATAAAGAACAAAGACTAAATACAACATATTAAGTCCGGCATACTGATAGAGTTGTCACTTCTCCCTGAAATTCTCTCACCTCTCCGAAACTTATTCAAACTAATAATTCTGATTAACACATGCATAATGTGTAACCCTACATAAAAATTAATACATTTAATTATAAGTATGTTTATGTGAGATATTACATATTTCATATTATACCGCAAAATATATTGGTAATAAAAAACTGGGCAAGTGAACTTTTGATCAGGGCAAGTTATTTGTCAACAATGCAAGTAGATTTTTTCAACCTACTTGCCCTTGGCTAATCCCCAATTTTTTTTTTTTGGAGCACTTAAATTATGCAAGACAAAATTCACTAATAGAGAGGTTTCGTTTTGATACTTGTACATGTTCTGGTACATGTAGCCACATAAATTTTGTTAATGTCATTGATGATATCAGCAGTTTTTGCCTTTTCGCGCTCTTATCTACCAGTATACAACTTGTAGCGAGTGTTTTACACGTAAGTAGAAAACTTGTAACTTTAAACATATTTTGTTACTCAAATACATCCTTGCATGGAGATTGTTATACATGTATAAGGAAGTTACATCATTTATGACTCTGAGACACCATTTCAATGGCGCTTTGACCAATTCATATATATATATATATATATATATATATATATATATATATATATATATAAGATATAACAAATTTACTACACCTCGAAAATCAGTTGACTCACCTTGAATTTTCAGCCTAGAAAACGGCAGAAATAGCACCTACCAAATATATAATAAGCAGTTAAGTACTGTAATGAAGTGCATAGATCGAGTCGAAAGTGGCACTGTCATTGATCATAGCCTTATACCATAATGGACGACTCGTGGTACAAGAGTAGAACGCTGAAATGTGGACCTAAAGGTCCCAGATTCAAACTTTGCACCATCCAACTATCCAGGGGTGGATATGTGGTGCAGTGGTAGAATGCCGGACTACTGACCTGAAGGTCCCAGGTTCGAATCCTGTCAGAGACGGACATTTGTTTCGGGTAAATATTTCTTTGATTTTATGCATAAAAAAAAATGTTGGAAAGGTAGGACGAGTTGCTTTTATAAGAAATTTCAAGCCCTGCATTGTATAACCTTACACCATATACTGAAGGTTTTTAGATGTAAAGCTTTACCTAATTTTGACAATTTCTTGAGACGGCAAAGTTCTCACCTTGGCAATTCCCTCGGTTCTTTTTCCTTGGAACTACGTCTTCGCCGCCCATCAGACTTAGGCTGGTCCTCGTTAGAATTGACATCCTTAGAAACATTGCCTTGAAAACAATAAGCACTTTTCAGTATCGCACCATTAATTAATAATGTATAATGAAAATCACAAATATATTATGTCAACAAGATTAAAAATAGGTACTGTGATTAACAGTTGCTGTCTGCATTTTTTTATGTATTTATTTTGCTTGTGATGAAGACATAACTTGGGAGGGCGGGAGGGGGGGGGGTGAACATTCCTTAATTTGGACAGTGAGACGCTATTAAATTAGCCTTTGTTTTAACCAAGTCCTGTAAAATGCTATAATACAACTTTAAGCAATTTCAAGACAAGAGTAAATGTCCAGAGTAAATGTTGATACAAAGCCTTTGATCCAAAATTGATGATACATGACATGTTAGCACTCTTTCCTGGCAGGTTAATTGACCAGACGCAAGAACGACTATGGCACGGCCCACCAACCACATGGCATTGTTTGTCCAAG
This sequence comes from Panopea generosa, assembly GCA_029582155.1. Lineage (NCBI taxonomy): Eukaryota > Metazoa > Mollusca > Bivalvia > Adapedonta > Hiatellidae > Panopea > Panopea generosa. Next base: position 21,662,633 of record CM055897.1, on the reverse strand, counting down.
TTAATACAATGTTTACTCAGACATAGTTTGTTTGTCCAAGCAAAATGGTGACGTAGCAACCAATATCGTTTGCTGATTGGATTATAGACTTGTTTGATTGACAGGCCTCATCAGAGCTATTATGTACAAGCTGGTAATCAAGAAAAAAGTTCATTCCTTCTAAAAATTTAATATCAACTTCAGTAATTACAGATTAATTTGCTTTGAGCGTTTCTGTGTATACCTGATACATCCTTGAGAATGCCACTTCTCCTATTGACTGTAGTGCCCTTCCTCACTGGTATGGAGGTCATTATTTAATAACTTTAGCCTAATAGGAAAATGGTGCAATCTGAAAAAAAGTATTATTGTATTGTATTTTGTATAGTGTTTAACGTGTCTCACTTTCAATCATTTTTCAGTCATATCATGATGGTTGCCACTCTGTCAAAAGGATGCTGAAAGACTTGCATTGCAAGCAGGCTGTGAAGAGACTTGGTTGATAAAATTTAATAAGTCTAAATGTCACACAACATGTGTCACAAACCACAAACCCAATATCCAAATTATATATATAATACCTTGTATACCTAATACCGCAATATACATATTACCGCGAATGCCCGCATAATAACATTATCTCACACATGTGAACATAAAATTCCATAACAGGGTACAGTGTGACAATTGAAATGGTGCACTTAAAATAACTGTACATCAGCAAGATTTCTTGGGACGGTGTCAACATTTGTTTGCCCTCTATTTAACAAAACTAGAAACAGTGCAAGAATCCTAAGTGTACAAACTCACTGTTTATGTTTCTAGCCGATTGAATGGCAGATTCTTGGTAATGTATATACTAAGAAAAAATTAAAATGGCCGACTGTGTATCATAAATAACCACTGTCTTTTAATGAGTTTATCATTTTCAAAAGTATATTTATAAGAAATAACTTTTAGAAGGATTAGTCAAGACAATAAAGTAACTTTATGACTGTTTATTGTTAATGTCATCATTTACACAGGTTGATGAAGTTTTGGACTCGCAGTAATAGGTATAACCAGTATATATCATAACCCATAATGATATATGAAAATATTATAAATCTCTAAGTGGTGCGCATGTTCCAGTGGTAGAGCATCTGATCAAAGATTGGAGTATCGCGAGTTTGATCCTCCACCACGACTATGTATAGCGTTCTTTTCCCGCATATGCTTAGTACTACCCAGGAAAACTTCAACTAAGATTAAGTTGCAAGAACTTGTTTCAAAATCAAGTACAATAAATACTGTAGATAAGTTTAAAAAATAATCTATAAGTATTACTGCCTGAAATTTAATGTTTAAGAAATGAAATACCAATACCTGAAGATTTGGAGACCCACTTTGAATATCAGAAATTATATGCCTGCAAAGATCTATTCATTTTAAAAGTTAAATTGTTAACTTTCCATGAGAGGAAAGCTGCCTTTCCCCCCAGGAAATGCTCCACGCATCGGTAACAACTAAAACTTCCTGCCACCTACTCGATTCATGGCTACCAACTGCAGCTGACCATCAAATCCAAATATCTCAGAGCTGCCGTAGACAGCAAGCTGTCATGGAACCCACACATAGATTCCATAGCTAACACCACAACAGCGTTCCTTCGAAGAAACTTTCCTCTTGCCCCAAGGAAGTCAAGGCCACCTGCTTCAAATCACTGGTATGGCCACAACCTGAATATGTGTCCAGTGTATGGGACCCGTCTACCAAGTCAAACATAAACATGACTGAATCAGTGCAATGAAGAGCTGCTCATTTTGTCACCAGTGACTATAGCTCGGCGGCACAATTTACCCAATACTACCCAATTCTACCCAATACTACCACATTAAGCGGGAATCATAATAATTAATGAAATCAAATATGAAATTAAAAGAATGCACGCACCCATCGGTTATCAATAAGAATTTTAGACAATTTCGTTAAGGCCATAATAAATCAATTGCTAGTTTATCATCCTGCACCCTAATTTTCATGCCGCCCCGACCCATTTTATTTTCATAAAAAAATTTTTTTTAAAAAAATTAAAACAATATATAAAATTTTGCCAATATAAAAGAATATGATTTCATTGCAAACAAAAAGGTGTTTTTTTTTGAAAAATTCCCCAGGTATATATCGCTTTTAATACAAAATACAGGAGATACTTCTATATATTTATAGCCTTCTTAATCCCGTTCTAATTTATACTATTCATGCGAAAATTATTTTTTAAAGCTGAATTATCGTTACTTTGGAACACAAATGTAATGCGATATGAATCAACGCACATTGAGTGATTATCACTGATAAGTATTTCGTATGAATAACCGTTTATCTGCCGAATAAAATAAGTAAAAAAAGTTAATAATAATGTATGGTAAATCTCTTATCAAAGACATTTTTTAAAGATAAAGCAAGAATAAACCCAAACACACTTAAATTAAGTGTATTAATAGCTAGTTTGCGATAGTATGTGGTAATATTGGGTAGTATGTGGTAGTATTGGGTAGAATTGGGTAAATTTTGCCACCCACTATAGCTAAACAAGCAGCTTCTCCACTATGCTTCAGCACTTAGGCTGGGTGGGTCTCCAGACATGTAGAGAACATTCCAAAGCTACCATGATGTACCGCATTGCACATCAGCTTGTGGAAATCTCCACTGCCCTATACCTTCATCCAACCGGGGCCAAGACCAGAGGTCATGCTAGTAGATTTCTTCCTTTCTTCACCAGCGTCAACAGCTACCGTGACTCCTTCCCATCTGGTATCAGACTATGGACTATTTAGAAGGCAACATACGATACAAGAATCATAGATTATTGAATAAAGATTTTTTTTGTTTAACTACTCACTGATTGTAGTAGGAATTCTTGCAAAACTAACCTTAAAGCTTTTTTTCTTCAAATGTGTATCTGTTTGTTATGGTAGTTCGAAATCAAATCAAGCGGGATTGAATAAATGTATCTCCAAATTGAAGACTACTGATGGTGGTTTCGTCTACCTACCGGTTCGTCACCTTAATTTAGTGTTGAACAGACGACCGGTTTCGTCTACATTATTTTATATAGTGTTATGTCAATTTTGTATGGTGATACGCCAATTTACCAGGTGTGATAATCGAATATACAGCAAGAACATTGTGGATAGGTGAGAATTCCGGGCTATAATTATATGTAGTTAACTTTTTCATTTTATTTGTTTTTATTATCAAAAATATAATAATTTTAGGCAATCATTGAAATTAACAAGTAGTAAAATATTCAGTATATTTTTTTATTTTTTCTATCAAAAATTAAAACAATCATCAATCATCATCAATATCGTCAAATCACATATCATCACTAATATAGCCCACATAACAATTCATTATCATCATCATCAATCATCACTAATACATCACTCGTCCTCGTTGTGTACGGCGTCGTTGTTTGCGATTTGTCCTAGTCCAGCGATGTTCCTCAGTAGATGTGGTGTCGTCAAATATATAAAATAAGGTAGACTTAAACCACTTATGGCTTACTATATAAATTAAGGTAGGCAGAAGAAACCATTGTAATTCGATTATCTCCCTTAGTTCGGCGGCTTGGGACCACTAGCTATTCTTATTCAGAGACGAACGAGACGGTGTGCAACCTCCCAATTCCCCACCCACACTATTGGAGAAGATTTAAATAACAACCATGTGATCTTTTTATAAAATAAACTCACTAGAATGCAGAATATGTAATTTTACTGGGACTTGTATAGACGTTTCTCCATATATATCCCTTGTATACCTAATACCGCGATATACCTATTACCGCGAATGCCCGTGTAATAACAATCTGGGCAGACATACACAAAGCTCCAACTTCCGTTAGTGTCGTCATTTGTTTGCATTTCGTATCAGCAACTGTTTTTTTTTTACTAAGTAAACTTAAGTAACCTTATTACTGTTTAGTATTGATGCCATTCTTTACATGGTTGAAAAATGTTTAAACTCGCGGTATTAGGTATGACCAGTATAATTCCATGGTTAGGCCTATTATCCCGCAACTGGTTTCAGTGACATTGGCCCTATATTACTTAATAACTGCCGAACCCATCTGCGTAAGAGTCCCTCCACATTATCCAAACGCCTTGGCACCCAATGCAACGACACGGGTCTTAAACCCTGTGTAGGTTCGCTTTCGTTTGTATAGAGTAGGCCCACTATATAGGTATTGGCCTAGGCTAAATTCCCGCTTTGTAGCTAAGGGTTGCCACATAGCAGCCATATGTCAAACAATCCGTTAGGAACACCTCGGTGTTAAATTCTATATTGAAGTCAACGGCACGTGCGCACGTGACTTTCTTACATACTGCGGGAGTAATCCGTTCTATTCAAAGAGTTGCACTAAAGAATTTGGACTATTAATTTTGAGATTTCATTAATTCGGTGTCTAATTGAGGCAGTAGCCTATTCTAAGCGCCGCCACACTGTAGGCGTATCATTCCGCATGGCACATGGCGTGATACCCTCCTAGCAACATTGTACTGACACCGAGCCGACCAAACCTAGCAATACCCTCTGAATGCTGAGCGCCAAGCGATTGCTTTTCTTGTACTACTTTTATTTGTACTAGTATCTGGAATGACCCTGCCGGGGGTCGAACCCACGACGGCCTTCCGCATGCAAGTCGGACGCTCTGTATACTTTAATAAACATTATAAAATACCATCTTATCTTTTCTTAGACCTAGTTCTTAAGTTTCCAAATGTATGGGAAAAAAATATATCATGCGTCTGTACTTGGTGTATCTTATGTGTGCCACAGCTTGAGTAAACATATATTCCCATATATAATGCACTACATATCCCATTACGTAATAGTGCACTGCAGTACAACAAGGCGATACCGTTATCATATTATATCATAGCATATCATGCAATTGTAAATCAAGTGTTATTCGTTTATTAATTAACACACATGCATACATACTTGACATTAATTACTATTGTGTTGACCTGTAACTGAACAGTGTAAAGCGGGCCAATTTACAGTCCAATTATAAGTATAACAAAAGCTTTTTTTAATTCTTTGTGTACTATCAGTTGATCGGGAAGCCTAAATAAGTATACTCTATTGTTGGTTATTTTCCAAAAAATTAGGACTATGTGCACAGGGAGAGTATTATGTTCTGATATGTTTCTAAAATTAAGCCGTACCGGTAACATTAAAGTCGTGTATGCAAAATAAAATAGACGAATACGAGGCAAATACAGATGCTTAAATATGTGTCCAAGAGTGAAGTGATCTTGGAAGTGGGTTATTGATGTACATTCTGTAGGGAATCAACATATTGTTAATTGTTCATATAAAATATTGTGTGTGTGTTTCTGTACAAACAAAAGCACACGGAAATATATGACTAACGCAGGAAAATAATTTAAAATCAATAGCCGATATTGATCCAGCTAACCCACGCATTTGTGTTTAAATTTTGTAGGCATGGACGTGGAGATGGAAATAGTGATCGCAGCGGCTGGTGATCACTCGGGAAATATTATGACTCGTGAAGAAGTTAAAGCTCTTTTCAAATGTAAAGATGATCTACGATACGGTATAGACCCACTTGTATTGGCGACGAAACTACATGAACTTTGTCGACTCCCCACGTCCGTATTTTGTGATGTCACTACCAAGTTTCAGCATGGTTGTGACAGGGTGGAAATATGTGAACTTCTCATCAGTCACCTGCCTGCAAATATCAACATTCCCGATCTTACCGAGGTTTTAGATAAGTGCGGATATAGAGGGATAGCATCAAAACTTTTTTTAGCTTTTCTCAAGCTCAATAGTAGTAAACCACTGCACGTGAAAAAATCTACGGCGGGTCAAAGGGCAGTTGTGCATACATTTTTCCGGCGTTTAAAGCGCATGGTACATGATGCTCAATTTGAAAATCCGCGGTTAGCTCTTCGGAATTTAGCTAATAGATTCGTGGAACAAATGAACGAAGAAATCGACCCTGTACGTAAACAGCTGCTTGCTGACAAATGTGTTGCAATAATTGGAGCAGAAATCGACGCTATTGCTATTACGTTTGACAACGGACTTTGCAAACATGACGTTTTCGCGCAGATGAAGAGTCTGGTGAAGGAGAGCAGCAATACACTTATAACGGACGTCGTGTACTTTGGGCGTCTTGCAAATGCTAATTCCATAGTGGGAAATTTCCAAGAAAGTGATGACATGCTTGTCGAAGCTAGATGTAAAGCATACAACACAGGCCCGTGTCTGGAACTAGTTAACATGTTGTATATAGAGGTATACGTGAGACTGTGGCAGTATGAAAAACTCCCGAGCAAGGAACTAAGAGAGTCTTTGATGATGTGGGGTCGAATAGGGTTGGAAAGTCTTGAAGAAGAAGATGTCGATACAAAAAGACTTTGGAGACGCATGTTTATCCTAAGAATGGTTTTCTGTCTACTTGGACTCGGAAACCGCGCCAATACTTTAGATGGATGCGAGGTCGACAATGCCTGCATAAAAGAAGCTACCGATCTCTTGGCAGATATTGACAGAAATTGGTATGGCATCGAAACACGGAGACAAATGTTTTACTATGTTGCTCGAGCGAGACTGAACGAATATAAAAATAATTTTTCGGATTGTTTAAATTATTTAACAAAGGCGATAAAATGTGCACATCAGGGGAAGTTTGAAGAAATGGAATTCATTACAAATTATCAAGATGCAATTCGTAAACTGATAAACACATCCTTCTCAGGCAATATTACAAGTGCATATGATTCTGAAACGTCTAGGAACTTTGTAGAAACCGGATCTATGTCGGATATAACTGAAATTACAACCAATGATCGATTAGTATTTGCACATCAGCAATCACTCGAGCAACTGCACTCACTTCAAGTGCGTTAAAATACATCTGAAGAAGCATTATTTCAGACAAGGAATTATGTTGTTCTAAGAAGCGACTCTAGTGTAAGTTTGGAAGAATTGCACGACAACAGTCAACACAGAGTTGAATGTATGAAATATGAAAGTGTCGAGAGGCAAGTGACTGACATACCCATGCCATCAAGGAATTTCGTCATGCAGCATTCTGATTCAATGTCGAGTTTTTGTGAAAATCGAACTGTGGTTGAAAGTCGGCTCTTTGATACAACTAGAAATCAGCAAGCATTACATTATATTTCAGATAGCAGTGGATCGGAACTCAACTCTCCTGCAGTATTGGGTGTTTCTGACATACACCACGAGGACCAAACAGAACTGAAGGGGAGATTCGAAGAGAATCGCAGTACATATACAGATTTTCAGTATTTGAAATGGGATTTCAATATGATGACATTGAAAGATCAAGAAACCTTCAACACTTTTCAACAAGACTATACGAACGATCACAATGAAATAAGACCGAGTCAGCTTCAAACTGGCTACAGAGAGGATTATCAAACAGACAACACGCTCTTTGCTCAGAATTTGAAAATGTTTGGCAACATTCCCGATCTAACAAATCGCCGAGAGACTGAAGACGAAAGTACGCAAGAAAAACACCTTAATGACAATATGGCAGAAAACAACATTCCATATAGTTTACGCGAGACAGATAACAATCAATTAAGAGACTCAATATTTAATGAACACGGAATTCCACATAGTGATTCGTTTTACGATGAAAGAGGAATGCCAAGTGGTTGTTCGCATGGAGACGAAAACATGGACGTTTCTGGTAAAGCTTCTGCTGAGCTGGACCAGGAGACTGTTGGCCTCGGTATTAGTTCCATCAATAGTGATACAATGTTTGGTGACTGATCTAGAACAAATATTAGTAACATACTTTGTAGTTTTTGGAAGAATGGTTTCAGTACTAATTTCATCATTGCACCAGTTGCACAAATATTGCACGGAATTAACCAACTGATCAGTGAAATGGGCTATTGATACAACCAACATGCATACTTGCTTACAACACTAAATTTGATAAAAACAAATATGTGATATTGAACTGTCACATAACAAACCTGTTTGAATTACTATTTCAAGCAATTCCTCTAATGTTTTTGTATTTGATCTATAGTTGGAAATTTCATTCACAATGTAGTTCCCTTACTATTGTGGTTTATTTAAGCATAATGGCAATACTCAGTTGTGAAGTATAGGACATTATGGCTTCTGCTTATAGGATGTGCCATAATATGCAGAGTTAAAATAGTATTTGTTTGCTATCTCCCGATCCTGTTTTTTTAATTTTGGGTAGGTTAAGAGGTATTTAGTTAGTTTTTAAGAATTTGTTTTTAATTTTAAAAATATATTTTCTTTACAATAATTGTCACACATGCAACTGAAATAAAAAATCCAAAATCTGATGAAAATATTTGAGTATCCAGCTTTATTATGGGTAGATGAGGAGACAACAAACAAAAACCTTTTAATGTTGACCTTAATCCTAACATTTCTGCGACAGTATCTTTGCACTTCAATAAAATTAAATATGATTTTTAAAAATGCATAAGGATGTTCTTTCTTTAGACAATTTATCTACACATCTAATACGCCGAGTATAAGAGTGTAGATTACAACATATTCTCCTGAATCCTAACGTCATTTAATGATTGACCACATACCTTGTGTAATATAATAGCATCTGTATTAAGTGTTTAACCCCATTTGACAACCAATGGAATCGCTTCAATTTTCAAAATTTTATCGCTCTTATTTGTTAAAACAGACTACAAAATAATCAAGTTACCGATTAAGAAGTTCGTCATCATTGCGCATACGTAAATGCGGTCGTAGCTTTTGGGTTTCTTTTATTTTTTTACTTAATATACACTAACTATAACCAGTGACTCATAACATAATGCAATAGAGGACCGAGTAATAAAATATACAATATCAAATCCTGTATATCAATATTTTCTGCCATGACAATATACTTATAAGTAGAAGATAGCCGCCACCATTATTGTTGGTTCGCTATAACTTAATTATTAAAATCAGTATTTAATAATACTAACATGAGAAAATAAATATAATGTGCATCTACATTGCTTACCTTTAAACGATATTTACCACACTTAGGTTAGTTCGCGGCGTTCCTAGCCGATTTTTTGGACAACTTGCAAAAATTATCAATAATTTGTACACGTGTACTATAAAGTCTCAACTTTTGTTTAAGCTTCTTTTTTAAAAAAATTATACCACAATTTCTAGTTAACAGCACCTCCTGGCGGTATGTATTTTTTCGGACAATTACCACCGTTTTTTCCTTTATAAAATAGTCAACATTAATGCAAATTTGTTTTTGATAACAGTTTTACATTACTAATTTTATTACCTGTGAGAAGAATATAACTTTTACACATATAACATACAAATGATGCTACTTCCTTGTCTAATCATTACATCGGGGTTGGTTTAAATGCGGGTTAAAAAACAAAAAAAACAAATTGAACGTTCAGGTCTGATTGCACAAAAACGCGCTGGTACAAGTTCTTGAAATTTACATAATTATATTAAACTTCATTCATTTTACTATAATAAGATAGAAAAAAAATCGATTTCAAATTAAAAATGAAACCCTTAAAAACACACGACGTTCGCCTGCTATTTCGGACGTCGTTATTTCACTTTAGTATTCTATTGCGTTTCCTTGAAGATGTCCGAAATCACAAGCAACCGTCGTGTTTTTTTAGTTGTTTAAATTTTAATTTAAATTCAAAGTTATGAAAAATCTAGCATGAACACCCCTTCTTTTTATTTAATAATAATTTAGTGAAACTAATAAAGTTTAACATATGTAACTTTCAAGAATTTGTACCAGAGCTTTTCTCGTAATCAGCCGTGACCGTTCAAAATTCGTTGTTTTTAAAGCCACGATTATATCAATCACGGCGTAATGATTAGATGTAAAGGTAACACAAATTATATTTTTACATTTTATCTGCATGGAAGTTATAATTCTTATCACATGAAATAAAATAAGTGATTAAATAATATTATTAAAAACACTTTTGAATAAATATTGATTATTTTACAAGGGAAAAACTGCGAAAAATCGTCCGAAAATATATATACATTTACCACCAGGAAGCGCTGTTAACGACAAACTGCGATAGGCCTACTTAATTAAATAATACAAAGCTTAAACTAAAGCTGAGATTTCAGACATTATTTCTACAGATTTTTTATCAATTAAACGAGATCACAAAAATCCGATAGGAACGCCGCGAACTACCTTAAATGCATTATTTCATTTTATTTCTTTCAATACTTCCCAGAAATTCGACATCGTAATTCAAAACTTTACCCACAAATGCATCGAATAGTTAATTAGTTTTTTTTTTTTTACAATTAAACAATAAAACATTTAAGAGCGTTACCATTTAAGTTCTGGTCAAGACTTCATAAAATCAATACCATGATAATTAAAAATAATTTACAAATTCAAATTTCTTCACCGTCATATTTATTAAAAGTTTTAAAATTTGCATCAAGGTCCTATTGGCATATTTTTTTTTTTTTAATAACTGAAAGAAGGGAAATAACACATTAATACTATGAAGTTGTTATTATAGCGTAGTTGCCTCCCACGAATTTAACAAAACACATATAAAATACTTAGACGCTTGCACGTCATGTAGTAATAAGACCGTACAGCGCTTCAGTGATCAATCATTGCCAACTCATTTCCGGTGTCATTGAAATAATTTATATTTATAATTTAAGTTCATGCTTACAATAATAAACGCTTATGAAAAGAGAACTTTCGTGTTTTATTGAGATTGTATTCTAAAAAGATAAAAACGAAATTAAAAGTATACAAGGGTCACGCAGAAATCAGGTTTATATACTCTAGACTACCGCTATATAATCGACTGGGAGTTGTGGCGTGCTCCTGTAATCCAGCTACTTTGGAGGTCGGGGTCTGGGACGGTTTGAGGGCGGGGGTCCTGCCCTCCGGTGTGCTATGTCGATCGGGCGTCCGCACTAAGCACGGCATCAATATGGGCTCTTCGGGGGAGCCCAGAGAGTCCAGGTTGTCTAAGGAGGGACGTATCGGCCCAGGGTGGAAACACAGCAGGCAAAAGTTCCCATGTCGTGCAGTAGTGGGATAGCGCCCGTGAATAGTCATCGGTTGGTAGCCCGTCCAATACAATTGGACCCGATCCTTTTTTTTTCATTTAATTAATTTGCAAATTTAAATATTTAATTAATCTGTTGTGAAATTTTATTCTGTTTGGCGTTTTAAAGTCAAATTTCTACAAAAACAAACCAAATACGTATGTTAATTCAATTTAGCTCGATTGCGAAATTATAAGATGTATGCATCACTTCTGGGGTAAAATCAGTACTGTGTCATTATCAGAGTTCATCGATCATTGAACACACAACCTATGGCACACAAAACAGAAATCATGTTTATTTATATTTTTACACGATATCGCCTCACATTCAATTTTCGTCTTTGTATATTATGTTTGATAAACAAACAGTTGTTAAGTAGATTGAATGATTGTTTGGTTGGTTGGTTCATAGATAGATAGATAGATAGATAGATAGATAGATAGATAGATAGATAGATAGATAGATAGATAGATAAGCAGGCAAGCAGTCAGGTAGATTGATTAATAGGTTTATTGGTTGGTTTGTAGGTAAGTAGGTAGGAAGGTAGGTAGGTATGCGGGCTGGCTGGCTGGTTGGTTGGTTAGTTGGCTGGATGGCTGACAGACAGACAGACAGACAGGCAGGCAGGCAGGCAGGCAGGCAGGCAGTCAGGGAGACAGGTAGATTGATATGTTGGTTGGTAGGTATGTAGGTAGGTAGGTAGGTAGGTAGGTAGGTAGGTAGGCAGGTTGGTAGATAGGTAGCAGGTAGGTTGATTGGTTGATAGTAATTATTATGCCGGTGTCATCGAAATAGTTGATAGAATTTTATTTCATGTTCACATTAATAAGCGCTTATAAAAAGATAACTTTCGTGTTATATTAGGAATTAAAAATGAAATTAAAACTATACAAGGGTGACACAGAATCAGATTTATATAGTCTAGATTACCACTCTGGAATCGACTGGGAGTTGTGGCGTGCTCCTGTAATCCAGCTACTTTGGAGGTCGGGGTCTGGGACGGTTTGAGGGCGGGGGTCCTGCCCTCCGGTGTGCTATGTCGATCGGGCGTCCGCACTAAGCACGGCATCAATATGGGCTCTTCGGGGGAGCCCAGAGAGTCCAGGTTGTCTAAGGAGGGACGTATCGGCCCAGGGTGGAAACACAGCAGGCAAAAGTTCCCATGTCGTGCAGTAGTGGGATAGCGCCCGTGAATAGTCATCGGTTGGTAGCCCGTCCAATACAATTGGACCCGATCCTTTTTTTTTCATTTAATTAATTTGCAAATTTAAATATTTAATTAATCTGTTGTGAAATTTTATTCTGTTTGGCGTTTTAAAGTCAAATTTCTACAAAAACAAACCAAATACGTATGTTAATTCAATTTAGCTCGATTGCGAAATTATAAGATGTATGCATCACTTCTGGGGTAAAATCAGTACTGTGTCATTATCAGAGTTCATCGATCATTGAACACACAACCTATGGCACACAAAACAGAAATCATGTTTATTTATATTTTTACACGATATCGCCTCACATTCAATTTTCGTCTTTGTATATTATGTTTGATAAACAAACAGTTGTTAAGTAGATTGAATGATTGTTTGGTTGGTTGGTTCATAGATAGATAGATAGATAGATAGATAGATAGATAGATAGATAGATAGATAGATAGATAGATAGATAGATAGATAAGCAGGCAAGCAGTCAGGTAGATTGATTAATAGGTTTATTGGTTGGTTTGTAGGTAAGTAGGTAGGAAGGTAGGTAGGTATGCGGGCTGGCTGGCTGGTTGGTTGGTTAGTTGGCTGGATGGCTGACAGACAGACAGACAGACAGACAGGCAGGCAGGCAGGCAGGCAGGCAGGCAGGCAGTCAGGGAGACAGGTAGATTGATATGTTGGTTGGTAGGTATGTAGGTAGGTAGGTAGGTAGGTAGGTAGGTAGGCAGGTTGGTAGATAGGTAGCAGGTAGGTTGATTGGTTGATAGTAATTATTATGCCGGTGTCATCGAAATAGTTGATAGAATTTTATTTCATGTTCACATTAATAAGCGCTTATAAAAAGATAACTTTCGTGTTATATTAGGAATTAAAAATGAAATTAAAACTATACAAGGGTGACACAGAATCAGATTTATATAGTCTAGATTACCACTCTGGAATCGACTGGGAGTTGTGGCGTGCTCCTGTAATCCAGCTACTTTGGAGGTCGGGGTCTGGGACGGTTTGAGGGCGGGGGTCCTGCCCTCCGGTGTGCTATGTCGATCGGGCGTCCGCACTAAGCACGGCATCAATATGGGCTCTTCGGGGGAGCCCAGAGAGTCCAGGTTGTCTAAGGAGGGACGTATCGGCCCAGGGTGGAAACACAGCAGGCAAAAGTTCCCATGTCGTGCAGTAGTGGGATAGCGCCCGTGAATAGTCATCGGTTGGTAGCCCGTCCAATACAATTGGACCCGATCCTTTTTTTTTCATTTAATTAATTTGCAAATTTAAATATTTAATTAATCTGTTGTGAAATTTTATTCTGTTTGGCGTTTTAAAGTCAAATTTCTACAAAAACAAACCAAATACGTATGTTAATTCAATTTAGCTCGATTGCGAAATTATAAGATGTATGCATCACTTCTGGGGTAAAATCAGTACTGTGTCATTATCAGAGTTCATCGATCATTGAACACACAACCTATGGCACACAAAACAGAAATCATGTTTATTTATATTTTTACACGATATCGCCTCACATTCAATTTTCGTCTTTGTATATTATGTTTGATAAACAAACAGTTGTTAAGTAGATTGAATGATTGTTTGGTTGGTTGGTTCATAGATAGATAGATAGATAGATAGATAGATAGATAGATAGATAGATAGATAAGCAGGCAAGCAGTCAGGTAGATTGATTAATAGGTTTATTGGTTGGTTTGTAGGTAAGTAGGTAGGAAGGTAGGTAGGTATGCGGGCTGGCTGGCTGGTTGGTTGGTTAGTTGGCTGGATGGCTGACAGACAGACAGACAGACAGACAGGCAGGCAGGCAGGCAGGCAGGCAGGCAGTCAGGGAGACAGGTAGATTGATATGTTGGTTGGTAGGTATGTAGGTAGGTAGGTAGGTAGGTAGGTAGGTAGGCAGGTTGGTAGATAGGTAGCAGGTAGGTTGATTGGTTGATAGTAATTATTATGCCGGTGTCATCGAAATAGTTGATAGAATTTTATTTCATGTTCACATTAATAAGCGCTTATAAAAAGATAACTTTCGTGTTATATTAGGAATTAAAAATGAAATTAAAACTATACAAGGGTGACACAGAATCAGATTTATATAGTCTAGATTACCACTCTGGAATCGACTGGGAGTTGTGGCGTGCTCCTGTAATCCAGCTACTTTGGAGGTCGGGGTCTGGGACGGTTTGAGGGCGGGGGTCCTGCCCTCCGGTGTGCTATGTCGATCGGGCGTCCGCACTAAGCACGGCATCAATATGGGCTCTTCGGGGGAGCCCAGAGAGTCCAGGTTGTCTAAGGAGGGACGTATCGGCCCAGGGTGGAAACACAGCAGGCAAAAGTTCCCATGTCGTGCAGTAGTGGGATAGCGCCCGTGAATAGTCATCGGTTGGTAGCCCGTCCAATACAATTGGACCCGATCCTTTTTTTTTTCATTTAATTAATTTGCAAATTTAAATATTTAATTAATCTGTTGTGAAATTTTATTCTGTTTGGCGTTTTAAAGTCAAATTTCTACAAAAACAAACCAAATACGTATGTTAATTCAATTTAGCTCGATTGCGAAATTATAAGATGTATGCATCACTTCTGGGGTAAAATCAGTACTGTGTCATTATCAGAGTTCATCGATCATTGAACACACAACCTATGGCACACAAAACAGAAATCATGTTTATTTATATTTTTACACGATATCGCCTCACATTCAATTTTCGTCTTTGTATATTATGTTTGATAAACAAACAGTTGTTAAGTAGATTGAATGATTGTTTGGTTGGTTGGTTCATAGATAGATAGATAGATAGATAGATAGATAGATAGATAGATAGATAGATAGATAGATAGATAGATAGATAAGCAGGCAAGCAGTCAGGTAGATTGATTAATAGGTTTATTGATTGGTTTGTAGGTAAGTAGGTAGGAAGGTAGGTAGGTATGCGGGCTGGCTGGCTGGCTGGTTGGTTGGTTAGTTGGCTGGATGGCTGACAGACAGACAGACAGACAGACAGGCAGGCAGGCAGGCAGGCAGGCAGGCAGGGAGACAGGTAGATTGATATGTTGGTTGGTAGGTATGTAGGTAGGTAGGTAGGTAGGTAGGTAGGCAGGTTGGTAGATAGGTAGCAGGTAGGTTGATTGGTTGATAGTAATTATTATGCCGGTGTCATCGAAATAGTTGATAGAATTTTATTTCATGTTCACATTAATAAGCGCTTATAAAAAGATAACTTTCGTGTTATATTAGGAATTAAAAATGAAATTAAAACTATACAAGGGTGACACAGAATCAGATTTATATAGTCTAGATTACCACTCTGGAATCGACTGGGAGTTGTGGCGTGCTCCTGTAATCCAGCTACTTTGGAGGTCGGGGTCTGGGACGGTTTGAGGGCGGGGGTCCTGCCCTCCGGTGTGCTATGTCGATCGGGCGTCCGCACTAAGCACGGCATCAATATGGGCTCTTCGGGGGAGCCCAGAGAGTCCAGGTTGTCTAAGGAGGGACGTATCGGCCCAGGGTGGAAACACAGCAGGCAAAAGTTCCCATGTCGTGCAGTAGTGGGATAGCGCCCGTGAATAGTCATCGGTTGGTAGCCCGTCCAATACAATTGGACCCGATCCTTTTTTTTTTCATTTAATTAATTTGCAAATTTAAATATTTAATTAATCTGTTGTGAAATTTTATTCTGTTTGGCGTTTTAAAGTCAAATTTCTACAAAAACAAACCAAATACGTATGTTAATTCAATTTAGCTCGATTGCGAAATTATAAGATGTATGCATCACTTCTGGGGTAAAATCAGTACTGTGTCATTATCAGAGTTCATCGATCATTGAACACACAACCTATGGCACACAAAACAGAAATCATGTTTATTTATATTTTTACACGATATCGCCTCACATTCAATTTTCGTCTTTGTATATTATGTTTGATAAACAAACAGTTGTTAAGTAGATTGAATGATTGTTTGGTTGGTTGGTTCATAGATAGATAGATAGATAGATAGATAGATAGATAGATAGATAAGCAGGCAAGCAGTCAGGTAGATTGATTAATAGGTTTATTGGTTGGTTTGTAGGTAAGTAGGTAGGAAGGTAGGTAGGTATGCGGGCTGGCTGGCTGGTTGGTTGGTTAGTTGGCTGGATGGCTGACAGACAGACAGACAG
The DNA here is from genome assembly GCA_029582155.1 of Panopea generosa. Lineage (NCBI taxonomy): Eukaryota > Metazoa > Mollusca > Bivalvia > Adapedonta > Hiatellidae > Panopea > Panopea generosa. Next base: position 21,646,144 of record CM055897.1, on the reverse strand, counting down.
ACAGACAGGCAGGCAGGCAGGCAGGCAGGCAGGCAGGCAGTCAGGGAGACAGGTAGATTGATATGTTGGTTGGTAGGTAGGTAGGTAGGTAGGTAGGTAGGTAGGTAGGTAGGCAGGTTGGTAGATAGGTAGCAGGTAGGTTGATTGGTTGATAGTAATTATTATGCCGGTGTCATCGAAATAGTTGATAGAATTTTATTTCATGTTCACATTAATAAGCGCTTATAAAAAGATAACTTTCGTGTTATATTAGGAATTAAAAATGAAATTAAAACTATACAAGGGTGACACAGAATCAGATTTATATAGTCTAGATTACCACTCTGGAATCGACTGGGAGTTGTGGCGTGCTCCTGTAATCCAGCTACTTTGGAGGTCGGGGTCTGGGACGGTTTGAGGGCGGGGGTCCTGCCCTCCGGTGTGCTATGTCGATCGGGCGTCCGCACTAAGCACGGCATCAATATGGGCTCTTCGGGGGAGCCCAGAGAGTCCAGGTTGTCTAAGGAGGGACGTATCGGCCCAGGGTGGAAACACAGCAGGCAAAAGTTCCCATGTCGTGCAGTAGTGGGATAGCGCCCGTGAATAGTCATCGGTTGGTAGCCCGTCCAATACAATTGGACCCGATCCTTTTTTTTTTCATTTAATTAATTTGCAAATTTAAATATTTAATTAATCTGTTGTGAAATTTTATTCTGTTTGGCGTTTTAAAGTCAAATTTCTACAAAAACAAACCAAATACGTATGTTAATTCAATTTAGCTCGATTGCGAAATTATAAGATGTATGCATCACTTCTGGGGTAAAATCAGTACTGTGTCATTATCAGAGTTCATCGATCATTGAACACACAACCTATGGCACACAAAACAGAAATCATGTTTATTTATATTTTTACACGATATCGCCTCACATTCAATTTTCGTCTTTGTATATTATGTTTGATAAACAAACAGTTGTTAAGTAGATTGAATGATTGTTTGGTTGGTTGGTTCATAGATAGATAGATAGATAGATAGATAGATAGATAGATAGATAGATAGATAGATAGATAGATAGATAGATAGATAGATAAGCAGGCAAGCAGTCAGGTAGATTGATTAATAGGTTTATTGGTTGGTTTGTAGGTAAGTAGGTAGGAAGGTAGGTAGGTATGCGGGCTGGCTGGCTGGTTGGTTGGTTAGTTGGCTGGATGGCTGACAGACAGACAGACAGACAGACAGGCAGGCAGGCAGGCAGGCAGGCAGGCAGTCAGGGAGACAGGTAGATTGATATGTTGGTTGGTAGGTATGTAGGTAGGTAGGTAGGTAGGTAGGTAGGCAGGTTGGTAGATAGGTAGCAGGTAGGTTGATTGGTTGATAGTAATTATTATGCCGGTGTCATCGAAATAGTTGATAGAATTTTATTTCATGTTCACATTAATAAGCGCTTATAAAAAGAGAACTTTCGTGTTATATTAGGAATTAAAAATGAAATTAAAACTATACAAGGGTGACACAGAATCAGATTTATATAGTCTAGATTACCACTCTGGAATCGACTGGGAGTTGTGGCGTGCTCCTGTAATCCAGCTACTTTGGAGGTCGGGGTCTGGGACGGTTTGAGGGCGGGGGTCCTGCCCTCCGGTGTGCTATGTCGATCGGGCGTCCGCACTAAGCACGGCATCAATATGGGCTCTTCGGGGGAGCCCAGAGAGTCCAGGTTGTCTAAGGAGGGACGTATCGGCCCAGGGTGGAAACACAGCAGGCAAAAGTTCCCATGTCGTGCAGTAGTGGGATAGCGCCCGTGAATAGTCATCGGTTGGTAGCCCGTCCAATACAATTGGACCCGATCCTTTTTTTTTTCATTTAATTAATTTGCAAATTTAAATATTTAATTAATCTGTTGTGAAATTTTATTCTGTTTGGCGTTTTAAAGTCAAATTTCTACAAAAACAAACCAAATACGTATGTTAATTCAATTTAGCTCGATTGCGAAATTATAAGATGTATGCATCACTTCTGGGGTAAAATCAGTACTGTGTCATTATCAGAGTTCATCGATCATTGAACACACAACCTATGGCACACAAAACAGAAATCATGTTTATTTATATTTTTACACGATATCGCCTCACATTCAATTTTCGTCTTTGTATATTATGTTTGATAAACAAACAGTTGTTAAGTAGATTGAATGATTGTTTGGTTGGTTGGTTCATAGATAGATAGATAGATAGATAGATAGATAGATAGATAGATAGATAGATAGATAGATAAGCAGGCAAGCAGTCAGGTAGATTGATTAATAGGTTTATTGGTTGGTTTGTAGGTAAGTAGGTAGGAAGGTAGGTAGGTATGCGGGCTGGCTGGCTGGTTGGTTGGTTAGTTGGCTGGATGGCTGACAGACAGACAGACAGACAGACAGGCAGGCAGGCAGGCAGGCAGGCAGGCAGTCAGGGAGACAGGTAGATTGATATGTTGGTTGGTAGGTATGTAGGTAGGTAGGTAGGTAGGTAGGTAGGTAGGTAGGCAGGTTGGTAGATAGGTAGCAGGTAGGTTGATTGGTTGATAGTAATTATTATGCCGGTGTCATCGAAATAGTTGATAGAATTTTATTTCATGTTCACATTAATAAGCGCTTATAAAAAGATAACTTTCGTGTTATATTAGGAATTAAAAATGAAATTAAAACTATACAAGGGTGACACAGAATCAGATTTATATAGTCTAGATTACCACTCTGGAATCGACTGGGAGTTGTGGCGTGCTCCTGTAATCCAGCTACTTTGGAGGTCGGGGTCTGGGACGGTTTGAGGGCGGGGGTCCTGCCCTCCGGTGTGCTATGTCGATCGGGCGTCCGCACTAAGCACGGCATCAATATGGGCTCTTCGGGGGAGCCCAGAGAGTCCAGGTTGTCTAAGGAGGGACGTATCGGCCCAGGGTGGAAACACAGCAGGCAAAAGTTCCCATGTCGTGCAGTAGTGGGATAGCGCCCGTGAATAGTCATCGGTTGGTAGCCCGTCCAATACAATTGGACCCTGATCCTTTTTTTTTTCATTTAATTAATTTGCAAATTTAAATATTTAATTAATCTGTTGTGAAATTTTATTCTGTTTGGCGTTTTAAAGTCAAATTTCTACAAAAACAAACCAAATACGTATGTTAATTCAATTTAGCTCGATTGCGAAATTATAAGATGTATGCATCACTTCTGGGGTAAAATCAGTACTGTGTCATTATCAGATTCATCGATCATTGAACACACAACCTATGGCACACAAAACAGAAATCATGTTTATTTATATTTTTACACGATATCGCCTCACATTCAATTTTCGTCTTTGTATATTATGTTTGATAAACAAACAGTTGTTAAGTAGATTGAATGATTGTTTGGTTGGTTGGTTCATAGATAGATAGATAGATAGATAGATAGATAGATAGATAGATAGATAGATAGATAAGCAGGCAAGCAGTCAGGTAGATTGATTAATAGGTTTATTGGTTGGTTTGTAGGTAAGTAGGTAGGAAGGTAGGTAGGTATGCGGGCTGGCTGGCTGGTTGGTTGGTTAGTTGGCTGGATGGCTGACAGACAGACAGACAGACAGACAGGCAGGCAGGCAGGCAGGCAGGCAGGCAGGCAGGCAGGCAGTCAGGGAGACAGGTAGATTGATATGTTGGTTGGTAGGTATGTAGGTAGGTAGGTAGGTAGGTAGGTAGGTAGGCAGGTTGGTAGATAGGTAGCAGGTAGGTTGATTGGTTGATAGTAATTATTATGCCGGTGTCATCGAAATAGTTGATAGAATTTTATTTCATGTTCACATTAATAAGCGCTTATAAAAAGATAACTTTCGTGTTATATTAGGAATTAAAAATGAAATTAAAACTATACAAGGGTGACACAGAATCAGATTTATATAGTCTAGATTACCACTCTGGAATCGACTGGGAGTTGTGGCGTGCTCCTGTAATCCAGCTACTTTGGAGGTCGGGGTCTGGGACGGTTTGAGGGCGGGGGTCCTGCCCTCCGGTGTGCTATGTCGATCGGGCGTCCGCACTAAGCACGGCATCAATATGGGCTCTTCGGGGGAGCCCAGAGAGTCCAGGTTGTCTAAGGAGGGACGTATCGGCCCAGGGTGGAAACACAGCAGGCAAAAGTTCCCATGTCGTGCAGTAGTGGGATAGCGCCCGTGAATAGTCATCGGTTGGTAGCCCGTCCAATACAATTGGACCCGATCCTTTTTTTTTTCATTTAATTAATTTGCAAATTTAAATATTTAATTAATCTGTTGTGAAATTTTATTCTGTTTGGCGTTTTAAAGTCAAATTTCTACAAAAACAAACCAAATACGTATGTTAATTCAATTTAGCTCGATTGCGAAATTATAAGATGTATGCATCACTTCTGGGGTAAAATCAGTACTGTGTCATTATCAGAGTTCATCGATCATTGAACACACAACCTATGGCACACAAAACAGAAATCATGTTTATTTATATTTTTACACGATATCGCCTCACATTCAATTTTCGTCTTTGTATATTATGTTTGATAAACAAACAGTTGTTAAGTAGATTGAATGATTGTTTGGTTGGTTGGTTCATAGATAGATAGATAGATAGATAGATAGATAGATAGATAGATAGATAGATAGATAGATAAGCAGGCAAGCAGTCAGGTAGATTGATTAATAGGTTTATTGGTTGGTTTGTAGGTAAGTAGGTAGGAAGGTAGGTAGGTATGCGGGGCTGGCTGGCTGGTTGGTTGGTTAGTTGGCTGGATGGCTGACAGACAGACAGACAGACAGACAGGCAGGCAGGCAGGCAGGCAGGCAGGCAGTCAGGGAGACAGGTAGATTGATATGTTGGTTGGTAGGTATGTAGGTAGGTAGGTAGGTAGGTAGGTAGGCAGGTTGGTAGATAGGTAGCAGGTAGGTTGATTGGTTGATAGTAATTATTATGCCGGTGTCATCGAAATAGTTGATAGAATTTTATTTCATGTTCACATTAATAAGCGCTTATAAAAAGATAACTTTCGTGTTATATTAGGAATTAAAAATGAAATTAAAACTATACAAGGGTGACACAGAATCAGATTTATATAGTCTAGATTACCACTCTGGAATCGACTGGGAGTTGTGGCGTGCTCCTGTAATCCAGCTACTTTGGAGGTCGGGGTCTGGGACGGTTTGAGGGCGGGGGTCCTGCCCTCCGGTGTGCTATGTCGATCGGGCGTCCGCACTAAGCACGGCATCAATATGGGCTCTTCGGGGGAGCCCAGAGAGTCCAGGTTGTCTAAGGAGGGACGTATCGGCCCAGGGTGGAAACACAGCAGGCAAAAGTTCCCATGTCGTGCAGTAGTGGGATAGCGCCCGTGAATAGTCATCGGTTGGTAGCCCGTCCAATACAATTGGACCCGATCCTTTTTTTTTTCATTTAATTAATTTGCAAATTTAAATATTTAATTAATCTGTTGTGAAATTTTATTCTGTTTGGCGTTTTAAAGTCAAATTTCTACAAAAACAAACCAAATACGTATGTTAATTCAATTTAGCTCGATTGCGAAATTATAAGATGTATGCATCACTTCTGGGGTAAAATCAGTACTGTGTCATTATCAGAGTTCATCGATCATTGAACACACAACCTATGGCACACAAAACAGAAATCATGTTTATTTATATTTTTACACGATATCGCCTCACATTCAATTTTCGTCTTTGTATATTATGTTTGATAAACAAACAGTTGTTAAGTAGATTGAATGATTGTTTGGTTGGTTGGTTCATAGATAGATAGATAGATAGATAGATAGATAGATAGATAGATAGATAGATAGATAGATAGATAGATAGATAGATAGATAAGCAGGCAAGCAGTCAGGTAGATTGATTAATAGGTTTATTGGTTGGTTTGTAGGTAAGTAGGTAGGAAGGTAGGTAGGTATGCGGGCTGGCTGGCTGGTTGGTTGGTTAGTTGGCTGGATGGCTGACAGACAGACAGACAGACAGACAGGCAGGCAGGCAGGCAGGCAGGCAGGCAGTCAGGGAGACAGGTAGATTGATATGTTGGTTGGTAGGTATGTAGGTAGGTAGGTAGGTAGGTAGGTAGGCAGGTTGGTAGATAGGTAGCAGGTAGGTTGATTGGTTGATAGTAATTATTATGCCGGTGTCATCGAAATAGTTGATAGAATTTTATTTCATGTTCACATTAATAAGCGCTTATAAAAAGATAACTTTCGTGTTATATTAGGAATTAAAAATGAAATTAAAACTATACAAGGGTGACACAGAATCAGATTTATATAGTCTAGATTACCACTCTGGAATCGACTGGGAGTTGTGGCGTGCTCCTGTAATCCAGCTACTTTGGAGGTCGGGGTCTGGGACGGTTTGAGGGCGGGGGTCCTGCCCTCCGGTGTGCTATGTCGATCGGGCGTCCGCACTAAGCACGGCATCAATATGGGCTCTTCGGGGGAGCCCAGAGAGTCCAGGTTGTCTAAGGAGGGACGTATCGGCCCAGGGTGGAAACACAGCAGGCAAAAGTTCCCATGTCGTGCAGTAGTGGGATAGCGCCCGTGAATAGTCATCGGTTGGTAGCCCGTCCAATACAATTGGACCCGATCCTTTTTTTTTTCATTTAATTAATTTGCAAATTTAAATATTTAATTAATCTGTTGTGAAATTTTATTCTGTTTGGCGTTTTAAAGTCAAATTTCTACAAAAACAAACCAAATACGTATGTTAATTCAATTTAGCTCGATTGCGAAATTATAAGATGTATGCATCACTTCTGGGGTAAAATCAGTACTGTGTCATTATCAGAGTTCATCGATCATTGAACACACAACCTATGGCACACAAAACAGAAATCATGTTTATTTATATTTTTACACGATATCGCCTCACATTCAATTTTCGTCTTTGTATATTATGTTTGATAAACAAACAGTTGTTAAGTAGATTGAATGATTGTTTGGTTGGTTGGTTCATAGATAGATAGATAGATAGATAGATAGATAGATAGATAGATAGATAGATAGATAGATAGATAGGCAGGCAAGCAGTCAGGTAGATTGATTAATAGGTTTATTGGTTGGTTTGTAGGTAAGTAGGTAGGAAGGTAGGTAGGTATGCGGGCTGGCTGGCTGGTTGGTTGGTTAGTTGGCTGGATGGCTGACAGACAGACAGACAGACAGACAGGCAGGCAGGCAGGCAGGCAGGCAGGCAGTCAGGGAGACAGGTAGATTGATATGTTGGTTGGTAGGTATGTAGGTAGGTAGGTAGGTAGGTAGGTAGGTAGGTAGGCAGGTTGGTAGATAGGTAGCAGGTAGGTTGATTGGTTGATAGTAATTATTATGCCGGTGTCATCGAAATAGTTGATAGAATTTTATTTCATGTTCACATTAATAAGCGCTTATAAAAAGATAACTTTCGTGTTATATTAGGAATTAAAAATGAAATTAAAACTATACAAGGGTGACACAGAATCAGATTTATATAGTCTAGATTACCACTCTGGAATCGACTGGGAGTTGTGGCGTGCTCCTGTAATCCAGCTACTTTGGAGGTCGGGGTCTGGGACGGTTTGAGGGCGGGGGTCCTGCCCTCCGGTGTGCTATGTCGATCGGGCGTCCGCACTAAGCACGGCATCAATATGGGCTCTTCGGGGGAGCCCAGAGAGTCCAGGTTGTCTAAGGAGGGACGTATCGGCCCAGGGTGGAAACACAGCAGGCAAAAGTTCCCATGTCGTGCAGTAGTGGGATAGCGCCCGTGAATAGTCATCGGTTGGTAGCCCGTCCAATACAATTGGACCCGATCCTTTTTTTTTTCATTTAATTAATTTGCAAATTTAAATATTTAATTAATCTGTTGTGAAATTTTATTCTGTTTGGCGTTTTAAAGTCAAATTTCTACAAAAACAAACCAAATACGTATGTTAATTCAATTTAGCTCGATTGCGAAATTATAAGATGTATGCATCACTTCTGGGGTAAAATCAGTACTGTGTCATTATCAGAGTTCATCGATCATTGAACACACAACCTATGGCACACAAAACAGAAATCATGTTTATTTATATTTTTACACGATATCGCCTCACATTCAATTTTCGTCTTTGTATATTATGTTTGATAAACAAACAGTTGTTAAGTAGATTGAATGATTGTTTGGTTGGTTGGTTCATAGATAGATAGATAGATAGATAGATAGATAGATAGATAGATAGATAGATAGATAGATAGATAGATAGATAGATAGATAAGCAGGCAAGCAGTCAGGTAGATTGATTAATAGGTTTATTGGTTGGTTTGTAGGTAAGTAGGTAGGAAGGTAGGTAGGTATGCGGGCTGGCTGGCTGGTTGGTTGGTTAGTTGGCTGGATGGCTGACAGACAGACAGACAGACAGGCAGGCAGGCAGGCAGGCAGGCAGGCAGGCAGTCAGGGAGACAGGTAGATTGATATGTTGGTTGGTAGGTATGTAGGTAGTAGGTAGGTAGGTAGGTAGGTAGGCAGGTTGGTAGATAGGTAGCAGGTAGGTTGATTGGTTGATAGTAATTATTATGCCGGTGTCATCGAAATAGTTGATAGAATTTTATTTCATGTTCACATTAATAAGCGCTTATAAAAAGATAACTTTCGTGTTATATTAGGAATTAAAAATGAAATTAAAACTATACAAGGGTGACACAGAATCAGATTTATATAGTCTAGATTACCACTCTGGAATCGACTGGGAGTTGTGGCGTGCTCCTGTAATCCAGCTACTTTGGAGGTCGGGGTCTGGGACGGTTTGAGGGCGGGGGTCCTGCCCTCCGGTGTGCTATGTCGATCGGGCGTCCGCACTAAGCACGGCATCAATATGGGCTCTTCGGGGGAGCCCAGAGAGTCCAGGTTGTCTAAGGAGGGACGTATCGGCCCAGGGTGGAAACACAGCAGGCAAAAGTTCCCATGTCGTGCAGTAGTGGGATAGCGCCCGTGAATAGTCATCGGTTGGTAGCCCGTCCAATACAATTGGACCCGATCCTTTTTTTTTCATTTAATTAATTTGCAAATTTAAATATTTAATTAATCTGTTGTGAAATTTTATTCTGTTTGGCGTTTTAAAGTCAAATTTCTACAAAAACAAACCAAATACGTATGTTAATTCAATTTAGCTCGATTGCGAAATTATAAGATGTATGCATCACTTCTGGGGTAAAATCAGTACTGTGTCATTATCAGAGTTCATCGATCATTGAACACACAACCTATGGCACACAAAACAGAAATCATGTTTATTTATATTTTTACACGATATCGCCTCACATTCAATTTTCGTCTTTGTATATTATGTTTGATAAACAAACAGTTGTTAAGTAGATTGAATGATTGTTTGGTTGGTTGGTTCATAGATAGATAGATAGATAGATAGATAGATAGATAGATAGATAGATAGATAGATAGATAGATAGATAGATAAGCAGGCAAGCAGTCAGGTAGATTGATTAATAGGTTTATTGGTTGGTTTGTAGGTAAGTAGGTAGGAAGGTAGGTAGGTATGCGGGCTGGCTGGCTGGTTGGTTGGTTAGTTGGCTGGATGGCTGACAGACAGACAGACAGACAGACAGACAGGCAGGCAGGCAGGCAGGCAGGCAGGCAGGCAGTCAGGGAGACAGGTAGATTGATATGTTGGTTGGTAGGTAGGTAGGTAGGTAGGTAGGTAGGTAGGTAGGCAGGTTGGTAGATAGGTAGCAGGTAGGTTGATTGGTTGATAGTAATTATTATGCCGGTGTCATCGAAATAGTTGATAGAATTTTATTTCATGTTCACATTAATAAGCGCTTATAAAAAGATAACTTTCGTGTTATATTAGGAATTAAAAATGAAATTAAAACTATACAAGGGTGACACAGAATCAGATTTATATAGTCTAGATTACCACTCTGGAATCGACTGGGAGTTGTGGCGTGCTCCTGTAATCCAGCTACTTTGGAGGTCGGGGTCTGGGACGGTTTGAGGGCGGGGGTCCTGCCCTCCGGTGTGCTATGTCGATCGGGCGTCCGCACTAAGCACGGCATCAATATGGGCTCTTCGGGGGAGCCCAGAGAGTCCAGGTTGTCTAAGGAGGGACGTATCGGCCCAGGGTGGAAACACAGCAGGCAAAAGTTCCCATGTCGTGCAGTAGTGGGATAGCGCCCGTGAATAGTCATCGGTTGGTAGCCCGTCCAATACAATTGGACCCGATCCTTTTTTTTTTCATTTAATTAATTTGCAAATTTAAATATTTAATTAATCTGTTGTGAAATTTTATTCTGTTTGGCGTTTTAAAGTCAAATTTCTACAAAAACAAACCAAATACGTATGTTAATTCAATTTAGCTCGATTGCGAAATTATAAGATGTATGCATCACTTCTGGGGTAAAATCAGTACTGTGTCATTATCAGAGTTCATCGATCATTGAACACACAACCTATGGCACACAAAACAGAAATCATGTTTATTTATATTTTTACACGATATCGCCTCACATTCAATTTTCGTCTTTGTATATTATGTTTGATAAACAAACAGTTGTTAAGTAGATTGAATGATTGTTTGGTTGGTTGGTTCATAGATAGATAGATAGATAGATAGATAGATAGATAGATAGATAGATAGATAGATAGATAGATAGATAGATAGATAGATAAGCAGGCAAGCAGTCAGGTAGATTGATTAATAGGTTTATTGGTTGGTTTGTAGGTAAGTAGGTAGGAAGGTAGGTAGGTATGCGGGCTGGCTGGCTGGTTGGTTGGTTAGTTGGCTGGATGGCTGACAGACAGACAGACAGACAGACAGGCAGGCAGGCAGGCAGGCAGGCAGGCAGGGAGACAGGTAGATTGATATGTTGGTTGGTAGGTATGTAGGTAGGTAGGTAGGTAGGTAGGTAGGCAGGTTGGTAGATAGGTAGCAGGTAGGTTGATTGGTTGATAGTAATTATTATGCCGGATGTCATCGAAATAGTTGATAGAATTTTATTTCATGTTCACATTAATAAGCGCTTATAAAAAGAGAACTTTCGTGTTATATTAGGAATTAAAAATGAAATTAAAACTATACAAGGGTGACACAGAATCAGATTTATATAGTCTAGACTTACCACTCTAGGAATCGACTGGGAGTTGTGGCGTGCTCCTGTAATCCAGCTACTTTGGAGGTCGGGGTCTGGGACGGTTTGAGGGCGGGGGTCCTGCCCTCCGGTGTGCTATGTCGATCGGGCGTCCGCACTAAGCACGGCATCAATATGGGCTCTTCGGGGGAGCCCAGAGAGTCCAGGTTGTCTAAGGAGGGACGTATCGGCCCAGGGTGGAAACACAGCAGGCAAAAGTTCCCATGTCGTGCAGTAGTGGGATAGCGCCCGTGAATAGTCATCGGTTGGTAGCCCGTCCAATACAATTGGACCCGATCCTTTTTTTTTTCATTTAATTAATTTGCAAATTTAAATATTTAATTAATCTGTTGTGAAATTTTATTCTGTTTGGCGTTTTAAAGTCAAATTTCTACAAAAACAAACCAAATACGTATGTTAATTCAATTTAGCTCGATTGCGAAATTATAAGATGTATGCATCACTTCTGGGGTAAAATCAGTACTGTGTCATTATCAGAGTTCATCGATCATTGAACACACAACCTATGGCACACAAAACAGAAATCATGTTTATTTATATTTTTACACGATATCGCCTCACATTCAATTTTCGTCTTTGTATATTATGTTTGATAAACAAACAGTTGTTAAGTAGATTGAATGATTGTTTGGTTGGTTGGTTCATAGATAGATAGATAGATAGATAGATAGATAGATAGATAGATAGATAGATAGATAGATAGATAGATAGATAGATAAGCAGGCAAGCAGTCAGGTAGATTGATTAATAGGTTTATTGGTTGGTTTGTAGGTAAGTAGGTAGGAAGGTAGGTAGGTATGCGGGCTGGCTGGCTGGTTGGTTGGTTAGTTGGCTGGATGGCTGACAGACAGACAGACAGACAGACAGGCAGGCAGGCAGGCAGGCAGGCAGGCAGTCAGGGAGACAGGTAGATTGATATGTTGGTTGGTAGGTATGTAGGTAGGTAGGTAGGTAGGTAGGTAGGCAGGTTGGTAGATAGGTAGCAGGTAGGTTGATTGGTTGATAGTAATTATTATGCCGATGTCATCGAAATAGTTGATAGAATTTTATTTCATGTTCACATTAATAAGCGCTTATAAAAAGATAACTTTCGTGTTATATTAGGAATTAAAAATGAAATTAAAACTATACAAGGGTGACACAGAATCAGATTTATATAGTCTAGACTTACCACTCTAGGAATCGACTGGGAGTTGTGGCGTGCTCCTGTAATCCAGCTACTTTGGAGGTCGGGGTCTGGGACGGTTTGAGGGCGGGGGTCCTGCCCTCCGGTGTGCTATGTCGATCGGGCGTCCGCACTAAGCACGGCATCAATATGGGCTCTTCGGGGGAGCCCAGAGAGTCCAGGTTGTCTAAGGAGGGACGTATCGGCCCAGGGTGGAAACACAGCAGGCAAAAGTTCCCATGTCGTGCAGTAGTGGGATAGCGCCCGTGAATAGTCATCGGTTGGTAGCCCGTCCAATACAATTGGACCCGATCCTTTTTTTTTTCATTTAATTAATTTGCAAATTTAAATATTTAATTAATCTGTTGTGAAATTTTATTCTGTTTGGCGTTTTAAAGTCAAATTTCTACAAAAACAAACCAAATACGTATGTTAATTCAATTTAGCTCGATTGCGAAATTATAAGATGTATGCATCACTTCTGGGGTAAAATCAGTACTGTGTCATTATCAGAGTTCATCGATCATTGAACACACAACCTATGGCACACAAAACAGAAATCATGTTTATTTATATTTTTACACGATATCGCCTCACATTCAATTTTCGTCTTTGTATATTATGTTTGATAAACAAACAGTTGTTAAGTAGATTGAATGATTGTTTGGTTGGTTGGTTCATAGATAGATAGATAGATAGATAGATAGATAGATAGATAGATAGATAGATAGATAGATAGATAGATAGATAGATAAGCAGGCAAGCAGTCAGGTAGATTGATTAATAGGTTTATTGATTGGTTTGTAGGTAAGTAGGTAGGAAGGTAGGTAGGTATGCGGGCTGGCTGGCTGGTTGGTTGGTTAGTTGGCTGGATGGCTGACAGACAGACAGACAGACAGACAGGCAGGCAGGCAGGCAGGCAGGCAGGGAGACAGGTAGATTGATATGTTGGTTGGTAGGTAGGTAGATAGGTAGGTAGGTAGGTAGGCAGGTTGGTAGATAGGTAGCAGGTAGGTTGATTGGTTGATAGTAATTATTATGCCGATGTCATCGAAATAGTTGATAGAATTTTATTTCATGTTCACATTAATAAGCGCTTATAAAAAGAGAACTTTCGTGTTATATTAGGAATTAAAAATGAAATTAAAACTATACAAGGGTGACACAGAATCAGATTTATATACTCTAGACTACCGCTATAGAATCGACTGGGAGTTGTGGCGTGCTCCTGTAATCCAGCTACTTTGGAGGTCGGGGTCTGGGACGGTTTGAGGGCGGGGGTCCTGCCCTCCGGTGTGCTATGTCGATCGGGCGTCCGCACTAAGCACGGCATCAATATGGGCTCTTCGGGGGAGCCCAGAGAGTCCAGGTTGTCTAAGGAGGGACGTATCGGCCCAGGGTGGAAACACAGCAGGCAAAAGTTCCCATGTCGTGCAGTAGTGGGATAGCGCCCGTGAATAGTCATCGGTTGGTAGCCCGTCCAATACAATTGGACCCGATCCTTTTTTTTTTCATTTAATTAATTTGCAAATTTAAATATTTAATTAATCTGTTGTGAAATTTTATTCTGTTTGGCGTTTTAAAGTCAAATTTCTACAAAAACAAACCAAATACGTATGTTAATTCAATTTAGCTCGATTGCGAAATTATAAGATGTATGCATCACTTCTGGGGTAAAATCAGTACTGTGTCATTATCAGAGTTCATCGATCATTGAACACACAACCTATGGCACACAAAACAGAAATCATGTTTATTTATATTTTTACACGATATCGCCTCACATTCAATTTTCGTCTTTGTATATTATGTTTGATAAACAAACAGTTGTTAAGTAGATTGAATGATTGTTTGGTTGGTTGGTTCATAGATAGATAGATAGATAGATTAGATAGATAGATAGATAGATAGATAGATAGATAGATAGATAGATAGATAAGCAGGCAAGCAGTCAGGTAGATTGATTAATAGGTTTATTGGTTGGTTTGTAGGTAAGTAGGTAGGAAGGTAGGTAGGTATGCGGGCTGGCTGGCTGGTTGGTTGGTTAGTTGGCTGGATGGCTGACAGACAGACAGGCAGGCAGGCAGGCAGGCAGGCAGGCAGGCAGGCAGGCAGGCAGTCAGGGAGACAGGTAGATTGATATGTTGGTTGGTAGGTATGTAGGTAGGTAGGTAGGTAGGTAGGTAGGTAGGTAGGCAGGTTGGTAGATAGGTAGCAGGTAGGTTGATTGGTTGATAGTAATTATTATGCCGGTGTCATCGAAATAGTTGATAGAATTTTATTTCATGTTCACATTAATAAGCGCTTATAAAAAGATAACTTTCGTGTTATATTAGGAATTAAAAATGAAATTAAAACTATACAAGGGTGACACAGAATCAGATTTATATAGTCTAGACTTACCACTCTAGAATCGACTGGGAGTTGTGGCGTGCTCCTGTAATCCAGCTACTTTGGAGGTCGGGGTCTGGGACGGTTTGAGGGCGGGGGTCCTGCCCTCCGGTGTGCTATGTCGATCGGGCGTCCGCACTAAGCACGGCATCAATATGGGCTCTTCGGGGGAGCCCAGAGAGTCCAGGTTGTCTAAGGAGGGACGTATCGGCCCAGGGTGGAAACACAGCAGGCAAAAGTTCCCATGTCGTGCAGTAGTGGGATAGCGCCCGTGAATAGTCATCGGTTGGTAGCCCGTCCAATACAATTGGACCCGATCCTTTTTTTTTTCATTTAATTAATTTGCAAATTTAAATATTTAATTAATCTGTTGTGAAATTTTATTCTGTTTGGCGTTTTAAAGTCAAATTTCTACAAAAACAAACCAAATACGTATGTTAATTCAATTTAGCTCGATTGCGAAATTATAAGATGTATGCATCACTTCTGGGGTAAAATCAGTACTGTGTCATTATCAGAGTTCATCGATCATTGAACACACAACCTATGGCACACAAAACAGAAATCATGTTTATTTATATTTTTACACGATATCGCCTCACATTCAATTTTCGTCTTTGTATATTATGTTTGATAAACAAACAGTTGTTAAGTAGATTGAATGATTGTTTGGTTGGTTGGTTCATAGATAGATAGATAGATAGATAGATAGATAGATAGATAGATAGATAGATAGATAGATAGATAGATAGATAGATAGATAGATAGGCAGGCAAGCAGTCAGGTAGATTGATTAATAGGTTTATTGGTTGGTTTGTAGGTAAGTAGGTAGGAAGGTAGGTAGGTATGCGGGCTGGCTGGCTGGTTGGTTGGTTAGTTGGCTGGATGGCTGACAGACAGACAGACAGACAGACAGGCAGGCAGGCAGGCAGGCAGGCAGTCAGGGAGACAGGTAGATTGATATGTTGGTTGGTAGGTATGTAGGTAGGTAGGTAGGTAGGTAGGTAGGCAGGTTGGTAGATAGGTAGCAGGTAGGTTGATTGGTTGATAGTAATTATTATGCCGGTGTCATCGAAATAGTTGATAGAATTTTATTTCATGTTCACATTAATAAGCGCTTATAAAAAGAGAACTTTCGTGTTATATTAGGAATTAAAAATGAAATTAAAACTATACAAGGGTGACACAGAATCAGATTTATATACTCTAGACTACCGCTATAGAATCGACTGGGAGTTGTGGCGTGCTCCTGTAATCCAGCTACTTTGGAGGTCGGGGTCTGGGACGGTTTGAGGGCGGGGGTCCTGCCCTCCGGTGTGCTATGTCGATCGGGCGTCCGCACTAAGCACGGCATCAATATGGGCTCTTCGGGGGAGCCCAGAGAGTCCAGGTTGTCTAAGGAGGGACGTATCGGCCCAGGGTGGAAACACAGCAGGCAAAAGTTCCCATGTCGTGCAGTAGTGGGATAGCGCCCGTGAATAGTCATCGGTTGGTAGCCCGTCCAATACAATTGGACCCGATCCTTTTTTTTTCATTTAATTAATTTGCAAATTTAAATATTTAATTAATCTGTTGTGAAATTTTATTCTGTTTGGCGTTTTAAAGTCAAATTTCTACAAAAACAAACCAAATACGTATGTTAATTCAATTTAGCTCGATTGCGAAATTATAAGATGTATGCATCACTTCTGGGGTAAAATCAGTACTGTGTCATTATCAGAGTTCATCGATCATTGAACACACAACCTATGGCACACAAAACAGAAATCATGTTTATTTATATTTTTACACGATATCGCCTCACATTCAATTTTCGTCTTTGTATATTATGTTTGATAAACAAACAGTTGTTAAGTAGATTGAATGATTGTTTGGTTGGTTGGTTCATAGATAGATAGATAGATAGATAGATAGATAGATAGATAGATAGATAGATAGATAAGCAGGCAAGCAGTCAGGTAGATTGATTAATAGGTTTATTGGTTGGTTTGTAGGTAAGTAGGTAGGAAGGTAGGTAGGTATGCGGGCTGGCTGGCTGGCTGGTTGGTTGGTTAGTTGGCTGGATGGCTGACAGACAGACAGACAGACAGACAGACAGACAGGACAGACAGACAGGCAGGCAGGCAGGCAGGCAGGCAGAAAGGGAGACAGGTAGATTGATATGTTGGTTGGTAGGTAGGTAGATAGGTAGGTAGGTAGGTAGGCAGGTTGGTAGATAGGTAGCAGGTAGGTTGATTGGTTGATAGTAATTATTATGCCGATGTCATCGAAATAGTTGATAGAATTTTATTTCATGTTCACATTAATAAGCGCTTATAAAAAGAGAACTTTCGTGTTATATTAGGAATTAAAAATGAAATTAAAACTATACAAGGGTGACACAGAATCAGATTTATATACTCTAGACTACCGCTATAGAATCGACTGGGAGTTGTGGCGTGCTCCTGTAATCCAGCTACTTTGGAGGTCGGGGTCTGGGACGGTTTGAGGGCGGGGGTCCTGCCCTCCGGTGTGCTATGTCGATCGGGCGTCCGCACTAAGCACGGCATCAATATGGGCTCTTCGGGGGAGCCCAGAGAGTCCAGGTTGTCTAAGGAGGGACGTATCGGCCCAGGGTGGAAACACAGCAGGCAAAAGTTCCCATGTCGTGCAGTAGTGGGATAGCGCCCGTGAATAGTCATCGGTTGGTAGCCCGTCCAATACAACTTGGACCCGATCCTTTTTTTTTTCATTTAATTAATTTGCAAATTTAAATATTTAATTAATCTGTTGTGAAATTTTATTCTGTTTGGCGTTTTAAAGTCAAATTTCTACAAAAACAAACCAAATACGTATGTTAATTCAATTTAGCTCGATTGCGAAATTATAAGATGTATGCATCACTTCTGGGGTAAAATCAGTACTGTGTCATAATCAGAGTTCATCGATCATTGAACACACAACCTATGGCACACAAAACAGAAATCATGTTTATTTATATTTTTACACGATATCGCCTCACATTCAATTTTCGTCTTTGTATATTATGTTTGATAAACAAACAGTTGTTAAGTAGATTGAATGATTGTTTGGTTGGTTGGTTCATAGATAGATAGATAGATAGATAGATAGATAGATAGATAGATAGATAGATAGATAGATAGATAGATAGATAGATAGATAAGCAGGCAAGCAGTAAGGTAGATTGATTAATAGGTTTATTGGTTGGTTTTTAGGTAAGTAGGTAGGAAGGTAGGTAGGTATGCGGGCTGGCTGGCTGGTTGGTTGGTTAGTTGGCTGGATGGCTGACAGACAGACAGACAGACAGACAGACAGACAGACAGACAGACAGGCGGGCAGGCAGGCAGGCAGGCAGGCAGGCAGGGAGACAGGTAGATTGATATGTTGGTAGGTAGGTAGGTAGGTAGGTAGGTAGGCAGGTTGGTATATAGGTAGCAGGTAGGTTGATTGGTTGATAGTAATTATTATGCCGATGTCATCGAAATAGTTGATAGAATTTTATTTCATGTTCACATTAATAAGCGCTTATAAAAAGAGAACTTTCGTGTTATATTAGGAATTAAAAATGAAATTAAAACTATACAAGGGTGACACAGAATCAGATTTATATACTCTAGACTACCGCTATAGAATCGACTGGGAGTTGTGGCGTGCTCCTGTAATCCAGCTACTTTGGAGGTCGGGGTCTGGGACGGTTTTAGGGCGGGGGTCCTGCCCTCCGGTGTGCTATGTCGATCGGGCGTCCGCACTAAGCACGGCATCAATATGGGCTCTTCGGGGGAGCCCAGAGAGTCCAGGTTGTCTAAGGAGGGACGTATCGGCCCAGGGTGGAAACACAGCAGGCAAAAGTTCCCATGTCGTGCAGTAGTGGGATAGCGCCCGTGAATAGTCATCGGTTGGTAGCCCGTCCAATACAATTGGACCCGATCCTTTTTTTTTCATTTAATTAATTTGTAAATTTAAATATTTAATTAATCTGTTGTGAAATTTTATTCTGTTTGGCGTTTTAAAGTCAAATTTCTACAAAAACAAACCAAATACGTATGTTAATTCAATTTAGCTCGATTGCGAAATTATAAGATGTATGCATCACTTATGGGGTAAAATCAGTACTGTGTCATTATCAGAGTTCATCGATCATTGAACACACAACCTATGGCACACAAAACAGAAATCATGTTTATTTATATTTTTACACGATATCGCCTCACATTCAATTTTCGTCTTTGTATATTATGTTTGATAAACAAACAGTTGTTAAGTAGATTGAATGATTGTTTGGTTGGTTGGTTCATAGATAGATAGATAGATAGATAGATAGCTAGATAGATAGATAGATAGATAGATAGATAGATAGATAGATAGATAGATAGATAGATAGATAGATAGATAGATAGATAGATAAGCAGGCAAGCAGTCAGGTAGATTGATTAATAGGTTTATTGATTGGTTTGTAGGTAAGTAGGTAGGAAGGTAGGTAGGTATGCGGGCTGGCTGGCTGGCTGGTTGGTTGGTTAGTTGGCTGGATGGCTGACAGACAGACAGACAGACAGACAGACAGGCAGGCAGGCAGGCAGGCAGGCAGGCAGGGAGACAGGTAGATTGATATGTTGGTTGGTAGGTAGGTAGGTAGGTAGGTAGGTAGGTAGGTAGGTAGGTAGGTAGGCAGGTTGGTAGATAGGTAGCAGGTAGGTTGATTGGTTGATAGTAATTATTATGCCGATGTCATCGAAATAGTTGATAGAATTTTATTTCATGTTCACATTAATAAGCGCTTATAAAAAGAGAACTTTCGTGTTATATTAGGAATTAAAAATGAAATTAAAACTATACAAGGGTGACACAGAATCAGATTTATATACTCTAGACTACCGCTATAGAATCGACTGGGAGTTGTGGCGTGCTCCTGTAATCCAGCTACTTTGGAGGTCGGGGTCTGGGACGGTTTTAGGGCGGGGGTCCTGCCCTCCGGTGTGCTATGTCGATCGGGCGTCCGCACTAAGCACGGCATCAATATGGGCTCTTCGGGGGAGCCCAGAGAGTCCAGGTTGTCTAAGGAGGGACGTATCGGCCCAGGGTGGAAACACAGCAGGCAAAAGTTCCCATGTCGTGCAGTAGTGGGATAGCGCCCGTGAATAGTCATCGGTTGGTAGCCCGTCCAATACAATTGGACCCGATCCTTTTTTTTTTCATTTAATTAATTTGCAAATTTAAATATTTAATTAATCTGTTGTGAAATTTTATTCTGTTTGGCGTTTTAAAGTCAAATTTCTACAAAAACAAACCAAATACGTATGTTAATTCAATTTAGCTCGATCGCAAAGTTATAAGATGTATGCATCACTGTTTATTCAATTTCTGGGGTAAAATCAGTACTGTGTCATTATCAGAGTTCATCGGTCATAAGATTGAACACACACAAAACAGAAATCATGTTCATTTATATTTTGACACGATATCGCCTCACATTCAATATTGGTCACTGTATATGTTTGATTAACAAAAGGTTGTAAAGTTGATTGAATGATTAATTGTTTGGTTGATTGTTGATTGATTGATTGAATGAATGATTGGTTGGTTGGTTGGTTGGTTTGTCAGTTGGTTAATAGATAGATAGACAGACAGCGCCCTTGAATAGTCATCTGTTGGCAGTCCGTCCAATATAATTGGACCATATCCTTTTTATTTCATTTAATCAATTTGCAGATTTCATCAATCTGAAGAAGAATATTATTCTTTTTTTATTTCCACAAAAGTTTAATTCAGATCGATTGCGAAGTTATAAGATATATGTGCATCGTTGTCGATACTTGTTAACTGCACGAAGGACTTATATAGACTTAAATTGAAATATATAGACTGAAAATGTCTATAAACAGCCAAACCTGTCTTAAACAGTTGGTCAAGGGTAGAAGTGGCCTTTTAATACAGGTTGTTGCTTAATACAGGTTAATTTACTATGAAAGTGTAGAAATGAAAATTAAAAAATATGGTTGCTTAAGACAGGTTGGTGCTTAATTAAGGTGCCCACTTACACAGGTTTGACTGTACACATTTTATCACATTTAAACTGAGTATTTTCTATATACCTCTGTAGGCAAATGTATGTATGTACGTTATGTAAAATGGTTATACAATATAACATAAAAATAACTAGATTCTATATTTATTTCATATCATCACAGTATTTATTATATAGCAGTTCATACATTCTGAGAAAAGAAATACCAGGCTGACAATGACTCTTAATACTCGTGCGTACTAAACAATCCAAAATAAGGTTAACCAACTTAACTTGTTGCATGTCTTAGCTAACAATATTTCGCTTTGTTTAGTTTATTTTTATACTAATTTATTTTAGCTTGATTGCAATGACAGCTTAGAGCTGATATGAACCGCTCTCCGGTCTGCTTCCTGGGTAGAACCTGAATACTGAGTGTTGATTTACGAGAGGCATTGGGTCAAGCTGGGGATCGAACTCATAACCTCTGGTGAGAGCGGCCAACACTCTATTCATTACACTACTGCCCTTGCTGTTTCTCTGTATAATACAATTTTAGTGGCATATAACCTAAATTGAATATCAGGAGAGCAATCAGATTTACTGGTGAATAAAGATGTTTTACTTTTTGAAATTTGTTATGTAAAACAAGTTCAACAACAAAAAATAATTTAAATGGGCAAAATCAATAAACATTGCATTACCAAAACAGAAAAAGTTTAGATACTTTGCAATAACTTCTGATATCCATACAAAACTTTAATAATGTCTTAATAAAAATAATGGCATTAAATACATGTTTAAAAATAAATCTACCTGATTTTCAAATGATTTCAACCAATTTTGAACAATAAACTATCTTTTTGTTCCCTTAAAGACAATGTTTAATTGACATTTAATAATTATGATGTTCTACTCTGTCTTCACACAAAATCTCCGAACAACAAATTATTTCTGAAACATTGTCTTGAGTTGTCTTCCTCACTTTCTCTACTGAATTCACATTGTTTTTTTTATTAAGAAAATAATGACCTTGAAAGCAAAACTATGACCTTGACTCTAAATTTGACATTGCCATATTTGTAACAAACCAGAGCTCCACAATATAATTTCCATTGACTCTATACTCTTAAACTTCAAAACATAAACAAAGAAATAAGGTAAAGCAGTCTGTGATACAATTAAAGCAACATATGATGACTTTGTTAGTCTCATAAAAAAGCTTTCAATTAATACTCAAAAAAGAATACAAACTATCTGAGCAACTCTTTCAAACCCTGTTAAAACACTGAACAATCAAAAAATAGAAGAAAAGCAGAAATCAGAGAATATAAATTATAGCAGTGATTATCACATGACAAAAGTGTAAGTTGTATTATTTAAGAAGAGTCTTTTGTAATGACCTTCCAACTCAGGAAATGATGACAGAAGCATCATGATTGAGTATTCAACATAAATATTTACAATGAAGCAATAAATACACGGAAAGACATTCATCCGTCTTGGACAAAATATAAATAGTAGAAAAAAATCACTGCAAACAAAATATTTACAGATAAAACAAGGCAATTTACATTATAAACAATTAAAATAATTTATTATATGACTTGAAGATAAGAAATATGAGCATAATGAAGGGTCCTCAGTCATTATTCTGCAGTCGCTATATACATCAAAAGTACAAACAAACAAAAAGGTAGCAAAAAATATATATATTGCTTTGGCATTTTTAACTCAATTTTATTCATGTCTTAGAAAGTATGTGTTCATGTATATCCATTTTTTCTTATCAAATCATGTGTGTTCATGAGTATGATATTGTTCATGAAATTAATTGTTCACAAATTAATATGCTTTTGTTCATGAGTATGCTATTGTTCATGAAAGCAAGTATTCTATGATTCTGTTCATGGATGTTTTTGTTCACGGATATACTATTGTTCATGAGTATGTTATTGTTCATGGATATACTATTGTTCATGAGTATGTTATTGTTCATGGTTATACTATTGTTCATGAGTATGTTATTGTTCATGTATATGCTATTGTTCATGAGTATGTTATTATTCATGGATATACTATTGTTCATAGATATGTTATTGTTCATGGATATGCTACTGTTCATGTATATGCTATTGTTCATAGAAATGTTATTGTTCATGGATATGTTATTGTTCATGGATATGTCATTGTTCATAGATATGTTATTGTTCATGGATATGTTATTGTTCATGGATATGTTATTGTTCATGGATAAACTATTGTTCATGGATATGTTATTGTTCATATATATGTTATTGTTCATGGATAAACTATTGTTCATGTATATGCTATTGACTGTTCATGGATATGTTATTGTTCATGGATATATTATTGCTCAAAGATATGTTATTGTTCATGGATATGCTACTGTTCATGGATATGTTATTGTTCATGAATATGTTATTGTTTATAGATATGTTATTGTTCATGGATATGCTACTGTTCATGGATATGTTATTGTTCATGGGTATGTTATTGTTCATAGATATGTTATTGTTCATGGATATGCTACTGTTCACGGTTATTGTTCATGGATATGTTATTGTTCATAGATATGTTATTGTTCATGGATAGGCTACTGTTCATGTATATGCTATTGACTGTTCATGGATATGTTTTTGTTTCACAAGTATTTTTTGTCCATGAGTGTATATCAAATTGACTTCCAGTTTGGTATGGCTATAATGTTGAATAAAAAGTTTTTTTTCACATGAAGTATATGAAAATGAAATGGAGAAATAAATAATAGGTGAATTTGATTTTAAACACAAATTAAAGAAACTTATATTATTTAACAATTAAAATTAATAAATAACGGAATGAAATAATATATATAATAATTTATACACAGATACCGTCATGCCTCTGTGGCTACGAGAAATAGTCTTTTACAATGAATGCAAAGTAAAAGGAAATAAAAACAGAAATATATGACGTACAAAAATGGGTTATTTTGAATTACCAGTCTATATCAACAACATGTTACCATGGCAACTGGAGCACTTAGTGTCACAAACAGTAACCAGTCATTCCACAAATATAGACTATTATACAATAACAATAACAGACAATTTCTCAAACACATCTTTGATATATACAATATGTGATATTCATAAAAACAATATCATTTAAAAACAATTATAGAAAACAAAGGCATTTGTCATGCATTTTAATACAGTGGTAAAAAATAAATAACACATAGTCATAAATCTTATTTATACAAAAATATATACATATACAAAACATTTCGTGGTGATAAATAAAACAACATTTAAACACTAACAAATCAAACAATAATAATTAATGAATATCAAACAATGCACTTGATAAACTTTCATTGTCAGAAATAGGCTATGGTACTTTGATAATACTATGGCCTTTTGGAAATTTCTTTCTCTCTCTTTTTTCTTAATTGTAAAATCTAGTTAACTTGGATGTCTTAGTAAATCTATAACAAAATAACTACAGATGGATTAACTTATAAAATCATAGTGGATAAAAGTAAAAGTTTTAAATCAATTTAAAGATATATGACAATTTATCAGAATTGTTATATTCCTTTCTGGACCTCTAAATTTCTATAAACTGGTTCCCTGTTGATGCTATTAAATCGCCAGTCTCTACCTAAAAAAACAAGTACCAACCAATATATTGCCAAATTTATCAACTTACAAAAAGAATTACCCATTACTGAAGCTAAACCATTACATGCAAATTTGAAGTTCTGTAAACCAGAAAAAGTCATTCACAAATGGATGGTTTCTAAAGGATACAGATCTATCAAGAAATGAGGAACATTAAGTGTTGTCTGAGTAGTTTCGTTCACATTCCTGCAAAGAATAATTTTCCATTGCAGTATTGGGGTGAATTTCACCAAAAAAACAACTTTTTCAACAGAAACTAACAATCATTCATACAATATTTTTTTAATATTTATCATTTTCAATCATTTAACACGTTGATCAAAATTTGAACATACAACAAAGAAATTGTCAAATTGACTTGGGGTGATGTTTATCACAATGTATTTGGTGAAACACAGCTTTGCATATGAATAGCTGAAGATTTCACTAATAAATAATCAATGGTACTATAAACCTGAAAATGACAACAATTAAAATGGTTCTTAAATAAAAGATTCATTAATTGACAAAGAGCAATGAAAAATCAGTTTAAATTATTAATATAATAAAAAGTTTTCAACCTGATTTAATGCCTATAAAAATACAATTGTGTACTCAGCTTTAATTACTAGTGTTAACAACAGAATATCCAGGGCTTAATGCAAGACTACTCTTCCTTCTTTTTCTATATTGAGATGGACTACTTTTGCAATGACCCCTTGATATGATAAATCATATTTATATACTTAATTTTATAAAAAAAATTATGCCCATCAACTGGGAACCAGTATACAATTTTTTTACTAAAATTTAAAATAAACACCGAAAACCGGTCACCATCATCTATACAGGGACAGTTATCACAATAACATTAAACAAAGAAGCTATATTTACACTTGCATTTTTTGCATTGCTGATTTGCATGTCATTTTGTACATTACAAGTGTGATTATGTACATAAAAGTTTGCATTGTAAATACTGTAGAATCTGGTAAATAAGCGCATACTTGAATATAAGCATATACCAAAATTAAGCACATACGGCCTTACCATCAACCTATATGTGATAATAAGCACATGTTAAACTCTTACTGTTCTTTTTTTTTTAGAAATAGGTGCATATTCCAATACAGGTATACAAACAAATTAGTGTCTAAAATTTGTTAATGGTCGTGATCAATACCATGATAATTGGTTACTAGTAAGGTGATACGCATTATTGACATCTATTGAAGTGTTAACATTAGTTTTCTGATAATCATGTTGTTTGAACAGCTTTTCACGACTATAAACACAAACAAGATGCTAGTATATTGCTCGAGTTGTTATACCTAACAGTTTGTTTGTGACCATTCTGTGTACATTAATCACGGATAAAACTCCTTTAAAAAGAAAATCATACTCTCCAGAGAAAAAAGTGGAGATTACTGAGTTTTATAAAAACTGTAGAAGCCAATATAAAACTTGTAAACAATTTAATTTGAACACTAAAACTTTAATGAGAATGGTGAAATCGGGGAGTAAAATATCCCGAGTCACTGAAAAGAACTTGGAAAATAGGTAGTGGCAGAACAGCATTCTATCCATTAATGGAGAAAAGGTTAAATAAGGACTTTTCAGAATTGCCCGCTGAAGGATTAAAAATCAAACGCTGATGGTTTGGCACAAAATTAGAGCAATTATGCATATTCTGATATGACTGACAATGATGAAGACGATATCCTGTTGGCATCTCTTATCAATCGTGATCAAAATAAAGCAACATAAAGACAATGCGAACCTAAAACTGCATCAAACTGTATTTAACTTGTACATGTTTATATTGCTGTATTTGATAAATTTCATATTTGTGAAATCAGTTATAAAATAAACGGAGGTAGAACCCACACATTTCAGTTTATACTAGTATTTATTTTCATAACAAAAGTATAGAAAATTGGCTTATGTAGAAGTGCATTTCAAATATTGGTGCATAGTTTAGTGGTTCCAATAATAAGCGCATAAAAGTGTCACTCAAAATAATATAAGCACATACGCTTATTTACCAGATTCTACAGTATATGTTGGTTTTCTTGCATTATTTTTTTTTGGAAGATAGGATAAATAAGTAACAAACATACTAGAAAACATACCAATACTGAATATAGCCAACGACTATGTAATCTACGTAATATACAACTGATTGAGAATGAATTTCACTATATGGTTTCCCTATAGAAAGAAAATCAAAAACATGTAAATGCGAACAGATTCTGAAAAAAACAACACTTTCATGATCTGTTAAACAGGAATAAGGTTTCTGCTATAAAATTAACAAAATATACATTTAATGCTTTTGGAAAACAGTGACAATGATATCATAAAGCCTTGGGTCAAAAATATAATTGTAAAAATGTCTACTTTAATATGTCTTTTTCCAGGCCTTTTTCATTAATTGGGATAAGAGAATTTCTGCCCTTAGTGTAAAATGTTTTATTTGGACAGCTTTCTTATAATCAAACCCAACTCAATAAAAAAAACTGTTCACAATTCTATATATGTAAATATACCAATAATGTGTATTTTGTTTGTATAGGGTTTTGCGTCTTTTTTCAACCGTATTTCAGTTATTTAACCTGAGTCGTGGCACTCCATCATCATTCGTGAGATTCGACAGGTGATAATCAGTACTATTCACACCTTATATCCACAAGTCACTGACTACTTCCTCACGTAGTTAGAGGTGGGAGATTCATGGGTGTAGAACAAAAGTTTATGATCAATCGTCACAGAGATTTAAACTTTTGAACCCTAGATTGACACGCCAAATGCATTACAGACCGAGTTAGCCAGGTCTGGCTATAATGTGAATAACTATAGGATCATAAAAAAATATTATTATGTTTTATCAGAGTATATTTCATATACATGTTTACTTTCAAATGAAACAAAACATGCTATAGTTTTCAAACCCACTATTATTTTTTGGATTATTTTATGCATATAATCCAGAATAAATATTTTCTGAAATGTAAAGAATAAAACAAATTTTCCTGATATCATATAGTATGATTTTGAGCATAAATTAACTATACCTAAACAGTATTTCCTTGAGATCATTGGGTACAAAAAAACATTTGAAAAGGTATTTTAACTAAAACAAAAGGTCTTTGGACATTTGGAATGTTACAATAAAACAGAAACATACAAGAACAAGCTGTATGTCCATATTAAATTATCCTGACCATATTATAACTAACTTACCAAGCTTCTGTTACATGCATGGCACTCCTTGCTTGTGGACCATTTCTACATCAGTTCAAAAGTAGTAACTAAGATATTTATCACATACTTAATGGCACACAAGTGTAATAAACCCATGCTATAATTCTGATATTAACCTAGAGTAATACCACTTCCTATTCATCGCTTGCTGTTTTCCATATACATGTAACGTGCCAGGATTCTTAAAATGCCAAACTCCTTTAAAACTTGCCCAAATATATAAATGAAATTAATTTGTTACGGTAAAATGACGTAATTTGTTACATCATACAAGTGATGGAAACTAATATGGTAGATTTTTTCTTATTTCTTGTAGAGATGATCTGGGTATGATCTGTCCCAAGTTATGTGATATGAAGAATCTTACATTCATGTTCATTTATTATTTAATGGATTAAAACTCATTGGCAATAATAATACAATGTTCGACAGAGTTTCGCATAATTCAATTTTGCCAATTCGTTTAATAAATTCAATAATAAATGAGTAAAAATGTAAGATTCTCTATTTACTAACTGGAATCCAAACAAAACACACCCAGATAATACTGATCATGATCTATGTTGTCAACAGTATGATAACATTCATACAACTAAAATGCTATGTTGCAAAACAGCCCAATGATGGCTCTGTAACTTAGTAACACTATTTCACAGTATTGTTATCAATTCTCAAGTAGACTCGTCACTAGGGTGTTTCACAAAACACACTTGAGACAAAAATCGCCGTAAACCCACAATTATTCATAATATTTTTAATATTCGTCCAAAGGAACCCAAATTTGTCTCAGATCATACAGAAAAAGATTCATTTTCTGGAAATATAATCAGTTAAAACGTCAATCAAAATTTGAACATACAACGAAATAAATTGCAAAATTAACATATGGCGATTTTTACTGCAAGTTATTTTATGAAATGCAGCCCAGGACTGTAGCAAACATTTTGCAGATTTTTCTTATAACAACTTTAGCACAAGCAAGGTACACCTTTAATGAAAACAATGTCTCACTACAACAAAAAAGCATCATCAACATATTCCTATTAAAATGAAACAGAAAAGAATCTATGGTTCTGCAATGCTTTGAATGGTATTGTTTGATGATAAGCGAAACAAGCTTATGCCACATGACAAAGTTCATGAAATGATGTGGTAGATATCGTAGACTGATGAGATATGTACAAAACAAGTATTTAGTGTAGGATAATTGTGTAATGTGACACACACAGCATTAGGCTTCAATATTATCACGTAAGTTTAGATGGTCATGTCTGCGTTGATGGACTCCGGTATTTGTCACATGACATCTCATGATCACATGACATGAGAGATAGCATGAAATTACATGATTATCACATGACATTGTAATGAGTTTTATTGTTCTGTTATCTCTTTGAAATGACATATTCTAGAGTCACAAATTCCCTTCATGTGATGTTCTGTGATTCTCGTCTCATGTGTTCGGGTCACGCCATTGTATCCCAAGGATCTTCATCTGTCATCTAACTTATTTGATGGTTTTGACAAGGCAGATGTAGAGTTGTATGCCAATCACATGACCTTCTCTAACCTCATTCTGGTATCAATTCATCTTCCATTGAGAGGTTGGTGAGTAAAAGCTGAAATGAAATATATAAAAAAACAACACTTAATTTATGTTGGTCTCCTGTATTAAGAGGTCACCTATTTAGGCAGTAACACTTCCCCATGTTCTTTATATTTGTGTAAATCCATGAACACAGTTCCACATGTTCTATACATTTATGTAAACCTAAATCTATGAACACCTGTTTTAAGCAGTCACATTTCCCGATGTTCTGTAGGTAAATGTTTTAAGCAGTCACATTTCCCAATGCTCTTTAAATTTATGTAAATCGATGAACACCTGTTTTAAGCAGTCACATTTCCCCCATGTTCTTTATATTTATGTAAATTGATGAACACCTGTTTTAAATAGTCACATTTCCCAATGCTTTTTAAATTAATGTAAATTAGATCACCTATTTTAACCAGTAACATTTCCCAATGCTCTTTAAATTTATGTAAATCGATGATCACCTGTTTTAAGCAGTCACATTTCCCCATGTTCTTTATATTTACATAAATTGATGAACACCTGTTTTAAGCAGTCACATTTCCCAAGGTTCTTTATATGGCCCCTTGAAAGTCAGTATATATCTTTATGTACACATTTAAATGTATAAAAAATTTGCAACAAGAAACATTATGAAAAATTATTGTATACAAGATTGCTGATTTTATTTTGATATCTTAAAATAATAAACCTTCTATAAAAAATTATAACAAAAGTCATAACTTTCTTACTAAATAATCTTTCACACCAATGGAGGCAATACAAAGACGGTCATTTTATTTTTACACTCACCTCGATGGAGGCAATACAAAGACGGTCATTTTTTTTTACACTCACCTCGATGGAGGCAATACAAAGACGGTCATTTTTTTTTACACTCACCTCGATGGAGGCAATACAAAGATGGTCATTTACACTTACCTCGACAGAGGCAATACAAATATGGTCATTTACACTTAACTCAATGGAGGCAATACAAAGACGGTCATTTACACTTACCTAGATGGAGGCAATACAAAGACGGTCATTTATACTTACCTCGATGGAGGCAATACAAAGATGGTCATTTACACTTACCTCGATGGAGGCAATACAAAGATAGTCATTTACACTTACCTAGATGGAGGCAATACAAAGATGGCCATTTACACTTACCTCGATAGAGGCAATACAAATAAGGTCATTTACACTTAACTCAATAGAGGCAATACAAAGATGGCCATTTACACTTACCTCGATACAGGCAATACAAATAAGGTCATTTACACTTAACTCAATAGAGGCAATACAAAGACAGTCATTTACACTTACCTAACACTTCATTTTCAGGTTGTTTCCATTCCGGTCATCCTCGCACCACTGTGGTAATGCCAGCCTCGAATATTTGAGTTTCAACAGGTCTCCAACTTCATTTATAATATCTAAGGCCTGAAAAAAAAATGTATATTAATATCTGCAAGTTGCAATGTGGGAAAAACTGCAAGTTGCATTGTGGGAAAACAACTGCCATTACTCAGTTGCCTTATACACCATTTTACATTGTTATCCAATTCCACAGTTACACATTTAAAATTTCATATGATTCTTTGTATACAAGTGTCAGTTTACAATATTATAGAATTCCCTATATCCCTGTTCAACATTTTATGGAACATGCAATATACCAGTTTACTCTTATATTTCTTATCAATCAATTTACACTTTCACACATTCTTTTTTTAACCAGTTTTACTCTCTTTACATACATTTTTATCAACCAGTTAACATTGCATAATTCCTTATTTTGCAGTTCACATTCTGTAATTCCTTATTTTGCAGAATACACTCTTACACAATTCCTTATTCACCAGTTTACAATTTTACACAATTCCTTATTGACCAGTTTGCACTGTTACATAATTCCTTATCCATCAGTTTACATGCATACACAATTCCTTATTCGCAATTTACACTGTTACACAATTCCTTAACCACCAGTTTACACTCATACGCAATTCCTTATCTACCAGTTTACACTGATACACAATTCTTTATCCACCAGTTTATACTGTTATATCAGTTTGGACTGTTACATTTTTCCTTATCCACCAGCTTACACTCTGACACAATTCCTTATCCACCAGTTTACACTCTTTCACAATTCTTTATCCACCAGTTTATAATACTGTTACACAATTCCTTATCCACCAGTTTACACTGTTACATAATTCCTTTTCTACCAGTTTGCACTCTTACACAATTCTTTATCAACCAGTCTTTACTCTTACATAATTCCTTATCCACAAGTTTACACTGTTACACAATTCCTTATCAACCAGTCTATACTATAACATAATTCCTTATCCACAAGTTTGCACTGTTACACAATTCCTTATCCACCAGTTTACACTGTTACATAATACCTTTTCTACCAGTCTGCACTCTTACACAATTCTTTATCAACCAGTCTTTACTCTTACATAATTCCTTATCCACAAGTTTACACTGTTACACAATTCCTTATCAACCAGTCTATACTATAACATAATTCCTTATCCACAAGTTTGCACTGTTACACAATTCCTTATCCATGAGTTTACAGTGC
Organism: Panopea generosa; assembly: GCA_029582155.1. Classification (NCBI taxonomy): domain Eukaryota; kingdom Metazoa; phylum Mollusca; class Bivalvia; order Adapedonta; family Hiatellidae; genus Panopea; species Panopea generosa. Next base: position 21,614,351 of record CM055897.1, on the reverse strand, counting down.
TACATAATTCCTTATCTACCCGTTTACACTCTTACACAATTCTTTATCAACTGTTTACACTCTGACACAATTCCTTATCCACCAGTTTAAACTCTTACACAATTCCTTATCTACCAGTAAACACTCTAACACATTTCCTTATCCACCAGTTTACACTCTTACACAATTCCTTATCCACCAGTTTACACTCTAGCACAATTCCTTATCCACCAGTTTACACTTTTACACAATTCTTTATCCAACAGTTTACACTCTTACACAATTCCTTATCCACCAGTTAACACTCTTACACAATTCCTTATCCACCAGTTTACACTGTTACACAATTCTTTATCTACCAGTTTACACTCTTGCACAAAACCTTATCTACCAGTTTATACTGTTACACAATTCCTTAGCCACCAGTTTACACTCTTACACAACTTTTTATCCACCAGTTTACACTCTTACACAATTTCCAATCCACCAGTTTACACTCTTACACAATTCATTATCAACCAGTTTATACTCTTAAACATTTCCTTATCAATCACTTTACACTGTTACACAATTCCTTATCTACCTTTTTCCACTCTTACACAATTCCTTATCCACCCGTTTACACTCTTACACAATTCCTTATTCACCCGTTTACATTCTTACACAATTCCTTATCCACAAGTTAACACTCTTACACATTCCTTATCCCCCAGTTTACACTGTTACACAATTCTTTATCTACCAGTTTACACTCTTACACAATTCCTTATCCACCAGTTAACATGCTTACACAATTCCTTATCCACCAGTTTACACTCTTACACAATTCCTTATTCACCCATTTACATTCTTACACAATTCCTTATCCACCAGTTAACACTCTTACACATTCCTTATCCCCCAGTTTACACTGTTACACAATTCTTTATCTACCAGTTTACACTCTTACACAATTCCTTAAACACCAGTTTACATTCCGACACAATTTCTTATCTAACAGTTGACACTCTTACAAAATTCCTTAGCCACGAGTTTACACTCTAGCACAATTCCTTATCTTCCAGTTTATACTCTTACCCTATTTCTTATCCACAAGTTTATACTCTTACACAATTCCTTATCCACAAGTTGACACTCTTACACAATTCCTTATCCATAAGTTGACACTCCTACACAATTCCTTATCTACCAGTTTATACTCTTACATAATTCATTACCCACCAGTTTACACTCTTAAACAATTCCTTATCCACCAGTTTATACTGTTACACAATTCCTTATCCACCAGTTTACACTGTTACACAATTCCTTATCCACCAGTTTACACTCTTACACAATTCCTTATCCACAAGTTTTCATTTTACATAATACCACATCCACCAGTTTACACTGTTACATAATTCCTTATCCACCAGTTTACACTCTTACACAATTCCTTATCCAACAGTTTACACTCTTATACAATTCCTAATCCACCAGTTTACATTCTTACATAATACCTCATCAACCAGTTTACACTGTTGCATAATTCCTTATCCACCAGTTAACACTCTTACACAATTCCTTATCCACCAGTTTACACTCTTACACAACTCTTTATCCACCAGTTTACACTCTTACACAATTTCCAATCCACCAGTTTACACTCTTACACAATTCATTATCCACCAGTTTACACTCTTACACAATTCCTTATTCACCCATTTACATTCTTACACAATTCCTTATCCACCAGTTAACACTCTTACACATTCCTTATCCCCCAGTTTACATTGTTACACAATTCTTTATCTACCAGTTTACACTCTTACACAATTCCTTATCCACCAGTTTACATTCCGACACAATTTCTTATCTAACAGTTGACACTCTTACACAATTCCTTAGCCATGAGTTTACACTCTAGCACAATTCCTTATCTTCCAGTTTATACTCTTACCCAATTTCTTTTCCACAAGTTTATACTCTTACACAATTCCTTATCCACCAGTTGACACTCTTACACAATTCCTTAGCCACGAGTTTACACTCTAGCACAATTCCTTATCTTCCAGTTTATTCTCTTACCCAGTTTTTTATCCACAAGTTTATACTCTTACACAATTCCTTATCCACCAGTTGACACTCTTACACAATTCCTTATCCATAAATTTACACTGTTAAACAATTCCTTATCTACCAGTTTACACTCTTAAACAATTCCTTATCCACCAGTTTATACTGTTACACAATACCTTATCCACCAGTTTACACTGTTACACAATTCCTTATCCACCAGTTTACATTCCTACACAATTCCTTATCCACAAGTTTTCATTTTACATAATACCACATCCACCAGTTTACACTGTTACATAATTCCTTATCCACCAGTTTACACTCTTACACAATTCCTTATCCACCAGTTTACACTCTTACACAATTCCTAATCCACCAGTTTACATTCTTACATAATACCTCATCAACCAGTTTACACTGTTGCATAATTCCTTATCCACCAGTTAACACTCTGACACAATTCCTTATCCACCAGTTTACACTCTTACACAACTCTTTATCCACCAGTTTACACTCTTACACAGTTCCTTATCTACTAGTTTTGCACTCTTACAAAATTCCTCTACCAGTTTACACTTTTAAAAAATTATTTTATACCAACATCTCCTTCATCAATCAGTTCAATTTCTATCAATAGAATACACACTTCAGTTTATCAGCCTACCAGTTTCCTCTCTTATCTACCAGTTTACAATTTGAGGTAAATACAACATTACCATTCAGTTTACACCTATACAACTACTTAAGGCAATGAACCTGTTATCATTTAATACGAGAAAATGTGAACTAAAACCAAAATTATGTATGCAATTATTTGATGCTTTTGTGACATCCATTTTAAACTACGGTTCGGAGGTATGGGGATTTACAAAGTCTAAAGAAATTGAAAGGATTCATTTAAAATACATGTATTGCAGACAAATGTTTGGGGAAGACTATCAACAAGTAATGTGGGTATTTTTGGGGTATTGGGGCGATATCCTTTATTTATCAACAAATATGTAAAAATAATTAAATATTGGTTAAAGGTAGTAGGTACTACTTATATCATAATAAAACAGTTTATCAAAGCACATTATTAGATTGTGAAAAAAGACTTATAAACTGGATGTCTAAAGTAAAATCTATATTAAGTTCCAATGGTTTTCTATACGCATGGAATGATCCCCACTCATTGAACAGTAAGCATTTTCCAGCGGTGTTCAAACAGAGACTTAGTGGCACCTTTTTACAAAACTGGTGGACGGATATGGAAACAAATAGGATATTAACTTTATACAATCAGTAAAGGTTAATTGGGAATACGAAAACTATTTAAATGTTATACATACTAAATCAATGAGGCGTTTAATGATGAAGTTGCTATTGTCAGCCCATAACTTAAGAATCCAAACCGCAAGGTATGGTAGAGAAAGAATCGAACGGAACAAACGTATTTGCCTTTTTTGTAATAATGGCATTGAAGACGAATACCATTTTGTTTTACTATGTCAAACATATAGTGAAATAAGAAGTAATATATTAAACGATTTTATAAACAGAGACCTAACATGTTGAAACTTTTATCTCTTTTTCAATCAGTAAACAATAAAAAAATCATAAATTTTAGTAAACTCCTTTCAGAAACATTATGTAAAAGACGTTCCATAATAAACAACCAATAAGTGTTCATCCTCCTTTGATATTGATTATTAAAACAGAACATAATAAAAAAACTTTCTTACTTGAAAAATGTGATTGAGAGCTATGTATATGTCGAACATTTGTAATTGTTAAAATTAGTGCATTGATGTATTGTATGTGTTTTATATGATGAGAAACTGTAAAAGTTAAAATCAATAAAAAATTCTTCTTCTTCTTCTTCTTCTTCTTCTTAATCCATTAGTTTACATTTTTTAACACCTACCAATTTGAACAAATGTACACCAGTTTAAACATCAGTTTACACAAATACAAACCAATTTACACAAACACACCAGTTTACACAAAAACATCAGTTTACACAAATACAAACCAATTTACACAAACACACCAGTTTACACAAATACAAACCAATTTACACAAACACACCAGTTTACACAATTATACACCAAGTCGCACAAATACAAACAAGTTTACAAAAATACACCAGCTTACACAATTATACACCAAGTTTCACAAATACAAACAAGTTTACAGAAATACACACCAGTTCACACAAATAAACACCAGTTTACACAAAGATACACCAGTTTACACAAATATACACATGTGTACACAAATATACATTTGTTTAAACAAATAAATACCAATTTACACAAATAAACACCAGTTTACACAACTATACACAAAAATACACCAGTTTACACAACTATACACCAATTTTCACAACTTTACATAACTTTACACCAGTTTACACAACTATACACCAATGTATACACATAGACATCAGTTTATACAAAAATACACCAGTTTACACAACTATACACCAATGTTAACACAAATACACCAGTTTACACAAATATACACCAGTTTACACAACTATACACCAATGTTAACACATATACACCAGTTTATACAAATATACACCAGTTTACACAACTATACACTAATGTTTACACAACAATACACCAGTTTACACAACTATACACTAATGTTAACACATATACACCAGTTTACACTAATATACACCAGTTTACACAACTAAACACCTACCTTATCCACCATTTCTCTTGTATGTGCTGCTGACAAACAGAATCTGGCACGGGATTCTATGATAGGTGTTGCTGGGAAACCAACTACCACTGTGCCCAGTCCTCGCTTTAAGCACTCTCGACTAAATGCTCTACAAAAATTATAAATGCAGCTATAAACAAAAAGCCCCAAACATTCTTAAAAAGGCAGTTAAAATGGTTTTAAACTGATTCTTTAGCGCCACATGGTGGTGTTTGCCTTTATGTGTCGTATACATATAGTACATTGATTCTCCAAGGGTCATAACAGTCTTTTGGTTTATTTGATGAAAGAATTTATTATAGGAATTCAATACTTCCATGCTATGGGACAGTTACCTATAAGCAGATTATGGAAAAAATTATTTTTTATATAATTATTGCTGCCAATGCCAAAATATTAAGAAATGCTAAAAGTTTTATCACACACTATCACTGCAAACTGTCTAAATGATCGCTATTATGGCAACAATAAATTTTGCATTGATTTTGCCAATTGAAAATCATTTTTTAGAGTTGTTTTACTTGACCAAATGTCAAACAATAGTATTTTTACTGACCTGATACCTGATTTATATATCTATATGCTACTAAAATTGTATTTACCAAAGTAAAAATAAACTTTGACTAAAAGACACGCTCTGAACTAATGTCATACTTTGGCTGTTATTATACCATAAAATTAGCAACAACAAATAAGACTAAATTTATGTTACATATACTATATAAAGTTAATATCTAGTAAGAACAAGCGATTTAACTTCATTTTTCATCTGTTAGCTATGAATGGTATAAAGTGAGGGCCAAATATTGAAACAAATCAAACCATATGAGTTTGAAATTGTATCCAAAAATAACCAAAATGTTGTTTATCTAGGCAAGGACCTAATATATATATATACATAGATATACAATACATCTTTATGGTTATATATATATTGTGTATTATATATACGGCTATATATTTGGTCTCGCCCAAGATATATGACTTTTTGGTTATATATATATATATATATATGTGGGGATAAAATTGCAAGCTCCTGTGATTTTAAATACATTACATGTTATTATGGCACAACCAGTTTAATTGGTGAAGCAGGATGGATCTAAGCAAAACCATCAACCTGCAGAAAATAACTGGCAGACTTTTTCACATAAAGTTTCTGGACTGACCTGGGCTTGAACCCACAACCACAATGGTGAAGGATAAGTTATCTTGAGACAGCACCTTAGAAAACTTGACCGTGGAGCAGCCCGTAAATGTGTATTCTTAATAGAATGATAGTATGGACCTTACTTATACAGCTTCATTTAAGAATTGTTGTGATCCAGATCTTCTGGTAATTGTTCTAACTCTAAAAAAAGTCGACTCGATCTAAGTTGTTGTCAAATTGGGATTCCCCCATAATTATATGTCTACAAATACCTTATACCACAAGGTACAAACAACTTATGTAAGTCAAATCAATAACATTTAATATGCAAAGGTAGGGTTCAATTCATCAGTCTTCCATATACAAAGGAAGGTTTCACTTCATCAGCCTTCCATATGCAAAGGAAGGGTTCAATTCACCAACCTCCCATATGCAAAGGAAGGGTTCAATTCATCAGCCTTCCATATGCAAAGGAAGGGTTCAATTCATCAGCCTTCCATATGCAAAGGAAGGGTTCAATTCACCAGCATTCCATATGCAAAGGAAGGGTTCAATTCACCAGTCTTCCATATGCAAAAGAAGGGTTCAGTTCATCAGCCTTCCATTTGCAAAGGAAGGGTTCAATTTACCAGCCTTCCATATGCAAAGGAAGGGTTCAATTTACCAGCCTTCAATATGCAAAACAAAGGTTCAATTCACCAGCCTTCCATATGCAAAGGAAGGGTTCAGTTCATCAGCCTTCCATTTGCAAAGGAAGGGTTCAATTTACCAGCCTTCCATATGCAAAGGAAGGGTTCAATTCACCAGCCTTCAATATGCAAAACAAAGGTTCAATTCACCAGCCTTCCATATGCAAAGGAAGGGTTCAGTTCATCAGCCTTACATATGCAAAGAAAGGGTTCAACTTACCAGTCTTCCATATGCAAAGCAAGGGTTCAATTCACCAGCCTTCCATATGCAAAGCAAGGGTTCAATTCACCAGCCTTCCATATGCAAAGGTTAAGGCCAAAAGCAATCCATATACTTTTCCGTATTTAACCTTTAAGATGCAAGGGCAGGTGACAAACCAATAACCCTTTAATGTGCAGGTGTCAAATCAATAATATTTACTTTGCAAGGACAGGGGTCAAATCAATAACCTTTAATGTACAAGGGCAGGGGTCAAATCAATGACTTTTAATGTGCAAGGCATTGGTCAAATCAATGACCTTTAATGTGCAAGGGCAGGGGTCAAATCAATAACATTTACTGTGCAAGGGCAAGGGTCAAACCTATAATCTTTAATGTGCAAGGGTAGGGGTCAAATCAATGACCTTTAATGTGCAAGGGCAGGGGTCAAATCAATAATATTACTGTGCAAGGGCAAGGGTCAAACCAATAACCTTTAATGTGCAAAGGCAGGGGCCAAATTAACGACCTTTAATGTGCATGTGCAGTGGTCAAATCAATGACCTTTAATGTTCAAGGGCGGGAATCAAATCAATGACCTTCAATGTGCAAGGGCAGGGGTCTAATCAATGACCTTTAACGCACAAGGGCAGGGGTCAAATCAATGACCTTCAATGTGCAACTGCAGGGATCAAATCAATAAACTTCCATATACAAGAGTAGGAAGCAAACCAATATCCTTCCATATTCAAGGTCAGATGTCAAACCAATAACCTTTTATGTGCAAGGCCAGGGGTCAAACCAGTACCCTTGCATATGAAACGTCAAGGGTAAAACAAATAACCTTTCATATGCAAGGGAAGGGGACAAACCAATAACCTTTGAGAGGAAAGGTCAGGTGTCACAAATAACCTTTGAAAGGAAAGGTCAGGTGTCAAACCAATAACCTTTGAGAAGCAAAACCAGGTGTCAAACCAATAAACTTGTGTATGCAAGAGTTAGTGATATACAAATAACTTCAATATGCAAGATCATGTGCCAAACCAATGACCTTTAATGTTCAAGGGCATATTCAAACAAATAACTTATAATCTGACAGGTCAGTAAAGATTAATATTGTTCCAAATGAAAGGACAGGGATCAAACCATTAACTTCCCATATGGAAGACAGTCTGAACTACTGGGCAACTAGCAGGAATGTATTTAGTACAAACTTACACTAAGAGTGAATTTAAAGCTGTTAATAACCGCAACCAAAACAGCAGACAATATTAATGATAAAAGGTACAACAAACAGTGTTGGAAAAAGAGATGGTTAGCTATAAAGAGCACTAGATTAATATTCCAGAAGGTGATAAAGCAACGCAAAAATAACCTATAGAATAGCGCAAAATCTTCAGAATAAATGCAAGTATATTTTTATGTCCAGTCAATGCGTCAAATTAGGGAGGCTTTAACAATTTCAAAAAAACAACATAGCAACTTGGTAGCAATTTTTCAAGTCTTTGGTATGACCGACTGGGATGTCAAACCCACAACATTCTGATAGTGAAGCAGACGCTGCTGTCATATCTTTTAAATTTGATTAACTGTGAGCCAAATGAGGAAGAAACTGTTCAATCTGCAAGTTATTCACTGGCTGTTTTGTGTCTATATTGTTTGCAATTGGTAAAAAATGCTGTGATAAGTAGCTGAAGTGCTAACGTTTATTAACTTTATACATATTCCGATAATTCTTTACACATGCTTAAAAACAAAGGAAAAAATGTGTATCATACAAAGTTAATAACTACAAAAATACACACACACACTTCTAATGTTGAAGAAAACAAATTTTGTAAAATGAAGTAAGAAAAACTAGAAATAAATCTGGAGAAAAATAGATGGTAACACTAACTACAGTCAGATTATATCAATATGTCAATATCTGCAGACAAATCATGGAGTCCTGTCACATAAAGTGGAGTATATATTGGTTAATGATCGGTTGGTTGTAAGTTTTATTTACCCTCGCACCTTGCATATAGCATTTTGGCAAGCAATAAAAAGATGATTATTTTGCCAGTGGATCGTTTGTTCTCCCAGTGCTGCACCACTGGCTAAATCCGTCGATTATCATTAAGATGGTAATGTCCATTTCTAAGTTGATTCTTGAAGTAAATGATTTCTAGTAGTTGTTGATTTCCTGAAGTAGATGATTTCTTGAAGCTGATGAGTTCTTGTAGACGATGATTTCTTGAAGTTGATGGTCAAGGTTCTCCGGAGGTTCATGTCACCACGTTGCTGCTTATTGAATTGCTGGTTCACTGCTTCACTGACATATAAACAATCCTGTCTAGGGTCACGTTAAAAAAATTAAAAACAATGATCCTTTAAAATAGATATCTCCATCAATCATCAAGCATGGATTCATCCAGTTTTCCTCAACACGAATTTAAAACAATGTCAGTCATACAGACTTACACTAATCATCAATTGGAACGGAGCGCATACCTCTGTCCATCTTGGCAGTCGCTTGCAGAGTGATTGGTTAATGAAAGAAAACAGTTCTGAGATATATAGGTAGTATGTAGGTCAGTCATACATGTATATAGAGTGTTTGAAAAAGTCCTTACATAGCTATTCATACAAAAGCATTTGAAATAGGTCAGGGTGACTGAAGTAAATCAAGGTGACTGATGTAGGTCAAGGTGAGTGAAGCAGGTCAAGGTGACCTATCCATAAGATGTTTGAAGGAGCTTTTATAATAGATCTATTCAAAGGAGTTTCAGATGATGAGACTCTGTTTACAACAAAATCTAAAGGTTTAAGTTGGGTTGTCTTTATAAATTTAAGCAATAAAACATCAATAAACACTAAAATAACGTCAAATAGCATGGAAACCTTTTACAACAAAAAACACCAACAAAAAAACATTAATAAATCACGGAACACGAGGATTTCTATCGTATAGATATGTTGTTGAATAAATTTGTTATCAAAAGGTTTTTGCTAAAATAACAATAAATATTCTTTGAAATTAAGTTACTGAGTCAAAATATATAGTTTCTTTTTTTAATGAAACTGACCTTGAACTCTGACCTTACAATCTCTAAAAATGTCTTGATCAATTTTTCAAAAGAAAACAGCTTCTCAAGCTAAAACCAATGTTCATTAATAGTATATTTATATATTTCATTTTATCCACAAAAAAATACATTAAATTCATTTTTGTTGACCTCACAAGCTTCATAAACAGATATGTGATTAAGAACAATTTGCCTTTCTCAATGCAAGGCTATTTGTGCAATCCAGATGAATAAAGACCTCAGACTCGCAAACTTTAGTTCAACCACTATCCTCACCCTAGTCTACCAACTTAATTTGTTCAAGAAGTAATGAAATGATAAACAAGCGAAATTTAAACTGTTCAATGATAACACTCAATCAATGAAATCAGTAAAGTGTCTTGCTCAAAACACTACACATTGCCAGTGCAAAGGATCAAACCAACTTTCGTTATTAAAGAAAATAAAGATTATATGTAGATTTTAAAATTGTGACACTGAACAAATAGAAACAATAATTGTGACCAAACAAAAACGTGATAGTGACAATAACTACTAGTGCAAAACATAAATTTTATAAAAATTCACTTCAAACGATATTTCTAAAGTAAAAATATCAAGGTTGATACAATGATATAATGTCACATTTTATAAGAATCATTAAAGACTAATGTTCCACTGTCTGAGCCTGGGCCCAATTTCCAGAACTCAGGTCTCAGGCCTGGGTCCAATTCCCGGAACTCAGGCCTCAGCCTAGGCCCAATTCCAAGAACTCAGGCCTCAGCCTAATTTCCAGAATGCAGGCCTCAGCCTAGGCCATGGTCCCGGAATTAAGGTCTCTGACTAAGCCCAATTCCCAGACCTCAGCCTGGGCCAAATTCCCGGAACTCAGGCCTCAGCCTGGGCCCAATTCCCAGAACTCCGGCCTCAGCCAGGGTCCAATCCCAGAATTCAGGCCTTGGCCTAATTCCTGGAACTCAGGTCTCAGATTGGACCCAATTCCCGCAACCCAGACCTCAACCTGGGCCCAATTCCTGGAACTCAGTCCTCAGCCTGGGTCCAATTCCAAATCTCAGGCCCTAGCCTGGGCCAGATTCCCAGAACTCAGGCCTCAGTCTGGGTCTACTTTCCAGAACTCAGGTCTCAGACTGGGCCCAATTCCCAGAACTCAAGCCTCAGCCTGGGCCCAATTCCCAGAACTCCGGCCTCAGCCAGGGCCCAGTCCCAGAACTCAGGCCTTGGCCTAAATCCTCGAACTCAGGTCTCAGATTGGACCCAATTCCCGCAACTCAGGCCTCAACCTGGGCCCAATTCCTGGAACTCAGTCCTCAGCCTGGGTCCAATTCCAAATCTCAGGCCCTAGCCTGGGCCAGATTCCCAGAAATCAGGCCTCAGTCTGGGTCTACTTTCCAGAACTCAGGTCTCAGACTTGGCCAAATTCCCAGAACTCAGGCCTCAGCCTGGGCCCAATTCCTGGAACTCAGGCCTCAGCCTGTATCCAATTCCAAGAACTCAGGCCTTGGCCTGGAATCGATTCCTGGAACTCAGGCCTCATTCTGGGCCAAATTCCCGAAACTCAGGCCTCAGCCTGGGTCAAATCCCAGGAACTTAGGCCGCAGCTTAATTCCCAGAATTCAGGCCTCAGCTTAATTTCCAGAACTCAGGCATCAGCCTGGCCCCAATTCCCGAACTCAGGTCTCAGACTTGGCCCAATTCCCGGACCTCAGGCCTTAGCCTCAGCCCAACTCCCCGAACTCAGGCCTCAGCATGGGCCGAATTCCCAGAACTCAGGTTTAACTTACTGTGTAAAAACTTTATTTGCATTCAAATGTCAACCATCATGAATTTATAAGATTGGCACATATTTCGCTAGTGAAACATAGCATTCTGGATGGAAAGTATCTAAAATTTCACCTCCAACACATATCAATGGAAATAAGAAATACCCACAACATAATGGTTTTGTAAAATAAAATAATAGTTGACCTACTATTGTTTACCAAAATAAAAGAGAATTGCAGTGTTTATTTGATAAAAATGGAGAAAGTTGTAGGGCTGGAAAATTCTACTCGTCCGATTGATTACTTAGTCAGGATAGGTAAGATTTAAGAAACTGACCTTAAAATTTCTGAAAATTGTCTTTGATTTTATACATTTAATCAAAATCGTTAAAAAGGCAGGACAAGAAGTTTTTATAAGAAATTTCAAGCCCTGAGTTGGAGGAGAAGGGGGGTAAACTCAAACAGGTGAATACATAATATGACACACAAAACAAGTGTATCTCTGGTATTTTCATTTAGAGAGTAGCAATAATTTTTCGGCGGGTAAATCATTTTAAATGCAATTAAAAATTAAAATTTGAACAAACTAACAAATAAAACCAAACAAAAAAAAAAATAAAATAAAATAAATACGAAACAGAATATATACTACTAAAAGGAATTCTAAAGGATTTGAAAAATGTATATGTTTACACTTTTTTGTTCTTCAAAAAAGTACATGAAGTTCCCAATGATTTCAAAACATAAATATAATAACAACCAATTACACATATGACATTTAACCAATACTGAAAAAAAACAGTTACTTGAACACCTACTGTGACTATATGATTTGAAATTAAAAAATAAATTAAAGGGATTATATTGGCATATTACCAACAATTCCCTGATTCCCTGTCCTAAATACACACCCCCAGCATGAACGTGTAAATATTGCGCAAAACTTTATTGCGGGACATATTAAAGTTTTGGCCAATATTCAATTACTGTTAATTTGGTAACTTTCAAGTAAATAAAAGTTATACGTCAATATATAAGCATTATTTTGTGCACACTGCATACAGGAAAAGTCTGGATTAACAGCGTGTTTGTGTTACTTGCCAATATAATCCCTTTAAGTGAATACAAAGAAAAGTAAATTATAAATTTTTGTAAAATGTTTGAACTATTTGTTGAAAAAACAAAACAAATACAAAGAAAACTCAAGTTGCAATATGTAACCAAGTAAAAAAAAGCAACAGTATTCGTTTAAAAACTATCCATTTAATTTCATTTCCTAAGAATGCTTTAATTAATCAAATCAACATGATAAGTGACAAAAATGTGGTCAAGACATAATTGTCGTCTGCCTGAAGGGTGGTTTGTGTGTTATTGTTAAAGCCTCATTTCCAAAATAAAAACCCATCAATGTGAAGGTCGTTTGTCATGGGTCAAACATGTCAATAGTGCATAATGACATTACTCACAACAGTGCAGCCAGTGGATGTACAATGGATGCATGGTTTGTGATATATTAGGGTAAAAATCACTGTTAGATAAATTACAATTTATGAATTCTTCTGAAGATTTTGCACTTTTCTTACGAGTACTTGCTACAAGCATTTAACTTACGCAATTTTACTCGGCATAAACAGAAGCAAGGGTACGACTGGGGAATCTTTGTTCCCATAGATTATAAACCCCATCTCATGCAGCCGACGCCGAAAATAACGACAGTTTTCTTTTAATTGTCGTATTCTGTGCTGACCTGCAAAAAGTGTTAACTGAAATGGTTAATGACATCTTGCGTATAATACACATACCCTGTTTTTGATGGGAAAAAAATAAGTAGTGGAACAACGGGGGAATCTTTATTGCCGTAGATAATGAAGCCTTTCTCATGCAGCCGGCGGCGAAAATATCTTATATTCTGTTTCAACTGTTCTATACGTCTAATTCCTGAAAAAATGTACATATTTGTTGACATGAAAAAGGGTGCTACTGGTTCCTGGCCATGGTACAAAATAGCGGTAGGCTCATTACAAGCTTATTTAACTGAAACTTGGTTTTATGAAATATCATATACCGTCCTTGTAATTACAAATGTTGCTTAACTGTTCAAAGTGTTATTTTATGCTTATTTTAGACATGTGATAATCGAAAAAATGAAAAAATTGCCTTTTTGTACCAACATTATAAATGCTATAAAGTATGTACAGTTTAAAGTAGCCAATTTGAAATTCGGTCCAATTTATTTAATTTTGAATTTATTAAACAATTTGGTGAAATTGTTCAATTAAAAAATATTATTTATCTTTTTGTTTGTTCGTGTTGACAATAATTTGAACGAATTCGATAAAAAATTCATCTTTTTAAAGCAAAATTTAACAACTATTTATCACATAACTCCCAAAATTGGAACTATAAATCTCATTTTTAATGCCGTCTGCAAACAAAGTTTTCTCAATGACAACGATCTTGTTCCATCTGCCATTCCCTGAGGTCTCAGCACCTCAAGACCACAATACTGATGTGGAAGATAAACATTTATCATAACATATACAATTGACAGTTTATTAACATTTTTATTTTACTTCGATTGTGGATCAAGTTCTTACAACTTGGACAAATCACACTCAAAGTTTTACTGGGTAGAACCAGTATAAAGCATATGCGGAAAAGTGTCTTGCACAAGGTCACTATACAAAGCTATGGCGGAGGATCAAACCCATGACCTTCTGATAATTGGTTTGGTGCTCTATCACTGGCCCACACACTGCACTATTTAAAAAATGGCTATCACATAAATCATTTTATGCAAATCTAGCGGGTAAGCAGTTCTTTTATTTTTTAAACTTATTTATTTTACATTGATTGTGAAACAAATTCTTACCACATACCCCACTCAAAGTTTCCCTGGGCGGAACCAGTACTTTGCACATGTGGATAAAGTGTCCCAAGGACACTGCACATAGTCCATGATCCTCCAATCTGGGTCAAATGCTCTATCACTGGACCAGGCCCTCCGCTATAAGCAGTACCTTTTTATACCCCTTTTGAAAATTTCCAGTTGGAATACTTCAAGTATGACATTCCTTTGTAGGAAAATAGCACTTAATGCTAAAAATGACTAAAAATGACTTTACCAAACTCTGCAGACTGGGAGTTAAACAATGAAGACCCTACATGTGGTACCGTCAACATGAAGGTAAAATCTGTACTTAGTTGTACAAATCCCATTAATTACTTTCTACCATTAATTATGTAAACAATCTAGTTCCAAGCTGGGAATTATGTGATAATGAAATCTGACACAATTTTTAAATTAATTTTCTTTGTACTATGAGTCATGAACCAGGTCTATTATAAAGAGAGAGCTAGAAATATTAAATATGGCATTATATATCTATATTATCTATATATATAAGTATATATATTGTAAAGCTTTTTTTATTGCAGCAAAGCTTCTCAGGCATTTTGATGGACAATTTGTGAATGAGAATTAATTGCATGGATTGGAATGCAGCCTTTATTAAGAACCAATGTGATGTCTAAGTAAATAAGAATTTACATGCATAGTTTTGAATGTGGTTATGGGCTTATTGAAAACCAATGTAACATGACAGTAAATGAGAATTTGCATGCATAGTTTTAAATGTGGTTATGGGCTTATTGAAAACCAATGTAACATGACAGTAAATGAGAATTTGCATGCATAGTTTTGAATGTGGTTATGGGCTTATTGAAAACCAATGTAACATGACAGTAAATGAGAATTTGCATGCATAGTTTTGAATGTGGTTATGAGCTTATTGAAAGTCAGTGTGATATCTGAGTAAAGGAGAACTGAGCTGATGTTTTAAATGTGGTTGAACGATTATTTTAATAGAAACAAGGTTGGATATCTGAATAAATGAACATCTCATACATGCTCCAGACATGAGTAATGATTTAAGAATTACAAGACATTGGTATGAACTGGAATTGCTCTCAATAATGTGATCCAAAAGGTAAATGTCAAAGGTCAGAGGTAGATGTCAATTAAGAATAAAGGTTTAATCAGTTCTGTATATGAAATGCTGAGACAAAGCTTTATTTACTTATCTACAAATAGCACTTACAGTCCGTTTTTGAGAACAGTTGTAAACATTTTATCAGCGTCATTTATTCAATGCAGGTAAGACAGGTATTAGGTATACAGGTATGAATTGGTTGCGTAAGAAACAGTAATTACCGCTTTACCTATACCATACAGTGATCAATTTGCCCAATTATCAACTAACTTTGAATCAATTATACATGTTGTACATTGTATGAGCTTGATAAATTGATAGCAGTATGTATTCATTAATCTTCTGCATTATACCATTACTTGAGTTTTAGTCATATCAAAGTATGTTGTTGTTTTTACTTAACTGTTTCTGACAATTGTTTTTATTTATTATTGGACACCTGCATTGGATACACATGCACTGTATAATAAATTGACAGCTAATTCTTAAAACTAGCATCTAAAATATTATCTTTTACAGTTTTATAATAATGACTAACATCTAAATTTCACAAGATGACTAGCTAAATCTTAGATATAATAAATGATGAACTAAGAAACTATGAATTATGGGAGGTAACCCTGTGACTTTTTCATTTATGGCCAAGATTCTCCACAGGAAGGAATGCAAGTGCTTGGGTAAGAGCGCGTAAACACCTTCAACACATTTTTAAGTGCTGTGTAAGGCTCTCATTGAAATATATTTCATTTCATTATTAATCAGTTAAAGTCATCATTTTTAGTATATTTCATTTAAGGCATTAAAATGAGAAAAGATATACAGAAAAAAATATAATTATTTAGAGGAAAGTAAACTATTGCAAAATTTTGTTAGGCGCTAGGGGAATACCATTTCTGATAGTCAAGTGCTGGGGAGCCCCTGTGCTTAAATGGCCTGTGGAGAAGCCTGATGGCATACTATATAATTATAACAGCTGTTTTTTGGGTGGGATTTTTATTTAATTTATAAATTGCACAGAATGAGAAAACATGTTTGGAATCTGTGTAGATTTCCTTTTGTAACCCATCTATTTAGTTTGTTATACTAGCTCTAAGAATGTTAGCTAATCTGCTGATGTAGTGCACTCCATTATTATGTGCAATACCTAACTGTACCTATTCAACTATTTCCTAATTTTATGCCAATGAAATTAATATTTGAAGAGAAATGAAGAAATGACAAATTACTTGAATCAAACTGTCTTTTGAGTATGCACACCAATGAAGGTCATGTGACTGACCTCAATGAAGGTCATATGACTGACCTCAATGAAGGTCATGTGACTGACCTTCCGTGCAATCCTAGTTATGATCCAAATCCATTTTGCTGGTCTGCGTTCAGCACCGTTAAACAGCAAACTTGTTTACCGCTTTAATCCCAAAATTTATTGCGTACTGCATACTAATTTTAGGTTGAACCAGAGTCCAGAAAAAGATGTTAGCTAACATTAGCAAACGTTTAACCTAACTGAACCCAGTCCTGGTCTTACAGTTCAAAATATCATAGACTGTATATACCAAAATAATGGTATCCAATTAGTAAAATACCGGTAGTAAAATTTATCCCCAACACCCAACTTAAACTAAACTAGCAGCTGGAATGGAAACCATCAGTAAAGACAACAGGGTACCATACCATAAAACAAGAACATTACAATTTGTTCCTTAAGATACATTTGTTCAGTATTTTTAGTCCTCAATACATGAAATATCCAACTGAAATAACATAAAAGTCATGTTAATTGATCAATTTTCTCAACAATTTTTAAACAACCCATGTGCATAGGTTACTTCATAACTATGTCCTTGAACCCATGACCTTCAGATTCAAATAACAAAGCATCATGGTCTTAAAATATATAAATGAGTTGACATAATCTCAATATCATAGGGAGATGACAAGTTAGAAGAATATGTTGTGTTTAAATTGTAACCTCGTTAAGTTTAATATAGCTAGATAGATATATTTCACCTTGAACTTGGTTAAATGATCAGGTCACATCATAAATGGCATAATGAAAAAATCTGCAAAGATAGAGGTTTGAACAAATGAAACATGCCCTTTTTAGGACAATTATGTTTTGTAACTTTGATGAAATAACAAACATATCACAAAAATTGTAACAAATTCATGACAGAATAACAAATGAATATTTAAAAAATGAATTTTAAAATCTGCCTCGACAGTCTGGATGCAGCGATTATTAAGAAATTCTGATTACGTAATATGTCTGTATTATATGTTTTGTCTCACCAGACATTGTGCCGTGCCATGATAATAAGGAATAGTACATTTTGTACAAATTGATTTTATTTTATTGCAAATACATAATCAATCCCTCAGAGCATCAACGTATTACAATTATATGAAACATGAAGAGGAGGAGGCACTTTGATGCTCCGAAGGGTGAAATATACAAGATTTGACATAGTTGAATACCTACCCTCATTTGTACCATCGAGCCCCATTATGATCTTCATGGAAGTGATAATTTGTTGAGCTACAGGTGGTTGCATCGATGGGGAATATACTGCCGCATGTGAATGACACTTTAAGTGATTAATTATTTTCTGAAAAAAACGTTATATTGTTGTTTTATTATTGTATAGCGAGCTTCGGTTAGATATACCTTGTGCAACTTTTGGTAACTATCATAAGTGAGATTCTACTACATCTCATTGCTTTATACATCTAATAGAACGAGAAAAATATGCAGCCAGTCTAGGTCTTGAACCTGGTACCTTTTGCTGGCAGGGCAAATACTCTACCGACGGAGCTAACCGGACTACTGACATACATTTCTCTCTTTACAGGTTTTGTACACACTTTGGCATATAAATGTAATACGACAAAAAAGTATGCAATGCCGGAACACAAACCCAGGACCTTGTGCTGACAGGATACTTAACCGACTGAACTAGCATGACTGCTGACATACATTTTTCTCATCACAGGTTTCCTACACAGTACACACTACCATGCACAAATGGCCTTTTAATATAACTGGTAACTTAATGTGGATTGTATCTTGATACAAGGGGTAAACTTTTACATATCATATTTCATCATAAACATGATATCATTATGATAAACAAAGTAAGATTAGCTTGAAGGAATTTATTTATTTTACATCAATTGTGAAACAAATTTTTACAACTTAGGCAAATCATGCTAGTAGTCTTCCCAGGTAGAACCAGTACTCAGTATATGTGGGGAAAAAAATCTTGTTCAAGGACACTACATATAGCAATGGGGATAACCGAACCCACAATTCCTCCTCCCATTTCTGGGGCCGATGTTCTACTAATAGGCCACGCACTCCTGATATAGTATAACCTCCATATGAAAATGTAATAATAAAAAATATATCACAATAATATTTATATTTTTTACGAAACTATCTGAAAATCATCAACACCATTATCATTAGGAGCTGCAAGTTCAATGGATCCTCAATTTGAAAGATCCATTACCATTCATCCTGAGAATGTGTAGTCTGCCATTTTATAAGCCATTTTTCAACAAACAACTCATTAAAATGAAAACAAAACTATGTAATATATCCTACCTTTGAGCCAGCAATATATCCACCAGACGAACCAAAACTTTTTGTAAATGTTCCCATTAAAATGTCTATCTCTCTGGGGTCAATTCCAAAATAGTCCACAACACCCCTGCCCCTTGACCCCATAGCCCCTACACTGTGAGCCTCATCTAAATATATATATGCCTTATATTTCTTCTTTAGTCTTAACACTTCCGGTAAACACACAATAGATCCTTCCATACTGAAACAGTAAACAAGAAAAATATTTAAAACACCATTTTGAAATGAACTACTGTAAAAGCAAGTGTTTTTGTTGGGTCAAAATTTAGACTCACAAAAGAATTGAAAAATATGCAAAACTTATTCCGTATATCATTAAGAGTTATCCCCCTTGAAATCACCCCTGTAAATATTCGTAACAACAATGAGTATTTTTCCATCTCTATGGGGTCAATCATCCTCTATTTGTAAAATAATTGAAGATATGCAAAACTTATTATGTACCATTCAGAATTCTCTCCCTTGAACTAATCCCTCCAAACACTCTCAACAACAATGAATTATTTTTTTCCCATCTCTAAGAGGTTCATAATCCTCTATTTACAAAATACAAAAGAATTGAAAAATATGCAACTTATTCTGCATCAGAGTTATCTCCCTTGAACTCACCCCAGTAAACATAGTCAACAACGAGTATTTTTTCAATCACTATGAGGTCAATCATCCTCTATTTATAAATTATAAAACTTCTACATATCATTCAGAGTTATCTCCCTTGAACTCACCTGTAAACACCCTCCACAACAATGAGTATTTTCTTCCATGGTCTATGAGTTCTTGGTTGACCATGGACCACTGCTGATTGAAGTTTCTTCTCCAAATCTTCCATGTCTAAAATAAATAAAAATGACAACATTTAAAAAACATAATCTGATGCAGATAGTTTGCTTTGGTAATGATAAAAAATCATTACAGTAAATAAAGATAAAAAACTTACATGTACTATGACAGCAAACTTTTGGTTATATATTCATAAATCTATATGAAAAAACTGGTTAAATCCTTGATAAATGTCTACTTTTCCAAATCTTTGCCATTTGCAAACGTTTACAGCCATATTTGGGTAAAAATAATCCAAAACTGACAAAATAATCTAAAACTGACAAATAATGCAAAACTGACAAAATATTCCAAAACTGCCAAATAATGCAAAACTGACAAAATAATCCAAAACTGCAAACCACATGAATCTAGTTTGAATATTTAACGACATGTTAATGCCATTAAGGACTGAAAGATGATCAACCTAGCTGTCCTTTATTGGCATCCTGAAAGATAAACCTGCACTCGAGCACACCCATCTACGCAAGAAACTGATAACATTTGCTCTTGAACCAGCAGTGAGAGATGAATGGCAATGAGACGCAATGTCATGTATCAAACATCACAGACACTACGACTGAGTGGGGAGTCAAACTCACGATCTCTGACAGTCAGACATGCTTCTGACTGAGCTAACCAGGCCCAGAATCATGAAACCAGTCTAAACTGAACATTTCATACCCATAATCACTCATTTCCATTTTGATAAAATGACAAAATTTCATTCTGAAATATTATATCTGCCATGGATTTATTTTCATTTCTCATCACAGGTGGAAGTTTTCTACAAATCCTGCAACTGATTTTTTTTAACTTGTTATACATACATGTATATCATATTTTTTTTCTCTCATTCCATAGCTACAGACACGACAAGAAAAGACCCAAAATTTCCCACCTAAGAGGGCCCCGGTCCCGTTCCCCCAAAATGAAGGGAGAGCCTTGATGCAATGTCATGCTTAACAAAAAAGGTATTCAGAAAAGTAAACAAAATCTAAATATTTCTATTTGTAGTGAATTTATGGTTCTTTTAACAATATTTGAAATTTTCTTTCACTGTGATTTTACAATACAAAGGAAGGATCACCTTTAGTAATCATACAACAAACTGAAATATATCTCCTTGGAAGCAGCATCACTCCAAGACACTTTTTTAACCAGATTTAATAAAAACAATTGACAAGACTGAAAAACTGTCTCATACCACAACATCTCTATTTCATAAATTCTTGACAAAATTTTTAAACAGAATCATTACTTGCTTTAATGGCATTCTTTATCAGTTTTAATATCCCTGTCATGGTTACCATGGATACCGTTAAACAGAAAAAAGAATCATAATTTTGATTTTAATATGTCTTATTGGAATAATAGATCTTGCCGAATATTGCTCGAACAATTATCGTCACTTTGTTATACAGTGGCACGGTGACACGACAGCACGATGGTTTTTTTTTTACAAATCATATTAACTAACACTATAGCAGACGTAAACCTAACAAATTAATACAATTCAACACTCAGAGTAAGCCAGGTTCCAATGGACAGCTCTGAAATGTATTAATCATCTCCCCCCACCCCCTGCTTTATTACAGCATGTGTTTGGGTTCTTACAAAAGGAATCAGTCTTACGAGGTTGTTTTTTTATTAAAATATTGCTTTTTTAAATTGAGCTTATTTTTCGGAGTACTAATCATTTGCTGCTAGAAAGGAGCCCCAAATATTTTCAAGACTTTTTCTTAAAAATAGAAAAAATGTCATAAAACACCCATATTAACATGATGTTTTATGAACGCTTGTTATAAAATGAACATTTTTTTTTTAAAATTGACATTTATATAGTGCTGTGTGACCTGCATAACTAAATTTTGCATTTATATAATGCTGTGTGACCTGCATCACTAAATTTGACATTTATATAGTGCTGTGTGACCTGCATCACATTTCAATGCTTTTACTGTTTGTGGTTATATTTCGGTACACAGCCTTTATACTGCAGTAGACGAAACAAAACTAAATTAATCAGCAGTGTTCAAAGTGGTAGAGCGTCTGCCTCGCATGTGGAAGGCCACGGTGGTCTGGTCCAAGACTTGAAAAATGATACTAGAAGCTTCCTCACTTGGCTCTCACCATTTAGAGGATTGTTCTAGGTCTGTTCAGTTTGATTTCAGTATAATGTAACTGGGTGGAGGTATCAATTTACCACGTGTCTGTGACATGAATTTCCAGAGAGGTAGCGCTCAGAATACTGTCTTAAATAGACACTGTCCGCAATACAACTGAAAACTTGTTGAAAGTGATGCTAAACACCATACAGCAATAACACAAATCAACACTTTATGTCATTGGAGGTTTCGCAATGATTAACAAAGGTTAACCTAAAATGCATTATTAATCATTCTGCTGCAGCACAGGTAGTCTCATCTATCGGAATTATTCATTTTGATGGTCTGCGCAGATGGCTGCATAAGTACATGTACATGTATATGCTGGTAATGTAGAATAAAATCAGAATGAAGTGGCATTGTATTCCAAACTTCTTTTTTGTATTGACACCTTGGTCTTATATCCATAAAATAATATCCACACATTTTTTCTTTTAACGATTTACATGTATTTGTGTAATGTTTGGAAAAAGTCACTCTTAAAAGTTGAAAAAATATATATAAATATTTACTGGTAAAGTTAAAAACTGTAAATGTGTCTGTTGATATGAATGCCCTCGGCATTGATCAGAATCTTTTTACCAAAGCTAACTCAAAAAGGAGTCATATATCTAACTTGACCTATATTTTAAAATTATGCAACTACAAACCAAATTTTGCACAAATACATAGACTCCTTCAGAAGTTATTGATTCGAAATATTTTATTTCTCACCAAGTTAGAAGTAAGCCATCTTGTCCGTCCTATTACAGTAAAACACATATTACATTATACCTTTAGGATACAGTTATTTCCTAAAAAAATTTAATGCAGAATTTAAACCTGTAACTTTCACACTCAATGACTTGCAAGCTAAAACTGCACTACATTTATTCACATGTTAACGGTAACTATAAAAAAAATTTTAATTCGGATGTCACTTACTGTTATGTTTGTATGTTCTGATGGCGGCGCCCGATAGTCTACTGCCGAGTACCAAAGAGGCGTGGTTCAGCTCGTCACTAAATATGAGACAACCCTGAAATGTACCAAATATAACATTTGTGTGTACATGTATGTCATTTGTGGCTTACAACTACACAAGGCTTGATGTATGTTTTATAGCCACTGTTAACCCTTTACTTCATATAGAAGCCTTTGTACACCTCTAATATAGAAGGCTTTTTAATTAATTGGTGAATTATGTTTATATTAACTGACAGAGTGGAAAACAGTGCAGGAAGTGTTCAGATTGCTCGTTACGAGCAATCTCAACTCTTCCTGCACTGTTTTCAAAGGCCTTCTGTGATTGGTGTGGGAAGACGACTATCTATGGAGTAAAGCGTTAAGCAATTTTCAAACTCATTTTGAAATTGTTTTATTTTCCATTTTAACGTAAAATAAAGTTGGTAGCATTTTAAATAAAATGTCTATAAGTGTGTCATAATAAAAGAAAAGTAATTAATAATAAAGATTTGTGATTTTACAAAACATGGCCTTCAACGTGGATCAGTTCCTAAAAAATCAATATCGAATGATTATAATAGCACATAAAATATCTAAACTAGTCCAAATAATACCACAATAAAGAAAGAAATTCAACCATTCAATTTTCATATCAATATTCAAAATCAGGCATCAAATTATACATAAAATCCAACATGATTCTTTCAAGTATTTTTGCTTTCATGAATTATTCAAATTAAACATAGAATATATATTTACATCTACAAATTCACTCAAACTTTGGTAGAGACGAGTTTTAATTTCATGCTTTTTGATGTATTATGAAGGTTTCCTAATGATCATGATAACCTCTTTATTTTTTATTTTTTAAATCATATGGAGCAGAGCATCCAAACATACACAACTATTCAAGCATACCAACCAATGAAATGAATATGTGTTGATATACAACTTGCTTCCACCAGACTTTCCCCTAAAGACATGGTTTCCTGGATCAATGGAACATCATTACTATTTAATAGGACTGACATTACTGTATTTGACAGCCAATCTTATTATATATATGCCAAGTGCAAATAGAAGAGGGGTTGCACTTGTCCTTTCCCGCATTAAAATTAATTATTTTTTTTTTTTCACATATTCAAACTTAGGATTTCTGTCGCCATCTTGGTGCCCAATGTGTGCACCTCCTAACATAAATTCCTGGATCCGTATATGTATTCTGTATGTTGTACAATTTCTTATAACATGTTATCAGACTTGAGCTGTACACATGCTATCTCAGTTTCATCAAATATCATAAATACTTATAAATGAAATTTCCTTTGATTTAACATTAAATGATAAAATCGAATTTTCAAACCAAATTTTATGAGGCTTTATGTAAAACCATTCTTTCATTTCCACCTATAGTACTGAATTTTCTGGATAGCGAATTCTTTCAAATGTGAAAGAAAACAGTAAATGCACTTCAAGTATTTGTATAAACAACATATTTGTATAGATAAATCAGATATTGTGTCTGTTAAGCTTCACTTAGCAGACACATTAATTATACAATGTAATATAACAAAAGATTGTGGATCTTCCTGATGCATTCATATATTTGTAACATACCACAAACACTGGTTTCTACAAGTGTATGACCGTTTTTGAAATTCATTTTATATTCTGTCTTGCTTGCATTTATACTTTCATTTAAAAAATGTTGTTCTATTAACCTGTCACCATTCTTTCTTTTTTCTTCTTTTTCTTTCAGAATGGTGTTCAACACCATTTTCAACACATTTCAGAGGTTACAGAAGATATCCAGTTTTTTATATTGAAGGAAGAATGAATCTGAGTAAAACAACCATCCTGTTGCAATTGACCCTACGCGGGCTGTCAATCAAACAAGCAGATAATCTAATCAGTGATTGATGTTGTTGTTACTCTGCCACTTTCCTTAGACAAGCGAACCATCTCTAAGTAAAAACTACATTGTATTACATTGTATTTACTTGGACAAACAACGCAATGTGGCCAGTTGATAGAGTGATTGTCGCTTTCGCGCCAGGCCAATTATCTGGTGAACTTAGAAAGTCCAAACCGGCCCCCACCCACTATTTTTAAAAAACCTATATATCTATTTCTTTTGTTTTTTTAATTCGAGTATTAATCAACATGAACAGTTTGACTGATAAAGAAGATTTTCATATGACATAGTAAGATTTTATATTACAAAATACAGAAGTAACCAGTCTACCTTATCAACCAGACATGGCATGTTCATTGAGTTGGTGGCAAAGCCCATGGGTACGGTCATGGCAGCTTCAGTGCCCAGATACTGGGCAATAAGCTCATCTAGCTCCCGGTGGATGTCTAAGTAACCTGAAACAAAAGTAACAAGGCATTTTGGGGTATGGTTTTATGCAAAGTGACATAAAACAAAGCAACACGGCATTCTGGGATATGGTTTTATGCAAAGTGACATAAAACAAAGCAACAAGATATTCTGGGATATGGTTTTATACTAAGTGACATAAAACAAAGTAACAAGGCATTCTGAGATATGGTTTTATACTAAGTGACATAAAACAAAGCAACAAGGCATTCTGAGATATGGTTTATGCAAAGTGACATAAAACAAAGCAACATGGCATTCTGGGATATGGTTTTATACTGAGTGACATAAAACAAAGCAACATGGCACTCTGGGATATGGTTTTATACTAAGTGACATAAAACAAAGCATTCTGGGATATGGTTTTATGCAAGATGACATAAAACAAAGCAACATGGCACTCTGGGATATGGTTTTATGCAAAGAGACATAAAACAAATTAACAAGACATTCTGGGATATGATTTTATACTAAGTGACATAAAACAAAGCAACAAGGCATTCTGGGAAAAGGTTTTATGCAAAGTGACATAAATCAAAGCAACAAGGCATTCTGGGATATGGTTTTATGCAAAGTGACATAAAATAAAGCAACATGGCATTATGGGATATGGTTTTCTACAAATTGCCATGAACATAGTAACATAAAACAATGCAACAATGCATTCTTGATGTGGCGTTACTAAAAAGTGGACTTAAACAGAACAAGGTATTCTGATTTGATACAAAATGATCTAAAACAAAACGAGGCATATAAAGTCCAGGCACCAGTTTCACGTAACATCTCAACTTGAGATTTTCCTCAACTCAATTCCTTGAAATATTATAATTTCATTTACATTGATCATTTTGCATGTTATCCTTTACTAATGAGTTGAGATGTGTTCCAACTTTAATTATGTGTGAACATTCAGCGTGTTATAAGTTTGAGTAATGACTTAGAAAAAATGAGAATTTTGAGTTTCACTGAACATCTCAACTTGAAATTTTCCTCAACTCCTTTGCCAATTAGTAAAGATTTTTTATCACTTCAGCTCTGTATCATCATTTAACTCGTAAAGAATTCAACCATTGGGTTGAGCTGGGGATTGATCCCACAACCTCTAGCATGAGTTGCCAACACTCTATCCACTACACTACTGCTCTGCTTAATTTTCTTCCAATATTTCTTGCAAAAGTCAATAATTTTTATTTGCATGATATTTTGTTATCTCTACCAACTCAGAAGGTAATTAAGAGTACAATACCACTTTATAATGCCAACAACCTACGCAAGTCTATCTTAACTGCTAATAAATATAACGGAGATAGACCAGTCTTGTTTTCATACCTCATGTATGAAAATGTCTATGGCGAACAATTCTCATTTTCCAATATGCATGTACACGTATTTAACTCTTATTAAAGTTGCAGCTGATTATACAGATTTTTCTTTTAACCCTTTACTTCATATAGACGCCTTTGGACACCTCTAATATAGATGCCTTTGGACACCTCTAATATAGAAGGCTTTTGAATTATTGGGTGAATTACATTTATATTAACTGACAGAGTGGAAAACAGTGCAGGAAGTGTTCAGATTGCTCGTTACGAGCAATCTGAACTCTTCCTGCACTGTTTTCAAAGGCCTTCTGTGATTGGTGCGGGAAAACGAGTATTTATGGAATAAAGGGTTAACTATATGGACGACAGAGTGAGACGTAATGCTAGTTTTTATCCAGTAGTATTTTCCTGGCTGACCAGAAATTTCACTTTTTGTCTTAAGCAGCCAGTCAAGGTAAGGAACAAAAGTTGCCTTTAAGACAGGTTAATGCTTAATACAGGTTAATTTGTTCTGAAATCACAGAAATGGGAAATAGTAAATATGACTGCTTAAGACAAGTGGCTGCTTAATAGAAGCGGCCACTTAAACAGGTGACTGTAGTTTAAAAATATTTACAGACTTCAATATTACAAAGGTTACAAGATTTCTAAATCAGAAAAAAAATGTTTGACTTCAACAAAATGGCTGTCCAGACGGATTCAATATCATCATGACATTAAGCAAAATCATATTTTCTTTCCTCAGAAAAAAAAAAAAATTATTATCTTATGACGTGTGTCACTTGCTAGATGACAGCCACCTCAGCTGTTCATGAAAACCTATTTGCTGTAAGATATTGTCTCCAGTCATTATACTGAATCTAAAGTCGAAGGACTATTTATAGGGATACATGACAATGTTGAAATCAACTTTCATTCATGTTCTGGCATCAAATCAGTCTTTATACCGAACAAAGACTTATATATATAAGGATAGGAAACTTGTATAAGGATAGGAAAATTGTATAAGGACTTATATAGAAGGATAGGAAACTTGTATAAGGACTTATATAGAAGGATAGAAAACTTGTATAAGGACTTATATAGAAGGATAGGAAACTTGGACTTATATAGAAGGATAGGAAACTTGTATAAGGACTTATATAGAAGGATAAGAAACTTGTATAAAGACTTATATAGAAGGATAGGAAACTTGCATCTCTCTACTCAATGTTGATAAATTAGCATGCGGAAAATTAATAAATTGCAAATAAATCATTCAAAATTCACAGGCACTTGATTTCTTTACATAAAATGTTAAGTGTATGTAACCTTAAATGTGTCATAATGTGAAAAATGATCTTGAATTAAAAATATTGCAGTTTGAAGAAAACTAATTTCCTTGATATTTTAGTTGCAGTATAAAAATGTTGTAATCATAAGTACTTCAACAATTGCAACACAATTTGATGGGAATAGTCTTGTTTTGTAGAAAATTCCATCGGGCAAAAATAGAATTTTAATTGGTGTTTCTGAGATAAATGGAAGTTATTTGAAAATGAGATTTTGTGAGATTTTGTGTGAATACGCGAGCGCTCAAAACATTTCAATCAGTCTATATAAGTCCTTGCATCTATGAACAAGATATCAATCTCCGAGTAGTTACTATTTGAAACCTCATATTTAAGAATGAATGAATGAATTAATTAATTTTTATGCCATAAAGGGCTAACAGACGATCAGTTCACCTAACCACTGTTTCCTGGGATCCTCAAAGGTTAACCAGTACTCAAACATACCCCATATCCACAAGTAACTGGTAACATTCCCACTTCAATCTGTGGTGCGAGACAAAGGACAATGAGACACAATTCTGTATATCAATAATCACTGAGACTGTGGCCTGGCAGGCATTCGGATCCTGGAATGATAGTGAGATATGCTACCGACTGAGCTATCAAGGTCCAGTAAGCTAAGAGTTCAGCAAACAGTTAATACATAATATAAAATATACCTAGTTCTTGTCTACTGCCCGCTGAACTGATGCCATATGTACGAGTCACCTTCTCCACAGCATCTTTACACGGACCCTTGTTTTCAGCAAAACCCAGATAATTGTATGAGCCAAAGTTCATCACAGTCTGACTATTCTTTGTTAATCTGCAAACAACAAAATATCCACATTATACCTAATGCTGTGATATAGGGGACTTGATAGAGAAAAGTTGTGATTTTACTAGGATGGACTGGGGCAGCTCTCGCCCATGGGTCTGTTACATAGCAAAGAGGTAAGAGCACACTGATTGGTCAATTACTTCAGTGAAAACTTGAATGATGTCAGTTTGTACAGTGTTCAAGTGCTATGAATTTTGGGATAGGCATAGAATTCTGTTCTTTTTCATTGGGGTTTAACATACCTGGTTTGGGAGGAACTGTTATAGACTTGATTTTACACAGCATAATTATAATTGTGCCACATATGATTCTAAAACCTATTAAATGAGAATCATAAATCATATTATTTACTATACAAGACCTATATGAAGAACAGATGCCTGTGTTTAAAGGTAATATATCAGGATTTTTCAAAATTTTAAAATTGGCTAAAATTTTTTGTGATATTCTGTACCTATATACACTTACTGACTCCATATTGCCAAAAAGATATCTATTTAAACATGCCAAAATAATATTTTGAAATGGGCTTTCCTAACTTGTGCTATGCACCTAGGTTAGACTAAAATAAATCTTCTGCTTATAATGGCAACATATTTTGTGACGTATCATTTTTATTTCAATTTTATCTGTTACATGTTATACAAAGTAAATATTGTTTCATTTTAGAAAAGAGTCCGAATGATGATCCAAAGGTCGTCAAACAGTATTTAGTTCTGTCTAATTTTTTAATTGGGAGTTTTTGCTTCAAGTTATAGCTCCAATCTAAATATCGATTTTGTCACATTTTGGTGGATTTGACATACCAAACCATTTGGATTATATTTATTAATGATAATGAGATGTGTTTTATCCATTTTGATAATTATTTTATTTTTTTAAGACATTTATAGCATTATATCCTGATAAACTCCCATTAAGATTACAATTAAATAATAGAAATTACTTCTCTCTTAATGTGTACATCACAATGTCATATGCAGAACATCATAAAATCAGTTTTCAGAATTCTTTACAGTTACCATGGTGACATCCTTTTAGTCTGGGAATGGTAGTCAGACAACAATTGTGTAATAATGGCATGTTATTTCTATATCACAATGAAACCAAATAAAGAATTGCCCTACTTTTTTTAATTAAAAACTTGGATTTAGTTATAAAGTAACAAAATTACTTTAGCTAGATTGTGATGAAAGCATATGAACTATTCTCGAGTCTGCTTCATGAGTGGTGTTTAGGGGCATCGGGTCTAACTGGGAATATAACCCGCAACCTCTTGTATGAGAGGTCAATACTCTATCCACTACACTACCATCCCACTAAAACTTGGATTTGATTTGACACGAAACACCCTATAACACAAAAAAAACAATTTTCATTGTCTTTAAGCTGGGCAGTAGTGCAGTGGACTGTGTTGGCTGTGTGTTGAGGATTCAACCCAATGGCCTATCAAAAAACACCACTTAGAACTGGTTCTACCCAGGAAGAAGACTAGAGAGTGGTTCATATAAGCTCTGAGCTTTCTTTGTAAATGAGCTATAATAAATGAGTATAAATTCATGAGCCCAATCCTGTTCCAGTATACTGGTTAAACTAATTAAAGTTTGGTACTTGTTTTTTTTTAAATGCTGAGTGCCTACTGAAGATATTTCTAGTACCATTATTCAAGTCATTGGTATGCCCCGGTTGGGGTTCAAACCCACAACCTTCAACATGCGAGGCAGATGCTCTACCCCTTGACCACCACTGCGTTTTTTTTCAAAGCAGTTACTGCTACAGACGAATATGTGTGCTAATCCTGTAACTATTTAAATCTTCATCTTACTCAAAATTCCATCCATTATCCTTTGTTTTTCTCTCCAGAACGTCCATTGTTGCGCCTGCAACACTATTTATAGGTCTATTCCAGCAGTCGCGGATGCGTCTGTAAAGATTCCGAGTGTAAAAACTCTCCCAACTCTGGAACAGTGGCACAAAACCCTGTAATATACAAAAAAATACACATCTAAATAATCATAAAAAAAACAACATTGTAATAATTATCTAAATCATTGCCATCATCAGCCTCATCATCACAGCAATAGCACCATGATCATCGCATCATCAAAATCATCCTTATTATCATCCAGCCATAATGGGCTTATGAGACACCTTTATGTTGTACACCATTACTGCCTGAAAGCTATCCTTGCCAGGTGTCATGCAAAATATAACTGTGCACCGAGACCCAAATATAAGTCTACTTGACAAGTAATAAGGTGCCCAGTCTTGTAAAGGAAGCATATATCAGGATTTTCTAAAATTTTAAAATTGGCTTAAAACATTTTTTTTCAAATACAGTCAAACCTGAGAAAGCAGTCACCTCTATTAAGCAGCCATCTGTCTTATGCAGCCACATTTGCTATTTCCCATTTCCATGCTTTCAGTACAAATTAACCTGTATTAAGCAACAATCTGTCTTAAAAGGACACTTTTGCTCCTTCCCTTGACTGGCTGCTTAAGACAGGTTTGACTGTATATCAGACTTACATTATTATACTCACTGACCCCTTATTGCCACGATATATATTTAACCCTTTACTCCATAGATACGCGTTTTCCCACACCAATCACAGAAGGCCATTGAAAACAGTGCAGGAAGAGTTCAGATTGCTCGTAACGAGCAATCTGAACACTTCCTGCACTGTTTTCCACTCTGTCAGTTAATATAAATGTAATTCACCCATTGCTGATATGTGGTGAATTAATGCTTTCAGTATTATAGGTGTCCAAAGGCGTCTATATGAAGTAAAGGGTTAATGATACCAAAATAATATATTGAAAAAGGATTTCCTAACTTGGCCTAGACTAAAATCGATCCCCTGCACAAAATCGCAAATTTATAAAGTATCAAACCAATTACATGGTTTGATTTTGATTTTGATTTGATCTCAGATTAAGAGATATTTCTTCCTAACCCACAATGCATTGCTTACATCCAAATGCACTGCAGCAAATTACACTTGACAGCTCTCTATTTGTGCAGCACTTAACACTATTTTGTTGAACTGAAAAAATGATTGAAGTAAAATAATATACAGCTGTTATTTTTCGTGATATTCCCAACATTTCAGACGTTGTTTCGTCACATGAAGGGTTTTCAGGCTCCACAAGACTGGAGACAATCAAACAGTTTGTAACATCTCTCGTTGTCAAGTAATTCATGACTGTTGCAATTTTTTTTTATTTGAATGGGGTTTAACGCCATTTTCAACACATTTCAGATTATATATGCCATATCCAGTTTAATTGGTGGAGGAAGACCTCAGACTGAATCAGACTGAGTAGAACCACCGTCCTGCTGCAAGTAACTGGAAATTTTCTCACATAAAGTTTTTTGAGCGAGCAGGACTCAAACCTATGACCTTAGCGGTGAGAGGTAAGTGATCTTGAGATGGCACCCTAATCCACCCGGTCCCGTAGGACCCCATAGTAATTTATGACTGTTGAATAGAAATGTGTAAAAATCACTCCATTTTGAGGCTCATTCTGGCAAAAAAAATTATATCGCCTTAGACTGAACTTGAACAAGAGCACCACAAGCAGGTGCAGATGCGCCTCTTTTTTTCTAAATCTATAAAGTAAGCTAAAGTCAGTGATATAGATTTTTTTAGTTGATGGTGATCAGTTTACATGATCAGTAGTAATGCTAAAAATAAAATAGATTTAGGTAATAAAATCAAACAAAAAACTTTAACCTAAGGTTTTAGAGCCCAAAGTATGAAAATTTAGTAAGTTACCTATATACATTATTTCTATAACATAACATGAATGTGTTTAATTACGAACTTTAGTCACTAAAATATAGGTAGTTTGTTCCGAAACAGAGAAAAAGCTGAGCTAAACATTAAACTTTAACAGACGGACAATGACGACAACAACAATGACCCCAAGGTCACGACAACAGCTCTCTCTAATTTTTTTCAAAAAGATGAACTAAAAAACTCTCGTTTATTTCAGCACATTTTTGAAAGAGCTATGTTTAATGTATGGTTTTAAATTTATGTCAGGTAAATGTTTTTATTCTCAGTCTGTTATATTCTATTGAAGAGGCAATCAAGATTATAACAGGTATCTGTTTGGACACGTTCTTATGAAATTAGCAAGTTTAACCTTTCGGTAATACTGCAATATCATTTTGTGTTGGACGATGGTAATTCATGTAGACAACAATTTTTACACATTTTTATGTTTGGCTGAATAGCATGATTAGAAAACACATTTGGTATACTTTGTAGATTTAAATAAAAGTCCAATTTAGCAAAATTTGAAAATTAAAGCACACTGACTGGACAGAAAGTTCTAATCAGATTGGTTTAATTTCCAAGTTATGTATTAATTTATTTCTTTAAAACGCATGTTATGTTGAATTTCTATTAAATCAATGACTATAATAATAAATTGTTCAGATGAAAACGCTGAAGGCAGCTTATTAATAGACATCACCCAATACATCACATGCATATAAAATAGATATATATGATTGAATGGGAGAATGGAAGAAGATTAGTAAACTAGGACACATCATATTTTAAGCATGATATATTACAGATAATTATTTTGTAAATTTTAAAATTTTGAGAAAAGCAATTATACTGACTGAATTTAAGATTATTATGGATATTGACATAAATTCCACAAATAAATGTATCGGTATAATAAATAATTTCTAGTAAATAATAAATTGGGAAATGAATCTAAACCTTTCAATCCAGGGGTCATGAGTTCAAATCTCCGCCCGGCAACAGTTTCCGTGATGACTGATACACGACATTGTGTCTAATTATCAATCGTTTCTCACTGCTGATTCAAGTGGGAAAGTTAGTTACTTGCAGAAATGTGGCGCGCTTGAGTACTGGTTAACCTTCCAGGATCCCAGAAAACAGTAGTTAGGTTAACTGATCATCTGTTAGCCCTTGATGGCATAAAAATTATGCTAAATATTCAATCAATTAATTAATTCGAATTTTGTTTTCAAATCCTTTGTAAAAATTGCCATTTTTTATACTTAATATATATTAATATTTATATAAATATTGAAAAATATTGTTTAAACCAATTATGTCCTATTACAGTACACAGTACAAACACCTTTTCAAAAGAAGTAGTTTTTTATTAGAATGTTCATTATCAAAACCATATATGAAAAGGAATCAATGCCCAGTTCCATACAATGCAGATTCAATATTTCTTTATTATCGGTAAAATATTTCCTATTGCACAACATATATATATAATACAAGAAAATATACATTTAGGTCAAAATTATAATATTGTTTATTTGTTGCCAGACGGTAGTATCTACTCATCTAAAAAGCTGCCTACTCCTGTTTTTCAAATTTTGAAAACAGATTTTTTTTAATTTAATTTAGGCTATTGCATGTATGTATTATGCCAATTGTATTTTTTTAATGATAATATTTTTTTGTATTAAAATGAAAAAAGATTTCCTCCCTACCTACCCAATTTTGAAAACTGAGGACTGGGAGACAGCAAACAAACATTACTTTAATGCTGGCCTTATATGTTATCAGGAGACAAGGGAAATAGCACTTCCACACCCACTGGTATTTATGGGTGTGGGTGACTAAACACACTGATATAGCTACATACAAGTGTTTATTTTTATGATTAGGGCTTGCAGGTACAAGTTTCCAGACTGGCCAGCCTCGAGATTATAAAACCCTGAGCTCAAACTCAACTAAATTAAGTTGAAGTTCTATAATATATTTGATAGCAAAAATTGTATACTGCGGCTATAAACAACAAAATCACTCTTACTTTTTTGCAGTTTTGCTTCAAACTGTTCTAAACTGCAGTTTTTACTGCAACACTAGTTTGCCCCAACTATATATCATAAAACATTCAAAGGAACCTGTGAAGTATAAAAACTGACTAATACCCCATTAAAAAATAAAATTAAATGTTTTGTGTATTAATCCTTTTAATCATATGAAAAGAACCCTTTTTATTTCTCAATGGTGGCTGACTTTTCATATGGAGATTTTATCATAGCGCCTGAAAGCCAATTTTTCAAAATTTCAAAATTGGCCAAAAAAACTTTTTCCCTCAATATATCGCACCAATATATACCTATATAAGATATCTATTTTATCATGCCAAAATAATATATTGG
The DNA here is from genome assembly GCA_029582155.1 of Panopea generosa. NCBI lineage: Eukaryota > Metazoa > Mollusca > Bivalvia > Adapedonta > Hiatellidae > Panopea > Panopea generosa. The sequence goes on along the minus strand of CM055897.1, from coordinate 21,579,129 downwards.
AATGGAATTTCATAACTTGGGCTATGTGCCCAGGTGAGACTAAAATAGATTTCCCACTTTGAATTGCAAGGTATTTTGTGACGTATGAGTCACATGATTTCATATTGATTTCGATTTGATCCGTCAAAGTGGTTTACATGTTGTAGAATTTAAAACACTCTATATCCTCTTCCTGGGAAGAACCAGTATTGGGTGTTGTTTAAGGAGAGGCATTGGGTTGAGCTGGGATTGAACTCATAACCTCTGGGGTGAGTGGCCAACACTCTATCCACTACACTACGGGCCTGCTTGTACCCGATATGCACGTTTCATGTGATCATTGTGCAAGTCGTTGATGTCAAATATCATGTCAATTGATTGATTGATTGAATATTTAGCGTCATTTTTATGCCATCGACAGCTAAAAGATGATCAGTTGACCTAACCACTGTTTCCTGGGATGCTGAAAGGTTAACCAGTACTCGAGCACACCCCATCTCTGCGAGTAACTGATCACTTTCCTGCTTGAATCAGCGGTGAGAGATAAATAATAATGAAACAAACTCACGACCCCTGGATTGATAGTCAGACACGTAACCGACTAAGCTAATCGGGCCTGGCAAATATCATGTTAAAGTATTGTACCATGACACAGATATATTTTGTTTTTAGATTCACTTCAAAACAAATACAGTTGCGATGATCTTTCATAATTAAGTTAAAAAAAAAAATATATCTGTGTGGAAACTACCCCCCATACAGGCCAATTAGGAGAGAAATCATGATATACCCAAAAGAACATACAACTACAAAATTCGCATATCATACATACATAACAGTTGTTACCAATATAGCTACGGTAAATATTTACAATTATTTTCACACTTCATCATGATAGGCTCATGGTTACCTTACAATATAACTTGTAACCGCTTGCCAATATTAAACCATTTTATGTATGGTAGTCAAATCATTGACATAGTTGAATATAAGATATTCTATTAAAAATGTTAAAAATGTACCTGAGCGACATACTTTATACAAATAGGTTAAGTCAATATATTAAGGATTGAATAGTGATACAAAAAGGAGAACTATTTTTAACACAACATACTAAAATAGTAATGTGTTGAACAGCTTATTTTATTATTACTTAATATGATAGATACACTTGTGGATCTTTAATAAATGGGAGACAGGGGGTCAGGACGCATCCCCACTCTGGATTTTAAAAAAAAAGAACAAAAATTTGTGGGGTCAAACCCAGCTTGATCCTTCTCCTCTGAGTTAGTGAGACTGAATCCAACTTGATCCTTCTATGAGTTTGTGGGGTCAAACCCAGCTTGATCCTTCTCCTCTGAGTTTGTGAGACTGAATCCAACTTGATCCTTCTATAAGTTTGTGGGGTCAAACCCAGCTTGACCCTTCACCTCTGAGTTTGTGGGATCAAACCTAGCTTGATCTATATTATAGACCTTTCATCACTGAGCTTTCACCACATTCATCAAACCTAGCTTGGTCCAAAACTTAAAACTTTTGATCACCATTGAGTTTTTGCAATTATTAGACCTATAGTTTAGTGCAAAACATCAGCCTTTCACTACTTAGTTAGGGTGATCATCCAACCCTGATTGACTTAAAACATAGACGTTTCACTACTTAGTTAGGGTGATCATCCAACCCTGATTGACTTAAAACATAGACGTTTCACTACTTAGTTAGGGTGATCATCCAACCCTGATTGACTTAAAACATAGACGTTTCACTACTTAGTTAGCATGATCATCAGACCCTGATCGACTTACAACATAGACCTTTCACTACTTAGTTAGGGTGATCATCCAACCCTGATTGACTTAAAACATAGACGTTTCACTACTTAGTTAGGGTGATCATCCAACCCTGATTGACTTAAAACATAGACGTTTCACTACTTAGTTAGGGTGATCATCCAACCCTGATTGACTTAAAACATAAACCTTTCACTACTTAGTTAGGGTGATCATCAAACCCTGATTGACTTAAAACATAGACCTTTCACTACTTAGTTAGGGTGATCATCCGACACTGATCGACTTAAAACATAGATCTTTCACTACTTAGTTAGGAGTGATTCATCCGACCCTGATTGACTTAAAACATAGACCTTTCACTACTTAGTTAGGCATGATTATCCGACACTGATTGACTTATGTGATTGACTTAAACATAGACCTTTCACTAACTTAGTTAGGGTGATCATCCGACCCTGATTGACTTAAAACATAGACCTTTCACTACTTAGTTAGGGTGATCATCCGACCCTGATTGACTTAAAACATAGACCTTTCACTACTTAGTTAGGGTGATCATCCGACCCTGATTGACTTAAAACATAGACCTTTCACTACTTAGTTAGCATGATTATCCGACACTGATTGACTTAAAACATAGACCTTTCACTACTTAGTAAAGGTGATCATCCGACCCTGATTGACTTAAAACATAGACGTTTCACCACTTAGTTAGGGTGATCATCTGACCCAGCTTGACTTAAAACATAAACGTTTCACTACTTAGTTAGCATTATCATCTGACCCTGATTGACCTAAAACATAGACCTTTCACTACTTAGTTAGGGTGATCATCCGACCCTGATTGACCTAAAACATAGACCTTTCACTACTTAGTTAGGGTGATCATCCGACCCTGATTGACATAAAACATAGACATTTCACCACTTAGTTAGGTGATCATCCAACCCTGATTGACCTAAAACATAGACCTTTCACTACTTAGTTAGGTGATCATCCGACCCTGATTGACTTAAAACATAGACGTTTCACTACTTAGTTAGGGTGATCATCCACCCTGATTGACCTAAAACATAGACCTTTCACTACTTAGTTAGGGTGATCATCCGACCCAGACTTAAAACATAGACGTTTCACTACTTAGTTAGGGTGATCATCCAACCCATTGACTTAAAACATAGACCTTTCACTACTTAGTTAGGGTGATCATCCAACCCTGATTGACCTAAAACATAGACCTTTCACTACTTAGTTAGGGTGATCATCCGACCCTGATTGACTTAAAACATAGACCTTTCACTACTTAGTTAGCATGATCATCCAACCCTGATTGACCTAAAACATAGACCTTTCACTACTTAGTTAGGGTGATCATCCACCCTGATTGACTTAAAACATAGACGTTTCACTACTTAGTTAGGGTGATCATCCAACCCTGATTGACTTAAAACATAAACCTTTCACTACTTAGTTAGGGTGATCATCAAACCCTGATTGACTTAAAACATAGACCTTTCACTACTTAGTTAGGGTGATCATCCGACACTGATCGACTTAAAACATAGATCTTTCACTACTTAGTTAGGGTGATCATCCGACCCTGATTGACTTAAAACATAGACCTTTCACTACTTAGTTAGCATGATTATCCGACACTGATTGACTTAAAACATAGACCTTTCACTACTTAGTTAGGGTGATCATCCGACCCTGATTGACTTAAAACATAGACCTTTCACTACTTAGTTAGGGTGATCATCCGACCCTGATTGACTTAAAACATAGACCTTTCACTACTTAGTTAGGGTGATCATCCGACCCTGATTGACTTAAAACATAGACGTTTCACTACTTAGTTAGGGTGATCATCCGACCCTGATTGACTTAAAACATAGACCTTTCACTACTTAGTTAGCATGATTATCCGACACTGATTGACTTAAAACATAGACCTTTCACTACTTAGTAAAGGTGATCATCCGACCCTGATTGACTTAAAACATAGACGTTTCACCACTTAGTTAGGGTGATCATCTGACCCAGCTTGACTTAAAACATAAACGTTTCACTACTTAGTTAGCATTATCATCTGACCCTGATTGACCTAAAACATAGACCTTTCACTACTTAGTTAGGGTGATCATCCGACCCTGATTGACCTAAAACATAGACCTTTCACTACTTAGTTAGGGTGATCATCCGACCCTGATTGACATAAAACATAGACATTTCACCACTTAGTTAGCATGATCATCCAACCCTGATTGACCTAAAACAGACCTTTCACTACTTAGTTAGGGTGATCATCCGACCCTGATTGACCTAAAACATAGACGTTTCACCACTTAGTTAGGGTAATCATCCAACCCAGCTTGACTTAAAACATAGACCTTTCACTACTTAGTTAGCATGATCATCTGACCCAGCTTGACCTAAAACATAGACGTTTCACCACTTAGCTAGCGGGATCATATGATTCAGCTTGACTTAAAACATAGACGTTTCATTAATAGTGACATCCCTGCTGGATATGCCTATCATGTGTTGAAAATTGTGGTACTGCATGTCCGTAATTGCTTATAAATTAATAGATCTACCTCAATAAATTCATTATATTTTTCTGGTCATTATTGACATAATACACAGCTAATTATTCCCCAATATTCGAACTGAAAATTATCAAAATCTGATCTGCTAAAAATAAAGTTTTATTTCCTCTAGCAGGTTTACCAACACTGCCAGTGTTTGGAAACAGACATACAAATATTATGTTATAATAATATACTTACGGGAAGTTTTGGTTCTGTGCATGATTTTCTGCTTTCTAGGCCAATGTTTCGGAGGAAGTCGCGGAAATGTCCTACAAGTACAAGCAAACCATAGCCGAGATATGTCCAAATGGCCGCATACATTGGTGTTTCCTCAAATGACTCCCAATAATGGTCTCGCCAGTCATTGCTGATCTGTAAATATATACAGGAACAAAAAATATACAAAATGTAATACTAAATGCTAGTATGTACAACCAGAGATAATTTTTATCAAGTTACTGCACCAGTCTACTGGCGATCATTTTTAACCAATCAAGTTTCCTTTTACATATTTTTTTCAAAATGGCAGTCTCCGCGAAAATGTTAATATTTTGAAATATCGAGGCGTATAATATACAGATACAGGACACTACACCCCACCTCCCCCACCTCCTTCCCTGAGATTTAGGTTTTAAAACAAGGATGTATACTATACATGATTTTAAAAACGTTAACTTGAAGTATGTCTTCTGCATGGCCTTGGAAGCAGTTTCAAAATCACCTACTTTATCACTGAGGTCATGTTATAAATTTGTCTCAGGTCTTCATAAAAAAGCCAGGCCGGATTAGCTCTGTCGGTTACGTGTCACTATCAATCCAGAGATTTTGAGTTTGAATCCCCGCCCGGCAACATTCTCCATGGTGATTGGTATACAACACTGTGTCTTATTATCATTCATCTCTCACCACTGATTCAAGTGGGAAAGTTATCAGTTACTTGCGGAGATGGGGTGTGCTCGAGTACTGGTTAACCTTTCAGGATCCCAGGAAATAGTGGTTAGGTTAACTGATCATCTATTAGCCCTTGATGGCATAACAATGACGCTAAATATTCAATCAATGAATTCAATCTTGAAAAATTCAAATTCAAATTGAATTAAAAAACTGTTTACTTTCTGTTTTAGACTATTTTATTACAGTTCTTTCTTGTTTTATATCAATTAATTTTAATTTAGATTTTAAGTGGTGCTAATAAGTAAGAATTTTCTTTATTCATTAATTCAATTAAGATTCTGCACAAGTAAATCTAACACGGGCTTTTGAACTTAAAGTAAGACTTACCCAAACCCCAACTTACACCCTTTCCTATGCACACCCACCTCATTCAGACACATGTTTAACCCAATTTCAGAATAGATAGTTTATTTATAAGGCCATTATCAATTAATTGCTAGATTATCATCCAAATTTTTCTTTAAAGGTGGGAGGGGCGCGAGAATGTTTATTTTATTTTTTTATATTTTTTTTTATGAAAATAAAAAAGGTCGGGGTGGCATGAAAATTAGGGGGCGGGCAGGGATGATGGTCTAGCAATTAATTTATTATGGCCTAACTTTGATTTCTTTCAACACTTCCAGACCCCCACTCTCTATACACCTGGAGATTTCAAGCATTCCAATACTGCTCTTTGATCTGTCAGAGAATATGAAATCATAACCATTTCTTAACATTGCTTTTAATGTCCTACTTTCTTCAAAGACCATGAAATCATACCCATTTCTCAAAATAGCTAAATGTCTGGATTTCTTTTTTCTTTATTTGATCACAATAGAAGTATCAAATATCCCTCTTTCAACTAGAAGTAAATGCCTTTTAAATATATTGCCAACAAAAAACAGTCGACCAACTGGTAGTAAACAATGATAACAACCGCTGTAAAAATGGCATAAAGACCAAAAACAGAAACACACCAGCTTTCATTCAGAATAAAATTTCAAGTTTCTCCAATCCTAAAGACAACTGAGACATTCAAGCTTTATTTTCACAACAAAGTCCTTAAGGAAAATCTGCTCCCAAGTTTGGCATGGCTTACTTATTAGCCAACCGGTCATAAACAAATACAAAGCACTCCATTAAAAAAAAAAATGTTCTCCAGATAACAAAAAAAAAAGATTTTTTTTTCAAATTGAAAAGGTTTTCAAGTTTAACTTTAGTCAGCGTACAAAAACTATAAACACCTATTTTGTTTTTTGTTCAGTGTGAAGTCTAGCAACTGAAAAGTATTGTTGGTTTATGATAAGGGATTTAAGAAGTTGAATAGAAGGTCTGTTTGTTTCTCTTCTGTGTGCAAGTACTTAATACACATACGGGCTCTTCTCAAGTCAACTTACTTGCCATTCTTCTTGATTTTAAAAAAAAAATTTTTAAAGTGACACATTGCAGTATTTAAATTTAATTTATTCAATTTCAATTATTAAACCAATCTTTAGACCTCTTATTGGATATTTATAACAATAATTTCCAAGAATATTTTCTTAAACTTCATATTTAAGTTGTAATCATAAAATATTAATTTGATAATATAAGGACTTTTTTTAAATAAATACAAAGCATTATTTTATTGGAATTTGTTTTATCAACATACAGTCAAACCTGTCTTAAGCAGCCAGTCATGGGAAGGAGCAAAAGTGGCCTTTTACGACAGGTTGTTGCTTACAGGTTAATTTGCTCTAAAAGCATAAAAATGGGAAATAGCAAATATGGCTGCTTAAGAAAAGTGGCTGCTTAGTAGAGGTGACATCTTACACAGGTTTACTGCAAATTGCCATTTTTCAACATTTCTTAATGCTTAATACAGGTTAATTTGCTCTAAAAGCCTAGAAATGGGAAATAGAAAATGTTGCTGCTTACGACAAGTGGTTGCCTAATAGAGGTGACTGCTTACACACAGGTTTGGCTGTATGTCACACTTTTTATCATATGATTGTAAATCAGGTCTATCAATCATCAAAAAAGCTGCAATCAAAAGAAATCTGTAAAAACATATCAATCTGGTGAGGGAAAACCTGAATTGCTAATCACAGAGTTCCAGCTCCCTTAATGAATGTATATACCATATTGTAGGCGATTTTTAATTACCGAAAGTATTCACCAGTGGTGTTAACGTCTTAGTTTTTTTTCTATCCTCAAAGCTGCCCTGTTCAGATACCGGTACATATAGAATTGTTCTAGTTTTGTTCCAAGGAACTTTTATAATTTTCAAAACCAAAACACAAAAGAAAGACTTCACTAATGTTTTTTCACGGATATATCTATAAATGTAATCTGATACAAGCGAGGCAGTAAGCGTAGTTGGCAGAATTACTACCAACATGCCAAAGGTTGCAGGTTCGATACCAAGTATGAACTGATGCCTCTTAAAAAAATACTCAGTACTGGTTCTACTCAGGTAGAGGAATCAAGAGTGGTTTAGATATTAAAGTTCTGCGCTTTCTTCATAATCAAACTAAAATAGATAAGTATAAACTAATCTGATACGCCCAGTTAATAACCAATCCTATATGAAAGTCATGAATTGGAAAACATTCAAAATCCATAAATATTCGGTGTAAAATTGTCAATATGTACAGCTTTAACTTTAACACATAAAGTTCTGAGAAGAGTAAAATTTAAATAAATATTCAGAATTTTTGCTTGAATTAGCGGATAGAGAACAAAATGTTTTTCAAATACCAGTATCGTTTTACTCTTTTCATAATCATTATTTTCATGAAACTTGACCTTTGCAAGCTTACATCTTTTTTCAGTTTAAAATATATAAATGTATTGCAAAATTATGCATTATGTGGAGTGCGGGGTCTAGTAGTAGAGCACAGAATCCATGATCAGCTATGTGTAGTGTCCTTTCACAATCAAAGTAAAATGAAGGGAGAGCAGATTTAGGCAGAAGGCATAAATTTAGATGGAGCCAAAGTCTGAGAAGGGGACATAAGTCTTGTAAAACTTGACATACTGAGCTGAAATATAATCCCATACAAAGTCTAATGACAAGCAACATTGTGTTGAAATTAAAAAAGAATCTGACATAAATGTGCATACATAAATTGCAGATGATTTGAATTGCAGGCACCAAAATTTGCAAACTAGGAATTACAGGCATCAGAAATTGCAGATGGTTTGAATTGCAGGCTGACGGCTGAAATTGCTGATGGCTAAAATTTTACATACAGAATTACACAGCAATGCAACACATCATTAATATCGAATCCTGAAACCTGAACCCCATAATATATTCATTCAATAAATACCAAGAGGTGCTGTCATTTAACAGTTTGCCTCCAGGTAGGAAGAGCTATTCATTCAATAAATACCAAGAGGTGCTGTCATTTAACAGTTTGCCTCCAGGCAGGTAGAGCTATCGACCAATTTCTAGTATTTATGATTGTTCTGACAAATCAGGGAAAACATTGCTACATTATTGGAATCTAATTTCAGAGGCATGCAATTTCATGTTATTGGAACTAGATGTCAGCTGACGAAATCTTATATCCAATTAGGAATACATAAACGTTATCTATACAAGCTTCTTAATATTGTTTTTGTCTTTACTCAATAGTTAAAATTTTGTCAATTGAAAAGACGTGGGAGGCTAGGAGCCATGCACAATTTAATGTATTATTGACTTCAGTATTACTACATTGTGTACAGATAAGTTTGAACAACATCAACATAGTTTTCTGTTATAGACGGACTGTCTACTTGAGAGATATTCAGAGTGCTGTCACACTGGAGTATCATGCTGCACCCAGTCACATTATACTGACACCAGTCCTACCAAACCTAGACCTATTTTCTAATAATGCTGAACACAAAGCGAGAAAGCTTCAAGTGCCATATTTCATGTCTTTATTATGACCCTGCCGGGGATCGAATTATGTACAACAATGTGAAGATATTGACCTCTGTCTTAAACTTCATATTTGAGACATAATTTGCATTTTACAGACAACGAAGTGGTGTCGCCCTATGTTTGAAAATATGATACCATGTAACTAAATAATCGAGATAGATCGTAGAATAAGAAAATATTCTCTTAAAGTCACTAAGTTGCCAAAGAATTTTGAAAAAAAACAACAGAAAATTAAAAAAATATATTGAATCTCCCCCACCTCTCCCTTTTTTTTAAGAAAAATTTGGATGAAAATCTAGCAATTAATTTAAAATGACCCTACATTTTGGGCCATGAAATCAGAAACAAACAATTAATTTTTTAGGTCTAATTAAAAAATGAAACCAATTCATAAATCGTGACTGTCAAGAATATTCAAACTGAAAGTTTTAAATAAAATCCGGTTTGAGTGGTGAGGCTCAGTTTTGGTTTATCATGAAATGAAGTGTCACTTGATTGTAACAATTGAGCATATTAAACAACAAGTACAGCAGACAGGAACATTTACATCCTTCAACAATGCTGCACATAAATGGAAACCTTGAAAGGAAAATAATAATTACTTGTTATTGCTGTAAGTACCGAGAGATATCATCTAGATTGCGCAGTAATCTCTGAGAACTTCGTCAATCAATGTCAAGTCCGTTTCCTGTGTAGAACCAGTAATGTGTACTGTTTTGTTATAGGCTAACAGATCTGACTTGGGATCAAACCTGCAACCTCTGACATGAGCAGATAACACCTTTTCCACTACACTGCCTGCAGACAGCTAGCTTATAGATTTACAATACCTTATTACTCAACCTGCACACTGTTTACACTACAGGTGATTTTTATTTACCTGAGAACTGCTGTAAACATAAACATGCACCTTATTATTGATTTGGGGGTTTTGCAGGTTTAAATGCATGCTATGTTCACCAGGCATGATTTACCGACTTTACCTTTATCAAAATGCAGTGACTGTATCTCGCTTGCATTCAAATTTGAATCGACTGTATCAGGTTGAATCATAAATAGGTTATATTTTTGAAAATAATTTGGCAATGTCTTGGGCAGTTTTTATAAAGGTGATTTTATCTTATTTGAATATGTCCATTTATTTTTAGATGCTTTCATGAACAGAAAAAGGTTGTTGTCAACAAAATTCTTCACTGCACTCCTGCAGTGACAGATTTGTTTACGCTTTAGCAGTAACCTCACAACATTGTGATACAAATTATGTAATCTTGTCTATCCCTTTACTCCATACATATGTGTTTTCCTACACCAATCACAGAAGGTCTTTGAAAACAATGCAGGAAGAGTTCAGATTGCTCGTAACAAGCAATCTGAACACTTTCTGCACTGTTTTTCACTCTGTCAGTTAATATAAACATAATTCACCCATTGCTGATATGTGGTGAATTAATGCTTTCAATATTAGAGGTGTCCAAAGGTGTCTACATGAAGTAAAGGGCTATACAGGTAAGTAAACTAGGACTATTTACATCACCAGCTTAATATTCTGCGCCACTTTAAAGACACAAACAGTGCAGTCAATGTTTCAAGGGCCGTAACTCCGACATTAACATTAATATTCCGATATGGCCAGCTCAACAACTTATCCAAGATAATATGGTTATATAACTACTGTGCACGTTTGGTGAGGATCAAATAAAAAATGTGGGTACTAGAGTGCACACAAGGTCAAATAGTGCATTTTTTAATAGTTCAAGGGCCCTAACTCTGACATAAATAATCCGATTTGGCCAGTTCAAAAATTTGTTCGAGATATTATGGTTATGATCCAATAAAAAATGCGGGTGCTTGAGTGCACACAACAAAAAAGTTAAAGGACAGACAACAGGCGATCAGAATAGTTCACCTTGAGCTCTGCTCAGGTGAGCTAAAAAGATGCTAAATATTTAAAGAAAGAAAAATCAATAGACCAACATAGGCATTATACTGCTCATGTAAATATGTGTACCTGTCAACGTACCACACTCAAGAGATTTCAGGAAAAGTAGTTTGAGTATTGATCACTTTCTGGAACTTTTTTTGCTCTCCAAGAGTATCGTATCACGACATTACGCATTTCCTCGGCTATATAAGGAGGTTAACCGATGTTAGATCCAAATGACATGAAGATTATCAGCACTTAAGGACAATTGCCAAGCTGATACAACAAAATCCAGACAGTCGTGATCAATTTATCATTCCGGCATCAGCAAAAATTTGACCTGTATTATCAAACCTATTTACTTGTTCTTTTTTTATAGACCAATGGTCTCTTTAACATTTTTTGGAGGTGACACAATTATACATTAAGACACTTTATATACTAATATTAAAATCATGAAGGCAGTAAAAAAAGTATGCATTGTATTATTGAAAAGTCACAAAGCAAATGAAAATTGTTTCATTAAAACAATGGTCCCTTAATTCAAGTAAAACCAAACAGATACTACAATATTCTCATTTATAAAACATTCAGGTGGTGATTACAGTAATAAAGGTTATATTATCTTCACAAGATTTAATTAAAACAAAAGAAAAAAATCAATATATTTATTTGACATTGATAAATCATTTAAGCCACTGTATTTAAATAACAGAGTTGTCAAGTTCCTTTTTCCCCAATCTTTCTTACTTTAGACCATCTTTAAAAAAAAATTTGTTTGCTGTACTAAGTTTTTTTTCATGTGGTAAGGTATGTTGCCATTTTGTATTTTGTAGCTAGGTTTTGATTTTGCATACCGGAAGCCATTTTAAAGAAAAATTGACAAAAAATCTGGAAAAGCATTCTTTTACTGCTTTGAAAGTCAATAAAAAAAGTTTGGGTACTGGTAGCTGCAATTTTGAGTGAGAAGGTAGGAGCATCGCAAACAAATATTTTTTTAAGGACGGCCTTATTGAATCAGAATCAGTTTCAGACAGCAGCTTATTTCCTGACACTGATGTGTGTTTAACTATCATAAATAATCGGACTTCCTCAAGAGATAAAAGAGAGTGTGTGACTCTATTAATGAACCGAGAACTATATCAATATTTGTATGGTTCTTTAGGCCTTGAATTTATTGCAGTTTGGCTAATGATACTCTTTACATTGTAAACACAGGCAGGGTTTTCATCACTTGTCCGATTAGCTTAGTCAGTAACACTTCTGACTATCAATCCAAGGGTTGTGAGTGCAAATCCCTGCCCGACCCCAATCTCTGTGATTATTGATATAGAAATTGTATCTCTTGTCCTTTGTCTCTCACTGCTGATTCAAGCAGGAAATTATCAGTTACTTATCGAGACGGGTGTCCCAGGAAAATGGTTAGGTAAACTTTTCCGCTTGAATCTGCAATGAGAGATCAATGACAAAGAGACGCATTGTCATATATCAATAATCATGACGACAGTAACCAGGTGGAGATACAACTCACGACCTCTGGATTGATAGTCAGGCACGCTACCTGGTAAGGATATGCATTTCTATCCAATAACCAATTCACCACCTCTTGTGACATGCATGTGCTACAGTGGTCCTATAAATGATATTTGCCATCACTCCTGTAGCACCCTTGAACCACGAAAGGGTTGAAAATGGGAAGGGGATATCTAAAGTTCAAGTACATGTCTATATAGGAGTAGTGGTTTCCTGACATGTGTGTATGTCACTGGCTGGATCTTAATTGATAGACCAGGTGTATTGTTTTCACTACTAAAATATTTTATATAAGACAGTGATGTAAATCAATGACTCACACCCTTTATTTGATGAGCACTTAAACAATTGAGAACAAATAAATTTATACAACTTTGAAATTAATACAAAATACATATAAAAAAAAGTTTTGAACTACAACAATAAAACATTAAGTTTTTCAGCAATTTATTCCTGAAGAAAAAAAGATTTAAGTTCATGAACTTAAATAGCAATTGATATAAAGAATCAATTTTACAATTGAAAAAAAATTATTTTTTTTCCACAATGTAGAATACTCGCTGAACCCTTACTGCAATAAGAAATTGAATATATACATAAAACATGTCAAAATAGGGATTTCCCTGTTGAAATTTGTGATGTATTTTCTGAAAATCAGTTAACCTGACCACTATTTCCTGGGATCCTGGAATGTTAACTAGTACACCTATTTCCGCAAATAACTGATAACTTTCCCACTTGAATCATCAGCAGTGACAGATAAATGATAATGAGACTAAAAAATTTATATTTAGTGGACAACTTTGATTGAAAAACAGTTCCAGTAAACACTGGTTCTATCTCACCATGGGATGAAATATAGTCAACCCTGTCTTAAGCAGCCAGTCAAAGGAATGAGCAAAAGTGGCTTTTTAAGACAGGTTGTTGCTTAATACAGGTGAATTTACTCTGAAAGTATAGAAATGAGAAAAAGCTAATGTGGTTGCTCAAGAAAAGTGGCTGCTTAATAGAGGTGACCGCTTACACAGGTTTGGCTGTACTTGCATAACTCTCGGACACATACTCAAACGTATTCTAATTTTTACAAAGTATAGACATCTTTTTTTCTCTCAGTCATACCAGCTACGGATATATGTCGTTTTACCGGATTGAGATATTTCCTAGGGTTGAGATATATCTTATGCGGTCATTAAATGCTATTACACGCTTGTATGATTTCGCTACAGTAGAACTTTGATCACCCGAACCTGATGGGACTGGACAAAATAGTTTGAGTTAAGGGCTGTTTGAGTCCAGAATTGTTCAACATACCATATATTATGGACATAAGTGTACATACATCGGACTAGGAATTCGGATGGCACCAGATAAGCGGTTTGAGCTATATGTTGTGTTTCAGCCATCCATGTTCGATCCAACAAAGTTCTACTGAATTTTAAGAAGGCGTCAATGTTTTAAAATAAATGATCTCAGTGGATGAACGAAAGAAAACCAATTCATGAGTATATGGTTGAGATAATGAGATATCAACCCTCTGTGTTACTGTTTTAATAGGAACCTCAGTATATCCCTGGTCTGGATATAAACAGTAAAATCTCAGGTAAGGCGGGGCATTATGCGTTAGATAAAGTGTTGGCTGCTCATCCCAAAGGTTGTGGGTCCTATCCTCAGGTCGACTTAATGCCTCTAGAACAACAAAAAATCTCAGTACTGGTTCTACCCAGGAAGTGAAGTCAACAGCGATTTCATATAATCTCTGAGCTTTCTTTGCATTTAAGCTAAAATAAATTACTCTAAACTTAATCTTAGGTTGAAAGCTCCATATCTCAACTTTATATCTATGAAAGATTACTATAATCTCAACTGGCAATTACAATATGTAGATTTTTTTAAAAAAACTTATTTATCTTAAGTTATTAAATTATAGACAAATCACGCTTGATGTCTTCCTGGTAAGAACCAGTACTAAGGATGATGTTGGTAAAGTGTCCACACATAGCCGTGATGAAGGATCAAATCCACGACCCTATGGTCTCAGTTCTAATACTCTATCACTGGACCACACACTCCATTCAAATGAAATCCATTGCTGACAGGTATTAGAAACCAAGTTGTAATATTCTCACCACCCCATTATGAAAGCACGATTCACTGTCACTTTACTATTTACTATTAACCATAATCAATAGAATTATGACACTGCCAGATAAATGGGCAGAAAAACTTGTCTCCCAGTGGGAATAAGAAAGACAATCTGATACCAGTCTATCCAAACTATCAGTAGGTCTGGAATACCCACGAGTCCACCGTGACTTCAAAGAAAATTGTTTAAAATGACAATCAGTAATAAATCTGGAACTAATCTGTACTTTTTGTCGTTATGTAATGGTATTATAGAGCAGTTTATCAGTTATAATTTGTTTGCAATCCAGGCTCATTATACAGTCACCCATGAAAAATATAGTCTTATTTAAGCTCTGATTCGGTGATGAAAATTGCATGGCCATTAAAGATCTATTAGCTAAATTACCAAATCCTAAATTTAAATAATTTTTTTTAGATCTTTTTTTCTAATTCTATACAGAATCTACTTGTAATAAAGCCACCCTTAAGAAATTGAAAATTGTTTGTTTGCCACTTCTGACTCATACCATGGTGGTGGGTAAGTAGGTAGGTATTTTTTTTTTTTTAATCAATTTAATCAATCAGCAGTGACTTAATTAATTTGTTTATATGGCTCTGCCAATCAGAGAATCTTTTTAAGGCCATGTGATGGCCAAGAATATGTTGAATGAACACTCAAATTTTTTTGGAACCAAGAAAACGATTGCCATTATTAAATGTCAACAACAGTGGTAAACCATTTCCAACCACTTGCTACATTACATGTGATGATCACAGGTGACAAAATAGAGCAAATCTAAGCTCAAAAAATCAATCTTCATGAATAATTAACATCACAGAGTACTCATGCGTACACTGTACCAACAATATACATCATCAATTGCCGAGAGTTCAAAGATACGGCATCGTGCAAGTTAAAGAACATTATATGATCAATCACAGAGAAATTGTACATTGTTTTACAATTAAGCTTGCATGCAATTCTGTGGTGCAATTTGACCAGTCGGTAACATGGACTAAATGTATACAGTTTTTCCCCCATTTCTGCTCATAGAAGATATGGTTTTTCCCTGTGGAGGTAAACTCTATCTTACATGTCACGTAACATTTTTCTCACATGACCAGACAAAAACCTGGAACTAAATTTTTTGGTATTCTATTTCCTTATCCACAAATTGTACACATATAAATTTTCATTTTCACGTCTACGAAAATATGTTTAAACTTGATTTTGTTGTAGAAAACCTTAAAGAGGTACACAAAATCTCACCATTTCTATCCCACATGGATGAACTCATGGTGGATTCTTATAATCTTTTATGAAAAAATGCAAACCCTTTCTTCTATACACCATGTACACAGATTTTAATATAAAATACGGAACTGACCTTATTTGAAGAATAAAAAGTAAGCATTCTATAATTCAAAGTTATTTTTTTTTTTAGGGCCCTAACTTCTCATCTTGAAATGGTACTTCTAAGAAATAAATTTTACACCTTTATTTTCATTTAAACAATTAAAACTATATAATTCAATACAACTATAAAAATCAGCCTGGAAAAGAAAACTATATTGATATGTATGCCATGCAAACAGCAGCCATTTTTGTGTAGCTATATTATTACATGTACTTGCAAGCATGTTTTTAATTTCACTTTATGTAAATTACGCTTTTAATTTTCAACTTAGGTATTATATGTTAATCTGGTCATTAACTTCTGGGAACAAAACAATTCAAATTAATGGATGTAACATAAAACTAAACTCTTGAAATGAATATATCATAAAACTTGGTCTGTAGAACAGACCTAGCTTTCCTGATTGGGTCTGTTAAATAGCAATATTGGGAAAGCCACATTTGAGTACGATACTAAGTCAGTTGCTTTAACCCTTTGCTCCATAAGCATTTTCTTGGACTCTTCCAAATTGAAAGCATCAATTCACCACACATCAGCAATGGGTGAATTATGTTCACTGACAGAGTGGAAAACAGTGCAGGAAGTGTTCAGATTGCTTGTTACAAGCAATCTGAACTCTTCCTGCACTGTTTTCAAAGGCCTTGGTGCGGGAAAACGTGCATCTATGGAGTAAAGGGTTAAGGAAGGTTGTTTAGTAAGCATTCAATTGCAATGAATTGTGGGACTGGCAGAATTCCCTGCTTTTATAATTGGGAGAAAATAGATTGAATAGTTGATTGATTGAATATTTAGCGTTATTTTATGTCATCGAGGGCTAACAGACAATCAGTTAACCTAACAACTGTTTCCTGGGATCCAGTTCTCAAGCACACTCCATCTTCGCATGTAACTGATAACTTTCCCACTTGAATCAGCAGTGAGAGATGAATGGTAAATAGACCTGGTTTGGGAGATATCAGGTTCTGGGAAACTCCACATGCATAAATAGTAAAAATTGAGAGTTAACAGAAAAAATACTAATGGGAAAGCAAGAAGCCACTGAAAGTGAAAATTTCAAAAAGTACAATGACATGCATTAAATGCTGTAACAGATACATAACATGCACAGTTTTACAAACAACTTAGAGCTGGTGCATTAATCAAACTTACATCATCATAGCAAAAAGTTGATGGTAGCCATCATCAACTGCCAAGTGAGCCCCAGATGGTTGACGCAGCTCACCGCGGCATCTCTACATCTACTAATTGATCTTTATCAAAGATTTCAAATATAACTACATGTATAAAGTTATTGAACTAAACTGGGAGATCATCCTCTATCACGTCCATTAATTTACACAATCATGGAGTAAACTTTTATCCTTTTTAAGACTTTTCATGTAATTTTTTTTTATGTTTTTCATTCCAATACTGGCAAAAACATAAGACTTCTCTGAAGGCTAACATTTAACCTTTAACCCAGGTCATCGTTAAAATATATATTGTTTGCCTTTCCTATTTACCCAAAATTGCAGCTACCCAAACTTTTTTGATTGACTTTCAAAGCATTTTTTTTTCTCCATGATTTCTTTCCCTTTTTCTTTAAAATGACTATGCAAAATCAAAATTTGGCAAAAATAAAGAAAATTTGCTACCCACATGAAAAATACTGGGTTGGTGCACGGCAAACTAAAATTTTTTTAAGGGTGGCCCCATATGTGCATATTCTAACCAAAATTGCATACACATTTATACCATATTAAGGATTTTGTAACACAAATATGTGCATTTTCTTAATTTCTAATTGGCAATATTAGCTTTCTAAGAAAAATCATTCCCCAAAAAGGTTTTCAAGCCAAAATGAGTGGGATAGTAAGTTTATACAGGGAAATACAATACTTAATAAAAGAAACGTAATTAACAACCAAACGCCCTATCTCTGTTACTGATGAATGAAATTACTTTGTACCCAATTTAACCATTAAGATTCTATCGGTATTGATCTATTGATTTGTGTGAACTTCAGGTATATACATGAATTTTTTTATCCTGGAACCTAACGTGCATCTTATAATTGATTGGAACTGTGAAACCTCCAAATATTGTAAAAAAAAAATAATGGGGTTTGATAAGATTGTAATAATAAACAGGTTGTCATGTCCAGTTTTTATTGGTGAAGGAGGAACTAGGAAAGAATCTGAGTGGAATCGCCATTTTTTCGCAAGAAACAGGTATACTTTCTCAGTTACACAGAGTTCTTGGACCAAACTGGGCTCAAACCTATGACCTTAACATCAATCTTAAACTTCTTGACCATTAAAAAACCCGAAAAAAATCAGAGTCATTTTTCTATTTATTCTGAAATCTGAAAGAAACACACAGTCTACAAATATCAAAAGGCTAAAATAATGAATCGGGAAGTTTTTCTTATTCATTGTTGTCATGTCCAGTTATATTTGGACAGTGATTATGGTGTTTTTTGAGCTGAGATGATAGGTTGTTTACCCACTCAGACATTCCCCACTGAAGATCAAACCAACATTGGTTACAACTGGTAAGTATCCACAAAACCTAATTGTACTTCAACTTCAATATTACCAAGGCTAACAAAAATGTAAACGTTACCTTCATATCTGTTCAAAATTGGTTGCGGAACCATAATCCGCTTTAACCCCTTCAAGTCATGTGCTTTGTGGCAAATATCTTCCTAGATATCATTCACCTTGGATCATCTACCTTAATCTTAGACATCGACCTTGATCCTTACACAAGCTTTATTAAATGTACTACCGGTAGCTGTTTTTCATGTCAACATGTTTTCTGCTATTTCTCATTCAACAATGTAAATATTTCTTTATTGGTTATTTAAACGCCACCCATTGTTAAAATTTTAAGTTAATGGAAATCCGGTTAAACAATCTGGGAAAAAAATTGCTTTGGATCAGGTTGATATCAATGTCCTGTGCTTCAATCACATAAGCAGGATATGGTGTTGTGGATAGAGTGTTTGCCGTCTGCAGCTCGACCAATTTGCCTCTCAAAAACAACACTCAGTGCTGGTTCAAGCCAGGAAGAGCTTTCTTCGCAATTGAGTTAAAATATATTAGTATAAACTAATCACTTGTTTACATTTAAATACTGAGATTTCTTTATTAATATCAATATGTGCAACAAAAAGAAAGATAAAAATTCTTCATTTACTATTCAAGTACCCACATTTTCTGAGTTTGTATAATAAAAAGCCAGTGAAGGGTATTGAGATTACTTACTAACCAAGTTAGCAACCATTATTTCATTTAACTGTGTAGCCAAGTTAGAAACCGTTATTTCATGTAACTGAGTAGCCAAGTTAACAATCATTATTTCATGTAACTGAGTAGCCAAGTTAGCAATTGTTATTTCATGTAACTGAGTAGCCAAGATAGCAATTGTTATTTCATTTAACTACGTAGCCAAGTTAGCAACCATTATTTCATGTAACAGAGCAGCCAAGTTAGCAACCATTATTTCATGTAACTGAGTAGCCAAGTTAGCAACCATTATTTCATGTAATTGAGTAGCCAAGTTAGCAATTGTTATTTCATTTAACTGTGTAGTCAAGTTAGCAACCATTATTTTATGTAACTGAGTAGCCAAGTTAACAACCATTATTTCATTTAACTGTGTAGCCAAGTTAGCAACTGTTATTTTATGTAACTGAGTAGCCAAGTAGCGAAACATATTTCTCGCTGAAATTTTCAGGTTTACTGAGTAGCCCCAAGTACAACACATTTGTGATATTGCCGAGTAACCCAAAAAGTAGCTTTTTTCCCTGATATTTTTGAAAAGTCCAAGATTATTGTGTAGAAAAGCAGCAACCTTTCCTGAGGTGACTGAGAAACCTGGTAAAAAGCGAACTTTTTTGTAAGATTAGCAAGTTGTCAAAGAGTCACATTTTCCTTTTAATCCATTGAGTAGTCATTATACTAGTCAAGTAAAACACATTTCTGGAGTGACTGATCTGAATAGCCAATACTCCAGCAGGCTTTTTCTGATTAGCTCCGATTAGCTAGGTATTTATTTATAAATAAGCGGAGCGTTAGTGCAGTGGATAGTGTTGGCCGCTCATGCTAGAGGTTGTGAGATTGATCTTCAGCTCGACTCATTGACCTCACAATAACAACGCTCAGTACTTGTTTAACCCAGGAAGTGGAAATGAGAGCTATTCATAAAAGCTCAAAGCTTACTTCTCATTTGTGCTGAAATAAATTAGTATAAGATAAACAACTAATCCTGAAATAGCTCAATTCTGACATCCAACCTTTCTGACAGCACTGATAGCCCAAGCATTTAAATTTAAATATTTTTCTGTTACCATTATCAACTATATATATCTGCTTAATCTGAGAATGTTGAGGGACCAAGATGCTGTCTCTGTGTACTCTTAAATTTAAACTTATTTACATTGAATTCCATCGATTCTGAAAAAGTTGTTTCACCTTATACAAATCATGTCCAAAGTCTTTCTGTGTAGAACCAATACTAAGCAATAGCTAAAAAAGTGTCACCTCACATAGCCATTAGGATGGATTGAACTCACGACCCTCCAATCCTGGGTTTGATGCTCTACCACTGGAACACGCACTCCACTGTACTCTAAGTTGGTAAGCATAGTAACATACTTTTAAGGCCACAATAAATTAATTGCTAAATTATCATCCCCACCCACTCCCTAATTTTCATGCCGCTCTGACCTTTTTTCTTTCCATAAAAAAATAAAAATAAAATTAAAATACTCCCTCCCCCCCCCCCCCCCCCCTTTTTTAAGAAAAAATTAGATGAGAATCTAACAATTAATTTATAATAGCCTAAGCTATTCTGAAATTTAGTTGGTAGCAAATAATTATTTTATTATGTTTCATCCTTTTTGGCTTAATATAGAAGTCACTAAAGCATCACGTAATGTTTTAAACAGTCAGGAAATTGCAACTTATTCACATATTGTTTTAAAAGATTTCTATCATTACCATGTGACCACAATAAGACAGGCACACGTGTCCATGATCACGTATCGTATCCGTAATCACATGTTACAAACTATGATAAGCAGAAACATGGGTGGACCACATTCTTCAACAGATAAATTTACTACCAGTTGCAACCATTTACTATAAAAGTACATATTTACACAGACATGAAATGTTATCAGTTCGCATTCACTATATAATACAAATAGTTCACTTTGTAGGTTAGTAATTTGATGATGAAATCACCTTACGCACCCAGGTCTAAATGTAGGGCATCATTGAGAAATAAGAAAAACAAGATGCAATTATCATTATGTAAAGGGTCCTTTTTTATATGATTAAAAGGATTAATACACAAAATATTTATTTTTATTTTTTAACAGACTGAGAATACAAGTCAGCTTAAATACATTGCAGGTTATATATGGCATCAAGTTTCATGGCTGGAGAAAGACTTCTGATGCATACCTATAAACATATATTTGATATATTCGGAGTAGAACTCTCAATTACTTGTAAACTGTCTCCATTAACCCTTTACTTCATATAGACGCCTTTGGACACCTCTAATATAGACGCCTTTGGACACCTCTAATGTAGAAGGCTTTTGAATTGTTGGGTGAATTATGTTTATATTAACTGACAGAGTGGAAAACAGTGCAGGAAGTGTTCAGATAGCTCATTACAAGCAATCTGAACTCTTCCTGCACTGTTTTCAAAGGCCTCCTTTGATTAGTGCGGGAAAACGCATATCATTACAAGCTGAGCTCAAGCCCTGAACCAAAGAAGACGAGAGGTATGTGATCTAGAGACAGCACCTTCCTTTCATCAACATTTTATTTAAAGGTTTAAAAACTTATCTAAGTTTGACCAAATTTTGACTGGTTATGTTTCTGTTATATAATCAATAACTAAAAAACAATATGCAGTTTTATTAGAACCAGTCTAAAATCATGATCACAAGGGTGCTTTTCTTAAATTTAAGTAAATATGTTGGTGAAACAGGAGCCAGGAAGACCAAATATTAAATAAATGGCCTCCTAGTGCATCACTACTGTATACCAACATAAAAATTACAACTCCCGGGGCATTTATTTGTGGGTACAAGTGTACGGTATATAACAGGGTCACCAACATCATCAATCTGAGAGGTAAACAAGTGAGAGTAACTCCACAGTATCCAGGGGCGTATAAGCAGATTTAGCTAGGTAAATTTTAAATTGCAAGTCTATAATTTTTATGAAGAGTATGGGCGCCCTCGCTCAGAAATATTTTTTTAAAATGTTAATGGCCAATGGTACATTCTCAAGAGGTTTGTGTTGTTGTCTCGCCGCAACGAAGGAGAGACGGTATGATTATTGCATGTTATCCAATGCGTCCTTACTATGACCAATCAGATCACAACACGCACTTACCATGCTTACAACCAAGTGAAATGCCAGGCAATCTTTCCCGTCAGCACCACACGTGTACTACGTCAATGAAGTCCCTACAAGGTTTTAGCTACATTGATACTACACCAATGCTGTCGTTACTACTTCTCTATTAAGTTCTTACTGCGTCCTCATTTGACCACGTCCTCACTACGTTTTTTTAACATGTTCAAAGTTTGACCACATTCTCATTTAATAATAATCATCTATTGCATACATTTGACGAAATCCCTCATATATTGTCGTACACATATGAATTTCAGAACATGGAGATCTTAAACGGGCGAATCAAGTGTAATATGGGAATAATGGTTGGTGAAAACAGTACTGACAGTAAAATTCATGAAAAGACAGCGTGATATCATAGATAAAATCCAAATCGGTTTTCTCGAATTGCGTCTTTTATGGTGATAGCTGCAAGGTAGGAATGAGCTACCGATGGAAGACAATATACTTAGTTACAATTAGAAAAATAATGACTATAAAATAAATTACCATGTTTTTCTGATCCTTGACGTTACTTTTACAAACAAATATCCGCCATTTTTATGCGTCTGCTCATTTTTAACGCCTAAGAACGCATACCCTCAAAAAACATTCACACCCCACCCCCCTCCCCGAATTTTGTTGAAGCTAACAATTTCAACATTAAATTACATTTTCTAAAATCACTCAATACAACTCATTAGGTATGGAATGACAAACAAGTATTCACAATGACAAAGGAATTGCAATTCACAGTCATGTACATGATCAGTTTTTCAGTTTAAATTGATATTAAATAAATATGGTCATTTCATTTTAAGTAAAAAAAAAAATTTTCAAAAAATAAATTACATTATTAAATTTTGTGAAAAGATTATGATCATTAGTGTGCCATTTAACAGAATACAGAATCAGAGACATGTATGTAATTAAGTCACTGATAGAATACAGAATCAGAGACATATAATCAAGCCACTGACCAAATACAGAATCAGAGACATATAATCAAGTCATTGACCAAATACAGAATCAGAGATATGTAATAAGGTCATTGACAGAATACAGAATCAGAGACATATAATTAAGTCACTGACATAATACAGAATCAGAGACATGTAATTAGGTCACTGACAGAATACAGAATCAGACACATGTAATCAAGTCACTGACAGAATGCAGAATCAGAGACATGTTATCAAGGCCAAGGTTCTCCAAATGTTGGAATTCAAGCATTGAGGTAAGAGCGCTATGAGCTATAGATCACTCATTAAAATAGATTTGTTTTTATAATAGTAAAATTGGTATACATTCATCAGTAAAAGTCATTAGATTTAGTATGTTTCCTTTTATGAATTAAAATAAGAAAAGGCATGCTAAGAAGAATGAAGATTTAAAAAAAAATAAGCTTTTGAAAAATATTGTTAAGATTTCAAGCAGCAGGGGTGCATACCATTTCTGCCATTCAAGTGCTGGGGTACCCTCGTGCTTAAATGGCCTGTGGAGAAGCCTGCTTAAGTCACTGACAGAATACAGAATAGTTTACTTTGGATTTAAACATATTACATTATATTACTAAGCTTATCATCACAAATAAACAGACTAAACATAAACCCAGTAGTCCTATTTTTCACAACAACAACGCGGCTGTTATTCAAATATAGGTAAAAAGCTTGATCAAACACATTTGGGAACAAAAGGGATTAAAATTAAACATCACAAGTTGGATAAATTCCCACCAATTAAATGCGTGTGCAAACTTGTTGTAAAATGTGCCCTTACCCCCAACACCTACTCATAGGAGTGGATATTCTTGCAAAATATTGTTTATTTTGTTTATATAATTATCAATTAACCTTTTAAGTTTTGTATTGTTAACTATCAAAAAAAACAACACAGAGTATCAGCAGTAGGCAGGCTATTGTTTGCTAATTAAGGAAAAGTCAGAATAATTGTGCTGGGTACCAAAAGCACCCCGCTCGCATGATCCTATATTCAATAAAGGATATTATACCAGCCTATGAAGACTTATCATTTGTTAAACTGGTCAGATATGAAAAATCATCTCTTTGTTTATTTTACAGATTTGAAGATGTTAAATAGTTGGGAATAATATGATACATACTATTTGTTTTTTTAAATTTTAAATAAAAATGAATTTAATTAAAATATTAATTTTGTCATTTAATACAAAAATTATTATAAACTAATTATTAATATAGTCATTGACTGATTGTCTATAATGTACTGTACAGGTGTCGCTCAAACACTGTTGTAGTAATGTACATTACTTGAATTAAAATTTAAACAAAACGATTTGAACACATTGAAAAACTGCCATACAGACTTGGGTATAAATTTGCTTATTCCACATTATTATAGTTTTGGCACAGTTGGCTGTAACTAGGTCAACATACAAACAAAGTCAAAACATTTCCAACCCAAGTACTTTTAAGTATATTGTCCATAAATGGAATGAAAACAAATTACAAACACCAACAGTATTGTACACATCATTGACCCAATAACCTGGACGATTACCAAAGTTTCTCAAAATATTCCACACAAAACCAAGACTGTCAGTCAATTTACATATTCCAGCAGGAGTGTTGGGGGAGTTGGGAGGGGGGATAGAAGGGGTAAGGGGGTATAATATGCAGAATGGGATTAAGAAGGACATATATATAAGTTTAGGGGGTGTAAATGGTATTTGTTCAATTAAGGGGATCACACATAGCCGGCTTTAAGTGAAGGTAACTATATAATTTTCCACTATACGCCAGGCAGGATCTGCTTGTGTATTGCATGTGCTATGTTTGTGTCACCTTACCACTCGAGAGCTGTAAGTGAACTTGTGTTTGTTCAAAGACTTTTCTGTAAGTGAAATTGTGTGTTCAATCATGTTTATCTACAGACAGTTTTGTGTGTTTGCAATATTACTAATGACAACTCAGCCTTTTAGTGTTCACAGATATTACTGATTGTCTGTGTTATTATCATTAACTTTCGCAGATATATAATTTGATTGACCACGCCAGCTTTAAACATTCTTGAAATATTCAGCACAGTATGGAAAGTCTTCAAACCAGATTGATTGATTGAATATTTAGAGTCATACGATCACTGTTTCCAGAGATACTGAAAGGTTAACCAATATTCTAACACACCCTATATCCGCAAGTCCCACTAGAATCAGCAGTGCGAAACAGATGATAACGAGACACAATGTTGTATGAGCAGGTATTTGAACTCATAACCTCTAGAACTGATAGTAAGATACACTATCGACTGAACTACCCTGGCCTGGCTAAAGAAGAAAACAGAATTTAGTTTTAACCCTTTACTTCATATAGACGCCTTTGGACACCTCTAATATAGACGCCTTTGGACACCTTTTATATAGATGCGTTTAGACACCTAATATAAAAGGCTTTTGAATTATTGGGTGAATTATGTTTATATTAACTGACAGAGTGGAAAACAGTGCAGGAAGTGTTCAGATTGCTAGTTACGAGCAATCTGAACTCTTCCTGCACTGTTTTCAAAGGCCTCCTGTGATTGGTGCGGGAAAATGCATATCTATGCAGTAAAGGGTTAAATCGCAAATAACATATATTTACCACTGAGACAGAACAAGCAGCCTAGAAAGTAAAAGAATGATTTGAGAATAAAAAGAAACGGTTCAACTACATGTACTCTAAAAAAGTTTCTGTATTTCAGTATTTTGATATGGTAGCATGTATGTATTATTTATAAATGTGGTTATTAATGGTGGTCCTCACGTGCATATATATGCATGAATCTAAGCAGAACCTACAAGTAACTGGCTTATTTTCTGACATAAATTGTTTGGACCATTTTTTTATGGGTTTGGGATTTAACGCCATTTCCAACACATTTCAGGTTACATGTGCCATATCCAGTGTTCCTGGTGGAGGGTGAACTTAGACTGTCACTGATTAGAACCACCGTCCTTCCGCATGTAACTAGCAAACTTTCTCATATAAAGTTATTTGGAGTGTGCGGTATTCAAACTTACAACCGTAGAGGTGAGAGGTAAGTGATCTTGAGAAGGCGCCTTAGATCACTTGGCCACGGAGGACTCATGTGGTTGGACCAACCTGGGTTTGAACCAAACACCTCAGTGATGAGAGGTAAGTGTCTTGGGCCTGGGTGCCAAGGTAACATAAATGGCAAACTGTCTTGCTTGAAATGCAAAGATTGGGGGGGGGGGGGGGGGGGGGGGGCAAAACCTCACCAATGTGACAAATTATATTTAGACTCTTTTAATTAAGCTACAGATGTAGATTTTGTTTAAATAAAACTGTCTCAATATAAAATTGATTAAATAAACTGAACAGCCAACACACAGTTACATACACAATTTCCCAACAAAAAATGCCAATTACCGACCCATTGTATTTAATTTTAACCCATGTGGACTTCTTCTAGAGCTTAAGAGTTCATGAAACCGTGTCATTGATTGTGAGTGCAGGCCAATATCTAGTCCGTTTACCCGTTTATATAATTACGATCAGGTCAATATTATGATTTGTTGTGGTAACAAGCCATAAACAACATAAATAGCGACACTTCCAAGGTGAAGGACGACCTCTCAAAATGGGGCGTGTCTAAACAGAATCGGATGGCAAACGCAAGAATAATAAACTGATTTTAAATAAATTATGATTTGATATAAAAAAAAAATTCACGATAGTTAAATATATTTATATTTCCAGTGGAAATATTGTTAGATTTACATTTATAAATTAACTAGTTTGTGAAATACATTTTTATCAAAATAAATTACGGCAAACACGCCGGGTAGCGAACCGTGTGAAATAACAAGTGTAATAAAAAAAATCTATAAAATGTAAATTAACATTTTTATACAGGTAACTTACCTTTTGATGTGTTCCATTTTTCTTAAATCCATTCTGAGGATTTACAGATCCGTTCATTTTACCGTTTACATGGACAGAACCGTTAACCACTGCCCCGCCGGGAGCCATCTTGACAAATGTGTGTATATCCGTTCCTAACCAAATAGGTCATCGGTCACGATTGGCTAAATCCAACCAATCAGTGTTATTTACACATCGGGTTGGAAAGGGAATCAACTTCGTTTACTATAATTTATTTTTACAAAACTACAAGCTAAACACGCTTAATCATCTTTGCTATTATCCTTGAATGAAAACATTTTTGAATCCAGTTTTTAAACTGTAAATATGGTATTTTAACTGAGCACACTTGTTCTTCATGTGCATATATATATATACGCTCAATTCGAAAATACTCAGTTTTCAGGAATGAATTACATCAAGAAACTATCTCAATTTTCTATGGAAGAATAACATAAACAGAAAAGATTAAATATTAAAAGTAATGTGTTAAACACATCGCTTATTATATACACGTTTCCACGGAAGACCTCCAAAATTAAAATAATTTGTTTAGGGTGACAAAATAAAGAGAAATACCGTATTTATCCTTATAAAAGTCCATACATAATAAACAAAGAAAAACCAAATTATGAAAAAAAAAAAATGATGTACACAACAAATTCTTACCAAAGTTTTGAAATAATCCAGTATAGCAAATCTATCTCGTAAACACCACTGTTAATACTCGTAGATAACTTGCAGTTAACCTACTGACGTTTAAGTGTTTAAGAAGGGTGCATTATACCAGATATAAAAGATTTCACTTTTATCCCCCTAGACAAATTCCCCACAGAGATCAATTTTGAGAGATTTCAGGGATCAATATCAATGAATTCAGTCATTAAAGTTATTTAGTTTTCTTCTTTATTTAAGGCCATTTATTTTTCGTGAAAATGATGATTTACTTTTTGGAGATTTTCATTAAAAAAGAATGCAACTTAATCAAAACATTTGTAGGGAAGTTACCCTTTACTTCATATAGACGCGTTTGGACACCTCTAATATAGATGCCTTTGGACACCTCTAATATAGAAGGCTTTTGAATTATTGGGTGAATTATGTTTATGTTAACTGACAGAGTGAAAAACAGTGCATGAAGTGTTCAGATCGTTACGAGGAATCTGAACTCTTCCTGCACTGTTTTCAAAGGCCTTCTTGATTGGTGTCGGGAAACGCATATCTCTGGAGTAAAGGGGTAAGTAAATAGAGTGTAACCAAATGTGGGGGTGGGGTTGGGGGGAGAAACATAGCTCCCAACCTTCTTTTACATTACAGGTTTATATATGACATATCAGCTATCAGCTTTTATTGGTGGAGAAAGACCTCAGAAGTAGAATCGCCCTTCTTCTGCAAGTAGCTGGAAACTTTCTCACATACAAAGTTTTTTGATAGAGTGGGGACTTGTACTTACAACATAAGCGGTGACAGGTAAGTGATCTTGAGACGTTACCTTAGACCACTAAGCTACCAAGGATGCTCTCCAACATCTAAATTTTTTTAATTTATATGAATATTATTTCATAAAAACGTTTGCCAACATTATGTGAGAAGTTGATGGTAAGTTGACTCCATTAAAAATTTGGACCGATTCAGACGAGACTGACCAGTTGTAAAATCTGATTCTTTAAATGCTGAGCATCAAGCAAGAAAGTTTCAAGCCCTGACCATTTCTGAAGTACAAGCATGGCAGTAGTGTAGTCGATCAAGTGTTGACTGCTCACACCAGAGGTTGCAAGTTTGATCTCAAGCTCGACTGGATATTCCTCAAATAACAACACTCAATAATGGTTCTGCCCAGGAAGCGGACTCGAGAGCGGTTCTACAAGCTATGAGCTTTCTTTGCAATCGAGCTATAATAAATTAGTATAAACTAAAAACTAAATCCAGTATCTTTGTATATTTGGTTTAATTAAGTACTGATACATGTATATTTTGATATGTATATACCAATACAAGTCCTTGGTGATCCATCATCATACCTTCTGCAGTAAGATAAAAGTAGGAAAAAAATTGTTACTTGTCGTAGAGCCAGCTTTTGCGGTGACAATGGCACATGCTTCGATTGTGAAGAAATCTCATAGCTTATATGAACCACTCTTAGAATCTCCAGGGTAGAATCAGTATCGAGTGTTTTTTTAGAGGAACCGGGTCAAGCTGGAGAACCCTCAACCTCTGGCATGAGTGGTCAACATGCTATCCACTACACTACTACCCAGCTCCAGCATTTGCTTAGCACACAGGAGATGTGAGTTAAAGTAACATCTTGCATGTTCTTTGTTATTTTGTTTTTTTAGGGAATCCTGTTACATGGTGATCATCTTTTTTTCTATATTTGAAATTTCTCCAATATTGTGCAATGTATTGAGTGGACTAGAAAATGAATCAAAACTCCAGAAAATACAACCATAAGATATTTTATTTAAAATAATAACAAGCTTTACAATTCTGTATAGAAAACAGTTAAAAAAGAAATGAGAAACAAACATGCAAGTTTCAATTAATTACAAAATTTCATTAATTTATACTGTTAAAGTCCCCTCCTTATGTTTTAGCAAAATTGAAATAATAACCATATAATTATCCACACTCAAAGCTATTAAATCTGCCATTTAATCCACACTGTAAGACTATTATTATCAATGAATAGAATACTTTTTATGTTTTTCAATGTTTAAAAAAAGTATAAAGAAATTCAGCAAACTTTTGTCTCTACTGGTAATAAAGTACCCCTTTGGAAAATGTAATACTCTTGGTATAAGGTTATTACGGTAATACTTATACATTTATGAAGCTGTCCCATTGTTTATTATGGGCTGGACAGTGGAATATGTATACAAAACTATTTTTTTATTACTTTATAATATTGACATTAGAAAAGTATTTCAAATTTAACTCACAGAAAGCATGGTAACAAAAAAGGGTCAGCTAGCAAATTTGAAAACAACATAATATCAGCAGATTTTATGGATGTGATCGCAAATAATAAGATATAAAAGTAAAAAAGTAAATTAAAATTTAGATTTTTTTGGTTGGGAATGATGAATGTGACCAATGGTTCCTGATACTGCTGAAATGGCCATTTTTAATTCTATTTCAAACAATTTTTCTCTTTCAGTGCATATGTTATATTATGAAAATTTTACCACTATTTAATTATCAAGTAATGAGAATAATTTTTTTATAGCTTTTCAAGCACTTCACAATTATTTTGTTATTTGTTATAACATTAATAAAAAAGAAGAAAATAATAGTTGCGTTTCAGAAAAATATCAATGTGTCATGGGCAAATTTGTCTAGATTTAGTAATCACATTTCAAAGCTTAAGAGGATAGATATTCTATAAATAGACCAAATGACGTCAATGAAATTCTACCACTGAAAAAATGGCCTAGTTCTGAATCACTGATTACCTGAATTCAGTTCTGGGAAAAACATTTTTTGTTTATACAATTGAAAGCTGTTACCATTTGTAATTTCACTGATTTTTATCAGTGAAATTGTTTTTATTTTTATAATTTAATGTTATTACATAAATCAGCAAAGTATAGCAAAAACATGATCATAATACAACATACACAATATAATAAAAACGGCATATATTCCAGTTCATAATACTCAACTTTTTCATCATAAAATTTGTTCGTCTCTTCTTGTATAAGCATATGTTACACCAACACTGTAAAGATTAAGACCATATTTGCTATAAGGTAATGTTTGATGAAATGATTTATATTTTGTAAGAGGTAAAAATGTCTTGAAGGATGACAGTGAAATTATCCAAATATAGTCCATTTAGAAATATCTATTATTCACCAAGAAAGCAAAATAAATTGGATTACAGGTCTCAGTATCAGAAATAACGCAAACTTTGATGTAATAAGACATAAAACAGAATGTCACGTATCATAATAGTTTAATATACAAAATCATTAATAATATATTTATCGTAAACAATGTAAATTTTAAAACAACTCTTAATTGATACAAACTAAAAAGATATAATTTGATTATTATTTTATTTACAAAGAATATAATGGTCATTTAATAATTTATGTATAAAACTTCTACACAAATGCACCATCACCATCTCCAGATGGTTAACATTCAATCATCGCAGGCAGGACCTGCACCACTATTATCTCCCTTGAGTACTTCGGACCTACAGAAGAGAAGGTAGAAATAAAACTTTAGTTCTCATTTTCTTCTTTTTTTAGGGCTTTGAAATGTAGTGATTTATTTTTTTCCAACCATATGTTAAATAGTCAGTATTTTAGAAATCACCACTGAAAATTTGATGCCAATATCAGATTTCTGGGCAATTCTGTGTCATTTCATAACTGTTAGTTTGAATCGCATTGTGAGCTAATAGTTGACATATTATTACTTTGAAAACTGATAGGTATCACAAACCTGTTGAATTTAAAAGAACACACCCTGGTCAAGGTATGCTTTTTTTCCCTTTATAATTACATATCTTGAACCAGTGAAGAATTTGATACCAGACATATGCTGCAGATTTTGTTTCTTCACTGTGTTTTAGACATACATGTTACAATGGAGCCCTATGGGAAATGTAATAGTGGTGCGAGACATTTATACCTCTCATGTGTACAAACTCCATCTTCGCTTCCCTGGACATGATGACAAATGCATAGTATAGATTTTGTTCGAATACAGTCGATTACAATACGGTTATATGGTGTATTTTAGTAAAGGCACAAAAACACTTTCATTTAACAAACATGTCAGTACTTGTACACAACATTAGTACAAGTTATAGTACATGTAGGTTTCTGACAGGTTAAAAGCAAATCATCCTGCTGATCAAACAAATATACTTTAAATATTAATTAAGCATGTTGATTAATTTTTTTACTCTCCATTTTTTTGATAATTATTTGGATTTGTGTTTGGTTGGTCATGCAAGCATAGATGCATACAATTAGTACCAGTATGTGTTATTTGATCATATGGATAGCAGTTTACATATTTATTATTATTATTATTATTATTATTACAGAATAATAAAATATTTTCAACATCATGATAGAAGGTTGAATATGTTCAGTACAAAAATATTATACATATAATAAAATATACCCGGGCCTCAGTTTCACGAAAATACTTAAGTTTAGATAAATAAAAAAACACACTTAAAGTATTTTCGTGAAACCGAGGCCAGTACTTTTAATGTCAACTTTATTATTGCTTGAAAATTAAAAATTAACGTCAACATGCCTACAGAGAAAACACGACTGATATATACGACTACTCTTATGTTTTAGATCACATTTCTTTATTACTCTATTTTACATATTGGGCAAAATGTGAAAATTTCGACATTGCCCTTTATTAATATAATTATGTAAAACAAAACAGCAACAAAAGTGTTACTTTTCTCTGTAGTGTAAATAATTTTGATTTTTTAAAAGAATGAATGAATGAATAGGGTTTTACGGCGTACCAACACATTTTTGAGCTATTAAAATAATGACAGAACAGATTTTTGTGTTGTGATTTGTACAGGCAGTCATCACAATTTTTATATTTTTTATTACATAGACTGTTCCTTAGTAATTTATGACCAATGCAAAAGAAGTGCTAAAATCTATGAACACAATGCCCTGCTAGAGTAAAATGATACAAAGTGCATTTTTACTTCACATATACTTGTCTGACAAGACGTATTGATTACTGACAACCGTATTTACCTTATATATTGGGAATTTTTTAACTGTCCCTATACATAGGGTAAATATGGTAGTTAATTTCATTAAAAAAAAAAAAGCAGTATTTCTTATAACTGGAATCTGTTTTTTTAATTAACATGTTCTTACGTTTTACTTAAAAACTTATAATTTCAGTTTTGACTGGTTAATTATCAATTAAATATAATCAATATTAATGAAGCATTAATTAACCATATTCAGCTTAACAGGACAACCAGTCTAAAATCATGATCGCATGACTAGTTTACTTAGATTTATGTTTTTAAGTATTTAAGCATGTATTTAATGTGTTGGTGAAACTGAAGCCGAATAATGTAAATGTTGAAAACAGCTTGACAAAGTAAGAGGCAATTAAGGCAAATCTTTTTTTGCTTTTGATTTGATAACATACATGTATAATGTAAAATTGACTGCAGATTTGTTAGCTAGTACTGAAACAGGGAACAAAAGTCCTTAGAGGGTAAAATTGTATTGTGGATGACCTGGTTCACGGTATTGTGACATGTAACCCGAAGTTAATTTTAAAATTTCTGCTCTATCCTTAAATATTTCATGGCATTAATCTTAAAAATGAGGCCCAACATGTAAAGGATTATATAATACATGAATATTTAAGTCAGCTGTGCCTTTACTGAAGACAGGACTATATACATATACAGGAATGTGCCAAAACTCTTTCCTACATATGAGTATATTGTCTAAATTAATATTCAATAAAAATAACTTAATAACATACAAATCAATAAAATGGTATGCAGTATAATAGTAATATGATATATTAAACGTGACATGTAACCACCCTTAAATAATTATGTTCATCTTTTAAATATGTTAACAAATGTTACGACAGCTTCTGTAAAGCTTTTTTAACATCTCCCTGGGTAAATGTAAAAACCAAGGGAGACAACTGAAAATTAAAGCATATAACTGAGTAGTAACTACTTTTGTAAAGCTACACCTACATGTAAAACATATTAATATATCTGAGGTGAATTAAAATGTAAAGCATTCTATTATGAACTGGGTATGAGAAATATACAAGTTACATATATATTATATATAACGACTAATAATCAATTTGGATAATTCTAATGATAATACACATAAAATTGTAACCATTTATACACAGTACAGACATTCAAATTTGGATGAACTTACATCTTCAAGATTGTAAGAAGAGTGAACAAAACCCATATTTCAATATTTCAACTTGTAAATTGGTATGTAAACTTTTTTTCAAGAATGCAACAAGTGAATGCAGAATTATCGATCAAGAATATAACTATTGAATTCAGACTTGTATTTCAACTTTGTAATCAGTGGATACAAACCTATATTAAAACAGCTAGTGACCATTATTATAAATTTGTAACTTGGGGGTACAGAAATATATTTTAAAAGGGTATTCAGTGGCTGCATCCCTAAATTTCAAGACTGAAACTGGTATGTGCAAAGATGTATACCTTTATTTAAAAACTAATAATAACAATTACTGGATGCAGACTTAAATATTTCAAGACTGTGACTAGTGGATGCAGACCTACATTTAAGACTTTGTACACAGCAACATATCCAAGTTTTAATTAAGGCTATGTTTCGAGTTTTATGCCACCATTTTTTTTATTGATATAGACTGTTCAATTCTGTTGTCCTTCATGTAGCCATGTCTGGATTTTCATCTACAGAAACATATTTTTTTTAAATATGAGGCCAATCAGGACTTGCGACCCAGAATAATACACAATTCATATATCAGAAGCACTAATTTATCCAATGAAATATGGCAAGATGCAACACCAACTGAAGTAATATAACCTTCAATCTCATGTTTTATATAGGCCAAATAAAATAAATGACCAGTGTTAGTTGTTTTGCTTAAAAAAAAAGAGTAAAATGTGTCAGTCAGTTGACTTTTTGCTTTATTTTTTGACATGTCTTTACTCCAATTCTGTGTTGCACAAGGAACACACATCATGCTAATGACACAATGATTTAAATTCATTGTGTTTAACAGATTTTTTTATAACAGAATAAAATGCACCTAGTCAACAGATGTTGAAGAGTCGAATGGGAAAACGTAAACATAGCATTTATTTCATTTGGCCTTATGCTTCTTATTGACCCATGTATCAACATATGATAATATTATGTTTGCAGTAAAAATATTAAAGTTTAATCCACAAATTAAAATCACTCCTTCCCTATAAATATAACATGTGCACACTAGTAAATCTGCAAGCTAAAGAATTTGACACTACTTCAAAATATAAAGATTTGAATAATAATAATAATTCAACATTAATACCGGTCTATATACCAGAATTTAATTTTATCATCTTCAACCAATATTTAACAATGTTTGACCAAAAACATGAATTTTAAAAGTTAATTAACACATCACTTCATCAAAAACAAACAAAACATGTATTAAATGAACACATGTCATTTGATTTATTAGGAATCAATACTACAATGCTTTAATAAATAAAAAAAATAAGCAAAATGTGAAAATGTCCTTAACTGTGTTAAAAATAGCACCATTAACAATTATCATCAAATGAAAAATGTTCAAGATCAGAGATCTTACACCCAAATTAAAATATTGCTTGTTTGCCGCTTCCGGGCAACCCAAAACAATCCTGATGTCAGAAAAAAAAATTTGGTGGGGGGGGGTCAAAAAAATTTTTTGGTTTTCATTCAAAATATTCTCAGTCATTACATTCTCATGTCCTTAAAAAGACTCCAATTGAATACAAAAAAAATTATAATTTAGCTACCTACCCACTGCTAAATGGTGAGAGTGGGAAGTGATAAACAAGCAATTTTTATAGGGTGGCCTTAAATATAAAGCTGTTTTACATAAGGATTTTATATTTAAAATGCATCTCTGGCAAGCTTCAATGAATGATAGTCATAACAATTATCTTCATATGAGACAAATGAATGGAGAGATTCTTTTTATCACAAGCATATTCCTAACTCATTCAATATTTGTAATAACCTTTAAATATAATTCAAATTAAGACAACATTGTGAAATAATTTTTCTCAGTTAAAGATAATAATATAAAATAAGCATAATGCCCAAACAAGCATGACTAAAACCAGCAAATTGTTTATGTTGTGATGATTTTGGGACAGCTTTTTGCACTTTAAGCACATTGCTAATTTTTACCTTCCATCCATAAATTACTTTTGTTACTACTCGTGTAAATATTGCATGCCTTAGATTCTCCATATAAAGTCTCATCAATATAATATATTAATTTAACATATAAAAATGCAACACAAGTTCCAGTATAATAAACCTCACTGACATTATAGTCAAAATTTGGTGTAAAACATAAATGGAAGATTTTTGAGTTTTTTTTTAAAGTTAAAAAAGTTAATTGGCAAGATTCTTAAATACAAAAATGCAAGTATACAAATCAATATAATTACCTATGTACTATGGAACTGACAACAGACAAACGGTTTAGAACATAATTTTTTTTCAAATGGTTTGTAGATTATGTGTACTTATGATAATTATTGTAATTCATCAACCTAAGACATTTCTTTAGGTCATTTCAACTCTATTTTCAATACATTGCAGATAACATGTAATTCAATACTTTTTTGGGAAGAAGATGAACCTCTCTGTGTCAGTGGTGGAAAATTTGTGCTTCAGTTGTCATCCTTGGATGAATTCATTTAACTGAATACGAGTCTTTAAAAACAGACTGAATATTTAGTGTCATTTTATGCCATGGAGGGAGTGAAAGCATTTTTTCACTTTTCGACCCATCCGAGCTGGGGTTAGCGCAGGTAGGCAGGGTAAAAGGTTGACAGACGATCTGTTAATGTAGCCCCTATTTCCTGGGATCCTTGAAGATTAACTAGTACACGAGCACACCCATCTCTACAAGTAATTGATAACTTAAACATCTGAATCAGCAGCGAGAGACAAATGACAACGAGATGTAATGTGTATCCATCATCACAAAGACTGTGACTGGGCGGGGATTCAAACACAACCCCTAGATAGATAATCAGATGTGCTACCCACTGGGCTAACCTGGCCCAGCTTTAACATGTTGAATCTCAGCCCTTACACAAAAAAACCTTTGGATCGAGCTGGGCTTAAATCCCATGACGCCAGTGTTGAGAGGTAAGTGATCTTGCTACAGAGCCTTAGACTGTTCAGGCACAGATAACTCTTACAAACAATTAAAATGAAGATACCGTATATTCCCTTATTAACGCCCTGGGGGTGTTACATTTTACAAGGTGGGGGGCGTTTATTAAAAAGATAAAAAAAAAAGCAAATTTAACAACAGTGTGTAGAACTAAAATGTATGTTTAGTGTTTAATTGGTATTACTAACATATGATTTTTATTTGAGTGTGCTTTTTAAGTATCTGGATTAAACATGGTTCTCACAGATCTTGAAAAACCCTTGAATTTGATGACCGTCTTTAAAAACCCTTGAAAAAACAAATTTGCCTTATAAAATGCCCTTAAAAATACAATAAAACCAATAAAGCCCTGGAAAAAACCTTAAATCCTGTTTAAATCCCCGAAAAAGTGGTTCAGAATTATTTGAGAGTGAATGAAATAATTGACATAGGTTGAAAAAAAAGCTGAAAATCTGTATGGAACTTCTAGTCCGCGTACTGGAATATCTGAATTTATGGTCAGAGTACTCTTCACTTTAAATCACTTGAACACTTGCTCTTATCGATGTAAAACAATGAGCTTTCAGCGTAAACAGATTAACCGCATTTTCCGACGTTTTGTAATGTTTTAATCGACAGACGGTATTTTCACTAGTTTTAAATGACAAATATGGAGAAGTGTATATTCAACCA
Source organism: Panopea generosa (assembly GCA_029582155.1). Classification (NCBI taxonomy): domain Eukaryota; kingdom Metazoa; phylum Mollusca; class Bivalvia; order Adapedonta; family Hiatellidae; genus Panopea; species Panopea generosa. The sequence continues at coordinate 21,540,997 of CM055897.1, read as the reverse complement.
AAAGTGTTTAAGTGACCCAAGATATAAACCATGGGTTTAGAGAGTTCAAAGGTGATAAACGCTCTGCTAATTGTTGGCTGTGTAACAAAATAATCGATCTGGGAAAGAAGGGCGAATACGCACTCAACCCGCATAAACGTTTATTTTTTTAATTTTCCAGAAAAATAGGTGGGGGCATTTATTAAAGGGGGGCCATTAATAAGGGAATAAACGGTACCAACCTAATAGTCAGAAATCAAATGATTTTTGTAATTAGCTGAATATTTGTTTGGAAGATCCAACTAAGCACCCATAATAATAACAACAACAACAATAGGTAATAGTATTATCCATCACCATACAAAACAGCACCTGAAACAATCAAATATTCAGCTGGTAAGCCTAGAACCTTCAACTGCAAGCAAGTGAGAAGCTGACATGACACAGTATAAGGCAAGAGGGGTGTTTATGAACACAGCAGTGATATATATGGATCATCAGACCTCCATAGATACCTGTATATAAAAATAGCTCACACTTAAACTATAAAACTATTATGTTCATGACTATCAGACACATTTGCAGAATATCAATGGTAAGATCAATTATCTACATGCTCGACACAACTACTTAATTTTTTGTTACTATGTCTTGAGGATCGAGACTTTATGTTAGCTAAAACAATGGTGATATCAAATGTAAATGTGTAAGAGAATGTTCTCGGTACCAAAGATTGCTTTTATCTATTCACAGTTGTCATTTGCCAATTCAGATATCAGTTGCATCACCTTTAAGTTCTCAATATATAAAATCTATCAATCAAAATGTTCAAAATACAGTGCAAAAAAGCTGTTGATTTTCTTTAGATACCAACATTTTTAGAAAATTATGCTTTAAATCAATTCTTCCAAATTTCTTGATATGCAAATCTTAGCAACAAAATTTAAAGGTTTTTTGCCTAGTTAAAAAAAAAATAACTGCAACTTTTAACCTAAAAACATTTGTCATTTTGGCAAAGGTTCCTCATTTATGGATTACATGGAGGTTACACTAGATAGCAAACCTTAAGAGCTTGTCTGTAATTCTCCATCAACGAAGGAAAGTGTTTCTCCTAAACACTCTGTCATCATATATTGTTATATCCAAATCTTTCACTCTCACATTTTGATATTCCAAACATCACATATTCTTTTTGATATGCAGCTATTAAACACAGCCATTTCACAGCAGCGGTTATGTGAATAAATATGTATAAATAATTGAAACAAGCTAATATATGCATTTTCACTCAAAATCACACTGTTGCTTCATATTATGGCAAATTTCACTTTTTTTCCCACACAGATTTAATAGAATCTGCAGCAGCCGTCATCTGCAGATTGTTGTCATCTGCAGGTTGTTGTCACGATGCTTGCAACTAAAGAGGCCTCGCCAATACCTCCAAGTTTATAAAATATCTTCTGTTTATTCAATCGTGAAAATGAGCGTGAAATTAGCACGAGGTTGGGTACACCATTGTAGTTAATAGATCTGCTATATGGGAAGATTTCGCGATTTATCACTTGGTCAATTTAGATCAAGGGTTCTACATTACGGAGACATAATATAAGTTATTGTTCAGAATCACTATCAAATACATTTTTGATATAAGGCAATAATAAATAAATAGCTAGATTTTCAATCCAGCCCACCCCTATTTTTATTACCTGCTCAACTTATTTTATTATCAAAAAAAGGAATTGTATTTTGCAAAACTGCGATCTTTAAATGATTTTCTTTCATTTCAAACCAAATACAACATTTCTGTTTTAACATCTTAAAAAATAAAATTGCATCCGGCCCTTATAATGAAACAGTTTGGATGAAAATCTAGGAATTAATTTAATATGGCCAGAATATGCAGTTAAATGTATAAAAATTATGTATAAAAATAATGTGAAGAAAAATTGGAGATATAGGCGAGGCTCTTTAAACGATTTCTGTTGTTGTTTTTTTAATTCTGTAGATGTTTTATTTTTCTCAGAATGACACTGTCTTTGCAAATTATTAATTGGAATAATCATGGATTTCATCACACAGAAATATATCGTAATTGAATCACTATGGTAAGTATACGAGATGGCACCAAGCAAGACTATTCACACTGCCCACTGACAAGATCCCGATCAGATCTCAACCTGTTGATTCCGATTTCAATTTTGATCATGTATCTGTTTACTGAAAAGAGAAAGGAATAAAAATAATATTTAAAAGTAATTCCAAAGTGGGATTTGAACAGGAGCATGAATGATCAATCCCAAAGATTATAAATCCCTCAAAATAATACAGAATCAAGGTAATTTAAAACCAATCAATGAAAGCCCAGCTTTTATTGTAACATGACTTTTGATTGGTTGATTTGTGCAGAACTCAGTTTAGTAATAAACTCCCGAGTGTTATAATGCTAGAACCAGGCACCGATATTATAAAACCTTTTTCATGCTCAACTCAAATCATACTCCAACACAACTTCCGGAATTCATTAAAAACACAAACTAAGGCACAAATGCTTGGCTTAGTCTTGAACTTAAAGGGAATATATCACAATTTTTCAAATTTTTCAAATTGATCAAAAACATTTTTTTTCCATATACCATGCCTATATATACTTATTGACCCCATATTGCCAAAATAACATCTATTCAAACATGCCAAAATAATATTTTGAAAAAGTTTTTTTCTAAATTGGGCTATGTATTTAGGTTAGACTAAAATAGAATTCCCACTTAAAATGGCAACATATTTTGTGACGAAATAAATGGGTCATGTGATTTCATTTTGATTTCAATTTGATTTGTCATACAGTTTTAGATGTAAATTTTTTTGTTATTAGAACGAGTCCAAATGACGATATGGAGGTCATAAAGCAGTATTTAATTGCAGTCTATTTTTAGAATGGGAATTTCTTTTCAATTTACCACTCGGATTGAAACATTGATTTTGTCACGTTTCGATGGTTTTGATATACCAAAACCATTCGGATTTTATTTATTTATGATAACGAGATGCTTTTTATCCATATAAAAAATAATTTCATTTTTTATGACATTTATAGCATTTTTCATGATATATTCCCTTTAAACACACCAAAGCAGCTTTGAAGTGCAAAGTTAAAGGTTTTTCCATTTATCTCCTTATAAGGAGTTCATTACTTTTTTCATTGAACTCTTTGAGTTGAACATCGATATTTTTTTTATAACCTCGGACCAAGGTTAGGACTATTTTAGGACAGCTCAATTACAAGGTGGAGAAAAGAAACTGCAACATTAGAGATGCAATGATAAAAAATACTTACTTCTAACAGTTCTATCCCTTCCTCACTAAAGTCTGGAACTGGCATACGTGAATATCGCAGTCGTATTAGATCGCCTACTTCTTCTATGATTTTTAATGCCTACAATGCATATTAAATAGTGGATTCATTTCTACAGCAACAAAGTTGAAGTCCCATACATTTAAAATAGGTACCGTATTTACCCTATGAATTGGGACAGCAAGAAATTATCAAAAATGTTGCATACATTTAAAATAGGTACCGTATTTACCTATGAATGAGGACAGCAAGAAATTATTAAAATTGTTCCATATATTTAATATTGGTATGATAAATATGATTATAAACATTCACAATTCAATATCCAATATAAATTGCGGGGAGACAAGGGATATGGATACACCCTGTTCAGATTTCAAAATATATTATGGAACAGCACGATATACAAGTCATACTTTCAGTGAAAATTGTGATTTGAGAAAACTGAGAAATTTGTGGATCCCTAGGGTTCGTTTTAAACCCAGCTCTATCCCCATTGACAATTATAGACCCACACATGGCACAAAAAACAATCTCTTTTTTTTATTATTACTTTTTTAGGATGCGAGGACAAAAACAATCTTTCTTTTTTAAATGTAATTTTGTTATTTTTCGAGGTTGTCAGGACAAATAACATCTCTCTTTTTTAAATTGTTATTTTTTGAGTGTCAGGACACAATCGATCTCTCTTTTCTTTAATTGTTAGTAATGAATGTGTCCTGTTGTTTTTTAAACTATAAATCTCTATCGATATACTTATTAAATATTAACATAAATATTGTCTTACATCATCCAGATCCTGTTTTGTGTGTGAAGCAGAGAGACAGAAACGTACACGTGTCTTAGTAATTGGGGTGGCTGGGAATCCCACCACCACTGTACCAAGACCTCGGGCAAGACACTCGCGACTAAATGCTCTGTAAAATAAAACAACTTTTGAAAAATTGGTGCAATATTGAAAATATGTTTGAAGCTGGAAAGGAACATGAACTTCTAGATAAATAATAATCAACCAATCAAAGTCAAGCACAATTCTTGGTTGATGACACGGGTTGTTTCAACATTAAGAATATCTGATTTGTCGATATTTCGATATCTGATATTTCTTAATAAAAACACAATGTTAACAATAAAAATCGTCTTGTCCAAAATGCAAGAATTTTAAGACATATTAACTTTGGTCTTTATTTTCTCATATGTTTCTATAGAAACAGGGTCATCAAATCATTTTGAAATGACACTTCACTGACCTTAAAGTCATAGTTAATTCATTTTAGTTTTAACTTATTTATTTTACATCAATTGTGATACAAGTTCTTACAACTGAAACAAATTAAGCTCAAAGTCTTTGTAGGAAGAACCAGTATTAAGGACATACAGATAAAGTATCAAGGACACCACACATGGCTGTGGTGGATTAAGGACACCACACATGGCCATGGTGGATTAAGGACACCACACATGGCCGTGGTGAAGATCAAATCCACGATCCTCCAATCCTAGACCTGATGATCTATTACTGGACCACACACTCCGCTTAATGAATCCAATGTAAATATTACACCTCCAGTGAAACTTTCCACTGGCAAATGGTCACCTGACCAAATCTGGTCATGGGACACGAGGTGGCCAACAGCTAGTCTGCCAACAGGAAAAAGTGATGCAATAATGTAGAAAATTCAAGGTAAAATAAAGAAAAGTAAAGGAACAGATCACTAAATATGCATCCAGAACATGAAAACAATCTTTATAGATGTAATATTACACCTGTTCTATTGCCATGTGCTTATATGTATTATTATGGCCACAATGTCTTACAACTTGAAGCTGTAACACTCAAGCTATTTTACATAACAAAATAGTAAAGGGAATACGCTTGTGTCCCACTGTAACAATTAAAGAAGTATAAAACGTACGCCAGTTTTGTTGGCATGAAGAGCAGTAGTGGCACAACAGGGGAATCTTTATTTCCATACACAATGTAACCTCTCTCGTGAAGTTGCCTCCGGAAATATCGACAATTCCACTTTAGCTGCGTTATCCGTTTCTGACCTAAACAAATGTAATAGATATATTCAAAAATATTAAAATAATTTAGCAAATGAAATAACTAAGTTCACACAAATAAAAGTACTCACATATTTATTTTTGTGAACTGAGATTATAAATTTACAATGGAGACCAATACTACAATAAAAAGGTATGTATCTCTTAACTTCATCAAAGTTTTTAATTCAAAATCAGAAATAGATTGAACTGTTGCTGTACAGACTGAGTTTAGCCTATCAAAAGAAGTACACTTTAAACAGATTAAATAACATTTAATTTAAGTTTATTCTTATTTATTTTAGCTTGATTGCGAAAAAATTTCATTCATTAGAATACCCTGGAGTCCACTTGATTTTCGAGAGACAACGGTTCAAGCTGAAGATTGAACCTGTGACCTCTGGCATGAGCGGCTGCTACTCTATCCACTACACTACTACCCCACTTTTTTTTCAATTAATTTCTGTATTGAGATAAGGGATATGATATTTCTGATAAAGCTTGCATTTCTGTGAAGTATTGTAAATGATATTCATACACACACAAACATTTAATCATATTGCCATGTACTCGACTATATAATGCCAAAAAGGTCACAGAAATATTGTAAGCTGTTATCTTACGAATACCACTTACTAAGATAGTGTTCATGTACCTAATATCAAAGTTTCTACATTAAATAAAAACATGATAGTTACTTACTACAACTTTTAAATTTAAATAAATACAAATTTGATCTTCTCTTTGCAGATTGGTGTGTTGACCAGTTCAAATCTTAAATCTACGACTTGAACAATGACAACATGCAAATGCAGCTCTTTTTAAACTATTTGGTATCTTTCTACATCAACAGAGTTTTCAAGTTTTTATAATGAAAACATCAACTGTAATTATAAACATTTCTTTAGCCAGTTTTGCATCTGGAGATCGATTCATCCTTGCTTAAATGCTAATATAAACAAATCTATATAACAATATCCTGTGATACACAAACAAATCTGTATCCATAAGTAAACACTGAAGTTCTAATATCTGAAGCCCAAGTTCGTCCACCAATATCATCAACAAATTTTAAATGTTTTATAACATTTTTTTTTTTTATATCTATGTACCGGTATAAGTTATCAGAACACCTGTACACATCTGGATTACAAATATTCAGCACACTAGGATAAGAAATACTAAGCACATCTGTACACATCTTGATAACAAATATTCAACACACCTATACACACACCTGGATTACAAATATTCAATACACCTGTACACACCCAGATTTCAACTATTCAACACACCTGTACGCATCTGGATAACGACAATTGCCATTCAGTACACCTAAACGCATCTAATACTTGAGTAGAAATGGTATTCAGCACATGTGTACACACTTGGATTATAACAACTCAGCACACCTGGATTACAACACTTACTATTCAGCACACATGTACAACTTGGGATTTCAGCCATTCAGCACACCTGTACACACCTGGATTAAGTTCCCACATACCTTGCTTTGTTCCATCCAGTCCCATAATGATCTTCATGGAAGAGATGATCTGCTGCGCTACAGGCGGAGGCATAGTTGGAGAATATACAGATGCATGGGAGTTTACTCTCAAGTAGTTGATCAACCTCTACATAAAACACAGAGAGAAAGTTTTAAACATCTAATTGCCTATACTCATACAATGATATTGATACAAAAAAGGTAACATGTACACAACTTATACATATTTTTAATATCCATTCTTTAAATCCAGTATCACAACTAATACTAATTTCGCCAAAAGTTGTTTCATTCTTTAATTCATGGTGATAATCATCAGTTTAAGAAGCTATTTTGCTTGTAAATAGACAGACAGATGTTTGACCTTTTACCTCAATCATACGTAACTGAAAGTAGACTTCATGTCAGAGGTGAGTGTGCCTTTTTTACCTTTAAGTATAACCATGACCTCAATCTGCATGACTAGAAGTTGGGTTCTGCACTATGTCTCCAGTGGATAAATATTTGCACCAAGTCATATCAAAATCCTAAGGTATTTATAAAATATGATTATCCAATATCAAATATTTGTATGTTTGAATGACATTTAACAACAGTTTCAACACATTACAGGTTATATATGGCCTACAGCTTTATTAAAGAAGGTAGACATCAGATGCATATACGGTCAAACCTGTACAAGCTGCCACTTCTATTAAGCAGCCACTTGTCTTTAAGCAGCCATATTTGCTATTTCAAATTTCTATGCTTTCAGAACAAATTAACCTGTATTTAGCAAATGCCTGTCTTAAAAGGCCACTTTTGCTACTTCCCTTAAATAGATTCTAAAGACATGTTTGACTGTACATAATGTGTTTGGACCATGTTTATATCACACCAAAGACCTCCATAGTGAGAGATAATGGATTTGAGATAGTACCTTAGACCAATCGGCCAGGTAGAACTATTTTGAGAATGTAATACAAATATTTAACTAGAAATGCGTCTGTTGACATGAATGCCCCGTTTTTGATAGGAAACCAATTTTTTACAAAAAATAAGTTGAAAAGCGGCCATAACTCCTGAAAATTTTCAGCAGCGTTCACAAATATCGGTATCGGCATGCCTTTTATAATCATACTGGTACACACGAAATATCAATTAAATACATAGACCCCTTCAAAAGTTATTGATTGGAAACCAATGTTTTACCTCAGATGGGCAAACAAATGGACAGACACTTAATGCTCATTCGCCGTTCTGGGCATAAAACTGCCATCTCACCTTGGATCCAGCAATGTAACCACCAGCGGATCCAAAACTTTTGGTAAACGTTCCCATCATAATGTCCACATCATGAGGATCTAAGCCAAAGTAATCAACAACCCCTCTACCATTTGGGCCCATAGCCCCTACACTGTGGGCCTCATCAAGGTATAAGAAAGCCTTGTATTTTTTCTTTAACCGTATCACCTCTGGCAAACAGATAATTGATCCTTCCATACTGAAACAAGAAAGTAACGTATAATATCCATTACTGATAGTAATACTAATTAATTGTTTAGAGCATGGGTTTCTGTGTAAAGTGTCAGACCCAGAATCAGGTGATCATGGGTCCAACCTCTGCCTAGGCTATGTGTAGTGTCATTGAGCAAGGAAGACTTTGAGCACAATTTGTCTTTATTGTAAGAACTTGTTACACAATTAATGTAAAATAAATAAGTAAATCAATCAAAAGAACAGTTTACCATCTATTACTGATAATTATTTACATGGAAATTACATTATACAGGTTTTGATACAAAATTATATTTCTTACACATGTAACTATAGAATGATTTCATGATATACACATTCCAGTGGTTGAGCATTGACCCGAGGATCGGGGGATCATGGGTTTGATGCTCCATCACGGCAAGCTATGTATGGTGTTCTTGAGCAAGACATTTTATCTTCATATGCTTAGCACTGGTTCAACCCAGGAAGACTTTGAGCATGGTTTGTCTAATTTGTAAGAACTTGTTTCACAATTCATGTTAAACATTGTCAAATATATACATGTTAAGTTACCAGTGGTATTATCTACAGAAGTCAGCTTGTCATAAAACTTTAACCCATGGCAATGTTGATGGCCAGGCAAGTAAACCAGCCTAATCATCATATTCTTTCAACATGATTGGTTGGTTGGTTGCTTGCTTGCTTGGTTGTATAGTGTTTAGCGTCGCTTTCATGAATTTTTCAATTACATTATACTGACCCCGGGCCGACCAGACCTAAGACTATCCTCTAAATGCTCAGCACCAAGCCAGGAAGCTTCCAGTACCATTTTTTTTAAGTCTTTGGTATGACAAAGCCAGAGATAAAACCCACCACCTTCTGCATGTCAGGAGGACGCTCTACCCCTAGACCATGGCTAGGTATCATTATTCTGCAGATAACCTTTACAATCGACAGAAAAAAAAAAATTCTTTCAATTAATTCATTTTTTAAGTCTTAATTTTACAGAACTGAACAGAATATTAAAAGATTCCAACAAACATACCTGTAAACACCCTCCACAACAATTAATATTTTCTTCCAGGGCCTATGTGTTCGGGGCTGACCATATATCAGAGCATCTCGTAATTTCTTCTCCAAACTCTGCATATCTACAAAACACAAATTTCATATAAACTGACTTCCTAGAAGTTTTTGTCTCTCCTACAACAAAAGTTTGCTGTCTATTACAATGATAGAAAAGTAATGTGTGATTAGTACAATTAGAGATGAAAAGTTAATTACTAAATGAAACATCTGTCTTAAAAACATGGAATTATATTACATGTAGTTATGACAGTATATAACATGAAGCAGACACTAAGGGAACTAACAATGCTTTCACAAAATCATAAATTTGTACTTGTTATTTCCCTTTGATTGGCACAAAACATATACACACAGGCTCAAAAAAGGCTCTGTCTTGTTTTTGGAACATATTCATTATCATTCAAAGGCTTGGTATTTAACAGAAATTTACAGATCAAGTGCCAAACAATCCAGACCATGTTCAAACGACCCGTACAAGTTACTGGGTCACTGTACTGGGTTACATTGTGTGCAAATAGCATTATTATGTGAATAATAAAACTTAGAATTAAACCAGTGGTTGCAAAATTATCACGCATGTACATGTTCAGTTTACCTATCACATATAACAAATATTACCTGTACAACCAATACCTGCTTTAATAACGCTCATCAAATGCTCATAAAACACAAAAAAAGAAGTTACAAATAGAATATTTAATACAAACTAGCAATTTGCCAACATAACAAACAGACTGTTAAAAATAAAGGTAAGTATTTAATATTACATACAGGTGTGACTAGACCTAAATAATCATTTAATTGCCTTTATACAAAAAATACATAGCTTACTGTTATGTTTGAATGTTTTGATGGTGGCCCCTGTAAGACGGCTCCCCAACACTAGTGATGCATGATTCAACTCATCGCTGAGAATCAGGCAGCCCTGAAATAAACATGTTTAAGAACATATTTGACTTTGTCAAAACAAAATAAGTAACAAATATTTATTTATTTGAATATTAAGCATAAATTGTTATGCCATCAAGGGCTAACAGCCGATCAGTTAACCTAACCACTTTTTCCTCGGATCCTTAATGGTTAACCAGCATTCGAGCATGCCCATCTCTGCCAGTAACTGAAATTTTTTCCCACTTCAATCAGCAGTGAGAGACAAATGACAATGAGACACAATGTCATTTATCAATCATCACAGAGACTGTGGCCAGATGGGGATAAAAACTCAACGACCCCTGGATTGATAGTCAAGACTTGCAACCGACTGAGCTTAATGGCCTGGCAAAGTAATAAATAAATGTAAACATAATGTTAAAGGTTCAAATATCTCCAATGCAACATACAGCTTCTATTATATTATTTTTCTCTCTATTTTTATATACATCTAATATATCTAAAAGGTGTACAGTAAAACTGCTTCAAGTACATCAAAGCTGCTTCAAATACACCAAAACTGCTTCAAATACATCAAAGCTGCTTCAAGTTCATCAAAACTGCTTCAAGTACATCAAAGTTGCTTCAAATACATCAACGCTGCTTCAAGTACATCAAACTGCTTCAAATACATCAAAACTGCTTCAAGTACACCAAAACTGCTTCAAAAACATCAAAGCTGCTTCAAGTCAATCAAAACTGCTTCAAGTACATCTAAAATGCTTCAAAAACATCAAAGCTGCTTCAAGTACATCAAAGCTGCTTCAAATACACCAAAACTGCTTCAAATACATCAAAGCTGCTTCAAGTTCATCAAAACTGCTTCAAGTACATCAAAGTTGCTCCAAATACATCAACGCTGCTTCAAGTACATCAAACTGCTTCAAATACATCAAAACTGCTTCAAGTACACCAAAACTGCTTCAAAAACATCAAAGCTGCTTCAAGTAAATCAAAACTGCTTCAAGTACATCAAAGTTGCTCCAAATACATCAACGCTGCTTCAAGTACATCAAACTGCTTCAAATACATCAAAACTGCTTCAAGTACACCAAAACTGCTTCAAAAACATCAAAGCTGCTTCAAGTAAATCAAAACTGCTTCAAGTACATCAAAACTGCTTCAAATACATCAAAGCTGCTTCAAGTACATCAAAACTGCTTCAAGTACATCAAAGCTGCTTCAAGTACATCAAAGCTGCTTCAAGTACATCAAAACTACTTCAAGTACACCAAAACTGCTTCAAAAACATCAAAGCTGATTCAAATACATCAAAACTGCTTCAAGTAAATCAAAACTGCTTCAAGTACATCAAAGTTGCTCCAAATACATCAACGCTGCTTCAAGTACATCAAACTGCTTCAAATACATCAAAACTGCTTCAAGTACACCAAAACTGCTTCAAAAACATCAAAGCTGCTTCAAGTAAATCAAAACTGCTTCAAGTACATCAAAACTGCTTCAAATACATCAAAGCTGCTTCAAGTACATCAAAACTGCTTCAAGTACATCAAAGCTGCTTCAAGTACATCAAAGCTGCTTCAAGTACATCAAAACTACTTCAAGTACACCAAAACTGCTTCAAAAACATCAAAGCTGATTCAAATACATCAAAACTGCTTCAATCAACTTATTAACAGCTAGACGTTTTTACCGCCAGTTGTTTTCACTGATAGACAAGTTCCATTGGCTAATCATTGGTAATTATGATGTGAGACAGAGCTTTGTGGCATACCAAAACACCAGAGTCAGAACTATGCAAAAAGAACACTGCTTTTTCTTTGTTATAAGTTTTGTTAAGTGACAATGTTTACCTACCTTGCTGACTAAACAGGGCATGTTCATAGAGTTTGTGGCAAAGCCCATGGGTACAGTAATGGCCGCCTCCATCCCGAGGAAGTTGGCAACGAGTTTGTCCAGGTCATGATGAATGTCAAGTAAACCTGGTAAACAAAATAAACAGAAAATTAATTTGTAATTAGTCAGTGTTCATATCAAAAGCAGCCCTTGCTACATCTCAACTGATCATATCTATATACGTTTTGCCCCATTCCCCTCCCCAAAACATATGTTTTATCCCTAATTGCTTAAGACAGGTTGTTGCTTAATACAGGAGAATTTCATATCAATGCATGGAAATGAGTAATAGTAACTGTGGCTGCTTAAGACAAGTGGTTGCTTAATAGAGATGGGTGCTTGCACTTTGGCTGTACATACAAATAAATAAATTTTATTTTATTCATAAAACATGGTAAGTGGGGGAACATAACATAAATTCAGTTAAAACAAATTCAGGTGGTTGTAAAACCTGAATCTTAATGGCTTACCATCTCGATCAAACAACAAACCACAAAAACACTTATCTTCTGGATAGCACATTTTAATTACATCTTTGTACCAGTATGGTGGGCTGGTCACAATTAACACTGCAGTATGGTGGGCTGGTCACAATTAATAATGCAATATGGTGGGCTGGTCACAATTAACACTGCAATACCGTGGGCTGGTCACAATTAACACTGCAATATGGTGGGCTAGTAAAAATTAACACTGCAGTATGGTGGGCTTGTCACAATTAACACTGCAATATGGTGGGTTGGTCACAATAAACACTGCAATACGGTGGGCTGGTCAAAATTAACACTGCAGTATGGTGGAATGGTCAAAATTACAATTTCACTCTAAAGCTGTCAAAAAGAATTGCCTTTAAAAGTGTTCATTTGCACCAAACCTTTAAATGTACATTACCTAATTCCTGACGACTGCCACAGGAGGTCACACCATAGTCATGTGTTGTTTTTAATGAAGCTTCTGAACAGGGGCCATCATTTTCGGAGAACCCTAGGTAGTTATAGGATCCCAAGTTCAACAAATCCAGCTTCTCTTTTGTGATCCTGCAAACAACATACACTGTGTCACATGGTCTTATTTTCAGATCATTCCATTATCATTTAGAAGGGGTGGTTTAAAAGCTTACCAACTGCAACACAAACTATGAAGTGGTGGTTCAATAGCTTACTGACTGAGACACAATCTATGTAGGGGTGGTTTTATAATTTACTGACTGCAACACAATCTATGTAGTGGTGGTTAAATAGCTTACTGACTGAGACACAATCTATGTAGGGGTGGTTTAATAGTTTACTGACTCAGACACAATCTATGTAGGGGTGGTTTAAAAGTTTACTGACTGAGACACACTCTATGTAGGGGTGGTTTAATAGCTTACTGACTGAGACAAAATCTATGTAAGGGTGGTTTAATAGCTTACTGACTGAGACAAAATCTATGTAGCGGTGGTTTAATAGTTTACTGACTGAGACACAATCTATGTAGGGGTGACTTAATAGTTTACTGACTGAGACACAATCTATGTAGTGGTATTTAAATAGCTTACTGACTGAGACACAATCTATGTAGGGGTGGTTTAATAGCTTACTGACTGAGACACAATCTATGTAGGGGTGGTTTAATAGCTTACTGACTGGGACACAATCTATGTAGGGGTGGTTTAATAGTTTACTGACTGAGACATAATCTATGTAGCGGTGGTTTAATAGCTTACAGACTGAGACACAATCTATGTAGGGGTGGTTTAATAGCTTACTGAATGGGACACAATCTATGTAGGGGTGGTTTAATAGTTTACTGACTGAGACACAATCTATGTGGGGGTGGTTAAATAGCTTACTGACTGAGACACAATCTATGTAGGGGTGATTTAATAGTTTACTGACTGAGACACAATCTATGTGGGGGTGGTTAAATAGCTTACTGACTGAGACACAATCTATGTTGGGGTGGTTAAATAGCTTACTGACTGAGACACAATCTATGTAGGGGTGGTTTAATAGCTTACTGAATGAGACACAATCTATGTGGGGATGGTTAAATAGCTTACTGAATGAGACACAATCTATGTAGGGGTGACTTAATAGTTTACTGACTGAGACACAATCTATGTGGGGGTGGTTAAATAGCTTACTGACTGAGACACAATCTATGTAGGGGTGGTTAAATAGTTTACTGACTGAGACACACTCTATGAAGTGGTAGTTAAATAGTTTACTGACTGAGACACAATCTATGTAGGGGTGGTTAAATAGCTTACTGTCTGAGACACAATCTATGTAGGGGTGGTTTAATAGCTTACTGACTGAGACACAATCTATGTAGGGGTGGTTAAATAGTTTACTGACTGAGACACAATCTATGTAGTGGTAGTTAAATAGTTTACTGACTGAGACACAATCTATGTTGGGGTGGTTATATAGCTTACTGACTGAGACACAATCTATGTAGGGGTGGTTATAAAGCTTACTGACTGAGACACAATCTATGAAGGGGTGGTTATATAGCCTACTGACTGAGACACAATCTATGTAGGGTGGTTATATTTCTTACTGACTGAGACACAATCTATCATGTAGTGGTGGTTAAATAGCTTACTGACTGAGACACAATCTATGTAGGGGTGGTAAAATAGCTTACTGACTGAGACACAATATATGTATGGGTGGTTAAATAGCTTACTGACTGAGACACAAACTATGTAGGGGTGGTTAAATAGCTTACTGACTGAGACACAATCTATGTAGGGGTGGTTAAATAGTTTACTGTCTGAGACACAATCTATGTAGGGGTGGTTATATAGCTTACTGAATGAGACACAATCTATGTAGGGGTGGTTAAATAGCTTACTGACTGAGACACAAACTATATAGGGGTGGTTAAATAGCTTACTGACTGAGACACAAATGTATACACGTGTAGCGGTGGTTTAATAGCTTACTGACTGAGACACAATCTATGTAGGGGTGGTTTAATAGCTTACTGAATGAGACACAATCTATGTAAGGGTGGTTTAATAGTTTACTGACTGAGACACAATCTATGTAGGGGTGGTTTAATAGTTTACTGACTCAGACACAATCTATGTAGGGGTGGTTAAATAGTTTACTGACTGAGACACAATCTATGTAGGGGTGGTTTATTAGCTTACTGAATGAGACACAATCTATGTAAGGATGATTTAATAGTTTACTGACTGAGACACAATCTATGTAGGGGTGGTTTAATAGTTTACTGACTGAGACACAATCTATGTAGGGGTGGTTAAATAGTTTACTGACTGAGACGCAATCTATGTAGGGGTGGTTCAATAGTTTACTGAATGAGACACAATCTATGTAAGGGTGGTTTAATAGTTTACTGAATGAGTCAAAACTATGTAGGGGTGGTTTAATAGCTTACTGACTGAGACACAATCTATGTAGGGGTGGTTTAATAGTTTACTGACTGAGACACAATCTATGTAGGGGTGGTTATATAGCTTACTGATTGAGACACAATCTATGTAGGGGTGTTTTAATAGCTAACTGAATGAGACACAATCTATGTAATGGCGGTTTAATAGATTACTGACTGAGACACAATCTATGTAGGGGTGGTTTATTAGTTTACTGACTGAGACACAATCTATGTAGGGGTGGTTATATAGCTTTCTGATTGAGACACAATCTTTGTAGGGGTGGTTTAATAGCTTACTGAATGAGACACAATCTATGTAAGGGTGGTTTAATAGTTTACTGACTGAGAAAAAACTATGTAGGGGTGGTTTAATAGTTTACTGACTGACATAAAAACTATGTTTGGGTGGTTTAATAGTTTACTGACTGAGATAAAACTTTGTAGGGGTGGTTTAATAGTTTACTGACTGAGACAAAACTATGTAGGGGTGACTTAATAGTTTACTGAATGAGACACAATCTATGTAGGGGTGGTTTAATAACTTACTGAATGAGACACAATCTATGTAAGGGCTGTTTAATAGTTTACTGACTGAGACAAAACTATGTAGGGGTGGTTTAATAGCTTACTGAATGAGACACAATCTATGTAAGGGCGGTTTAATAGTTTACTGACTGAGACACAATCTATGTAAGGGCGGTTAAATAGCTTACTGAATGAGACACAATCTATGTAAGGGCGGTTTAATAGCTTACTGACTGAGACACAATCTATGTAGGGGTGGTTTAATAGTTTACTGACTGAGACACAATCTATGTAGGGGTGGTTTAAAAGCTTACTGAATGAGACACAATCTATGTAGGGGTGGTTTAATAGTTTACTGACTGAGACACAAACTATGTAGGGTGGTTTAATAGTTTACTGACTGAGACACAATCTATGTAGGGATGGTTTAATAGTTTACTGACTGAGACACAATCTATGTAGGGGTGGTTAAATAGTTTACTGACTGAGACACAATCTATGTAGGGGTGGTTTATTAGCTTACTGAATGAGACACAATCTATGTAAGGATGATTTAATAGTTTACTGACTGAGACACAATCTATGTAGGGGTGGTTTAATAGTTTACTGACTGAGACACAATCTATGTAGGGGTGGTTAAATAGTTTACTGACTGAGACACAATCTATGTAGGGGTGGTTTAATAGTTTACTGACTGAGACACAATCTATGTAGGGGTGGTTATATAGCTTACTGATTGAGACACAATCTATGTAGGGATGGTTCAATAGCTTACTGAATGAGACACAATCTATGTAAGGGTGGTTTAATAGTTTACTGAATGAGACAAAACTATGTAGTGGTGGTTTAATACCTTACTGACTGAGACACAATCTATGTAGGGGTGGTTTAATAGTTTACTGACTGAGACACAATCTATGTAGGGGTGGTTATATAGCTTACTGAATGAGACACAATCTATGTAGGGGTGTTTTAATAGCTAACTGAATGAGACACAATCTATGTAATGGCGGTTTAATAGATTACTGACTGAGACACAATCTATGTAGGGGTGGTTTATTAGTTTACTGACTGAGACACAATCTATGTAGGGGTGGATATATAGCTTTCTGATTGAGACACAATCTATGTAGGGGTGGTTTAATAGCTTACTGAATGAATCACAATCTATGTAAGGGCTGTTTAATAGTTTACTGACTGAGACACAATCTATGTAAGGGCGGTTAAATAGCTTACTGAATGAGACACAATCTATGTAAGGGCGGTTTAATAGCTTACTGACTGAGACACAATCTATGTAGGGGTGGTTTAATAGTTTACTGACTGAGACACAATCTATGTAGGGGTGGTTTAAAAGCTTACTGAATGAGATACAATCTATGTAGGGGTGGTTTAATAGTTTACTGACTGAGACACAAACTATGTAGGGTGGTTTAATAGTTTACTGACTGAGGCATAATCTATGTAAGGTTGGTTAAATAGCTTACTGACACAAAAACTATGTTTGGGTGGTTAAATGACTTGACTGAGACACAAACTATGTAGAATGAAAGTATTTTCCCAGGTTGACCTGGGTCTACACTGCTTGCAAATAGCTTTTGTTTGTTTAAATATTATCATCATTTTAGTGCCATCTAGGGCTAACAGACAATCAGAATTAACCTAACCACTCTTGTTTGGGATCCTAAAAGTCAAAAGACTTACAGTGGCCAGGCTGCAAGTAGTGTTATAGTTAAGGCAATTGTTCCATTTTCCTTAACAGACATTATATTAACAGTAGAGTTCACAGAAAGCATATGTTTACAGTTTACTGAATCATGGTGTGTTAATGCCTAAATTAATTAATAGCACTTGTGATTCCTATTACATGAAAATACAAAATAGGGTAGGTAGGTAGGTAAATTATTAAATTTGTGTTGTCGATACTATCCGTTTTCTATGAGTATATGTTATGTCTGTGGACACACTTGTCATACAATATAGCGTGGCAGCTCTGGAAGCCGCCATGTTGTTGCTTATCGTTACGATGATCACTTCTGGCAGTGCACTTCCAGCAACTGGGTATAAAAGTTAAAGGCCTACAATACAGCGGAACCATCACCACCAGGAATGAATACTGTGGACACTACAGATACAGCAGATTTATTTTTCTTAAAGGAATAAATGTTTAGGGTCGGCGAGAAATAATAGGGACAGTCGGGAAACCGGAACCACACTATTATTTAATTTAGGCCTAAGCTTGTTTACAGTACTGGTACAATTTACAAACCATGTTGGCCATATAGACCTAGAACAAAGTAAAGGTAGTCTTGTTTACTCTTATATGTTGATAATTGCCTTCTGTAACAATTGTGTGCAATTCACCTGCCATGTGTTGAGGTTTTACACTAAGTGAGTCCTGATTTGCTTTAACTATACTTTACTATTTCAATTTAGATGTTCATAGAATGAAGGTAAAATACTGACTAATCAGGCCATTCTTCAAAAAAATGTTTGTTTGACATGCTCATACCCACCAATTGAAAATGAGCTACCCAAATGTTTTTATTGACTGTTTAGGTGATGATTATCTCCTGCATAATTTCTGACCAATACTTGGTTCAAAATAACACTAAAAAACCAAAGTGGTTAGGTTAAATGATCATCTGCTAGCCCACTGTGGCATAAAAATGACACTCAACATTAAAACCAATTTTCTCTTAGATCTTTCAGTCATACATACGTGTTCATTGCACTTCCTAAACCAAATTGCCTATCTTTAAAAGGTTCTTTAATGTCAGAGAAGGCTCGGACTGAGTCATTTGTGACTAGAACTGTCCCCGTTAAAGTGCGTAAAAGAGTGTATTAAAAAAACAACAACTGTATACTACCGGTTAAAATCAAGCCAAATTATTAACCTATGAAAATACAAATCTAAATCAATATACAACAGGAGGTTTAGTTGACAATAATACGTTCCAGTCAAGATCAATGATATATGCAGATGTTACCTTCCCCTATGCTAATGATTTAGGACATACAGGTACATTTATTCTCATCATTTGATTCCGCGGCTGAGGAGTGACTTAACTACACAGTTACGCCCCTTTTTTACCCACATGAAAAATACTGGCTCAGAGCACAGCAAACAAATATATTTTTAAGGATGACCTTGGATCCATTAAATAGCAATGCTATGAACACACCTATTCGCTATCATCTATCAATATAGTAGGCGGACGCCGATTAGTCAGTGAATTTGATATTGGGAGAGCCAAATTTGAGCACGTCAATTGGTCAATTACTTCAGGGAAAGTATTAATGATGTTAGTTTAGTAAGTGTTCAATAGCTTTGAACTGTGGGACAGGCTATATATAGAATATATATACAATAATGTAGAATAATTTCTATATATAGAATTAGCCAAGACTAAGTTATACTTTGAAGATTGATTGTACAATTAAAGCGATTGATGATCACTAACAGTATCTACCACACTTACTCATACGTCCAGCCCCAGTCATGTGTGACACGCTTCCACAGTTTCATCCGGGCACCTGGAACACCGCAAACAGGACGACTGAGAACATCAGACACTCGCCTAAAAACATGTCGTGTGTAGAAACTCTCCCAGGATTGGTAGAGGGGAACAAAACCCTGGAATATGCATGTAAACGTATATTGAATAATTACATATAACAAAATTATACATTATATGATACACTGCGGTCCCGTTATAACGCGGTCCGATATAACGCGAATTCCGTTATAACGCGGTTTTTGCTTGGCTCCCAATTTTTCGGCGGGGGGGAAAGGTCGTCATATAAAACTTGAAAATATGCGCGAATGACCAAATGACAACCAAACAATAGATCGTCGCCATGTTTTGATTTGATAATCGCTCATCTTCTACTCACCAATTAGCTTTGATTATAACAAACTGTTATAACCATTACCTCATGGTGGTTTAAAGGATTGTTTAAGGGATTGATTCATGCCAGCATTGACAATTAACGGTTTGTAATAATCCCTAGTGCTTCAATAAATGCTGACACGCGCCAAATACGGAAGCCATATGCAAACTTTGTTATTATCGAGTGATCACGTGATGAAGCAACGAAGCGGTTGACAGGTATTAATATATCGCGGGTATCTTATCGGATCGTAAATACAAACTTATTTTTATTATTTAATTGTTGTTAATACTTCAGATTTATATTTTTAATATTTTTATACTAACAGCGTTGAGTTTAAATTGAAGCGCGATTTTTTTATATAGACACCGTTTTTTCTCCTTCCGGGTTAAACGGAAATGGCTGCCAATTTTAGTATAATCTAAACACGAAAACGTTTTTCTTTCTTTTCTTTTTATGTATTAATTTCATACATATCTAAGTGTATCTGTTGTAACGAAATACGCGTTGTATCATATTACAATGCAAACAATACCATTCACAGTAGGACAGCACGATAAGTGTGAAAAACTGACATCAATTTTTTTCGATGTAATTACGCTATAACGCGGTCCGCTTATAACGCGGTTTCGTTTTGTGGACCCCAAGATCCGCATTATAACGGGACCCGAGTGTATTTGCATTGAGTTTGTCCATTCAAAATAAGCTATCAAATTTTTCAGATTTTTTATTAACCTTTAACACTACAATAACAGAATATTGGTACAAATATTAAATGAATACAAATATGTGTTGCATTTCAAAAAGAAGAAAAAAAACCTGATAAAAATCAGTTGTAAATGTAAAATAAGAAATATACAAAACATGAACTTGAGATTGTATTTTCAGAAAAAAACATTTCCTGAATTCTTCAATCAAGTTTGACTCATTTTGACTTATATTTAAAACATTGAACAATACTTACTTTATGCTAACAACCTATTTTAATCGCAAGTTTTTTTTGGGAAATGGCTTCCAGATGACTAATTGTCGAGTGTATTCATATAGATAACAATTTGTAAATTAATACATGTAATTGTTTATTCAGTAAAGAATTATTTTCGTTTAACAGAAACTTTCCGGCTTGCTCCATTGGTCAAGTTTCTTTATCATTTCGGTATATTAACTTATATTTCCAAAGTTTGAACCTCGGACTATTTGGACACAAAATTCAGAGGTTTTCAGGGGGAAAAAACACAGGCATTTGTACAAGGTGGGAAAAAAATTCTGTGGAAATTGGTATAAAAACATGGACATTTTTGTAGATGAGGGCCAATTGGCGTATTATGCAGTGTTTTTTTTATTATAATTTTGTGGAAAATATACAATCCTCAAAAAATGAATACCCAAATAATGAGACCAAGTCGAATATTTCGGCTCAAAATGTAATTAATAATTTTTTATACTTAATTGGAACAGTTTTAATTATTTCAACATAAAATGTGTGTAAGGTCATCCTTAAAAACATGTGTGTTTGCTGTGCTGTGATTGAACATTTTAAATGAGGGTAGGTAGGTAACTAATTTTATTTTTTGTGTATTGTCATTTTAAACAAAAATGGAGAGAAATCAAGGAAAAAAAATTCAACGCTTTGAAAGTCAATAAAAATATTTGGGTAGCTGCAATTTTGAGCATGTAGGTAGGACCATGGCAAACTGTATTTTTCTAAGAATAGTCTAACATTCAATGTCAATATTTTTAATATCAGTGAAAAACAATTTTTACCGGTATTTTTGGTTCAAGGCAGGCATTTTCTTTAAGGAGTCCAAGGTTGTTGAGGAAGTCGCGTATATGACCTATCATCACTATCAGGCCATAACAAATGTAGGTGAAGATGGCTGCCATCATGGGAGTCTCTTCAAACGACTCCCAGTAATCCTTCCTCCATGCATCCACATCCTCCTGAAAAATAAGGAAAAAAAAAAATATAAATTTTGTAATTCCACCCTTCCACTCTTCGTATTTCATATACAGTCAAACCTGTGTAAGTAAGTGGTCACCTCTGTTAAACAGCCATTTGTCTTAATCCGCCACATTAGCTCTTTCCCATTTCTATGCTTTCAGAGGAAATTAACCTTTTATATTAAGCAACAACCTGTCTTAAAAAGGCCACTTTTGCTTCTTATTTTGACCAGCTGCTTAAGACAGGTTTGCCCTTTGTACCAATTTTATGTGGATCTACTTATTAATTTAAACTTATTTAGTTTAAAACTTATTTATTTTACTTCCAATGTGAAACAAGTTTTTACAATTTTGACACTCCTGGGTAGAACCAGTATTGTACATATATGGAAAAAGTGTCTTACTCAAGGACACCACACTTAACCGTGGCGAAAGATTGAACACACAACTCCAATCACGGGTTCGGTGATCTACCACTGAACTACGTGCACCATCTACTAATTATACTGTGATTATAATCTGTCCATGTGTTTGCAGTTGCTGTCGAGTTTGACATTATACTGACCACTGTCCATGTGTTTGTAGTTGCTGGTGAGTTTGACATTAAACTCACCACTGTCCATCTGCATGTACTTATTTTGATGAATTTGACATTCTTTTCACCACTCACTATGCATCCTTTTTTAAATTATACTGTTCACTGTCCTGTAATTTCTGTTGATTTTGTAATACAACCAATGGTTTTTTACATCGGACACGAAATCTCCGACAGCATACACACAGACAGACACTATGATTAATATATGGCCTCCTCCCCTTCCCCCACCCAAAAAAAGGGGGTTGGGGAGAGGCATAAAAAAGAACAATTTCAATCTGTCTGTCTGTCTGTCTGTCTGTCTGTCTGTCTGTCTGACTGCATGTTTGATCAAGTGTCTTGCTTGCACCCAGCCGGCTGACTAGCTGTCAGACTTAGTTGCACACCCACTGTTATTAACTCGTCTATTTACCAATAAACAAATTTGACCCTATACCTTTCCATTTGAAACCCAGATGCCAAGATATTAAACGAATGATTAACCATGCAATATGGAAAGCTGCGAGGGTAAATAAAAACATAATGTGACATGATTAACCAAGCACACCATACACACAAACTTTTGACATAAATTCATAAAAACAAGACATGCACTGTTGAATATTATTCAGATTAACAGCCTTGAAACAGGATTACACTTAAATATGGTAATGGTATATTTAATTACAACATCAAGGACACCGTGCTCGTGGTGGTTGTTTGAAGGTTTATAGTATCTCTTCATAATACTCCAGGGGTTGGGGGTTGGTGGGGTTGTTATTCATACCTGGCAGAAAACATTGCTGCCAATGTTTTACAAAGACAATTTCAACTGTTTATTATTTCTTTCAACAAGACAAAGCTTCGTCAACTCAAACAGCTTCATCAACTCAAACAGAGCTCCATCAACTAAAACACAGCTTCTTCAACTCAAACAGCTTTATCAACTCAAACAGCTTTATCAACTCAAGCAGAGCTCCATCAACTCAAATAGAGCTTCTTCAACTCAAACAGCTTATCAACTCAAACACAGCTTCTTCAACTCGAACAGCTTTATCAACTCAAACAGAGCTCCATCAACTCAAACAGAGCTTCATCAACTCAAACAGAGCTTTATCAACTCAAACCAAGCTTCATCAACTTAGTGCTTCATGAACTCAAACAGACCTTCATGAACTCAAACAGAACTTCATGAACTCAAACAGACCTTCATGAACTCAAACAGAGCTTCATGAACTCAAACAGACCTTCATGAACTCAAACAGAGCTTCATCAATTCAAACAGAGCTTCATCAACTCAAATCTTGTGCAAAGATTCGAACAAGAGTCAGCTCCAATGACAGTTTTATACTTATGACTGCCTCTTCTTTGTCCAACCATTTAAGTTTTAGTGTGAAATTACGTTTTTTTAGCTTGTACAAAATTATCTTAGCTTGATTGCAAAGTAAGTTCAGAGTTAATCATATCATGGACCTCTTTCTGGGTAGAACCAGTGCTGAGTATAATAATAATTGTTTTTGAGAGGCCATTAGGTTGAGCTGGGGATCGAACCCATGCAACTGTTAGCATGAGCAGCCACCACTCTATCCACTACACTACAACCTCACTTTAATTGAGATAACTGTGGCATCATTTTCTGTTACATGGTGCTGATGATTTTTATCCTTTGCAGAAGGCGTTTTAACCTACTGGAAATTCCCAGGAGTCTCACATCATTTTTTGACAGTTTAAGATTTACGGATAATTTGTTGAAAATCTGAATAAAAAACTCTATTCACACCAAACTTAAGCAAGCTACCCAGAACATTGCCATGGATAGGGTACTAAGAGATTGTGCTTGAAAAACCCAATACAATGTACCGTAAGTACCCCAAAGGGAATCGATTTCTGCGACAGCTTGCCTAGACCACATAACCATTACAATCACTAACAATACTATATACATAACGTCCTCACAATGCGCATACAACACATTTTGTTGTTTTCATTATTTATAAATGTGTTACAAGCAAGTAATTTCCAATGATTTAGATTGTTACTTGATAAGCCATAGCAATATTATGGTTGTTGAAGGATGTAATTTTATCAAGATTATGTGCGATTCTGTCTACACAAAAGCGAACAGAGAAGTCAATAACTGCTGCAAACAAGGAGATGGGACACAAGAAGCAATGTATGAATAAGTTATTCTAGTACAGTAGAACTGTTGGCTAGATGGATAGATGGAACACCACAAATAGCTCGAACCACTTATCTGGTTCTGGCTGAATTCCTATTCCAACGTATATACATGTATGGTAGATGCTGAACAATACTTGGCTAGAACAACCCTTAACTCAAACTATTTTGACCAGTCCCATCAGGTTCAAGTCATTCTACTGTATGTTTACAGCAAATGTGGACACACGCTGCACACCATTACACCACTTTTAAGGTGATGACATCACAGCATCTCCCAGAGATTTCTTAAAGTATCCATATTGTTAGCCAAGCTTTTTCATGGAAACTGACCTGACGCAATCAATATTAATTCCTGATATGTCATTTTCCTTAGACAAGCTGTCTCTGTATTAGACAAACATCCCCACCTGGCCAGTGGTCAGAGCAACCATGGTCAGAACGATGGTCGCTCTTGCATCAGGTCAAACGGAAAGAAGCCACAGTCCTTGAGATTGAGAAAAAAACAGGGCTACTGAGGGAAAATTGGAAACTTTTTTATGGTTTTGACCAACTAACTGGAAAATAAAGTTAAAACTGTTAAAATAATGTTATAATCAGATATAACAATATAACTTTATATAACTTTTTTGTGCCCCTATTAAATAAAAAAATTTATGCATGCATTCTGACAGTTAAAGGGAGTACCTGTATATCAGGGAAAAAACACTATAAAATGTCTTAAAAAATAAAATTCTTTTTACAATGGTTAAAATACATCTCATTATTTTTAATAAATAAAACAAAAATAAAGTGGGTCACATCCACCAAAACGTGACAAAATCGCTTCTAAATCATAGTTGTAAACTTGAAACAAAATCCCCATTCTAACATAAGCCAACTACTGCTAGACGACCATCGCATTGTCATTCGGACTTTTTCTAAGATGAAAACCATTTTAACTACGTGTTAACCTGTATAACGGATCAAACTGAAATCAAAATGAAACCATGCGACTAATTTAATCGCAAGATATGTTAGAAATGTCTTAAAATATAAAATAATTATTATAATGGAAAAAAAATCATCTCATTATCATTAATAAATCAAATTCAAATGATTTAGTATGGCAAATCCACCAAAACGTGACAAAATCAATATCTAAATTGGAGTGGTAAACTTGAAACGAAATACCATTCTAAAAATAGACAGCACTTAACTACTGCTTGATGTCATTCTGACTTTTTCTAAAACCAAACAATTTTTACTATGAGTAAATCTGTATCAATGGCAGATCTATTCTTTGAAAAAAATGGAGTACTCCCCTGGGTCATTGAGTATTATATAGGCATGATATATTGGGAAAAAATGTTTAGAGCCAATTTTGAATTCCCTTTAACTACTGTGTGCAGAGAAATTGGTGATGTTGCAAATCAGGGGACAAATCAGGGGACAGGTTACAATTAAAATGCAAATATAAAGATGACCACAATTCAAATTTATGAACACATAATTATCATGTCAATGAAAAATAGAAAACAACTAGTACAGCATGTCAACAAGCTGCTACAATGACAAGTATGTGCCCTGGGAGATATTGTATTGTGTTATCACTTTAAAAGTGATGTAATGATGTGCAATCAAGTCTTTGTCTCCCATTTATCAACAAGACATCTGCTGTCAATATACTGGAAAAGTAAACTGAATGATAATACAAACCCCCACAAAACCTTCAGCAAACACATGGTGACATGTTGAAGCAGTTAGTGTCACTTTCATCAATTGTTCAGTTATATCGTGACAGTGTCTACTCTAGACAGTATTCTAAGCGCTCCATAATGGAGTAGAATTTTAAATTTTTGATAGTTGGATTAAAAACAAATTCAAACTGCAAGATTATAACACAAATAGCTTTTGAAATATACTTTTGCCACTGAATATCATTTGGCTTTTGTATAAAAAAGAAGGAGAAGAAGAAAAAAAGAAGAAGAAGAAATGAACAAGTATTCTTCAGCTAAGTATCAAAACTACAAATAGTGCTCAAAAGTGTTGATGGCAGTTTATCAAACAATTAAGAACAAACAAATCATTGCCAATTATGCTCAAAAAACATCCTGTAACAGATGTTAATATAATCAAATTTACTTCCTGCCCAACAGCAGTGTATCCAATCAACATAATTAATACATAATCAGTATTTAATAACAATTACAGCTACATAACAATAATCTGGTATTCCAATATCCTGCCATACAGCTTGTGACAATTTATGTTTTGTTAACTAAACCGCTCGCTGTTTGTTTGAATATTTAGCATCACATTTATGCCATCGAAGGTGGACATAATTATGTTCAGTTAGCATAACAACAACTTTCTTGGGATCCTGGAAATTTAGCCAGTACTCGAGCACACCCATCTCCACAAATGACTGAATAACAGATGATTTTTCCACATTTTGGTGTGTGTTTTTCAATCGGTGGTGAGACAATTGATAATGAGATGCAATGTCATAAATCGATCGCCAAGGAGCCTGTGGCCAATTGGGGATTCTAACTCATAAGACTGAAACATACAATCGTTTGATTTTACAAATTGTTGTTGTATGGTGTTTAGCGTTGCTATCAACTATTTTCCAATCATATCGCGACAGCATCTACTTCAGATGTAGTATTGTAAGTGCTGTCACACTTGAGTATTATGCCGAGAGACATGATACGATACCCCACCCGTCACATTATACTGACACTGGACAGACCACACCTAGAACTATCCTCTAAATGCTGAATGACAAGCGAGGAAGCTTCTAGTACCATTTTTCAAATCTTTGGGGATCAAATCGCGACCTTCAGCATGTGAGGCGGACGCTCTACCACTAGACCTTGCTTACTGTAAAATGATGAGTCAGACTACATATCGCATTTTAACAAGATTCTAACTGATACCAACATGGCGCTATAGACAGTCAAATCCCTGTTTTTTCCAGCATTCCTATTAGGTTTTTCTGTCCTCTGTCATGAGCAGATACTAAATTTATTATATGGTTTGATAACAAATTCAGCGATGACTTAACAAGTCATATTTATATGTATTCATTCATCCATACAAATAATATACACATCATTCTAGCTACATACTGGTAAACGATATCTGTCTGTTTGACTGGGATTGTAATTTTAAACCACACATCGGGTCCAAGCTGCATACTGGTAAATGATATCTGTCTGTCTGACTAGGAATGTAATTTTAAACGACACATCGGGTCCAAGGATAGTTAGGTATACACACATTCATGAAAACTACTATCTGGAGAAATGTTTATCGTTTATATGTACATGTACTACAATATGGTACAATTGCATTGTTTTAATACTTCATCAAGAAAGAACAAAAAAAGTTAGTTTATTACCAAAACCAAGTCCTCTTGGAAAACAATTGGTAGGTGGGTAGGCAAATTATTCCCTAAAAACACCTCATCTAACACAGAGCTAATCTTTACTTAAACAGCATACTTTGACACTGCTCGGTTAGCTCAGTCGGTAAAAATTATCAGATACTCAATAGTCAAACATGGACTTTTGCTCCCTAGTCAGAGAACAATTTCTTAAAGTAATGATGTATGCCCAATACAAAGGAGATGAATCTGCTGTACCTTGCTAAAGTATTTATCTAATCTGAAATAGCGTGATGGAATTTACATGTCCTTTCTATTTTTACAATACAGTCAAGTCTGTCTTGAGCAGCCAGTCAAATGAAGGAGCAAAGGTTGCCTTTTAAGACAAGTTGTTGTTTAATACAGGTTAATTTGCTCTGAAAGCATAGAAATGGACTATAACAAAATTTAATGTGGTTGCTTAAGACAATGTGGCTTCTTAATAGAGATGACCACTTATACAGGTCTTACTTTATTTGTTTTTTAAGTCCTATTAGAAACTTATTCCATGTCCACTTTCCCAGCAAAATCTTCTTTATGGCTCTCCTGATTAACAAAATCATTGTCAGGAATATTCAGGAATCCATAGTATCAACCCAGAGATCTGCATCCTGGGCATATTTCATTGTGGTAAACCAGCACTTGGGGCTGCTTGCACACATTTCGAATTAGAAGTGCAAAAAGATTTTAAATGGTCAAATGGTTCATGTAGGCAAACAAACCATCGTTTTATTTTGGCCTCCTGGCTAACACCTTAGAATATCCGACTCATCAATTAGACTGAATCCATTTATCTTTTCAATTTTACCAACATTTATAATTTCAGTGTAACAACAGGAAAATACACTATTTAAATACATTCTGGTCTTGACATCCAAGCAATTAATTTGGTGGAGAAAGGTCATTAATGAGAGACAAAGGCTTACTGTTATCAACAAAATTAAATGAAGGTGAAGCTCCATGTCTCAATTAAAACAGTAAACAATGACCTACAAACAACAGAATAGCAAGATGAAAAACTTAATTTAGCTCACCAAATTCTCTCTTGCTGTACATGGTTAAGAAGTGTGAATAAACAAACTGAAACTTATCTACCGCAAACCCCCTTTATACATGATACGTCCCACATGCCTGGTATGTCTGGCCTCTCTGATCGATTTTTATGCAGGTGTTATTGAATTCTTATCTAAGAAAATGATTGTCAAAGTGTTCTTATCCGAAAAAATGATTAACAAGCTGAACTACCTGATTTTGTCAATGTTCCAGATAAAACTATCAATGAGTGTAAATAAACTTGAAATAAACAAACTTATCAAGACAGTATATTTATAGTTTGGATAGTTTTTTTGGTTGTTTATATGGTTTAGCGTTAATTTCAAACAATTTTTCAGCATTATCGCGACGGTGTCTACTTGAGACAGTTTTCTAAACACTTCTAGACTTGAGTATCATGCCGCCGACACGTGGTATGATATACTGACACTGGGCTGACCAGACCTAGAACTGTCCTCTAAATGCTGAGCACCAAGCCAGGAAGCTTCTAATACCATTTCTCAAATCTTTGGTATGATCCAACCGAGGACTAAACCCATGACCTTCCGCATGCTAGACGGACGCTCTACACCTACACCATCGCTGCAGTTCCAGTTAAGATAGCAATGAAATACATGTCACTCAGCTAGTCTATGGCACTATAATGTGACTGGGTGGGGTATCATACTATGTGTCTATGGCACAATACTCCAATGTGACAGTGCTCAGAATAAATGTTTTCTCCAGAGCATGTTTCTTGCGCTTTTGACACAATAAAATCTCATTTGACCCAATCAAGTTTGTTCAGTGCTCCCACTATGACACAATCTTAAAATTCAGAAATTCAAATTACCTACAATCGGCAAATAGGTTAAAAAGAATTACTTTTACACTGCTGGTAAAGGTGGTTGGTATATAAAGATGAAATGTGTAAATCGTGAAACTTTTAAAAAAAAGTCATGTAATTTTACTATTTAAAATGTACAAACGTAGTGTGACATATTGCATCTGAGAAACTTTTTATTTTGTTTGATAAGGTATCGCGACACGCATGCACGACTTTCTTATACTAGCTTAAGCATCGGCTGGTCCATGTCTAACAGTGGGCTTACCAACGCCATTTATGTTTCTTCAACAGAAAAAAGTTGTGGAAAAAAAATTTAATTTCAGAAAATTATTTTCATTTTGGCATCTAAAGACCCACATGTAATATAATATAGCCTGCTACAGGATCTGAAACACATTCCAGGTACAGTATCCTGTGGTCACAGATGTGCTGCTCAGTTGGTGATCAGTTAAAATCAAATAATCTACCTGGAACAGAACTATGGTATACAATGTATGGTGGGGCTCAACTGACAGAATATTTAACACCTTGCTGGTTGTTAATTGTGGCATACAGTTGTATTGCTGGAGGCAGACCTTAGAATGAATCTCAGTACATGTATAGCCATGCTCCAGCCAGAGACAAGACCCGAAAAAGACCCCTGAACTGGGACAAATGGATAAAGATAATGTTTATATGCCACTTAACTCTATAGTCAAGCATAACCAATTTTTTATTTAAATGTAAATCTAATTAAGTTGCTGGCCTGGTAAGCTCATGTGGTAGCACAATTAGCTATCAATTCAATGGTCATGAGTTTGAATCCCTGCCAGGCCACAGTCTCTATGATGATTGGTATAAGACATTGTGTCTCACTGTCATTCGTTCCTCAACACTGAATAAAGTAGAAAACTATCAGTTACTTGCGAGATGGGTATGCTCGAGTACAGCCTTCTGGGATCCCAGGAGAAAGTGGTTAGGTTAACTCACAATCGTCTGTTAGCCCTCAATGGCATACAAATGACATTACAAACTAATTTTAGTAACTTTAGCAATATTAAATCATATGAATCATTATTTATCAATGATAATTTTGGTAAAAGACACAAAGTAATTTTGATAATTATGAGACTAAAGGATAGAATGGCAATTAAGTTGAGGACAGAAGTAATGTAAGAGCTGTTATAATGGACTCCTCTATCTGATAAGGTAGGCAACAAAAAGATTTCATCAATTCTTGCGGAATTACTTTTTTTGCTCCCTTTGGTTGTGGGGTCAAAGCACTAGACAAACAGAGATTGAAAAAGATAAAAACACTCATTGAACGATTCATTTTTTCTATAATTATATGCCAGGCCCGATTAGCTCAGTCTGTTACGCGTCTGACTATCAATCCAGGGGTCGTGAGTTCAAATCCCCTGTCTGGCAACAGTCTCCGTGATGATTGATATACGACATTGCGTCTCATTATCATTCGTCTCTCACCACTGATTCAAGTGGGAAAGTTATCAGTTACTTGTGGAGACGGCGTGTGCTCAAGTACTGGTTAATCCCATGAAACAGTGGTTAGGTTAACTGATTGTCTGTTAGCCCTCGATGGCATAAAAATGCACTAAATATTCAATCAATCTATAATTATATGCATTTAAGCTAAGGCCTGCTATGCCTAAAAGCAGCTATGCCACTGGTGGAGAGTACAGAAATGTATTAAGCTACAATAAAATACACATATTAAATTGTTACGAGAATGTTAACTATAGCCATAGCTTCCTCGTTCAAGTATTAATAACTGCTATTATAATTTTGCAAATGAAGCATACCTGTATCATTACACTTCAGCAATACACAAAGCACAATTCAAACTGCAGATCATGCTAGCTACATGGGTTTTGTATGTTGTACTATTCAAATTACCGAAATTTTTTTAAATCAGATTGCATAAACAGATTTCATCCTTTTATTCATGTCATTGGGTTTTCAAGTAATATTGTCAGGCCCTGTTGGCTCAGTTGGTAGTGCATCTGACTATCAATCCAGGGGCTGCGAGTCAATTTCCACGCGGCCATTCTTCGTGATGATTGAGTATTTACTCAGTTATGTTTATTTCGGGGAAAACAGTGCTTTTTCACATTATTAAACTGACACCAACATTAGATGGCTTCCCAATTCATAAATCATGTTTTTTCTCCAATTGAGCCCAAAACAATTCCCAAAATGGATTTTGTTTTCATTTTTTTACATTAGGGGATAAAAAAACTGGAAATAAAGTAATATTGTAATGTCTGATAATTATTGTTAGAACATGATCTTAACAGTGTTACACTTTATTTTCCAGTTTGCTAAGCCTTAAAAAAATCCCAATTTCCCCTCAATCGCGCTGTCAATCTCAAAGGCTTGGGTCCCTTCTCAATTGCCAGAAAAAAGGCTCTGGAAACTCTCCTGATGCACATCGTGGAATACCTGTGTAGGTAATCCATTTTGACGGATGGAGAGATTTCAGATCCTGTAGCAGGCTATATATACCAAGGGTATACCGCGATGTACATCCCAGTGCTTAAACTTTTGGAAAAAAACAAATTTAATACCAACTTCAACTTTGAATAATAAAACTTCTGAGATACATTTATTACTTCCATTAAGTGCATAGTTACGTATAACTAAAAAAAAAAGAGAATTAAGTATAAAAAAAATATTTCAATCAAAACAGCCACAGTTAAAGGGCTGGCAGACATTTTAATATCAGATAAACCTGTACATACTAGTATAAAACTATTTTCAAACTTAATTTTTTTGTTATATTGTATTTTTTTTTAAATCTAGTCATAGTCATAAGTTGTTTGCCAATACACAATCATTGAAACAGTCAATCAAAATTTAGTATATTGTCATGTGACTGACATGGTCTATTTTTAGCAATTCTTAAACTTCTTTGTTCTATATTAGTCATGTACACATTTCTTCATATATATCACACCATAAATTAATCTATGGGGTGATCTCCCTGATTACCTGATAAAGGCGAGGCACATGTGCAGGCTGCATGTGCAGTTCAAATAGTATAATGTCAGGAGCTAGAGAGTGGGGGACTATCATGAACAGGTACAGTAAACAAAACCCAGGTGATGCAATGATCTCCCTGCTCTGACTTAACATTATTCTTCATGTGGGGAAGGTAGGAAGCTAAATTCTTTTGTGCCTGATTTTGATTTTGTATTGTCATTTGCAAACAAAAATGAACAGAAAAATCATGAAAAACAATCATTTCAATCATTGTGCATATATTGACACTGAGAACAGTGTTTTGCTCTTAGTCAATTTCTTAATAAAACCCATTCTTATGAAAATGGTGTTGTTGTATGGTGTTTAGCGTCGCTTTCAACAATTTTTAAGTCATATTGCAACAAAGTCTACTTTTGACAGTATTCTGGGCCTTGCCACTGGAGCAGTATCATGCCGCAGACACATGGTGTGATACCCAACCCAGTCCCATTATACCGACAACAGGCCACCAAGACATTTATAAGTTCTATCCTCAAAAATGACGAGCACTAAGCAAGGAAACATAGAGTTCCATTTTCAAATTTTTTTAATGATTCGACTGGGGATCGAATCCACGACCTTCCGCATGCGATGAAATGATAAAAAAATTGCAGTCAACATTATGGTATACATTGTTTGGGGGCAGGTAAGATTATATTTTTTCTTTTTTTTTTAATGAAAATAAAATGGGTCGGGGCGAAATGAGCAAGGGGGGATGATAATCCAGCAATTAATCTATTATGGCCTAACTGAACAAGGATAGAGGAAACTATTTTATAGAAATTTGTAATGTGGAGCAGCTGGGTGTTATTTAATTTTTTTATGTTCTAGCCTGAATGATAGCAAAGGCCCTTATCAGATATCTCAACATAAAAGTGCATAATGCCAGAAACACTTGTTGAGTTTATGTGTTTGTTTATATGTTGTCAGGGATGTACCAGAGCTACTAGGCAAAGATTTATGACTAATTCAAGCATGCTTAGAGATAAAGTAAGATTTTATTACACGTGTATCAGATGTCTGTTGTTCCCTGGTGTACATTTTCAGATAAATATGGTAAGAAATATTGGCATGTAAACAAAATATGGTTAGAAATATTGGCATGTAAACAAAATATGGTTAGAAATTTTGGCATGTAAACAAAGTATGCATACACATGCAAACAACTTTTATCTATTAAAACCCTTTACTTCATAAAGACGCCTTTGGACACCTCTCCACCATGGATTGATTGATTGAATATTTAGCATAATTTTTATGCCACCGAGGGTTAACAGACAATCTAACCTAACCACTGTTTCCTGGGATCCTGAAAGGTTAACCAGTACTAAAGCTTACCCATCTCTGCAAGTAACTGATATCTTTCTCACTTGAATCAGCGATGAGAGACGAATGATAATGAGACACAATGTCATATATCAATCATCACAGAGACTGTTGCTGGGTGGGGATTCAAACTTACGACCTCTGGATTGATATTACTAGACCATGGACGACACAGGGGTAGTTGAAGTTGACTAAAAACAATCAGCAAGTTATATACAATAAAATATGTATTTCAAATCTTCAATCATTATTGACTCATTGAACTGTAGCGGAAGAATACCGGTAATTTGTTTACTATCAGGGTGAAGACACACATGCCATAATGGTTATGGAGCGGTGTTACAAACAATCAGAGGAAACATGCCTGCTCCAGTAAACATTTCTGCAGATTTTCTTAATATTCCATGAAAATTAACAAAACAAACACGAATGCTGTCTCTGTAAAGAGATGAAACATTAGTGCTATCAAATGTTCATGCAAAACTCGTAGTTTTTGCCAAAAATTCAACAGCATTTTTTTAACATTGCACCACTCCCTACCATATTTTGTTCAACTGAGCAAAATGTACCATTATGTGCCAAAAAAATCTTAGCTAAAGTAAGCACTCTTTTTCCCTTTTTTTTTTACACTGCTCCATTACATTAAGTCATGTGGGGCCATCATTGTATATATGCTTCAAAATGAAGTACACCAAACTGGGGTAGTCTTCTCAATACAATATTTTGTCTTTACATGATGGACAATTCGTTCTTCCTGATTGGGTTATTCAACTCATGGTGTAACTTCTTACCCAGGATGTCACATTAATGACTGGATAACCAACATTATTATGGCGGAAATTGCGAGTCTAGAAAGGCAGGGGTAAACCAAATAAAAAGTTATGCAAGAATATGCACCAATATTTACTCTCTGGCCTGTGCATGAATTAAATGTCATGAAAAC
Source organism: Panopea generosa (assembly GCA_029582155.1). NCBI lineage: Eukaryota > Metazoa > Mollusca > Bivalvia > Adapedonta > Hiatellidae > Panopea > Panopea generosa. The sequence continues at coordinate 21,505,681 of CM055897.1, read as the reverse complement.
TGCTGAAAGAGCAGTACCAACTTTGAATTTGTAGAAGACAAATTATTCAACAATTTTAGAACAGGGGTTTACCCCTTTTAAAGTTTAATTTATACTTATTTATTTTACTTCGATTGTGGAACAAGTTATTACAACTTAGACAAATATCGCTTGAAAATTTCCTGGGAAGAACCAGTACATAGCATATGAGGAAACGTGTTTTATTCAAGGACACCACACACCACTGTGGCGGTTTGAAAACATTAATCATAATATCACATTCAGCAACATGCAAAGGCGCTTATGTCCTGTAACACTCGGCATCATTCAAATCATGAACTGGTATCAGGGTTGTTTTTCCTTATTAAACTCAGCTAGTTCCCAATTCAAAAATCATGTTGTTTTCCCAACTGAGGCACAAAAAAAATCCCAAAACAAAATTCAAACATTTAGGGGATAAAAAGCCCACTGGATATGAAGTTTTACTGTAATACCTGATAATTCATGATTAGAACATCTTAACAGTGTGACGCTTTTTATCAAGTTTGCTAAAGCCTTAAAAAAAAGATTCCCGTCGATCACGCTGTTTCTTTCCCAAACTTATGACAATGACAACTCTTTATTCAATAACCTAGGCCTCTGGCCCATAATACAAAACCATAATATTCATCAAATATGATAAACATGATCTACATAAGAGTTACATGCTATGATTTAGGTAGTAATAAACGTGATAACATTTATCAAGCATAGTCAACACCACAGCGGTGATCTAGTGAAAGACCTTCTGCCTTGCATGCAGAAGTTGTTGGTTCGATCCTCGGCCTAGTCATGCCCAAGACTTGAAAAATGGTACTATAAGCTTCCTCACTTGGTGCTTAGCATTTAGAGGATAGTTCTAGGTCTGGTCAGCCCAGTGTCAGTATAATGTAACTGATAGGGGTATCATACCCTGTGTCTGCTGCATGATACTCCAGTGAGGCAGCCCTTAGAATACTGTCTCAAGCAGACACCATAGCAAAATGACTGAAAAATTGTTGAAAGCGACACTAAAGGCCATACAATGACAACATCAAACAGTGTCCATTGTACCATATTATGTAACACAATGTAATATTACATTTATGTCAGATGCACATATATCTCTGGTTCCAAACATCAGCGGATATTGATTTTGACTTATCTACATCAATAGGATCAGAATTGTAGGATCAATAAAGGTGTCTGTAATTTATAGAAGTTGTGTGAAATCAACCATTTGTAAAAAAAAAATTCTTTCAATAGTAAAAATGGGAAAAAGGAAACTCTTCCATGTCATGGTAAGCAGGGTTGTAGCTACCGGGATTTAACTGAAATTCCCAAAAATGATTGGAAAGTTTTACAGAGAAAACAATACACACACACACACACCCTGAGAATGCACCATTGGCGATTTACATTTTAAAAAAGAAAATGGGGGAGGACTCACGCCAAAATTTCTAGGCCTGCATTTTCAAATTGACCAAGCTACTTCCCTGGTCAGTATTTCAAAGCATACAACGGCTGGTCAGGTCCATTTTACATATATGTGTTCCCCTAAGGCAAAAGCATGTATTCCAAAAAGTTCTAAAATTTAGTATTTGCTTCAAAAAAAATGTTTCTTTTCCCCCATGATGCATCTATATTTTAAAGCTAGATTGCCTTTCTCCCAAATTCTGTAAAAAAAGCCTTGCCAGGCCATTACATTTATTCTTTATTTCACTTGTTCGACTGAAAAGTGGCCTTTTGAGACAGGTTGTTGCTTAATGCAGGTTAATTTGCTATAAAAGCATACAAATTGGAAAAAGAAAATGTGACTACTGAAGACAAGTGGCTGCTTAATAAAGGTGACCGCTTGCACAGATTTGACTGTATACACAGACAACCACCTACAAATTTTACGAGTATCAATTTCCTCTTGATTGATTTCACAAACTTGTCCAGTCAAAGAAAGTAAAATTCAACTTGCACATTTTCTAGTGAATGCATCACTATATCTCCTGGGAATACCAGAATGCAGGAAATGCATATCAATATTCCTCAGAACTCCCCCTCTCCGCTACCCATTCCTAGAAGCTGGTGGGCTTGCACATCATTTTAGCGTCAGCTACGCCACTGGTAAATATAATTTTGTTAGTAAAAAAATTTAAACTTATCACCAATCCCTTCAGTGGGATACACAGTCAACTAAAATGTGTGTCAAGTTAACCGTGTAATCTTTATTACTGTGTAATGTTATCGGACAGGGGAATATAATGGTAACTAATCCATATGAGATTCTGATGTAATGTATTACAATACTATCAATTGGTTAACCGTATGATCACGGCACCGTATGAGCAAAGAAAAGAATAGGTCTTAGGTTTTTTCTGTGCAACACCATTAATTTTGTTTAAATGATTTTCATTTCATATAGTTTTTTGGCATCTTTTTATATTCTAATTATTTAATGCAATTTCATGATTTCAGTCACTGATTAACTTGAATTTTTTTTTTTGAGAGTGAAAAATACCAACAAATTGATTGAAAAAATACAATTAATATCATTCATTGCTCCAGATAAGCACTATTTGGGGATATTTAAGCATTGAAATTTCTGAATAAAGCCAACTTGATAAAGCACCAAAAGTTAAATTAAGTGGTAAAATAAGCAATGGTTATTCTCAGTTTCAGTGTCAATTTATTTTTGTGTTTGTTTTAAATGGCAAGTTGATAAGAATGTTTTACCCGCAACAATAATCACTGCATACCAATTTAGGGTAAAATACTCATTTAAAGAAAACTTTATCTGGAGCTCTATATTATACCTTCTGTCTCTCATATATATCAGTATATGTACAGTATTGAAGATTATGCTTAAGATGCTTGAATGACGTTATTATAAAAACTACTTCGGATTAGGCGATTTCACCATATATCAGAATAGATTTTAAAATCAAAATTTATTTTAAATCTATCAACAAGATTTATATAAAAAATGTAATTGACAAATTTAAAAATATATATGCATCATATTCAAATGTGGTAAAACAGAGACTGTTCTCAATCCAGATAAACAGTATATAGTAATAGCTAGATAAAACCACAGAACCTTTTGTCATGTGAAGGTATGTCAGAATGTAAACATTTATAGATGGTAAACATTAGATCAACGTGTAGCGCGATTTATTGAAGTTGAACACACGGCCGACATCTCATTGTATTCGTAAAATATGTTTACTATACACAATTGTGCATATTAAGTAAATCACCAACAATAGTAAATATCAAAATATGCCTATGTAACAAAATAAATACATCTGTTGATTTTTTACGTGATAAGATGCGCAGAGCATCTTACACATTTCAATACAGAGCATCTTCCACGTTTGAGATAAAACATAAGATCAAACATATTTTACTATAAAATATTACCTTTTTGCTTTTTCCATTTTTCGTATGTCCATTTATATGCTTTTTAATCCCATTTATTTTGCCATTTACATGACCAAGTCCATCCGACACAACCACACCAGCAACCATGTTTGAAAGAAATGACCTTTGCCCTGGAAAGGGCGGAACACATCGAACGAGCTCGAAACTATTTATAGTAACAACATGTGTGTGTCGTCCGATGGTGCTATCACTGTTTATGCGAGTGAGAGAATGTACTGCGTGCAATTCATTTTAGTCGGCAGTCTTATTTTAGTATTATAATGATTGTATTATGTTATAAAATCAGTTATTTTCTGATCTGATTAGGGGGCCGGAGATATTCAATATTTTACAATATTTTTTTAAATTTTGCAATAGTACTTTTTTCTCTTGCCGGAGTTGTTATATATAGATCAGAGACATCGGAGTTGTTATATATAGATCAGAGACATAGACATGTGTCTGTCTCATCAAGGACTTGCACACAGGGGTACGGAGCCTAGCAATAATTAAAAAAAAAATCCCCCCTCCCCTAAAAACCCCCTAAAAAAACAACTCTTTATATACCCAACAATTGAAAATAAAATAATAATAATAAAAAAAAATTCACGAATATATAAATATATTTACATATTCGTAAAAAAATTTTTTTTTTATTATTTTGTTTTCAATTGTTGGGTATATATAGAGAGGGTTTTTTTTTGGTTTTGTTTTTTTAAGGGGTTGTGAGGTGGGGGGGGGGGGGGGTAATTCTTGCTAGGCTCCGTACCCCTGTGGACTTGCATAGAAGGATAGGAAACTTGCACTTTCCTGATTAAATGTTGATGGAATAGCAGACGAAGGATTAATAATTTGCAAATTTAATTATTCATTCATAATTCACAGGCAACTTATTTCTTGTACATAAACTGTAAGTTGTATGTAATCTTCGATGTTTAAACATATTTCGATCTCGCAAAATGATCTTGAATTAAAGATATTGAGGTTTTAAGGAAAATTTATCGCAACGTGTCGTTATTTTAGCTGCAGTATACAAATTTTGTAATCAAAAGTATTTCAACAATTTTAAACATATTTCTGGGAATGGTATTGTTTTGGGGAGTTTTTTTCAGGTTTTTTAACTGGTCATTCCACTGTATACCAATTAATCGACATATACCACCAAATTGTTAATTCAACTGACTCTAAACTTAACACTTGTTTGGTCTTCTGTGATATTTCTAAAGCATTCGACCGTGTTTGGCACAAAGGCCTTCTATTCAAAATGCAACAATACGGTATAAATGGCAAAATCTTAAATTGGTTCAATAACTATCTTTCCGGTAGGAGCCAAAAGGTATTTGTCGGCACATCCTCTTCTCATACAATGTCCGTCAATGCTGGTGTACCGCAGGGGTCTGTCCTGGGTCCATTACTATTTCTAATTTACGTAAATGATATAGCAGACAATTTATTAAGTCTTGCACGTTTGTTTGCAGATGACACTTCCTTAGCGAGCTCTGCTACAAATATATCAGATCTTGAAGGTATAATAAATCACGATCTAATTATGTTATCTGCTTGGTCAAAACAGTGGTTAGTTACGTTCAATCCCTTGAAAACTGAAGCAATATTATTCACATCAAAAAAGTTCGTAATCCATCACTATTGTTTGAAAATATTCCTGTAACATTTGTTGAAAATCACAAACACTTGGGCCTTACAATCAGTAATAATGGTAAATGGCACGCTCATATTGAAAACATAATACAGTCTGCATCCAAAATTCTTGGCATGATGAGAAAAGTTAAATTTAAAATACGCAGGGACTCTATTAATCAAATTTATATATCATTTATTCGCCCAATTTTAGATTACGCCTCGGTAGGGTGGGATAACTGTACCTGCTACGAGAAAGACAACTTAGAAACAAATTCAACATGAAGCTGCCAGAATTGTTACTGGCACAACAAGATCAATATCCATTTCAAAATTATATAAAGAAATTGGCTGATTATCTCTGTCAGACAGAAGAAAGTATCAAAAATTGATATTGGCATACAAAATAAAACATGGTATGACACCAAACTACTTAATATATTTATTTCCCGATACAGTTAGTATTAGAACAACATACGATCTTAGAAACTCACAAGATCTTGATATCATTACCAGACGAACTGAGCTCTTTGCAAATTCTTTCATTCCATCAACAGTTTCGTTGTGGAATAAACTATCAGTTGCTTTAAGGGAAGCACCATCATTATCAATATATAAACGAAACCTTATAAATACTTGTTTTCATCCAATTATAGTTCCAAAACACTTTAACTATGGTATACGAATATTATCTGCACAGCATGCAAGACTAAGAAATAATTGTAGTAACTTAAATCATGATCTTTACGTTAATCATATAGAAAATTATCCAACATGTATCTGAACGCATGGAGTGGAAGATGCTGAACATTACTTTTTTAATTGCATTCTTTTTGTTCAACAAAGAATTAAATTATTTCAAAACACAAGGTTGTTCCATCCACTCAATGTCAAAAAGCTGTTATATGGATCAGACGTGCGTGCGTGCGTGCGTGCGTGCGTGCGTGCGTGCGTGCGTGCGTGCGTCAATTTTGATGAAAGCTACCCGATTTATTAGAGTTGTTTTTTTGTTTTTTTAATTTTTACTCCATTTTAAATATGAAGCTTTGAACTGATTAATAGAATTTGCATTTTTTATATGAGACGGAATATAGTTCCACAAACAAGGGCCTGAATAAGCAAACGAATTTCGAAACATTTCAGAATTTGGCTTAGAAGAATACAGCTGTATATTAGAGGATGACCGTAGTGTACGTGTGTGTAAGTTACAATTTACTAACCTTGCATTGTAGTCTAACCTGTCTTAAGCAGCAAGTCAAGAGAAGAAGCTAAATTTGCTTTTTAAGACAGGTTGTTGCTTAATAGAGGTCAATTTGCTTTAAAAGCATAGGCATAGGAAATAACATATGTGGCTGCTTAATAGAGGTGACCACTTACACAGGTTTTATACTTTATATTATGACTTTATATGTTATCAACTGCCAGGAAATACACTTGACATATGGGCCGTTCTAAATTATTTGTTATTAGTGATCAGCATGACCTTTATGTAATCACGTGACTAAGATTCACACACATATCTGCTTCTCCATGGTTTGCTGTAAGAAAGATCACATCCGTCCATCACAGCGAATTCTCCATCTATAATAATTTCTGCATCCATGTTACAATTTAATCATTAAGATATTAGACAAAACGTGTATTACATATTTTTAGTAAGATCAATGAATTGTTTCCAATTTGAGTGGAAAAGAACCATATTTGATGGAAAAGCTGGATATAATATTTCTATTTCTAGTGACGTTACATAACAACAGTAAAAATATCCACCAGAAGTCAACGATTTTGGATCCCTTTTGGTCTACGTTTGTCTTGGAAAAGTTCCTGGCAATCACTTGACTGTTAATTACTCCTAACTTTAGAATATGACCGAGATCATGTGTTTAGAAGGGTCATAAACCGTACGAGATCTACAGCTCGGTGTAAGAAGAACTAAAAAAATCATGTTGTAAGAACGAACTGTGCTAAACCAATATTTCTTCGAAATTCACTATGTTTTGCTTTAATAAAAGTACATGATGTTATTTACCAGTTATACATTGTTTGTTTGAAGGAGTTCTATTTTGGTTGATATACTATGGTGTTACCTTACAAACTCTACGTAAGCACCAAGTTGTGTTTCCTCTAAAATTCTCATATTTGCAAAATACTAATCACCACTGCGAATAAGTAGATCGCCAGTATTTGCTATAGGTACCTTTTTTATTCTCTCTACGAGTGTATTGACACCAGAAAATAAATGAGTACATTTGGTTAATTTTTTTTCTTAAATGATGACAGCCGATCTTCTTAAACATGTACTAGTAGTTGCTATAATATTTCCAACAATTCCTATTGACATTTGCATAGGACTTTAATAGGAAGTTTAGCTATCCTGATATATTATACATTTAATATGATTTTAGTATCAGCTGCATTTCTCTTCAGACTCAGCTTTGGCTCAGACTTAAAAAAAAGTCAGATTCGGCAAACTAATCACTGATTTTCCAAGAGTTATTATTTAACATACATGTACATAGGAATTTGAGCATTGTATTTTCTTAGTCTTGCAGTACAACTGTTACAGTTTTCAACTTAAAATATTTAAACATTTATAGATTACCGTCCATAGAGTGCCGTTTATTATGTACTGCTGCGCTGAGAAGGACAACAAGTTAAATACACATTTGTCTGGAAATGCTCTAGATATAATGATAACAATACAACTCCTTAATGATGGAATGGCTTTTCAAATATAGGATTTGGTCTAGATGATGTAATATCAATATATCTAAAATTGCTGAAGATTTCATGATTTTAATGTTTAGTGGTACAGTAGATGTACAGTGCTGAAAGTTTATTTTTCCAATCCAATTAATTTATATAAAAAAGTGAATTTGCTGAGGTGAGCTAAAATAATAAAAGAATATGACATGCTTTGAACAATGCCCTCTTCAATATTTTACCAACTGACCGTTGACCCAATGATTTAAATGAATGATAAATATACTTTTAAGCACATTTTATGATATATTTAAAATGAATCAGTTCTATTGATAAACTATATATCATCTTAAATATGAATATTGTTAACTTATTATATATAGATATATATATATATATATCTCAGTTCCAGCTTAACATTTTGCGCATGCTACTATTTGGTGACTTTTGGCCTTTTAAGTCCGTCAAGCTAGATGTATACCTGATATTTACATCATAACACTTGGAAATGTCGTGCTTAGTTTTAGACACATGTTCACGGTCAGGGAACTCTGTCACAACGTAGAGTGATTCGCGTCGACAGTTTGTCACAGATTCACGTCGACAGTATTATTGTTTTGTAAATTTTGTCACAGTTGCTTGTCGGTGGCGGGGACATAATCGCTGATATGTAAATATAATCAAACGTATGAAGTATATATTTGACATTCCGGGGAATGTAGTATATTATAAGTAAAATAAGATCAAATGAACATCTGATTATGAATATTTCTTCAAGTTTAATTTTTTTAAAATGTCACAGGTTTGTGACGACAGGGTAACGGATCCTTATTTTAATGTCACGGATTCAGTGTCGATAGTTTTAACATTGTAGAATAGTGCAACCCTATGCCAATACTGCCATTTACACTTCGAGTCTCGTACAGAAGCTGTCCGGCATATAGTTTTAGAGTATCGTCGTTATGTTACGGATTATGTCTATGAAAGTTAGAACCGACACACAGAAGCAAAACAATACCTCGGTTCTTACAACCCAATAGCAATAGTCATGTTTCGTAAGACTTCCGCTGGTAGTTTAAAACTCTACATATAACGAATCATTTTAGGGAAAAATTGTCACTTTTTATACGTATTTACGTTTTGAGTAATGTATTTATCCAGCTCATCGATTGATGTATGTCTTGTTCTCAATTAACTGCCCAAGTTTAAGACTCTGATTAAAATCTTCCGCAATTCTTCATTATTCGTTTTTTTTATCTAACAAATAAGAAATTTAATTAAGATTTGAACTTGGAACTTTTTCAAACTTTTCAGGATTAATAAAACACAACACATATGGTAACGTTATATTCGGTTTTTTATGAAATAATAAAACAAAATGTACACAAAAACTATCATGATCTGCAGGGGAAAACATGAAAGACAAGTTAGGGTAACGTGAATACCCGCAAGTATACTTGTAGATTCTGGAGATGTGCTTATTTACACATGTCAATATATTGTACATTTGACCCACCCTCACAAAAAAAAAAAATGGAATTTATGTGTTTTATACGTTTTATATGATTAAAATTATGATCATTTGAAGGGGAAAAGATGTTGTAGTGATATCTTAGGCCCTACTTAGCAAAAAAAAAAAAGAAACGTCCCTCTTTTTTATAACTGATGTAGCTCTGTCTGTGTTTCATGTCCAATGTACATGTATTTTTTACCCTGGCGATGATGAGAATAATATCATATGCACCGTGTACATAGCACTTGGTGCCCAGAACATTTCATTTTCACTTATTCCACGTGCACAAGCGGTCGACAGGTTTTTCAGTCAACGTCATACGATTCATGCAATAGAGGCCGATTTGATTTTTTTTAATTTTTCACAGTTTTCAACATGCAACGGATTTCTGAAAACGGACGCAATACAATGATAGTGGGTGGGGTAACGGCAACGGTGGTCGCATTCCAGTTATGGTGCTTTCACAAATAGAATGAGCGACTTGAGGCACCTTTCCGATAAACCTGAACTGTTTACAGTTACAGACTATTCGTCACCGTTTACGTCGTAACTCGCAACTAATCGGAGTAGCGCGGCGCCCATACACTAGAACTGGTCAAATAATGACCCGACGTCACCTCAATGCCATGCCTTTATGTGTGCAACGTCATCTGAACTGGAGCTAAATGGCAGCCCATGTTCACCAGGCAATAATTGACCCAGGTCAATGTTTTCACATGGCCGGAAGTTTCCCTTGATCCTTGCAAAAATTGAGAATATCTGGGTCATAAAACCACCAAAATGATAATCTCTTTGATTTGGCTCACGACAGGCATTGCTATGAGGAATTTGCCAAATGCATTGGTTTTGCGTTACTTTACGTCGAGACGCCGTGCAATTATTGAATACATACCTGCAAATGGTAGATTGACAAATTCTTACTCAAACTCGATGACCTAGACGTTACATATCGAGTATCTGACAGTTTGTGATTTTTTTTTATTTTTATATAAGTAGCATAACACTTGATGCAATGTCAAGAGCTAGTACTAAGTTCGAATTAGTTAAAAAGGACATTGACAATGTAAGCTTGCGCCTTGAAAATGTCGAGTCATTTCTTGATTAAACCGGAATTATTGCTGTTGAGAAAGCAAAAATATTCCAACAAGCCGAAACTATTGATTCTAAATTTAAGGATAAAGCAGCGCCGTTTGAGTTCGGTGTTATTCACGATACAACTTGTGAATCGTACGACTCATTCGTAAATACCGTTACTCCGTCAAAGAGTCCCATTTTGCCAGTCTCTGACGTGAATGATATTGAGTGTTTTCTTGCTGGTACTGTGTCCTGTAATTCTGTGTCAGTTCAAACAAGTGTCCCAATCGTCAAGGACGTCGGGGTGCAGTGCGATGATCAATTCTTTGATATATCTCGAAGGCAGGAGAAAAAAAATGGATACACCGGGACAAAAATCTCCACGAAAGCGTCAGGAATCCCAGTCCATATCATTTATAAAAATAATCGATAGCAAGGGTACTCCAAGTTCAACAAATAAGACACGTATTCCTGTGCAAATAACACAACGTGAAGAGAACGAACACAGTGATCTTGTGTATGAAGAGTTTACTCCTTATCTGAGAAAACGAACAAAGCGTTTTTATCTGGGAGGCTTCAAGTCGGGAATTACAGAAGACAAAATGGCAGCCTCTGTGAACAGAAGAGGACGTAAAACTACCTTGATCAGTGTCTTCCCGTGCAAAAGTAATCCAGATAATGTTATAATTCGCTTGAATGTTGAGGATGATGGAAACAGTGACAAACTACTACATCGTGGTTTTTGGCCACCGGCAGTTACATGTAAACCTTGGTTATCACGAGCGTCACAGGCTCGTGCTCGTGCTCGTGAAAAGAGGTTTCATCAGTACCATCATCACAGGGGGTACAGATTCCAATAAAGCAAGACAGTACAATGGAGACAATTATGGCGACGATATTTATGACTATAACATCTACTCAGAACTTGTTATTGATTAAACTATTCTACAGGTGTAAATCAGTTCATAATGTTAACGCAGTCGAGTATAAATGTAGCATTTTTGTGCAGTTGTCTTATTTTTAGCATAAAAGTTGACAATATAAAGCTAAAGTTTCTGACTTGGAATGTTTCTGGTCTGATGTCGAGCAGCACATACCTGAGTGATATTTTAGAAAGCCGTGGTGTAGACATTTGTGGCATATCAGAACATTGGTTATACGATAATAATTTGTCGTTTATAGACTCAATTAACACTAAATACAAATCTGTTTCCATTGCTAATAATGACTGTAAATATAAAAATACCAGAAAAGTGGGAAAAGGGGGCGTTGCCCTATTATGGCATGCTAAACACGATAATGTTATCACGCCATTAAATATTGATGAATATCGTATTGTAGGTATACAATATCAAATGACAAATGATCAATATATATACATATTCCAACTGTATCTACGGTGTAGCAATTATCCCATTGATACTTTCAGCGATTATATTGATGAGATTTATAACTTATGGAGTCTTAATTCGGAAAATGGTACAGTCCTGTTCATCGGAGATATCAACTCTAAAATACAAATCAACTCTGAGAATTATAGGGACAAATATGTAATGAGTTTCTTACATGATACAAATCTGATAGCTATTGACACTATGCCTAATTGTTCAGTTGTAGAAACTTCTTTTGTGTCTTATGATAATAGATTTGCAACATTAATTGACCATAATATATGTATACCAAGAGAAAAGGTTGATTGTATTAGCTATTGTGAAATAATTGATGACAACTTTCTTAATGTATCAAGACATCGACCTATAATTTGTTTTTAATTCTTCCTGTAACACGGCTACCAAATAACCATGCTAATGCTCATAGTGCTGAATCAAGCTCTCGTATAAACTGGAACAAAATTAGCCAGGAAGAAATACATTGTTACCGAGAAACTGTCAGAAACTCAAAAGATTTACTTTGCGTTTGTTTCCAAACAATTTGTTCAAATGATGATATTGATAAGTTATATTAACGGATAGTTCAATCAATTATATCTGCTTTTTCGAAGTCCATCAAAAAGAGTTAATTTAAACATTTCTTAAAACCGTACTGGAATTCAAACTTTCGATTTTTCATAAACAAATTAAAAACAGCACTCTGTGTGGATTTTAGAGGGAAGACCAAGACAATCTAAATCGTTTGATGACTATAAACAAGCAAAGCGAGATTTCCGTCGTGTGCAAAGACAACATGTGCACATGTTTCTTGCAGAGCAGGATGAAGAGCTCGACCGATCAGCCGAAATGGATCGAGACCAATTTTGGACGATTATAAAATCAAAGCGAAAAGGTACCGACACTAAAGCTTATATGAGATTGGATTTGACGATGTAGTCTACCGTGATCAAAACGAAATTACCAACCAGTGGAAATCCTACTTTGAAAAACTATATTCACCGGCTGAAAATCCTGACTTTGATTCTTCGTGGAAAGAAAATATTGTTTCAAATGTAAATGATATTAAATCTAATCTTAATCTTTCTAATTCTACAGAGACCGTTAAAATATCAGCAAGAACTGTCCAAGAATTACTTCAATCCTGTAAACAAGGAAAAATGTGCGGGTGCGATAGCGTAATTACGAACATTTAATCCACGGTGGTGAGTCTCTCACATGGACTCTTTCGCGTCTGTATTCGGCAATGATAACATCTGGACACATTCCGCAAAAATTATATCGTGGGTGGGGGGTGGGGGGGGGGGGGTTGGGGTGAGGGGTGTTATTGTCACTATTCACAAATGTGCTAGAAAGAGGAAAGACGATCCAACTAATTACATGGTTATTACTCTTACACCTACCATACTGAAACTGTATGAACGTATTCTTTTACTTCGTTCAAAAAGCAAAATCCTATCTATACTCAGTCAGCAACAATGGGGGTTACAGAAACATCTTGGATGTATTAGGACGTCATTCAGCCTTCGCGAAACAAAACTGTACGCTAAAGAAACAAACAGCAGAGCTTTTGTATGCTATCTTGACTGCCGTCAAGCTTTTGATAGAGTGTGGCACGATTGCCTTTTATATAAACTTCATGAACTTCACGACATTGACACATTGACTTTAAGAAGCTTTGTAATTTATATAGCAGTATGAGAAGCTGTGTTCAGAACCGGTCTTTTGTCTTGGACTGGTTTGATGTCACCCAAGGTACAAGACAGTGTGGCAAAAGCTCACCTACCCTGTATTTATTATACATAAATGGTTTAATTACAGAACTAGAGAAAGCTAAACAAGGACTATGCCTGTATAACATGAATATTTGCAGCCCTACCGTAGCAGATGACATGGTGTTAGTTAAACTCTCGGTAAATGGCTTAGAAAAAAATGCTTGACATTTGTTATCAATACTCTTTGAAATGGCGTTTCGAGTATAACCCAGCTAAATGTGCTGTTGTTGTGTTCAATGAATCGAAGGCGGATTTTGAGAAAAGTGCAAGGATCTGGAGGCTTGGTACCAATCTAATCCCGGAAGATGTCAAATATAATCATCTGGGTATTGCATTGCACATGTATTCTCTTATCAATGAAACTGTTCACGATGCTAGCACAAAACTACGGGGAACATTACTAAGCATTACCAATAGCGGAATGAGCTCTGACGACTGTCTCAGTCCACTGTCACTTTCAAAAATATATCAGTCAATTGTGCATCCAAAGGCACTATACGGGTGCAAACTGTGGAACTATATGACTAAATCCAATGTACTGGTACTTGAGCGTTCCCATCAATTCTGCACAAAATATATACAAAAATTGTCTCTCCATACAAACAATGACGCAGCTTTAATGTCGATAGGAGCTGTGTCGATTTAAAATTGACTTCAAAAAGCTACAGTTCCTAGGACAGCTCTGTAGATTACCACGTAACTACTTAACTAAACAGACATTCGCTCATAGGCTGGTCAGGTGTGTTAATTGCATTGAGAGACACTGTTTAGGTTTTGTGTCCGACATATTCAGAATACTGCATAAATATGGGCTCTTTAGTTATATAAAGGAATACATGCAATTTGCTAGCTTTAAGTCAAAAGACACGTGGAAGTCAGTACTTCAATGCCATATAATTAAATATGAACAAGAACAATGCTTTGAGAGAATGTGTCGAACATTATCGATTGAGCAATGCTTCTCCACCTTTGGCTTTCAAGACCCTTGTATTCTCTAGAGGCTCAGTCGTAAGTACCCGTCTGTGAAAATGTATTGCTTCAGTGTGGTTAAGATAAAATGTAATTTCTTTTCCTATCATACAGCCGGTATATGTAAAAACTGTACGTCTAAGGTTGACAACTTATGAAACATCACATATTGTTTTGTGTGTGCAATGAACGTGAACGCAGGCGTTTATGGGCAGTTATTATTGGACATAATTATTAGCGTACAGTGCTTTAATAGATTAATAAGTCAATCACCTGCTTATCAAATTATAGACCTTTTGACCGGACTTAAACATTATCACCCAAGTGCTGATAATAGTGAAACAGTTATGTTAGCTGCTGTAAAAGTATGCCATAAACTTATCATGTAAGTACGTAAGTTAAATGAAGGTGACTAGTGGTATTATATTCCAACAGTAATTATTTCATTATGCAGCTAGTCTGCGCATTGTGCTCAAATCAACCAAAGAAAAGTGACTTGTGATCATTTATTTCAATATGTATTTCTTTACCAGTCCATTATATACTTAGTTCGAGTCTTGTGTTTTGTTTCGACAAGATCGATTACTGGGTACAAACTGTCTTATGGCTTTCGATTTTGTATGCTTACTAGTGTACTTACATGTATTGGTATTATAGTACAAGTTGAGGTTGTTCCGAGTTTGAGTCTTGTGTTTCTTCTCGTCAAGACTCAATTAGTGGGTACAACTAGTTATTGAAAAAGTGTATAGATTTGCATGTAATTAATATGTATGTGTGTATATATGTGACCTTTCAGTTCTGTTTATGTTTGTATATGTTTTGTATTATAACATGTCGCTCTCCCTTCAGTGGAGGTAATAAAGATATATATCTATCTAGCTGGCCTATTTATTTTATTGGGCCCATATCAACATCATGTGTTTAGGTCTACATTGAACAGTCAATGGTTTATTATTAGCGCCTCATCGAAAGTGGAGCTTAATGAAAGGTTAACCCAGGATATTTTAGCATGATGGTGTGGGGATAGGAGGGAAGGCCACGAGGGTAGGACCCCTTGTCGTCCCACACACCCGAATACATATAGCAGTGTTAACATCAAAACACAGATTTTCATAAACATCAATGCAATTACAAGATTCAAGATTCAAGAATCAAATTCTTTATTCAGTAATTTAAACATATAATGTTTCTCATTACACACAAATTCAGATAATAAATGTAACACATGACACATATATAATAGATCAATATTATGTTAGATTCTTTTAAATTAGAAAATTTCGTTATTTAAATACATATATTTTAATAGATTTTGAGGTTGGACAAATATAAATTAAACATTTAAATACTTTGTCAAATAAATACTTGAGTAGATCAACACAAAAAGATAGATGTATTTATTATGTATTTTGATTGTACAAGGAATTGCGAGTACTAAAAGCTTGATGAATAAACTTACACAAATTTAACAAGACTGAATACTTCTTACTTTGCATTAACTCAATGAATTTTATCATACTGGCCGTTTATAATAATATGATTTAATAAAGCTTTTACGGATATCCTGATAACTAGGACATAGTAACACAAAATGGTATTCATCTTCTATGTCGTTAAAGTTACATAGAGTACAATAACGCAAGTTACGTTCAATTCTGTTCTGTGCATAACGACCGGTTTCAACTTTCAACTGATGTGAAGATAATCTTAATCTTGACATAGGAATTCTTAATTTTCTTGGAAGCATATCTAAATAATTTTCGAATTCTAAAGTAGTTTTTAACATTTTATAAGTACATAGTGAACGACTGTTTTCGATTTCATTAAACCATTTTTGTTTAAAATTATCTAGTACTCTCTCTTTAAAAACAATATGGAAGTTTAACAAATGTGCATCATCAGTACTTGACCATATATACGAAAATCCATAATCATCCAGTAGATTTTTGATGTTTTTTACCCAATTCTTACCACCTTTATTACAATCAATAAGTAATGAATTATATAAATATTTAACTATTATGTTATCAGATTTAACAATTTTAGTCCAGTATTTAATCATACGAACATATTTATTTATATACAATGGGTATCTACCTAACTCTCCATATACACCCATATTACTTGTCGAGGTTTTAACATTTAATAAATATTTACACAATTTCAGATGAATTCTTTCGATTTCTTTTGATTTGGAAAATCCCCATATTTCGCAGGCATAATTAAGAGTTGAGCCAACAAAGGCATCAAATAATTGACAGACAGTTTTAGGTTTCAATGTATATTTACGAGTATTTGCCAGTAAAATGTTTAATGCTTTAAGACCCTTTCCAGCCAATGCTTCCTGATTAAGAGAATAGTTACCGGTATAATTGAAAACAGTGCCCAGATAATTAAAATCATTCACTACTTCTAAAGGTTGATTATTAAAAGTCCAATTTTCATCACTTTTTAAAGGACCCCTTTTTCGAAATACAACAATCTTGGTTTTAGCAGTATTCACCTCTAACCCCCAAGGGTCACAATATTTATGTAAAAGATTAATACTTTTTTGCAGATCAGTCGGGTTTTTACCTAATATCACCATATCATCAGCAAAAAGCATTAAGATAAATGTAATGTCAATATACACACTAGTGTCTGCACTCGACCGGGGAACAGTTTGTGGTCGCTTGATGGTTATTAACCCTTTTTAGCTCGTATTTTTGTAACAAATGAAGAGCTTTTGTCATGACTCTGTCGTCGTCGTTGTCGCTGTTGTCGTCCACAGCTGGTTAAACTTTTATGTTTAGCTCAGCATTTTCTTTCTGAACAAACTACCTAAGTTGTAGTACTAAACTAAACTTCATAAACACATTCGTAACATGTATAACAATGTATATAGCAAAGTTACCTAAATGTCCATACTATAAAACCTTAGGTTAAAGTTTTTTGTTTAGCTCGGGTTTTGATCTTTTTTTAATCTATTTTGTTTTTAAGTAACAGGTACTGATTCTGTTAACTGATCATTATCCTTTCAAAAAAGTTTACATCACTGACCTTGACTTTCATAGCGAACTTAGTTAATACTTGCATTGTCAGGTTAAAGTTTTATGTTTAGCTCGGGCCTTTTCTCTATTTCTCAACAAACTACTTAGGTTATAGTGACTAAACTTCATAAACACATTTATGCTCATTAAGTAAATATGCCCCAAAGGGAGCGACCGGGTTTTCTTCATTGTTTTTTTGTTGTTGTTTTTTTTTTTTACTTTTTACTAAATGAACACTAAATGGCTTAGTGTTAAACGTTTTGACTGACAGTTTATGTAACGCTACGATGAAAGCTGAGATGATTGGTGTTTGGAAGCCATCCGTTGCTAAGGCCATTTCTAAGCATAGCTCGGTGGGCTTTATAATTTGTACACGACTCTTTCATAATTTAACCAAAGGCGGTTTCTTTTCAATGTCATTCACTAATACACAGTGATGACGAACTTCTTAATAATTAAGAACGGACTTAATAATTAATTTTATAGGCTGTTTTAACAAACAAGAGCGACACAATTTTTAAGCGATTCCATCGGATGTCAAATGAGGTAAAACACTCTGCGATCGTTCCCTTTGGGTTTCTTAATTGTTAAATTTATTGAACTATTACATAGTGCTTTTACTATCCCACAGTGTCGAGCGTTTTAAGAGAGAACAAAGGTATTTGTCTTAAAAGTCTTTAAAAGTCTCAACCATGCGCATTTAAGGTCATCTAGGCCTAAAGCCCAATATGAGATATGCAGACCGCCATATATAGGATATGCGCTGTCGGTCCGCCTGTTTACATTATTGTTTACCTTATTGTTATGTACATGCATATTTTAAACAAACGTACACATAAATATGATACCATTTTGTTTTACGACCAATATTCTCCAACTTCTACATATCATTATGCCCCACCTTTGACTATGTAGAGCAGTCAATAATTTTCAGTGATGCAATACATGTGTCTACTGTCTAAAAGTCTTCTAGCTTACTGTTAAATAGCCTAGTGATTAGAACGACGATAATAACATGCCTAATTTCCTGTTCGCCAAAATGACTACTTTAAAGCAAAAGGGTTAATAAAAACTTAAACTTGACTGATTTTCCGGCTTTTTCATTGAGGGTTAATAGACCTGATTCGGGAGATATCAGGCTCTGGGATAGACTAATACACAATAAAAAGAGGACGTATCGACAGTTTCATTGCAGACAACTCGACATAAGTATTTCGTTTTTATTTTCATAGAACGTGTTCTGTACCATTTCCCCGCTCTCTGTACCGATCACATTTTGGCATATTTCGTTTTACTATGTATTTCATCGTCTGAGAATTTAGACTTATTAAACGTTTATATTTTACATGTAAACATACAAGTAAATATAAGGGTTGAATTCGGGATTAAAACAACGATAGAGGCCGATTTGGAAGACGAGGTAGAGCACTTAATGTCAAAATCGCCTCACGTTTGAACTGAAGCAAACGATTTTCTAAGAAACCGTACTGCCGATGTTTATGAGACTTCGTCTACAAGTTTAAGCTTCAAAAACGGGTCGAACTATGGATTTAGATTTTTTAAAAACAATTTTGATAATGAAAAGTCACATATTTGTTACCTTCCACGTATTGTTTTTACATCATCTTACTCTGAACCGGAAGTTGTACGTATGGTACAGGCGTCTGTACCATTCGTGCGTTTAACAGGCATGATATATAACACTGTTAGGGATACACGGATATTTATGAAACATGCCGTGTTTTGTATAAGTACATGTACAATATCCATTAAATAGTAATACTCCAATTAGAATCTTACGAAAAAGCGTGTCCAGACATACTTTAATGGAGCCAAATATTTTCAATGGAACATTGACTCATTTATTAAATTATGCTTAGGCGTACCGCTTTACCAGGACTTGTATGGGAGTAACGCTTAACCAGGAACCGCTTTACCAGGACTTGTATGGGAGTACCGCTTTATCAGGATTTAAATGGGTTGTTGGCATAAAGACTTACGTTGTTCAAGAGAAGCAGTGTACTTCCATAAATGTGGATTTTTTTAGAATTACCCACACATCCAATGTTGGTTAAAAGGTATATAAACTACCAAAAGGTATCATACACGTGAACTTACGTTGCCTAGCAATGGACGTTGCTAAGTTACTTGCACGTTTGAGATGTGTCATTGAAAATAAGAAATGTGATATAAAAGGAATGTAAACATGTCATAAACATGTATTTAGTCTTTTAAATATTCAACTTTTCTCATTAAATACTGAATGACCCTGGTGTACGTCCACATGCGTGTTGTGTTTTAATTAGAGCAAATTAAGTAGAGAGTCACACATGTAATGGATGTTATAACTGACAGCATTTACTAGAGATACACGGCTGTGTGGAGCGTGTGGCCCATTGGCAGAGCATCGAATCAATGATCAGAGGGTCGTGGTTTCGATCCTTTACCCCGACTAGGTGGTGTCCTTGAGCAAGACACTTCCAACGTACATAGTACTGGTTCTACCCAGGAAGATTCACCCGTACTAACACATTATAGGTTATTCGACGCCAACAGGAAGGAAGATTCCAGGTTCATTCTACATGTACAAAAACAACAAATTATCATACAGATTTTAAAAAAAATTACACCAATAAATGAATATGTAGAATGAACCTAGAACCTTGATACCTGCAGAACTGCAGAGTTTCAGCAAATTCTATCATATTACTCAAATTTTCGCTTCTTACGACATGTATGAGCCACAGTGGTCTTATTTTGCTATCACTCATATGGCTCCCTGAAACCACACAGGGGCTGATAATTTAACCACAATAGTGAATATGACAAAAAACGATTAAATGAACATGACACTCATTCGGAGGATTCCTACCCCTCTATCGGCAGTGATTCTATTCTTAACTGGAACCACACGGGCTTGTTATGTTATTAACAAACCAATCACAACGAAAAGTATGTAAATATTCTTGAGTCTGTAGACTGTTTCTCTAAAAATCGGTACTCCAAATTAAACTGAAATTTAACACAAAAGCTTATTCAACTCAGTTAATAACAGGAGGCCCAAGAGGGCCTAAGGACGCTCTACTGGCTGATAGTGACCATAGCACTTTTTGAAATCACACAATATTTACCTTCATTGGGGTGGTCTTAACAATTATGGATATATACCCCAACCACACCCATACTGGATAAAAAGTTAATTGCTATGAATAAGAATTACTTTAAATTCCCATACCATTCATCTGTAAAAAAAATATAGTCCCCATACAGAACCCTTATACAACCCAGCACCTTGATGTGTCAGAACTCCAGTCACCCACTCTTAGGGATTTGCTATGAGCAAAAATGTTTTAGATTTTAAATAGAAGTGTTTATTTTTGTACACACGGATGCAATAATGAAAACAAGAGGCCTAAGAGGACCTGAACGTTCTACTGGCATCACATGCTTTAGAGGACCTTCATGCAATGCTGCATGTAAAAGACCTAAGGTCTAGGCCTTGAACTTTCACTTAAAAAGTGCGTAAATCCCTGTGGCGGGAGCATTTGTGATCGAATGACGCTGGTTCAAGAACCGAGATATTGTGGTTATAAAACTGCTGTGCAAGTTTGGTTAAGATTCAATGAAAAATGAAGGGACTATTGCGTCTACAACATTTTCCCTATATTACTCTATGTAAAACAGTGACCCCAGACATATTTTCAAGTGTGTTAGTTGAATACCGGTAATAGTTTCAATAAAAAAAATAAAAACGAATTAAATAAATTTATTATTATTGTTTTGCCTTGAAAGCGGTTTGAACACACGACATCCTAATTTAAAAGTCAAAGGCGTACACCATTGGACCACTTGAAAACCTTATGATAGTGTAAAAATTAACACCTTTTAAAGTTGTAAGGTTCTGAAAGGGGCGCCATTCTAGTTTGCCGGAACTACAATTAGCTCATACGTTTGTTATACGTTTTTGTTATGCAAATCGTTGTAACCGACTAAAAGTTTTTGCTGGCGATTATAAAATACCTCGAAATATGTACGATGTATCCAAACGTTTTTGGCGGTTTGCTAGTACTGCGAATAGCCTTTTTTTGAAATCCTCATTAATTTAAGGTCAACCCATCAAGTGGGATGTGGTTGTCTTACAATTGCTACAGTCACCGGTCGTGGAGGATTGACAACCTTTAACTGTCTTCTCTCTATCTTACTTATATCTAATAAGATAATTTTCTTTCCTTGTGTTTGAATAAACCGGTTAGAGTCTATATTTAATATGGATGCCATATTTTGATAACTGGTGTTTCAAACACTATTACTACTAATACTCTGTTCTGATTTTAGATTTGTTTGCTAAAACGTTCTTTATTTATCCTAACGCTTTTTATTCTGTACATCCCATTAGTGGTTGTCTTACAATTGCTACAATCACCGGTCTTGGAGGATTGAGCACCTTTAACTTGCTTATGTTTAATAAGATTAGTTTCTTTTCTTGTGTTTGAATAAACCGGGTTGAGTCCATATTTAATATGGATGCTATATTTTGATAACTGTTTTTTTCAAATACTATAACTAATAGTAATCCGTTCCGATTTTAAATATGTCTACTAAAACTTTTTTATTCATCATAACTCTTTTTATTCTGTACATTCCCTTATTAGTCTGTTTCTCCAAGTTTACTATATTTCAGTCTTGATTGTACTTACTCATGTTCTATACAATGTACTTGCCGTCCATATTTCTTACCTTTCGCTTCTTTTCGGTACAGTACCGTGTACCACAGATGACCAATATGGTGACCCTTTTAATGTTAAAATTAAATTGTATCTTTGTAAACATTTAAAGAACGAATGTCGGCACAAAAGTAAGCTTTACATTAAAACAAACATTTACAAAGAAAGAAAATACTGCATTCAACATACAAATGAAATAATCATAATTTACGGGCTTGTTGCACGGGACATTATTAGTATTGTTTAACACTTCAGTGAACAATTACGATACTGTTTATATAAGCAAGCTCATGGGCGCAATAATATATATATGATCACAATGAACACAAAACAATGAGTGTTGTATTAAATAAGCACTTTTGCTAGGGTAGATCACTCTGTGGTAACGTTAAATGTCGCACCGACGCTAAATGTCGCAACCGACGTTATATGTCGCAACGCTGACACCAACGCTAAAAGGACGCACACCACTATTATCTCCTTTGAGTACTCCAGACCTACAGATGAAGGAGGTAGAAATTAAACTTTAATTCTCTTTTTATGCCCCCCCCCCACCCCAATAAAATGGGGGGGGGGTATAGTAATCGCAGCGTCCGTCCGTCCTACCGTCCGGTATTTCGTGTCCGGCATGTATCTTTGTCATGCATAGATGGATTTTATTGATACTTGGTACAAATGATCAACATAACATGAAGACGTGTCGCAAGTAAGAACCAAACCCGCACCTCAAAGGTCAAAGTCACAATTTGAGTTTGTTTGAATACAGTTTAAGTATGTGTGAGATTTCGTATCCGCCTGTAACTTTGTCATGCATAGATGCATTTTAATGATACTTGCTACAAATGATCAACATTACATGACGACGTGTTGTGAGTAAGACCCACACCCGTAACTCAAAGGTCAAGGTCATAATTTTAGTTTGCTTGACAATACTTCTAGTTTGTACGAGACTTCGTTTCCGTCCTGAAACTTTGTGATGTATAGATGGATTTTTATAGATACTTGTTATAAATGATCAACATAACATGTTGCACTTAATACCCAAACTCCCACTTCAAAGGTCAAGTTCATAAATTAACTTTGTTTGACAACACTTTCAGTCATTTTGACATTTCTTGTCCGGTCTGTCATCTATGAATAAATTTTAAAAACACTTGGCTCAGTTGATCAACATGACATAATTAAGTGTCGCATGTAAGACCCAGAATCTTTCCTCAAAGATCAAGGTCACAATTTCAATTTGTTTGATATTGTGTGTCTGGTCTGTGACTTTGCCTTTAACTTGGCTCAATTTATCAAGATGACATGACGACGTGTCATAAGTAAGACCTAGACCCATACCTCAAGGTCAAGGTCACACTTTTAGTATGTATGACATACATGTTTGAGATTTCAAGTCCGTCCTTTAACTTTATCATACATGGATGGTTTTAAAAACACTTGGCTCAATTTATCAACAATTGATCTGTAACTTTACCTTACATTTAGGGATTTTAAAATAGCTTGACACAAGTGATCAGCATGTCATGATGATGTTTCAGCAACATTTAACTGTTGAAATACCCAGACCATTACATCAGATGTCAAGGTCAAGGTTACTCCAAGATCAAGGTCACGCTTTAATGTAAAAAACATGAAATTGCATGTCTAGTCTGAAACATCAGTCCATTACTCTTTATATTCATGGATACATCGCTACCAATTATAACATAATTATATTGTTATTTTTCAACGATCATTTGGGGGGGGGGGGGGGGGGGCATGCGACACTTACCAGTGACATTTCTTGTTCTTTTTTTTTTCATGGCTTCGTACTGCAGTGATTTATTGGTTAGGTCGCATGAACGACCGAACCCTATATAAGGGCCAGTTAAGAAATTGACTCTGGGCGCTGCCATATTGAAACGTCACGATCATGCTTTAAAACACGGCACATGGAGGTCGCCATTGTTTTTTCTAAACAGTACATTATGGGAATGTACAAACCGGTATTGATATTAAAACCTGGTCATGTTCCGGCTGTTCCGACCACTTACCGGCTAAAAAGAAAGTTTAAATGCGGTGTGTGTGTAATAATTGATTGTGACGTTTTTATGTACTAACTGAGATCACTATGAATTGTTCTTTGCATATTTAATCAGTGACTTATGAAAATGCTTTAAATCAAGGAATGTTCTAAAATGTCTTGAAACGTAAATTTTTTGACAGTTTATCGCCGTTTCTGACAGATTCCTACCGAGTTAATGTTAAAAAATTTCAAATAACCATGAATGTAATCAGTTATTATACTATGCTGAACCCATAACAATGAAAAAAAAAAATAAACAGCTACAGTTGTTTATTTTACTCGACACAACAGAAATATAAAGAGAGTTTACCGGTGTGATATATTTTCAGTATGTCGTCAGAATCAGATGTATCTCCGAACATGCACAAGTCTTGGAAAAACAGTAATTTTTAACTATTATTTTTCAAAAATAATAATTCCACAAATTAATTTAAAATATGTATTCAAATTATTTAAAATATATTATAATCATAGCAGAAAAATGTATAGAATATAGCAGTAAGAACGTTAGACAATATATAAAGAACATTTCTTTTTAAATATACAAATGGCAATTTTTGATTGAGATCAGTACATTTAAACATCAAAGTTACTATCAGGCACATCTGCAGCCGGGAATTCGCTGTGTCAGCCGGAACCGTTTCGGGATTTGGTATCACCAATGTATTTAGTACCCTGTACAAGGAACCAAACTTACACATTCATTCACTTTAATTGTCACGTCTTTTATAAGACCTAACCATTGGATGCTTTTGAAAACTTTTTTTTTTTCTACCATGTGTTAAATGGTCAGTATTTTAGAATCACCCCTGAACATTTGATGCTGATACCAGATTTCTAGGCAATATTCTGTGTCATTAGTTTGATCATATTTAGATAATGCAGAGATTGACATACTTTCACTTCTTTCATTTGGGCCTCTATATGAATGCCAAGCCTTTAAGCTTTTAATAATTACTATAGAATAAAGAACAAAAAATCAATGGTGGGTTTATATGTTATGTCGCAAGATTTGTACAATCGGTATATGTCGCGACTGTGGGGATCGCTGGTTGAAATCATATTCGGTTTCATATTCGGTGTGCTAATAGTCACCAATGTGACAATGTAAATATTGTACATGTATTACATGAAGAACAGGTATTGGTCGTTGGGTCTGAAACAGCTGCGATATATCATACGACACAGTTGGATGAACGATAATGTTCTAAAAACGGAAACATTCTTTATTTGTGAAGTGTAAACAACGATACATCTTAAAAACTGAATAACAACTCTCAAATAGTAGGATAGAAGTAGTATTTGATGTAATAAGAATACCACTGAATGACACACATTGCCTTGACTTAAAGGGAATATATCAGGATTTTTCAAAAAAATTAAATCGGCTAAAAGCATTTATTCCCAATAAAACATCCCTATATATTCTCACTGATTCTCTTTAAACATGCCAAATTATAATATGAAAAGGAATTTCCTATCTTGGGCTAGGCGCCTAGGTTAGACTAAAATAGATTTCCCGCTTAAAATTGCAACATATTTTGTGAAGTATTAATGAGTAACGCGATTGCATTTTGATTCAATATGATTCGTTACATAGGTTTACATGTAATACAATTATTTCATCTTAGAAAGTGTCCGCATGACGATATAAAGGTAATTAAGAGCTGTCTATTTTTAGAATGGGGATTTCGTTTCAAGTTTTGCACTCCAGTTTAAATATTGATTATGTCACGTTTTGGTTAATTTGACATACTAAGCCATTTGGATTTTATTCATTATTAATGATAATGAGATGCTATTTATCTATTTTTAAATAATTCTATGTTTTGAGACATTTATAGCGCTTTTTCCTGATATATTCCCTTTAAGTAGCGTACAATATACGAGGCACCTACTTATGCTACGTACGAAGCAAATTTTGGCGTTAAGCACCCTTATAACCTCAAGTTGTATATTTTTACCGCTATAAACTGGTTGTATTGATAAATAAAACAAATATAAAACACATAAAGTTGTACCAGAAATGCTTCCGAAGTGATAAATTTATCTGCAAATTACGTGGTTTCAATTTGAAAATGGTTCATTCTGTCACTTTTCTCAAATGTTTGAGGAAATGGTCATGTTCCCATTCAAAAACACATGCAATTAATAAAACAATGATGCCAGTATCTGCTATATCTTTAATTTAAAAACGAAATAATAATATGAAATGTGGTTTTCTTACCTCACTTTTCGACCGCGTGCACAAAAAATAACAGGAAGTACCGGTTTATCGTGTGTAGTTATCACCGAAAATGCGGCGTAGTAGCGGCTTCCGTAAAGGCCCGGTCACAACCCAAAGTTTTAGTCCGTACGTTTTTTGGGGAGGCCACGGCCGCCACGATTTTCTGAAAACGTGGGGAGGGATTGGCAAGAGCAGGGAGAGAGTACGTCAACGCACGTCACTCGCACGGTTGCGCAAGGTGTAAGTACGTGGCCCGCACGCCACGCCTGGCCGTGAGCGGTTGCGTGCATCGTACGTTGCACACATGGTTAGTGAGTTGTACGTGCTTACAACTTGTTACAACATACGATGTCCGTGGCGATTGCCACGTTATCGTACGGAGGCCGTACTTACACGTGCTGCTCACGTGTCCCTTACTCACTCGCATGTTGTAAGTGCGTGGAAGTGCGACGAACGTGAGTTTTTCCGCCCAATGTCGGGGGGGGGGGGGATATATAGAACGACATTCCGAGGTTCTCCAGAAGTCCCAGCTGCTGCTGCCTCAAGATGCTGCCCATTCCACCGCAGAGACTCCGGGTTCTGATGCTGCAAGAGCAGCTTCAAGAGGCAGCGCACGAGCACGACGTGGTATTACTTGCCTTGATACGGGAGAGGGAGAGGCAACAGGGACGCCGACGCAGGAGATGGTGGGTTCGTCCATGGATGGAGAGGAGGAGGCTTTCGGGCAGTACGAAAACGTTGTTCCAAGAGCTAGAGCGTGAATCGAGGGGGGACTATGTCGGATACATCCGAATGGACCCCAAGCTCTTCGCCGAGCTCCTGCTCCGAGTGACCCCTCGAATCACCAAGGGCCCAAGGTATGTGTCTTCATTTCTGCCATAACAAATGCTTGGTTTTGCTTTTTGTATTTGCTTAAAAATGTTGTCTTATCATTTCACGAATACATTCTATTAATCCATTAATATTAATGTCTCTATCTTGGTATTTCTGAGATATGGCACATTATTGCATTGGACCGTCAATAGTAGTATACCGTGCCAATTTGAGCCCCCTTAAGAAAAAGGAATGGTTAAGGTATTGGTTATGGTAAAAATCATAACAACAGCCATGACCTTGCTATATATTAATGCTATACATTCTTTTGTTTCAGGAGTCGCCGCCCTCTGGAGCCTGGCCTGAAGCTGGCCATCACCCTTCGCTTCTTGGCGACGGGGAACAGCTACAGGTCCCTTGCCTACGACTTCCGGGTGGCACACAACAGCATATCCAAGTTCGTGCCGGAGGTCTGCACCGCCATCTACGAGGAATATAAGGAGGAGATGTTCACCATGCCCTCCACACAGGACGAGTGGAAAAGCCGTCGGCCCCGCAAGTTGGAACGCGATGGAACTTTCACCACTGTTGTGGGGCGATCGACGGGAAACACATCGCCATCAAGAAGCCCAAGAAAAGTGGATCGCTCTATTACAATTATAAGGGCTTCTTTCTGTGGTGCTCCTGGCCATCGTGGATGCTAACTATTCCTTCTTGTGGTGCAAGGTGGGGGCCAACGGCTCCTCCTCAGACGCAGGCGTGTTCAACCAGTCTACCCTCCGGGGGGCACTGGAGGACAACACCATTAGATTCCCAGCACCGGATCCACTTCCAGGCGAACGACCGGGACTTTCCCTTCTTCATCGTGGGCGACGATGCCTTTCCCCTGCGAAAGTGCTCATGAAGCCATACAGTCGCCGTGCCATGACCCACAAAGAGAGGATGATGAACTATCGGACCTCTCGGGCCCGTCGTGTTGTGGAGAACGGTTTTGGGATATTGGCTCACCGGTGGCGGTGCCTACTCACCACCCTGCAGTTGGAGCCTGGCAATGTGATTCGCGTTGTGTTGGGCTGCCTCACCCTTCACAATTGGCTGCGAAAGCGCCGGCCTGGACTACAGGACCTTAATGTGGACCGTGAGGATGAGGATGGGAACGTGATCCTTGGGGCCTGGAGGGAGGATGTGCAGATGACCGAACCCAACCAGATGGTCGGCCAACGGGACTCAATGGAAGGGAAAACCCTGAGAAACTATTTGGCGGACTATTACAGTTCCCCACTTGGCCGCCTACCATGGCAAGATCGGGTTGTTTGAACACATGAACTCATGATACTCATGATTTAATTTTATGAACTCTGCAGACATTCTATGAACTCTACAGATACTCATGATTTTAATGAACTCTGGGGTCATTTCATGAACTCATGATTTAATTTTATGTATTTATGTGTGAATAAACAGAAAGTTTATTGTGCCAAACATATAATAAAATGTTGTTTTTTTGTTCTTATTTAAAATCAACCTTAACTTTAATATTATAAACCAGAATGGTTCCGGTCTCACTTCTTACTTTCAAAGCCCCCCCCCCCCTCCCAAAAAAAACAGTCATTTTTAACAAATGGTTATAATAAATTTACCGTTTGCAAAAATTACGGGGTTTTTTTTTATGGGCTGGTTGGGGGGAGGTTTTTGTTATCATTTTGCCCCATGCACCATATAATCTTGAGCTTTGACATTTGTTCAAAGTATAAATCAAGGAAGACAAGCACTTTTAAGGCAAACCAGTTCTTTATTTTACTCAATAATACAACTAATAAGTAATAATAGCATAAGAACAAAAACATTCCAACATGAGCAACGAAAAAAAGTTGACACTGTAGTCCACAAAACCCCTAGTCCCCTAGTCCACCCTGGATAGTAGTCCAAAGAAAATCCCTAGTCCACACTGGCAGGAGTCAGTTTAAGTCCACAAAACACACTAGTTGGTGGGGGAGCTGTCTCAGTTGTCCCTGAGTCCTCCTGTGTACCCGAAGGACTGGCTGCCTGCGATGCTGCTACTTGGCTGGTATTACCCGAGGGGATACCTTGGGTCAACTGGTTCATAAACAAATCTGTAAGACCACTGCCATTGATTGATGAATACAGGATGGGAGGGACAGACTGCGACCGAGTTGCACCAAGCTGGAGCACAAAAGGAAAGAAGGAACATTATAAGTAATTATAATTGTATGCTAAGTTAATACAAATTATTGCCAGATCTAAGCTAAGCAATTGACAAGTGTATTTACCTCGGGAGTCTGTGACTGAAAGGAGGAGCTGGGCTGCTGCAACACCTGTTGCGACGACTGCTGTGGACACTGTTGCTGCCATGTCTGCATCTGACCCCACTGCTGTTGCTGCTGCGGGAAGTGCGGCCAATGCTGCTGGACTGGTGGCATTGGCCTGGGCTGTGCAGTTGGAGATGGAGATGTGTCAGGGTTGGGTCGTGGCCTGCTGTAGTCCTGCATCAGGCGCATAGCAGCCAACTGGAAGTCGTCCCACCTATCGTGGGGGATCCCTGACATCCTGGCCGCGATCCACTGGCTAAATGCTGTGCGTTCGTCTGGTTGTGGGGATGCAGGGGCAGGGGCAGCAACAATTGTCTCCAACTGCAAACACACAGGTACGTAAAGGTAAGTATATAATATAAACACCAATGTGTTACTTCTGTTAAAAACATTATACACATCAAAACTATAAACAGTACATGTCATTCACTGTGAAGTAAAGTAGAACACTGTGCAATATAAATATAGCAATGTACAATTGCAAACATACAATATGCAATGTGCATTTCACACCAATAGTATTAACATTAAATACCTGTTTACTCAGGACCTCCTCGGGCCTGGGCCTGTCCAAAAACTTCATAAGAAGGTCGTCGATCTTCGACTTCTTGCTGGCCGGAGGCTTGGTATTGCGGGTGGCCGCGGAGGTGGAGGGAGATGGAGATGCTGGCCTGGTTGGGATCGAGTGTAGTGACTCCTCATCATCGCTTTGCTCTCCCGTCTCCTCCAGCTGAAAGTGAAAATAAGTTTTACACATTAATGATTTTCCTTTCTTCAATTTACATGTTCTGAAATTTAAAAATTAATGATTACATGTTTGTACTATAATATATTACATGTAAAATGTACAATTGTGTATTGTAATGTTGTCATGTTTAAAAACTAGAAATGTCTATCCATGTAATAACTGTGTAAAAAAATCTTTACCGGTGTGGTCTCTACAGTATAGGTGCGTGGGATAATGTAGGCCTTCAGGAAGGCGAAATTCTGGAGTTGCCATTTCTTCCTTGCTGTGACAGGTTGGGTGGCCTGGCCTGACTTGGTCTTGTAGAGTTTTCCCACTGAAGTCCGCATGTTTTTGAACCAGCCCTGGATCTGTTTTCCTGTGGAACAGAAAAAGAAAGTACCAAATTATTGACAATACCAATAGCGCAAATAATTCATGGGTCATTATATGGTACAATCCTACTTCGACAACTGTGCTTATGAAAGAGCTTATACATGAAAGCACGCATGTTTCTCCTGAAATAAAATGTACACAGCAACACGTGGAAATGAGGGTACTTACTGGTTGTGTTGAGTTCCTTGGCCAGCTGGTCCAGGAGTTTATCCTTCTGTTGCTTGTTCTGGTAATTTGGGTGCGACTTATAGTAGAAGGCCTGATTCACCGAGAAGAACTTAACCAGGCGCTCCTCTTTTTTCGCCGAGAACGAGCAGTTGGCCTTCTCCGATCCACCAGCAGCACCCTCCTCATGATCAGACTCTCTGCCGTCACCATCTGACTCTTCTTCGTTCCTCCTCGCCTCTTCCCCTTCCTCTCTGGCCATCTCATCTTCCGCGGCCCGTTTCTGTTGGGCCTCTCTGGCCGTATCCGCTGCCTTTTGAGCTGCAGATGCAGCTGACCCCTTCTTCTGTGTCCTCTTATTAGTCATCTTGGAAACGAAATGTTGGCACTCGTCCGTCGGCTCGGCTTTTATATATACTGCAGAAATCAGTGCACACAACGTGCGTTGTTAGTGCGGAGCACGTGCTTACTCGGTACGGTCCACGTCAGTTCTGCGTGTTCATTGGACAGTAGAACTGGGGAAGTGCCGGGTAAGCACAGACCACGCACTTATCACGTGCGCCGTTCGTAGAGCAAGTGACCGTGGACAAAATTTAAAAGTGCGTTGTGCGCTCATTGGCTGTAGAAGACACGCGCGTCACCCGTACTTGGGTGAATCTGTAGCCCGACCGCATCCCGAACGCAGCGAAAGTTCCTCATGCACTAAAAGTGCTACGGCGTGTCTGCGTGCTCCAAATCCGTACTGAGGCGGTACTCACCACGTACGGATCCCCAAATTTTGCCCACGTTTTTGCAAGTAGACAGCACGCACTTGCAAGTACGGCGGGTTGGGACACGGCATAACGTATACGTTGGACGAGGTGAATTGCAGGTATCACAACCACTTTGATTTGTAATAATCAACCAAAAACAACAGCAAACCATCAACAACAATAAAAGCAATACCAATTAATGAATGACAAAATAAATGGTCAAAATGGTAATAAATATAATATTATGTAAATAACATCCCGTTTATTCAAAACCAATTAAAGACTGAATACTATGTTGACGTCACCATGAGCAGGTGCATTCGTCGCGTTTCCGCGTTTCGACGCTGCAATCTTCATCTTTTCTCGCCATATTTAAAGGAATAACAACACACAAAACGGGAAGATTACACGACCGAAAGCGAAAGCACATATCAACGAAAGACTCTGTAAGTTTTGTTCTACGTCAGAAGTTGAAAATGAAACTCACGTTGTAAGTGAATGTGCCTTTTATTACAACTCGAGATATTTATGATAGTAATGAGGGTGCGCACAGCTACCGAAATGGACGTTCAGTTCCGCCGGGAATGAGGCTTAGAATAAATATTCTAGTTAATTATGTGATAAAAATAAAATTTAATATTATAAATAATGTTAATCTAATAATGTGTGCCAATTTTCAGAACATTTGAAAGTTTATTAAACGACTTTAACTGATTTTTACCTTTCCCATATCATACTTGCATGGATTGCTTCCCTTGAAAATTACCGAAATTGGCTTCTAAATTAACGTTCTGGACAATTATATGATAACATCAAACTTTGTTATTATAATTGATATTAGTTTAATAGGCGGTAAAAAAATCATCACATTTGGAAGTTTATAACTTGACTTTAATTGAT